>OW285207.1:1262500-2512500 GCA_935421205.1 Xylocampa areola
AGGTCGAAATAGCTTAGAGGTATCCGGGAGGAGCAGGTTTGAATGCTGTTTCCTGTCACCGTTTCTTTTTTTGTTTCGGCATACCTTGATTCAATATCCAATATAAACATATTAGACTAAAACTCCTAAACACTCCTTTTTGGGCAGACCATCATCGATGTTTTTGCGGGTAACAATTTGCTGAGAGTGTAAAAAAAATGTTATAAACATTGTTTCTGGTGAACTACATTGTTGATATTATCTAAACATGGATCAAAGCTTGTGAATATTGCGGTAAACAAAATGTTGAATAACTTTAGTATGGAACATAGTCTAAAAAGCAATTTTTCAATAAAAAAAAAAAAACTATATTATAACTACTTCAGAAAATATTTAAATAATCGTTAATGGTGTCGAACGATTTTACTAACAGTTATTTACTATAAGAGCGTGACGAATTGAGAGACCTGAAATTTGAATTAAGGCTAAATGCCTTATGCATAATTATGTCGCAGATGGATTGTAGAATCCGCTGTTTAACAAAACTGTGCTAACAGTACTGTTATTAAAAACTGCTGAACGACGTTTAGCGGTTTTACATAATTACTGAACTTTAACGTTATATGTTTTACGTTTATCAATGCAGCGGGTCTACGATCAGAGATTATGTAAAACAGTGTGAAATGAAGTGTCAGATTGTTGATTTTAGTTCGAAATTTTGTCTCATATGGCTCTAAGTGTCTTTTAACAACCAAAACCTAACTTTATTTTACTTTTAAGTGAAAAGCAAAAATATACGATGAAAATTTTGAATGACGTAAATACTAAACCACTATAATAGTCGACAATATATCGGGTTATGAAAGAAAATTAATTAAATTGATCCATGAGCAAGCGAAGCGTGCTCGGGAGTTTCGTGTATCCCGACATGGAAAGGTCAGGTTCGAAGAGGATGACGGGGGCCAGTGAGCGAGCGTAGCGAACTACCCCCCTCATCCTCTTCGTGTTTAGGTTTTTTCTGACCATACAGACACTAAAATTGGAGCCGTCGTCCCAGCCACGGAAAGACAAATCAGAAAACAGTATCTTTTTATTTCTTGAGTGGTGACTATCCATTTAATATACCTATACAATAAACAAACCTGTCCCACTGTAGATATGTCATTCTGAATTACATCTAAAGGTGGGTAGCAGTTTTGTTAAACGTATCGCAATGGCAATCCAGCTGAACGTTGTTTAGCTGTTTTATAAGCTAGCAGTTTTGTAAAACAGCGGCATCTACTATCCATCTGCGACACATACACCAGTAGATCTTACGACTACTGCGTTAACCATAATCGATAATATCAGCTACAAGTCACACCACGGTTGGCAAAATTATGAGTAGTTCAAAACAACTTCAGAGAGGTATTTTAAAAAAGAGTAAAATTAAATAACTTTATTTAAATACTAATCATATAATGTAGTAGACTTTCAAAAATTGCAGGTAAAAGTCAAACTAAAGCCAAAGAACACTATCTCTCAAGCAATAAGAAAGCCATTAATCTTGGATGCACTATCACAATCTTAAAATCACGTGCTTTCCTTACTTGCCATATAAATCGCTTTAAAACCACTTCAAGTTACGCCGGTCTGATCAAGGATAAGCTTCAGAGATACACGCTACATGGTTTAGGTCTACATTTTCATGCTGGATTCTTGTTCTTCTGAATTTATTAAAACTAGTGGTCGCTGGTCACTGGCCGAAAGCGTGTATGCGTGTATGTGTGTGTGTGTGTGTGTGTGTGTGTGTGTGTGTGTGTGTGTGTGTGTGTGTGTGTGAAACGCATGGTAGTATGTGTTTTTGTTTTAATAATTTGATGTATTTGTAATGCATATTATATAAAAAGCTAATAAAGCTTTCTTCACTCCTCCATATAAAGCTTAAGTGTATCAAATTACTATAATGATAGTATATCATTTAAAATAATGACATTATATTTATTAAAGACTGGTCATGTAACTGTATAGTTTCATGCCAACGCTCTCTTGGATCGCGTCTCAAGTCTAAATTCGATGTGTTTGCACACGAATTGCATTGCATGCTCTTATCAGTATGTCTAGAGTACTGAAAGGAGCTTACAAACGTAGGTATGTCTTTCTGTTTTTATCTTTTATTTTGTTAATTATTATTATTGTTATTTTTTGTCTTTAACTATTGTAAAATGGGAAAGTGAACTATTGAAAATGTGTGCGCTAAAGCCGCCCATCCTATTTCTTGCTGTGCATAATAAGTTATATTTAGATTAAGTATTTTAGTGTACAATAAAGAATAAATGAGCAGTCCTCCTGCGACCACGAACGCTGCAAAGTGTTCGAAACGTCAGGAAAAACAAAAAACCAATAATACACGCGATTAATCCGGTTAAAAGTTGTTTTATTATAAAGAATAAATGAGTTAGCTCGTCACCGTTTTGTTGAATTTTTGTTTTAATTATTATAAATAAATAGGATGTAAGTAAATCATTTTACCTACCTACCTACCTAACCGCAACCTTATTCTCAGTATCTCGACCTCTGCTTACTACCTGAATTCTTCTTCCACATTTTAACACGTCTTTTATTGACGTCATTGCCATCTATTCAGTCCCTATATTGATAACTGAACCAACACGATTAACTTGGTAGTTCATACCTTGCCGTACAGATTGAATTACCTTAACAAATACAGATAAATCTTTGAATATGATAAGTATTTATCCGGGAGCCCCGGTTTGAATCCAGCTCACGACCGTATAATTTTACCATTCACGAAATTTTATAATTTAGACAAAGCGTGTTACGGAATATTGGATTTTCCATCAGATATCAAAGAAAAATTTTCAATCAACATAACATAACATAGCATCACGCTTGTATTCCCCAAAGCAGTAGGCAGAGGTGTACACAATTTTACACCCACATTTCACAAATGCAACATTAAGTCCCATGTAAAAGGTGGTAAGCCTATTGCTATCTACCGGGCACAATTCCAAACTCCAGACTGCTACTGAGAATTTCCTAACAGAAAAACTCAATAACACTGCCGGACTCGGGAATCAAACCCAAGACCTCATGCTTAGCATTCGCGCTTGGGATCCCTAGACCAACCGGGCAGCTTCAATCAAAACTATTCACACATTCAGTTCGTATACCATAAAAACGTTTTAGCTGTTTCTCATCTTACACAAGTCTTAGAACCAACTAGAAAAGGGTTCAGAACAATTACACATGCAATGCACGTGCATAAAGTCTCTACGTGGTGCAGTATCATCAACTCTTAAGCCTTCATATTCGTACGAGACGTAGCTTCGAATACATCTTCAACATTTTCTATTCCATTAATTTCTTAATTTTCCTTACCAAAGGTACCAAAAACTGCTATAAATCTTGGGCTTACAGTATCTTTTTTTCTGATGTTCTGCTAAGCTGTCACATTTAAACTTACTCTCCTCACGCATTTCTTCGTCATTACTATTCAGAAGCGAATTTTTTCAGACTCTCACAAACTCAAAGAAAATCTTCCTAATGCATTTTTAATGCTTTCATCTGGAGTTGTGTAACATCTGTATATTGAAAATATATAAAAACTGTTTCTAACTGCTCGAAATGTTTTGTGTTAAGTTTTTGTGTCTTTGGATGTACAAATAGTTTTTATTTTACTTTGTGTTCTACTCATAAAATAAAAGCTTTCATTACTATTATGTGTGTAGGTTTACATAAATAAATAATCATAAGAATTAAATTTTATAAATACACAAAGGTATGAAACGCAGAAGCTAGACATAAAACAAAGCTGTTACTGCAGTAATCAAATAAAATTCCTTAGCTTAAAAAGAAATTGGATGGTTAAATAACTTCGATCACTTAAAATACAAAAGTTTATTTAACATTACATACACGAGCCATGTAAACCCATTTTTTCATAAAGTTATAAATCATTTCACCAAGAAATAATATCTGGGAAAGAAATTTGGAACGCTTTTTATCCGAATATAGGCGTCGTCGTACTTGTAGACTTAAAAGCATCCTGTTCAGGCCCGTTTCTGTACACGAAACCGCCTATTCCATCTTCCTCTTACATTATGTATGGCAGCGGCTAAAAACGAAAGCAGTTTCGTATTTTCCTAGCAACACCTTCTGTTCATCAACCTTTCATCGATTTTGTCGCGTTTTATCCTTCATACCAACCTAATCCTTATCTTTGATATGCTAAAGTGCAAATTTGTTTAGCAGAATCTGTTTGTTAAGTACTACGTGAGTTATCTAGCTAAAATAGGCTTTAAAAATGAATCCTTAATTACTCACTGCTATCCAACAGTTTAGATTAAACTGACCACTTAACATGTAAACAGATTTCCACAAAAATTTTCATGTATAAAGTGGACCGTAAATAATCCAACCAAGTCCACTATAAGCCGACCTTTGCTATTGAATTTTAAATATAAAAGGCAATTAACCATTTTAAGGCGATATTGAAAATCGAAGTTGATATTGCATATTTATGAATTCAGAAAGAAAGTTAAATAAAGTATGGGGCAAAAATATTATGATTCTTGTTATTCTTTGGAGATAATATTTCCGCGAAGCTTTTCAGAAAAGGTGTTGTGAATTAATTGGAAGTTGTAAAAGTCGATTGAAGGAAATATTCCCTCTTAAGTGTGTGATATAAGCGTGTAAAAGTCTGAGTCCCTTGATAATGTTTTACTTTGCATTATTTACGTATAGTCTCGTTATTACCAAAAATATAAATTACGAAAAAACAAATTACTTAATTTATGCCCTGATTGGAATAGTTGCATTTCACTCCTTATTTCGTGCATCGATCATATTATTTATGAGGCGAATTTTTTAAAGATTATTTTTTAAATTTCTATTTTCGGAAAAAATTTCATACCATAAAGTAACAGTATCTACCGAAAGTAAGGTGTTTGTATAGAAAGTCAAAATAATTTTGCTGTCTGATGATCCAAGGTTAAGCAGTTCGCTCCCTAATTAGCAGACAATAGATTTTTATTGTTATGAAGTACGTATTTGTACGTAGCTGAACGGAAGGGCTAAGCACAGTTGTTCATTTCATTGACATCCTCGTTGGTCTAGTGGTCCCATCGAAAAAGACTTTCACCTATGCGGTGCTGTGTCGCTTCCGCGGACAAGTGCTACATGACAGCACAAAAACATAAATAGACAGTGCAAATTGAAGTGAGTCTTTTTTATTAACACTGTGTTGCATTTATTTTATACTGGCTGTGCCCCACGGTTTCCCCCGCCCGTTAAAAGCTTTTCCATAAGATTTAAAAAAAACTTATGTAAAAACCTTGTACTGACAATGGCGAACACAAGAAAAAAACAAGTTCTTGTTGGTGTCTTATGTGGTCTTAAGTTATGGCGTGACCAAGAGAAATAGGGATTAATTTTTATATATATAATAAGCAAGTATTTCTTATTATGAGTAAAAAAGAAATTGTGTTGCTCAGCAAAGAAATATTTATTTTGTTTTAATTACATAAATATCTAGCCTACAAACTACTCCAAGCTTATCCTGTTATCTAACTTCACCTGCAAAGAAAGAAACGACATTTATGTTCTTACGTCTCTCTTGTATTTTCCTTTTAATAGATCTCATAAAATAATCTTGTTCGCACGTGTTTTTCCAACAAAAAATTATATTCTCTATATTTTTACATAATTGACAGTTGAAATGTCACAGTAGGTACAGATCCATTAAGAGCGTGGAACACGGCAAATTCAAACTACAATGAATTATGAATATTCTACATCAGATTAAGAAATAGCATATGCATGTCTTTATATATAAATATATAGATATGTTAGTTTATAAGCTATATATTAGTAGGCCATTGAATCCTGAGGATAAATTATTTATTAACATTATAAAAACAAATAATGTATATTTTTCGAGTTCAACCATTACAAGGAAAAATAAAAGCTCCAGCGAAATCCAAATATAACATTATGCTGTATGTTTTACCAGCCTGTATAACATATAAATTATTTCGCATAAAATACATACGAAATCCCAATATAACATTATCCTGTATGTTTTACCAGCCTGTATAACATATAAATTATTTCGCATAAAATACATATCAAATCCCAATATAACATTATCCTGTATGTTTTACCAGCCTGTATAACATATAAATTATTTCGCATAAAATACATATCAAATCCCAATATAACATTATCCTGTATGTTTTACCAGCCTGTATAACATATAAATTATTTCGCATAAAATACATATCAAATCCCAATATAACATTATCCTGTATGTTTTACCAGCCTGTATAACATATAAATTATTTCGCATAAAACACATATCAAATCATCATTCCTTTACTACATTACACAAACAACGTCCCTTAATTCCGAGTAACAAGTTTATTATCCAGAAATTGTAACAAAGCCCTTCCTTTGATGTTATTATAACATGAGGATTTTATATGAAACGTTTTACGTCTTGATAAAACTGAGGCAAATCCCGCTGTAGTACGACATAATCTACTGGGCGCCTTAAACGATTTCTGCTTAACAAATTGATTATGTATGTGCTATTGTGTTCGGTATCAACGCTGAGCGGGCCGTCTCTCCCTCCCCCGACAGCCCTCTTTCCTCCCCTTAACCATTGTTCTCTAAACTTGACAACCCCACTTGATTCGTTTTAATCACAGCTCGTAGGGTCACCATCTAATGACACTAAGGAATTGTTTCCCGATTTAAATTTATTCGAATAATTTATTCGGTTTCGGCTGAGTTTAACGTTGAGTTTGCCAAGATTATGCGTTGGTATACATTTGTTAGTAATTTGTAGGATGGATTGTGTTGCGAGCTTGCTTGAAAATAAAGGTTGCTATGATTAAGTACTAATTATGAATCACTTGATCAAGCAATTGATAAATCGATTGGTCATTGTGATCACACCAGCAGACACTGACGTCGATTCTAATATAGCAAACTAAACTAAATTTAGATCATTGCTGTCTTTTACCAACAATTATTAATAATATAACAATATCACTGGGCAATTTTATAAAAAAGCCATATTATTTCGAAAATACAAATTTTAGTATTCAACATTTCTCAGAGATGAAATGCCTCTGATCCTCAAACCTCTATAATTCCCTTAGTCATCGTCATGGACCGGACGCACAAAAAAATAGAGGGTTTATTTTTAACGGCACACAAAACAAACTTAATTTATCATACCGCGTGTCAACGACTTAAATATTGATGAAAATATTCAAGTTTATACATCAGGTCACGTTGAAGGACTTAGGTTGCGAACTTTAGGCTCAATTCTGATGTAAACTCGTAAGTCCTTATTGATGAGATTTTTGTTTTTTACTAATAATATTATTTTTAAATGTCTGTGTCTATACTCTTTTTAATTTTATCACTACATATTCTTCAAATTGCAACGTTATCTTGCAAAATAGAGAGAAACTCATCAGATATTGAAACAACTAACATATCTCTTAGTTTTAACACCTTGGGTTAATGAAGTGTAGCAGCGTCATCTGAACGAGAGAACCCGTAGAAGTTGTAGTCCAGTCTGCAGTTATCTAGTACCTTTAATACGTTGCTAGTCCAAGAAGTGGGTGTCATCCTACGCTCCGTAGCAAAAATATCTCACTAATTATTTTATTTTAACCTCGTTCGCCCTGTCGTGACATGTAAATGTATCACTGAACAACATCGTTATCAACTAACTAGAAGTATACACGTGTACCTACACTTCGATTAAGATCTCTAACGCTTAACAATATCAAGTAATTCTAGGCCAACCCCGGGTCGTGGCCTCGAAGTGTTTCGAAAATATAAAATATATCCCTAAGCCAAATGTCGTCGTTAAGATTTGTATAATGTACAAACATGGCCACGGTGACGTCGTATTTTAGGCAAGTAAATGTCAGCTTATCCTTAGTAATAGATACAATAAAAATCTGATTTGGTGTCCATTTGTCTACGTCCTTTATATGACCTGAGTAACAAAAAACTGTATTTGTTGATAGGAGAACAACGTATCCATTGTTCAGGGATATTTGAAGGTGCTTTTATAGAAAAATAAAATAAAAATACACGTGAGTTTAACAGTGTCCAAGATAAAAAAAAAAATAGAAACAGCAATGGATAAAACCTTAGAACTGTGTTAAATGGTTTAAGTTAAGCGAAATAATATTTATTTTTACTTCAGAAATTGATATCAGTTTTGTTTTTCTTAAATGTTTTCTGCAGTTTTAAAGTCAAAGTCAAAGTATTTTTTGTTTTTATGTGCAAATAAATATGGTGTAGATTAATTTATAAAAGTTTCCAAAAGTTTCCAGTATAAATAAACATACAATATTGAGCATTTTAAGAATAAACAAAATAAGACCCAATCCTTTATAAATCATATATAATTATATTTTTTAATACATGTTGAGGCCTTGGGGTTTAGTAGATCTGAAAATGATTGCTAGATAAATATCGCCAGGCGTCTCCTTAAGACGAATACAAAAGAAGATTGAAAAATTGAATGGATATTAACGAGACAAGGTAGCTCAGTTGGTAGAGTAATGACCCGGAACGTCAAAGGTCGCGGGTTCAAACCCCGTCCATTATTTTTTCAATGTTTCCTTGAAAAATAGTAATTAAAAAAGATCCATTACAAAAACAAAATAAAAAATAAAATAGAAATTAGCTATGCAATAAAAATGCATAAATTAAATCTCACTAAGTGCATTAATTAGATTTTGAATGAGACAAATCATAAATAAGAACATACTAAATAGGTATTAAATAAAATAAATACACTAAACTATACACCTACTCATTAAGCAAAAATAAAATTGGCATTAAATGCCACAATTAAAATCTAAAACAATAAGTAAATATAATAAATAAAATACATAATAATAAATAATATTGATTTCAACTTGGAAAATATAAATATAACAAAATAATATAATAAATGGACACGTCTCCCTCTCTCCTACTAAACTGTGCTGTGCCCAACTGGGTCCATAATTGAACCCTAGATTTAAGCCTACCACCTGTTTTATATTTTTGTATATTATGGAATGCAATAAATGAATTGAATTGAATAGAAAGATTCCTTATATTTTCATAGTGAATTATTTTACTAAATAACATAGTAAGCTATGTCTGGATTAATCAGTATTAAGAATCTACATATAAAAGTGTAATCAAAAAAATAATACGTGAAAGTGTTTACTTCATTTAAAATAAATAAAAAATATTTTGAACACAGTTGATAAAAGTTCAGCGTGTTTTGATTAAATTCTTTTATATTCGTTCATTTTCATTTTGTTTTTTTTTTTAATGCAAATGTCACCCTTAAATGACATGTCCTCTGTATTTTGTTTTTACTTAACATCTATTAAGGTTAAGATAAAAACAACGCGATTAAATATTTTCTATTGGAACTGACACATTAAGCGCGGTTGGCGCTTGGCCTTTTGGGCCCGCAGGTCGTGGGCTCGATGCCTGCATGACAATTATTTGTATGGCTTGCAGATAAATAGGTTGGTGTGCATGTGAGATAAGTGTCTGAATATTTTTAACAAAATTTTCATCATTATTTTTTTGCTACTGACTTAAAAGTAAAATAAAGTTAGGTTATTTAGGTTAAAAAAATTCCAACTAAAATTAAAGATCTGACAGTTCATTTCACACTGTTTTAGATAATCTATGATCGTTGACCCGCTGCATTGAAAAACGCAAAACGTTCATACAATTTTGCTTGATATAGTTCAGTAATTATGTAAAACCGCTAAACGTCGTTCAGCTGTTTTTCATAACAGTACTGTTTTGTAAAACAGCGGTTTATACAATCCATCTGCGACATATATATACCGCTACAGGTACTTATCACCTTAAAATATCTAAATAAAACAACCTTATTCCTACGTAGAATATAGTATCACGCCTGTATTCCCCGAAAGGGTAGGAAAAGGTGTATACAGTTTTATACCCACATTTCACTAATACTGTTATTAAGCCCCATGTACTATCCACGGGCCAAACTCCAGACTGCTACTACAAATTTCCTATCAGGAATTCCTATGACAAATAAAGTAGTCACTTCAATCCTTTCCATAAAATTACATCCCCAAATTTCTTACATTGAAAACAGATAGATCTCAAAACTGACAAGATCCCTACTCCATATTGATTTAATTCCATTAGTTGATTCCTTGGAGTAAACGTTCCCACTCCAATCACCATGGCAACCAGAACGAGTCACCCCGAATATTCGGGCTAACCGGAGCTATTACATATTTCATGAGTATGTTTGTATCTATAGATATAACAACTTGAGCTCCCTTGGTTTCTTCAGAAAATTAAAGAAAATATAAATTGTTTTACTGGGCAAAAGGTAAATTGTGATGGTAGGGTTTTGAAATCGGTACGGGTTCGATAATGAATTCCTTGAGTCTTGTTTGCCTTATTGGTCTTGCGATTGCAAATGCGGCTGCTAAGCGTGAGGTCTTGAGTTCGATTCCATGCCGGGTAAAGTGTTATTGAGTCTTTAAGGGTACTTTTAGTCGTGGTGACCGAGTGCTGCTAACCTGCCTGCCTCTTGAGTCACAGGTTGCGAGTTCAAATCTGGCATGTATCACTAAACTTGATTTTTCCAACTTTATTAGTCATCTAAAATATTAAACACATACGGTAAAGGAAAACATCGTAAGGAAACCTGGATTTTATGGTCGGAAATCGTCAACCCGCAGTAAGCTAGCGTGGTGATCTCGTGCCTTCTCTGTATGAGAAGAGGCCCTTGTGCTACAGTGGGACAGTTATGAGCTGGTTATGTTATGATACTCTTAGTAGAAATCGGGAGTTTGAAATAGTACCCAGTACGAAGTAAATTAACCTTAAAAAATAATTTAAAAAATATGTTACTTACCCATTACAGTATAAATTTGAATTGATAACGACTATACATTTACCTTTTATGTTGCTACCAATTAAACTATGTTCTATGTTATGTTAACCTAAACCAGATGTTTATTGAGCGCTATTCCCGCCGATAAACTGACACACAGTTTGGTGGGTTTAATTATTTTGTATGATGTGTTCAAACCAATAAATGCTTTAATTATTATTATTATTAAATGACAATAGATCCACTATCAATTTGTTATACCTACTGTCACTCATTAACGTCATCAGTGAAATGTGTTTGTAAGTAGAACAGTTTATATCTCTGCTTATTCTTATACGGAATAAAAGCGTTAAGCTGTCATTCCATGTTATTTAATTAATAGTTTATGTACACATAATAAAAGTAAAGAAATAGAGTGGAAGTAATAGGAAATATAAGTACAAAGGAGCTGCTTATTTCTTAAGAAATCTCTTCTAGCAGGCCTGCGAGAGGAGAGTGAGAAAATAAAGAGAAGTAGACTGAAGTGTATCAGGGAGTAAATAAAAGAGATAAAGGCTGAATAAACTATTGGCAACATTAACATATGAAGCTTAATATCTACACAATTATCCATATGTATATTACAAATACATTTAATAAAAATACATAATATATAACTAACTATTTACATACACATATATATTAATATATATATATACAATAATAATATATTTTAAACTATGACGATAGAGGAAGATAGTGATCTTTCACTCTTCTTTTAAATGCAGGGACGGTTTTACAGTCAGGTATATCAGCGTGGCAGCGCATTCCATAACCGAACTGCGTGAACGATAAACGAATACTTACTATAAAGTTTTGTTACTTCAGAACTGCCTTTTAAACTTTCCTATCGAACCCAGAACTCCATTCTCGGCAGTCACCCTTGCGACCACTAGGCCAAAATAGTGTGTTCCAATAATAACATAACTGCCGAACAACAAAATTATTTGCCACAGCAAAAAAATAACCCTTAATCAATTTCGGTTGTCATATTGTTAGAAATACAAAGGAAATAAAGTTTAACGGCTACACGCACTGCGGGGTTGACGATTGAATTTATTTTGACCGCAACTCCGAACAGCGAGGCAATACTTTTTGTAACAACATTATTTTGGCTTAGGTACTATGTGACGCTGTGTTTTGACGTTGTGAAGGCTTAGCTAGTAGTAGCAAACAAGGCCTTTAAAAAAATGCCAAAATCCAGTAACTTGGCAATACGATATCTCGTGGTGATGACCGGTTGTCAGACTTTCAGGCCTCTGACAACCAGAGACCGACGGCATAATGTGCTCACCGGGTCTCGGTGTAAAATGATAGTCACTCATCCACAGTCCAATCGCGGCAAGCGCAGCTTAACCTTGGTCGATTGATCTGTCTGGTTGTTACTTAGCCACGAGCCCCTTATATGATTAAGCATATTAATTATCATTTGCTATATAATTATGACACCGATACAAAACAATACCTTGTACACAAGACAAGTTCTTAAAATGTAAGACAAGTTGAGTTTCACAAATGACTACATAAACTTATTGTTAGGACGTCGTTGAAAAGACTATTTTCTATTAAAACATAATTTTATACCACGAACTAAAATGTTTTTGATCAACTTTTAAAGGTTGGAAAGTATTACGGGAAAAGAGTTTCCCGTTACTTCCGAAGTTGTTGTAAAAATCTGTTATGTAACTGTTTCATATTCAAGTGATGTTTAACAACGTTCATAATATTATATCGATAATTCATGTCGTGATAATGTCGACAAAATAAAGCTTTCATTGAGATTTCACGTTGATAGAGGCCGCATACAGGAAATAAAATATTTTGTTACTAAAATATGATCTTTAAAATTATCAATATTTCGTCAGACCACAAGCCGTATTGTGTTAGAAACATTCTCCCCGAAAAAACTAGCCATCAACATTTATACAAAATGAAAAAAAAAAACTACCAGAATTTGACACATATGCCATAAAACGCAGAACAAAAAATAAAGGCGCGACATTTGCCATAAAACGCAGAATAACAATAAATGAGCGTAGTAGCTTTAAACAACCACACCATAACCTTTCACCACCTAAAACTAAAGTCAATCAAATTTGAATTACTGTTATAACTCCTCTACGACCGTTATTCAAAGCCTGGCTTTCATAATCAAACATGCAAAAACGAATAGGTATTAAAATGCCTGTTTCGTCCATACAATTCATTTGTTTGGTTTTAGGTTTACGTACCCAGTTATGTCAGATGACAATGAAAATGTATTTATATTTATCCATCTGAAGCTTCAATTTGTCAATTCGTTTTGGTGCAAATTGTTGATACAATCGCATTTTATATTTATCGAAGTTCACCAAATGCGACGGTTATTCGTCGAAGACCCGAATCAAAGGAATCTTCCCGAGAAAGTTGAAATTTTTAAAGATTTTTTTTTAGGGTTTCGTTATGCATGCGTTAATATTTTCAAAGATTTATCTGTATTTTTATATTACTAACAAAAAACAGCAATGAAAATATCATAATATTCTTCGTGTTTTTGTAATAATTATTAGTCTCCATGGAGTTCTCCAACGTTGGTTTTATATGTGGTGTAATACATCGCAAAGCTGTTTTTCCAAACATCACAGGCCTTCGGGCTACGGGTTCATTTAAATGTTAAATAAACAAAAATATGTAACATAAAATGAGGCTATAACGTTTGCTCTAGTTGATGGAAATGGGCTCACCACATATTACATGGGACTTAATAACAGCATTGGTGAAATGTGGGTGTACAACCTAATAAATAATGTGGGTATACCTCTGCCTACTCCTTCAGGGAATATAGTCGTGATGGTATGTGTACGAGTATCTATATCTCGTGCCATCTATATATTAGGAACAATTCCAAACGCCGGGCTGTAACTGAGAAATTACAAATAGTAAAAATAAAAATAAAACAATATTTTCCTCGTCTCGTGTTGAACCCAGGGCCTCAACTGAGCAACCACGTCTGTAACTCCTAGACCAATGAGACAGTTACTATATAAATAAATAACTTCAGGGAATTTACAAGAATGGTTAGATGATTTTGAAAAGCCTGGCAACCCTGGCTAATGTTAACATTGGCTCCTTAATCAAAAATTAATAAAAATCTATAAATTGAGTTATTACTTGTGAAAATACCATCTTTAAAGTCTTATTAACTTATTTATCAAGTGACATCGATTTCTTGTGTTATTATCGGGTTCAAAGACAGTTTCAGAAAAATATATAGTGAATACGAAAACCAACTAAAAAACTGTGGAAAAGTGACATATTGGACTTTTTATCAATAATTAAACTCTTGGTGCATTATATGAAGAAACAGCCAACTATAAATAGTGAACAAAAACACTTAATATCCTCAAGTAAGACTTTACCTTTTATGAACTCGTTTATTTTATTTAAAAACATTACTACTTATCAGTGCTACCAGTATCAGCGCAGTTAAAGAAAACAACTAGCGCCAAAACAACATTATACAACTGCCCAAGTGGCGAATGAACGTACTAACGTGACTTAGCAGTTTTGCCAACCCAATAGCAATTCAAAACGACCACTAGCGCCATAACATCGTACTAAACGGTTCAGGTGGTAGAAAAGTGAACTAAAATAATAACGCTACTGCCCACCAGAGGGCGATTGGTAGTTATTGGGGATACCAGTACATAAAATAATTTGACCGATGGTAGAAAAATAAATTGAAAAGAGAAAACCTGGACATACGTAAAAACTAGCACTTTGTAATTTATAATAACATAAATAAAATAACACTCTATAGAAATGGATCTTAATAGCTCTAATAATAATATTACTCAACGTAAACTGCTTAAAGTGAACTCATTAACTGATTTATCTTCGATAACGAACGAAAAAAGTATATTTGACACGACTATGATGAGTATACCAGATAGTTTAAATGACGACAGTGACACTATAAATAACTTGATTGAACAGAATAAAAAACTTACTATTGAGTTGTTAAGCGCACATCAAGAAATTGAAAATTTAAATAATGAAAACTTTCGACTAAAAAGTGATCTTCAAGAGATGATAAAAAAATCAAACACATATAAGAAAATATGCTTGACGCCTAGCAAAAAATGTATAACACCAACTCGCAAACAAAAAATGTTAAATGTTAACCGTGAAAGTAGTATAGACATTTTCGAAAGGGCAGATAGCAAGCACGATAGAGAAACTCAAACAACTAACACAAGTAATCAAGTACAGAATATTTTAGCATCAGAATACCCACATATCTCTACATCAGTTAATAACCAAAACAGTAACACAAAAGAACAATATAAAAATATTTCTATGAAGACCAAAGAAAGAAATAAACTATACATTCTTAGTAACGAAAAAATCAGTGGATCTTTATCTGTAATGGAGGATGTTTTTTCCAATTATTTTGATTTCTGCCATTATATAATGTCTAATTGTAATGTTAAGCAAATAACAAGTGATATAGAGCAAAAACTAAAAGGATTTACAATTAAGGACTACTGTCTTCTCTTTATAGGACAGAATGATGTTAGAGATGAGATCGAACACATTAACGTCATCAATGCGTTAAAAGAGTCACTTCAGAAAATTAAGCACACCAATGTAATTATCTGTGCCCCTACGTACATCAGGGGGGCTCCCATATACAACTTTAAGGCAGAAATGTTCGGTAAACTACTTTATTTTGACTTACAAAACAATGACTACGCGTATCTGTTTGACACCAATTATGATCTGAGCCTTGAAATGTTCTCCAACACAACTGGAAAAATTAACAAAGGTGGACTAAAGAATATATATAACCGAATATTGGATAACATATTAATTGATTTGAGTTTATTGGACAAAAACTACGTTGGACAAACTAATGATTACATAAAACACAAAGTCACAAACTCCTACGAGCAAACGATCAACTGCAGTAAATCCTCGGACTTTTTTCGTCTGCAATAATATCTATATTCTGCACCAAAACATCGCTGGTCTCTTAAACAAATCTGACGCATTAACCATATGTTTGGAAGAACTTACTGAAAAAAATATACAAGTAGAAATATTATGCATCACTGAGCACTTTATTAAGGACGGCTATGAAAGTCACTTAGTAATTCCAAACTACACACTAGCAGCGTTTTATGGTAGGAGCCACTGCAAACGTGGAGGTGCCTGCATTCTCGTAAAAAATGGGACTCAGTGGAAGGACTTACCAGAAATAAAAACTCTATCGATTTCAGGTCTATGTGAATGTTGCGCAATAGAACTTACTAGTTATAGCATAGTTATTGTATGTGTTTACAGGGTGCCCAAACCAGAGAATTTGAATTCATTTTTCAGTAAACTAGAAACTATATTACAACGATTGAATAAAAAAGCCTATAAATATTGTATAATTGCGGGTGATTTTAATATTGACCTATTAAAACAAAACAGTGTAACATGCGATTTTGAGAACTTATTATTATCGTACAATATGATTTTAGCTGTAAGAGAACCGACTAGATTGATAAGTAAAACTTGTATTGATAATATTGCTCACAACTTCAAAAAACCATGTAAGACGGAAGTGTTAGAATTGGCTTTGTCAGATCATACGGCGCAGCTAATGATGTTTCCTATTAAGAGAATACCTGTAATTAAGATATGGAGAAAACGAACTCGTGATTTTTGTGATGAAAACGTTAAGAAATTTTTTGAGTGTCTTAGTAATTACTCATTTTCTGAGATATATGCAGAAACTGACCCCAATAGGGCATACAACTTTTTTATCGAACATTTCGAACTTTTTTATAATCTTTGTTTTCCATTCAAAACTATCACTATACATGTGAATAGAAAACAAAAATGGATATCACGTGGATTAAAGAAATGTAGTGTCAGAAAGCGACAGCTATTATGGAAATATAGATTAAAGCCATCGATTAAAACCAAAAACATGTTTATTACCTATTCAAAATTACTTAAAAAAATTATTAGACTTACAAAACGCTCACAAAACAATTATAAAATTAAATTCTCCGATAATAAATGTAAAGCTACGTGGCAAATAATAAATGATTTAAGATTAAATAGCCCACGTGGCATTATAAATAAAATTAAAGTGAATAATAATACAGTTTCTGATCCGAACGTTATAGCCAATGCCTTTAATAATTACTTTATTGATAAAATAAAGCCCATATCAAGTTGTGGCAAAAAAGTAACATCGAGAATTGTAGGCACGATGAATTCTATTTTTATGGCTCCATGTGTACCAAACGACATACATAAAATTGTTTCTGAAATGAAGAAAACTAACAGCGTAGGTTTTGATGACATTTCAACTAAAATTATTAAAATTTGTAATCGACATATTTGTGGACATTTGAGTCATCTTTTAAACTTGTGTATTAGTAACGGTATTTTTCCTGATAATTTGAAAGTAAATATTGTAAAACCGCTGTTCAAAAAGGGTGATAAAGAATTATTACAAGCCTATAGACCCATTGCATTGTTATCTATTTTTTCTAAAATTTTTGAAAAGTATATTTATAACCAACTATACGCCTATTTAGAATCTAATAAACTACTATGTCATGAGCAAAAAGGATTCAGAAAAAATAAAAGTGTAAATTTAGCTATATATGATTTTTACAAAACAATACTTACAAACGTTGATAAAAGGACTCCCATATGTGCCATATACTGCGATATGACCCAGGCTTTTGATTATGTGGACCATCGAATACTATTAAATAAATTAGAGTCTTATGGTATACGGGGCAATATTCTGGATTTACTGAAATCATATCTCTCTGATAGATCTCAGATGACAACTATATCTAGGATTAATATTATGACTAAGCATCAAGAATCTTATCTATCTGTGTCGCGTAAAATTACTTTTGGTGTACCACAAGGCAGCGTACTAGGCCCGCTTTTATTTATCGTTTATATAAATGATCTGCCTAAATTTACCACCCACCCAATGTCCCTATTTGCAGACGATAGTACTGTATCTGTACAATGTAGGACAAAAGAACTCTATCAAAGCGACATAAACAATTGCTTGGATTCAATTATTAGCTGGCTAGATAATAACAATCTTAAAATAAATTTATCGAAAACTCAAATCATGCACTTCAGCCAGAGAGCCCAGCCTCATAATCTTAATGTAAATTACGATAATAACCCTATACACGAGGTAGAATCAGCGCAATTCTTAGGACTAACCATCGATGGGCAACTGAATTGGAAGGCGCATATATCAAAATTATGCAAGAAAGTCAGCAGTTCTGCATATGCTCTGTACAGATTGGCTCCAATAGTAAACATCGATGCTTCACTCACGGCCTACCACGGCCTTGTTGCCTCCGTCTTAAGGTATGGGATAATCTTTTGGGGAAACTCAACAGATAATGCGATGGTTTTTAAGGCCCAAAAGCGTTGTATACGAGCCATGTTTCGCTTGGACTCCACTGACTCTTGTAAACCGTTCTTTATAGCACATAAAATTTTAACACTTCCTTCACTATACATATTAGAGATAGCACTGTTTGTCCATAGAAACCCTCATCTATTTGAAAAAGTATCTGATGTGGTAAAAAGGAACAGGCGCAAACTTAATAGTAATAGACTGTGTCTACATAGTGCAAAAACAACTCTGGCAGGAAAAAGCGTATTATGTATGGCGCCAAAAATATATAATAAAATCCCTAATGATATTATAAATTGTAATGTAAAAGTATTTAGAAATAAATTGAAAATAATTCTGGCCAATAAATGTTATTATAGTATTCATGAATTCCTCAATGAAAATAATTTTAATATTTGATTGTTTTTAATTTATAATTATAATGTTTAGTTGTTTTTTTTTTCTTTCTTTTCTTTTCTTTAAATTTATTTTAAGGTCTAATTGATTTCAGATTTACTTTAATTTATCTAATACAAATTTGATTATAATGTATAATGTTTAATTCATATTAATTTATCACATTTAATATTATTTTGCGCGCCGTGTGCCACGGCAAAACATGCTGTACACATATTTTATTGAACATCTTGTTACCTACCATGTTTTATGCAAATAAATGATTTGATTTGATTTGATTTGATTTGATGGTTGTTATACTCACTAATCCCTGTTGTACAATTTTGTGTTTTTTTCCTTATGTCATAACGAAATTGGTTTTCCTTACAAAATACTGTCTTATATGAAAAAATGTATTACCTATTCATTATTTCGTTTTGTACTTATATATGACAATATGTTTGACCAGTGGTATAGCCCCGGATGGCACTTTTAGAGGACGGTAAAACTTCACTATAAATAATAATAGTGTCTTGTAGCAATTTGAATCATTTCACTTAATGTTTTTGTCGTACCTACGATCCGGATCGATTGAAATGAGTACGAAATTTTTCATTACTTCATCTGTGTCGAATACGGGGAATCCCCTTTATTAAATGTTTCAATAAAAAATATTTCTTGAGTTATTATATTAAATGGAAGAAGAATACGGTCGCGAACAGCATTCGAACCTGCGCCTCTCGGACAAATAGCTTAGTGGTCAGAGCGCCTGGAGTATTTATCCGGGAGGCACAGGTTCCAATTCTGTTCGCGACAGTATTCTTTTTCCATTTAATATAATAACTTTAGAGTTCGCTAAGCCTGCGTTAATGCTTTTCAAAGATTTATCTTGAATTATTAAGGTAATTGCATTCTTTACGACATTGTATTAACTGCAAAGTTAGTCGTGTCGGTTCGGTCACTTGTATAGGGACTGAATTGATAGCAATGATGTCGCCATAAGCCGTGTTAAAATATGGAAGAAGAATTCGCGGTGGTGGGCAGAGGTCGAGATGGCTTAGTGGTCAGAGTGCCTGGAGTATTTATCCGAGAGGCGCAGCTTCGAATCCTGGTCACGAACGTATTCTTTTCCATTTAATATAATAACTATAGAGTTCGCTAAGCATGCGTTAATGCTTTTCAAAGATTTATCTTGAAAAATTTCTTGCTCGTTGTACCCACGTGTCTTGGTTGAACTTTGTTGAATATTCTTAATGTGTGTTTGACTACATTAGCATAAATATTTACACAATTGACTATTTGCTACACACAAGAAACAACTTGTTCATGAACATCATCATCCCCCTGCCCTTATCCCAATTTATTTGGGGTCGGCGCAGCATACCTATATCTGGCATGCTGCTAAAGTTTTGGCTATGTTTTATGACCGGCCGACTGACGTCAACCCTCTTTGGGAATGCTGTATGCAAGAAACATCTTGTATAGTCGACCATACAATTACTTTACCACCCTAATGCTGAATTTCGTTTGCACATCATAATATGACAAGGTCTATTTTCGCTTACAAGATCAAAGTGTCAGTCAGATACTGTCAACCTTATTGACATTTTAATTTATTGGAAGTTTTTGTCAAATATGGTAAAGCAATTTCGTGGTCGACTATACATACAGTCCCTAATTTTAAAAAAAAAGCAGAACAAATAAATTTCACTTAGTTCTATTAATTTAATTCATTTGAAATGTTCTACGTGACACTTATAAATTGAATACCTGAATAATGGACGGCGACATTTTCCTCCACCCTGGGCAGCTTTAACCCAACAACGCCACGGTGTATGACATTATTCACTTGATTTTGATTCATAATAATACAATAATTACCAACAAAATTGCTAATGCTGACTATGTTATAATAATTAGCTTAGAATTATGTACGGCTCACGGTAGAACAGAGGTGCTGAACATTTTGTAATTACCAGCAATTCCACCTATACTTCACAAAATAAATATTCTTAACTTATCTTCTTATTATTTGTGTAATATAATGTTTACACACTGACTTCCTTGCGATGGTTCGGTAAGTGGCAATTAGGTTAAACGGTTTTACGGTCAATCCCCTTAATTGATATTTTATGACATAAATTATTCGAGGAATAGGAACTACAAATAAATAAAACAAAACCCTGGAAAAGCGACTAGCATCTATTTTCCCTATAAATATTTCATAAAACACCTCGAACACACATTACACACATTACATTACTTCAACACACATAAATCACGTACCGAAAACAGTTCCTAAGCCTACATGAAACGTATCATCTATAAAGATAATACTCTTGTTTCCAACCTTTCTGTAGTTAATACTTTTAAGCCTCGGATAACTTTGACATGAGGAAATTGAGCAGATATGACGTCACGGATCCAACCGTCACTTTGGAATCCCAAACTAAAGTCGGGGTGGGCGTTAAGGGCGAAAGTACACTTATCTATATCGGTGATGTAGGCATATCTTTCTGCAATTTGTTTTTTTTTTTGTGGGTTTGCTCTTGACTCTAGTCTAGGTCAGAGATGACACAGACAAAGTCGACGATGGAGTGAGCTTACCCAGCAGAAGCCTTTTCATTCTAACTTTGAAGAGATTAGGGTTGAATGCGTTCGGAAACACAGACGCAGGTAGAGAGTTCCACTCCTTTGCTATGCGCATTATAAAAGATGATTGAAAACGCTTAGTGCAAATTGGTGAAATAGCAACAATGAAGGGATGGTAACTTGCAGTGCGTCTAGATGTCCGTTGTTAGAAAGGGGCTGGTGGGATGAGGTCGTGGAGTTCTTGGGCTCACCGAAGTACAATCTGTAGTAGACAAGCAGGCAACTTAACGGCGAAGAGCCAAGCTGTGAAGCTTGGCATCCACCAGTTTTACGTCGCCAATGAGCCTCTTAGCTTTGCGTTCCACCGAATTAAGCGCGGCAAGTTGATATTTAGCTGAGCCATCCCAAAGGTGGCTGAAATACTCCATGCAAGATCAGACTTGTGCTTTGTAAAGGGTTAAAAGCTGTCTAGTCGTGAAGTATCGCTTTACTATATTTAGGATGCCGTCTTTTTGGCCGCAGTTTGGGCTTTGTACTCAATGGTGGCACCGAATTATATTGTTTGTATATTAAAGGTATAAGTTGGTAACTAACTTGATTTTTCGTTTCTCTAGTTGTTTCAGAGAAGTGATGGTTACTAGTTGTCTCTGAGTATTTTTTTCTGACTGCCTCGCTTGTCTTGTGGTCCCAAACGCAACTGCTGAACACGAAGTCCTGTTGTCGATTTCCAGGTCGGGCACATGAAACGGTTTTCATATGAAGACTTATGACAACCGATACCTGAAAGTCTGACAACCAGTCTTACCACCAGATATCGTGTTACCTAGTAACTGGGTTGTGGAAGTTAGATAGGCAGTCGATCGATGTAAAATACTGATATTAAGCTGTATCCAGTTAGAGTGATTTGACATTACATTGGAATTGGATTGGTATTAGAATTTACTAGGGACTCGCCCCGCCTTCGCACGCGTCGTACACCGGTTTTTTCCGACATCTTCAACAATTATCGTTATATTTCCACCAATTTACACAATTCCTTAACGAATACTACACTTAGTTATCAAACGCATTTTAATATCTAAAGCGTATTATAGTATCACTCACTACATTGAAGATAGGAATGTTTGGCGCACGATCCCCTCCTGCACACAGCGACCCACTGGCACTGTCTAATTTATTGCATGAATGGATGTAGCCTGTACAGATTACTTTGGTAATAACTGTTTTTATTATACCTTATTTTGACAACTAGGTATATATATATATTATATAAACCTATATATTTAATTTTTCTTCTTGATATTTATGTAAATCTTACATAATCACATGACAATTATTCTAATCTAGTACCTTCTGCTACTAGTTTAAATTTGCGAAAAATTTGGTTTGCTGTATTGTTATTTGACTTAACTGTTTCTTTTTTTTAACAGTTATTTAATGTAATTTTCTTAATAAATATTGTATTATATCTTATAGCTTCACTACTGTTCTGTAAAATGTGAGCATTATGTGGACATTAATGTTAATCGTTACATTAAAGAAGTACTCTCATATAACAGCCTATGACCGGGTATTATGAGTTTGTCATGCTCACTAAAATGTCTTGCTGATGGTGGCGTTGTGTATTGGGTCGTTGAGTTCCCTTCAAAATGGTTGAGTTTAGCGATGCTGATGCGCTCGTCATACTCGTGAACGGGTGCTGTCTGTTGGGACTGGTCAGCTCGTAATAGCTCTGGTTATAATTTTGGCTTTTTATATAATTAAAATTCTGCCTTTTCTTCAACATTAACCTGCATTATTCTCACATTAATAAATTTAAATTGTAAAGAACACATAATTTTAAAAGAGTGTCTATGGAGTTTCTTGCCGGCTCTTCTCCATAAGACCAACTTCTTGGAACCGTGCACCTAGCTTTGACTTTTCTTAAGTGCCTGTAATAGGGCCTATTTGAAATAAAAAATTTGAGTTTGAGTTTGAAAAAAACACTTAAACCTTTCTCAGGAATCACTCTGTCTATTGGTGAAAACCGCATGAAAATCCATTCAGTAGTACAAGTCGAACAGACAGACAGAGAGATCCGTTGGGGGCTTTGTTTTATAATATTTAGAATTTATTTCATCAGTAAGTATTGTATAATAACTGTGGACACGCAATATCGCCGAGGGCTTGGCTCATGACTAAGGGCTCCATTCGAGTTCGAAACTAGTCGGTCAATCCCGAAGAATGCACCGTTGAATAATAATTAAGAGTAAGTATTACACTAAGGCAGGCATGACAACCACCGTTTTTTGACCTATTCAAGCAAGTTTTATGGATATTTGTTAATTAAGGGTAGTTCTAATTTCGGAATATTCAAAAGATTACACGCGGCCTTAAGTAAAAGAAAAAGATAATATCGTATTGTTATTTTAACATTTAGGTCCTAAGTAATTAATCTTCTCAGTGTTTTTATTTTAAAAGGATTTTGAAAACAAAAACAAACTCTATAAACCAGCTGTATCTATATTAATTACCTTAAACAATCTCAAATTAATTACTCTAGGCGTTCGTTAATTCAGAAATAAAAACTAATTATTTCTGGATACATATTTAAATTAGATCTTACTTACTTAATATAATAACTTTAGAGTTCGCTAAGCATGCGTTAATGCTTTTCAAAGATTTATCTTGCTTTATTAAGGTAATTGCATTCTTTACGACATTGTATTAGCTGCAAAGTTAGTCGTGTCGGTTCGGTCACCCGTATAGGGACTGAATTGATAGCAATAACGTCGCCATAAGACGTGTTAAAATATGGAAGAAGAATTCGCGGTGGTGAGCAGAGGTCGAGATGGCTTAGTGGTCAGAGCGCCTGGAGTATTCATCCGGGAGGCGCAGGTTCGAATCCTGTTCGCGACCGTATTCTTTTTCCATTTAATATAATAACTTTAGAGTTCGCTAAGCATGCGTTAATGCTTTTCAAAGATTTATTTTGCTTTATTAAGGTAATTGCATTCTTTACGACATTGTATTAGCTGCAAAGTTAGTCGTGTCGGTTCGGTCACCCGTATAGGGACTGAATTGATAGCAATAACGTCGCCATAAGACGTGTTAAAATATGGAAGAAGAATTCGCGATGGTGAGCAGAGGTCGAGATGGCTTAGTGGTCAGAGCGCCTGGAGTATTCATCCGGGAGGCGCAGGTTCGAATCCTGTTCGCGACCGTATTCTTTTTCCATTTAATATAATAACTTTAGATCTTACTGGTAGAAATATTATCTTGTCATTTTTTCAAGTAGCTTTCTGCCCGTGACTTCATTTGTGTGGACTTTAGAATTGTGTCCAACCGGGATAGAAAGTATCCTATGTAGTATATCTTTCACGCTATAACTATAGAACAGCTATAGTTATAGCGTGAAAGAGTAAAAACATTCATCCATCCTCTCAAACTTCGCATTTATAATATTAAGAAGACTTATTTATGTAGGATTATTTTAAACTAGCTGGTGCTCGCGACTTCGTCTGCGCGACTTATTCTTATCGTGTGGTTGATGAACAACCTCGTGTCAGATTTTAAACCCCTCGTAGGTCTCTGACATGTTTTTACACACCATTGAAAAAATCTTTCAGTTGTGCTGGTTTCCTCACGATGTTTTCCTTCACCGTTAGCAAGTGATAATTAATTTATAATACGCACATGACTTCGAAAAGACAGTGGTGCGTGCCTTGGATTCGAACCTGCGACCTTTGACTTTATAGTCTAACAGTCATACCACTAAGCGATCACAATCACTATCTGCGCGACTAAAGGAAGCACATGTCCCTCCGCAAGAAACACTATCTCCTGGCCAAATTTCATTACGATCCGTTCATTCATTTAGCCGTTAAAAGGTTACAAACAAACAAACAAACAGAGTTACTTTCGCATTTATAATATTAGTATAGATAATTATTTTGCTTGATATTCGGATTCAATTTCAGTCATGGTCACTGGAATAAAGAGATTTGTTATTTTAATCTGTTCTATGGTACTTATTATTAATTACTTGAAGACTGGGGGGATAATTGCGTAACCCACATTCAGTGGAAATAGCTTTCATTTCCAAAGTTTTACAATACATTTTTAATTCTATTTTTCAAAGAAACATTGAAAAAATAATAGACAAGAACGGGGCTTGAACCCGCGACCTTTGACGTTCCGTGTCATCACTCTACCGACTGAGCTACCTTGTCGTGTTCAAACCTATTGAATTTTCAATCCTCTTTGTATACGTCTTAAGGATGAAAAATAGAATTAATATGGGCATTACATGGCCTCAACATGTATTAAAAAAATATAATCCATTTTTACTCTGATAAATATTGAATAGTTTGTAGATGAATGTGTGTAATATGGTTTATTTGAAATAAAATAATTGACTTAGGGACAAGAATATTTTTTTCTACGCGATGTTTACGTAGTCGGGATTTAGTTTTTAAACTTTCTCTGTTTTGTAAAACTTTTGTAAGACATGTTTATATTAATTATTGTTCACCAGTTACTACTCATGTGCAATTTTCGGGATTACCCCATTTATTTCGAATTCGAACGGAGCCCTTAGCCATGAGCTGAGATCGCGGTGATCTCACGAATCAAACTGATTTACTACTAACTTTTATTCCCTTTTGCGACTATGTGGCGCAATATTATGACCTGTTGAAGGCTATTAGTTTCGATTCTAACATTGACATACTGAAGTAATAAATCTTCGAAAAGTATTAATGCATCCATAGCGAACTCTAAAGTTATAAGTTTTTGTGGAATAAGAATATGGTCGTGAGCAGGATTCCAACCTGCGCCTCCCGGATAAATACTCCAGGTGCTAAGCCATCTCGACCTCTGCTCACTACCACGAATTAAAATGTGGATGGAGACACATTTTAATACGTCTTTTGGTGACGTCAATGCTATCTATTCAGTCTCTATACAGGTGACCGACCTGACACGACTAACTTTGCATTTAATACAATGTCGTACGGATGCAATTGCCTTAACAAATACAGATAAATCTTCGAAAAGCATTAACGCATGCAAGGCGAACTATAAAGTTATAATTTTTTGTGGAAAAAGAATACACTCGTGAGCAGGATTCGAACCTGCGTCTCCCGGATAAATAATACTAAAGTAAAATAAGCTATTGCTACCTTTTACTAACAAAAAACATAACAAAGGACAATAAGGGTTCGGGTTTCTAATTTTGGTTTAGTTTGTTAACACAAAACTCAATACGATACGAATAGCGCAAATATTATGTGCTCCACAAAAAAACATAACAGCAAAAATATGTAAATGTGTGTAAATAAAAACTACCAGTCATAAGCACTAACGGTCTAACTTTTAAGCAAATTCTTCTCAAAAACTCTTAGCCTAACGTAACATGGGTCGTAAATAACCACAATTTGTTGCCTATCTCCCGACCTAGTGTTACTTTATCTCTGCGATGTTTTTCGCCGACGAGTGTAGTCAGCAACAAAGTCATAATAAAGCTACAGTACGGTCTACAACATAAGAAAGTAAATGTTTAAAAACTTTTTAAAGTGGTTTATGAATGATTCAAAAATTTCGAATGATTTTTCACATATGTTGCGGATAATTATGTAAGTTATACGGTTGGGTAGAGCTTCGTTACTGTTCGGCATGTGTTTTGGGTTCAAACAACGCTCGTATCAATATTTCTATTAAGTATTAATTGCAAAAAAAAGTTTTTATATTTAACTAGCTGATGCCCGCGACTTCGTCCACGGGGATGTCGGTTATCGCAACCAAAAGTAAATATGAAATTTTGATCCCGTTCCCGCTTTCCAATTACCGCTTTATAATTGCCCATTTTTTAAGAATTAAAATGGAATTAGTATGTTATCTTTAAAAGATAGACATATGCCATCCCGGACTTTTCTGTAGACCTATATAAGATACACAATTCCACCATACATTATTTTGTTATATCTGAAAGGGTTTAGGCAGCGTTTTCGTTGAAAGCTCCCAGACGGCTTATTTTTTTCCGACACCTGCAACAAATATCATAAAATTTTATCCAATGTATTCATAAACTTACATACTAAAACCTTCCTCAGGAATCACTCTATCCATTGGCGAAAACAGCATGAAAATCGGTGCAGTAGTTTTTGAGTTTATCGCGAACAGGCAGACAGACGCGGTGTAGGACTTTGTTTTATAATATGTAGAGAAGATCATTTTATGAGAGTACTTTGTTTAAGATTAAATTTGTTTTGAATAGAAATTATGTTTTGTAATATAATAAACTTGTGTCGTTTACTGTATCGTGTTATTATACGTCGTGTTGACTCTTACTTGTTTACTCAATTTGTGAACAAAAAAAATGTATGGATAACTGTGCCTACGTACATGATATTAATATCTCAATTTGATAAACAATGTTCAGAATAACAAACCGTCTTAAGTTTATGAGAGATGTTTCCAGTTATTGAAGTAACTGCTCAACACCAAAATACAAATTTAATTCTAAAGTTATAATTTTTAACGGAAAAAGAATACGTCGTGGGAAGAATACGTTAGGATTCGAACCTGCGCCGCCCGGATAAATACTCCAGGCGTCTTGGTAATGTCATTTCTATCTGGACTGAATAGATAGCAATGACGTCACCAAAATACGTTAAACTGTGGAAGAAAAATTCACGGTAGTGAGCAGAAGTCGAGATGACTTAGTGGTCAGAGCGCCTAGAGTATTTATCTGGGAGGCGCAAGATTGAATCCTGCTCACAACCGTATTCTTTTTTTATTTAAATTTATAACTTTAGAGTTCGCTAAGCATGCTTTAAAGGTTTTCAAAGATTTATCTGCAAATATTCTGTCACATACGTAAATAATGTTGACTTACGCAACACACGTAACTCTAGAATGTCTGTGCAGGCCAGCTTGCACAAATAACATGGTACGTCGATAATTTCAATGGACCATAACCTGTCGGTATTGGAACGCAGCTGCCATCCCAAAACCCCAATAAAGGTTAGTGTAGGATCATGTGGTTTTACTCGGTAGAAGTCCAGCACGGCGTCCACGATGGATAAGAAAATATATATTGTTTCGCAGACCCCTATACTCCATTTGCAATATGATTAGACCTTTAAATTAACCTTTTTTACTGTTCGTCAATCGATTTTGACTTCTATTCCGTATGCATAAGAATGGCATTAAAAGCAAAAAAAGTGGTTACAATACCAACTGCTTACAGCAGCTGCCATTTGCCATCAACGCAATAGAAGTCAAAATCTGTTGAACGGACGGTAAAAAAAGGTTTATTTAAATGTCTAATCTTATTTCAAACGGAGTTATAATACAGAATAATAATTCGCTTACTCTCTTTTTGATTAAATTGACATTCACCGACTGTTTCAAACTATTGAGCATTTTTATCGGGGTTGTTTTTCCCAAATGTAGGAATAAAATATGTGGCCCATCGAGAGCACCCTACGCCCTTCAACAAACATACTTTTTATTCCGCTTCATATATAATTTCCCCCGAGGGTATTATAAAACAATTTATATCGGACGCGCTTTTAATAACTCCTAAAGAGATTGGTGAATATTAAGGGTATACACTTAGAGTAATTTGCAAGAATATAGCGGTGAAACTTCTAAACTAAGTCCTTATTAAGGCAGAGTTTAATATTTGCCGGCAGAAAGCCGACGATGCGGCGAAAAAGCAATTTGTTTCGATGGTACTTCGATATTTTTGTAGTTATACATCGTGATCTTGGGAAGTGAATAATGATGTGTCGAGGCTTTTTTGCCAAATAATGCATTTTGTTAGCCCGAATTGTGAAAAGTAGGTCACAGTTTATTTTCAACAGAGGACCTTCTAATCGATCTCAGCTGATCCCTCACGAGGAAGCAATTACTGTTTTATACAACTGAAGGAGAATTCTGTCTCATTCATCTTGTGGATGCAAGTGCGGGTGCTGATGCCTTGGTTTTCGATAGTGGGTTCGAATAAATTGTATAATAAAATCTATATCATTTAATATTTTTATTATTGGTATATTATAGTTGTCGGCCCGGCTCTTGAACTACACGTTGTGGGTTCAAAGCTGATATTAAATAATATAGATTTTATTTTACAATTTATTACCAATGTGACAGACACACGGTGAAGGAAATCATCGAAACCCGAACTTAATAGTCTGAAATCACCAACCCGCAGAGGGCTAGCGTGGTGATCAATCCTCGCACCTTCTCTGTATGAACAGAGGCCCTTACCCAGCAGTGGGACAGAAATGAGCTAGTAATGTTTATCATCAATTTACAATATATAGACAATTAATTAAACTATGTTAAATTGAGTTTTTCTATAGGACAATTCTCAGTAGCAGACCCGAGTATCAATGAGAATGAAATGAGGTTGAATATAGAACTGCCAGGAAACTTGCTTCACAATTCAAGGACTACTAAAGTAATGCTATGTTTAAAGAAAACTATCCACAGAAAAATAAGTGCTATATATTTGTGAAACTTAAGAATAAATAACAAAACAGCATTAGAAGTATATCTTATTATTTTATAGATACTGCTACATCAGACGTAGGCACGGAGCCAAGCCGACCATAGTAAAGACATTATGCAGTAAAACAAATATCTTAGCGAGAATTTATGTTTGTATCTTGAATAAACGTTTCACACTCAGACCTGGTTTCTATTACACAGATCGAATGCAAAAGTGAGTTTGTATTGTTTCACTAGAAATATTTATAAGCATAACATAACATAGCATCACGCCTGTATTCCCCGAAGGGGTAGGCAGCGGTGTACACAGTTGTACACCCACATTTCACCAATGCTGTTATTAAGTCCCATGTAATAGGTGGTGAGCCTATTGCCATCTACCGGGTACAATTCCAAACTCCGGGCTGCTACTAAGAAATTTCTAATGGAAAAACTCAATAACACTTTGCCCGACCCGGGAATCGAACCCGAGACCTCATGCATAGCAGTCGCGCTTGGGACCACTAGACCAACGAGGCAGTCTAGACAGTATATTTATAAGTCAATTTGAAATTGGTCTTACCTAATTATTTTATGGAGGAACGAGGTGTGGTGATCCTCCATTGAAAAGGGAGGATTCTCCAACCAGGTGGGTGATATTGCCTGGCGGGCCACGGGCTGACGGTAAATGTACTGCGGTTGTATATATTACACAGATTCGCCGTCAAACTTTGCTTGCCCCATGACAAACGCGCGCAGTAAACTATCTTTTAAACTTAAGATCAGGCTCTACACTACGTGCATCCGACCCATCATTACGTATGAAATTCATAGGATACAAACCCTGCAACATCGATTCCTTCGTAAAGCGACAGGCGCCCCATGGTTCATTAGGAATCTTCAACTCCACCTCGACCTCAGAGTGCCCACCATTACGCAATTCATGAAAGGACATCGAAGATATACTTCGAATCTGCCCCTAATTATCTGATTCCCTTAGTTGTCTCTTCCGCCAATTACAGGCCGTCCCATATTAACAAAATCCACCGCTCCTTGCTCGAGCCGGCCCGCGGCGAATCAGTAGTTTAAATTCGTCCCTTAATAATAAGGAAACTGATATGATCCATCTAGTCCCTAGTTGTTCCCCCAGCGACGCCCTAAGTTGAGGCCCGTGTCCCGACGGGGACGCCCTTGGCCCTGTTGGTTAGTTTGTAGTATTTCAAAATATGCTCTGAATGGAGGCATAAAGCTGCCTCGCCCTAGATATTGTCCGGTTACGCAGACAAAAACCCTCTGGGTTTCTGCAAGAGGCCATCACAAAAAAAAATTACTTTGCTTGCGCGTTGCAGCGCGTTATGCGCGTAGTATCCATGTAGCGTGGTAGATATCAAAAATTATTAAAAAACAAGACGAAAAAACAGAAAGGAATATTCTTTTCCAAAATTTATAACATACAATCGGAGGCGTCTAGGATGTAACGAACTTCGGGCGTAAAATATGCCTTCGACTGCATATTATAATTTTTGAAAATAAATATAATTATTCTTGATGGTGTGTAAGGCTATGATAAAAACTTTTTAACTATGATATTAAGTTGTTCAGTAACGACCTACATAATAATGAGAAAAAGTTCTCCAATTCTATTTTCCATTCTACTTCTGCTGTCGTATCGATGGCACGAATTATAGTAGTGTTAGCCCAATATTCCTCCACACAGACAGCGCTTTCGTCAGCGTTCATCAGTTCCGCATGCAGGTGCAATTTTCATTATAAAAACATAATAAAAAGTATTTCAAATTACTAAAAAGCTTTTTAGCGCTAACAGCTCAGATATTTCTGCTACAAAACAAACGAATCTAACAGCACTTAACGCTTTAAAAGTAAGAAAAACCGCTATCTAATTTCCTATATTTGTTCGCACAAACAACTAGAGAACACTATTTTCTTACAGTCCTGAAATTTGTTTATTTTTTCCCACAAATTCATGGAACTGTTGGGTTTCCGTACGTTAAGGAATAATTCCTGTTGGCAACAACTTTATTTGTTTTGAAAAAGTACGGGCTGTAGGCATTGCTACTTGAAATATGAAGAAATATACATTTGGTATTCTTTTTGTTAGATCGGTAGTGAAAATTACTTTTTTCACCGTGGGAGAGCCACGCTTCGGCACGAATAGGCCGGCTCGACCGGATTGATACCACGGCCTCACAGAAAACCGGCGTGAAACAACGCTTGCGTTGTGTTTCGCCGAGTGAGTGAGGGTACCGGAGGCCCAAACCCTTTAAAAGGCCGGCAACGCACTCGCGACGCCTCTGGGGTTGCGGGTGTCCATGGGCGGCGGTAATCGCTTACCATCAGGCGAGTCGTCTGCGCGGTTGCCCCCTATTCCAGAAAAAAAAAAAAAATTACTAAGTAACATTGTTCAGGACTGTAGCTTGAAGCATAAGTAAGTTTACGGTTAGTGCAAGTTATGTATCTAGGTTAGTAGAGTGAGAACAGAACTCTAGTCAGTTCTTCTTCTTATCGTGTGGTTGACGAACAACCTAGTGTCAGAGTTTAAACCACGTTGGTGTCTGACATGGCTTTATACACCATCGAGAATATCTGTCAGGTGTGCTGGTTTCCTCACGATGTTTTCCTTCACCGTTATAAGTAAGTGATAATTAATTTAGAATACGTACACGACTTCGAAAAGTCGAAGTTGTCGGTTGTCAAATTAAGATCTATGACAGTCGTTACGGGTATTCAGAGGCCTGAATGTCTGACGACCAGTCATACCACGAGATATCGTGTTACCCAGTAATTGGGTTGTGGAGGTCAGATAGGCAGTCGCTCCATGTAAAATACTGGTATTAAGCTGCATCCGGTTAGACTGGAAGCCGACCCCAATGTAATTGGGAAAAGGCTAGGCAGATTGACGTACACGACTTCGAAAAGTCAGTGGTGCGTGCCTTGAATTTGAACTTGCGATATTTGACTTGCCAGTCTAACAGTCGTACCACTAAGCCTTCACTGCTACATGTCATGCGATATTTACAGAGGAACTGATAAAAAACATGCTTATTCGTTTATAAAAATTCTACGGGTATATAATACCCAAATTTTCACTTTGAAATAACGGCTCTAAGAATAAGTCGTTGGGATTGTCAAAAGATGGACAATTCCTATATTTTCTTTGGTGGTTCTGCATGGGCTGGCTTTTATCGCGCGCAGCACACCGGGCGAATTAATTTTTTGTTTACAAAAAGTACCAATAAACAAAATGATTACTTTTGTTTTATTTTGATTTTTTTAATTGGTTCGTGTCCAGCGGATCAGCGGAGTAGTCACCTTCTGAAATATGGCACGAGTATATACTCCTCCTGACCGTATTTCGGTCACGGTGGCCTATCTCCACGGAGATTAGCCAAGTACGCAGGAGATATTATAGTGCACAAGTGTATGCGCAAACACAGGTACACTTCCTCTTCCTTCACTCTCATAATCCGATAAACCGCTAATCCGACACGACCAGAGAGAGATCAAGCACAGGACCGACGGCTTTACGTGCTCTCCGAAGCACGGGAGTGTCACTCCGCCAACTTCCTGACTCCGGGCTGCTACTGAGAATTTCTTTACCGAAAAAACACAGTAACGCTTTACCCGACCTGGGAATCGAACCCAAAACCAGGCAGTCATACATGGCATGAGTACATACAGATCAACATCTTGTATAAACGCGTCGCGGCAACATGAATCTCCCTAAGATGCTTAATCTTTTAAAAATTCAAAATGTGATCATTGTAGAAGTAGGTGGACATCGATGGTGACTACACTCATACTCAAAACATTTATTGGCAACACACAAACACAAATACACAAATGGGAAATAGGTGTGATCGCATGTATGTGATACTGAGAATTTTAAAATCTCTTAACTGATCTAAGCTTAAAGCGTGTAACATTATTGTGGAGTCATATACAATATATTGATATTTTTTATACATGGCGAGGCCTATATTAATTACTATTGTTCAAGGAAACATTGAAAAAGAATAGACAGGAATGGGGCCTGAACCCGCGATCCTTGATATTCTGTGTCATCACTGGTAGAATGAGTTACCGTGTCGTTGTTCGTGTGTATGAAATTTCAAGCCCCCTTGTATTCGTCTTAAGGAGACGCCTGGCGCAATTTAAGGTTAAGGTCAAGGCCGATATTGGTACCTACGGCTCTTGAGTCTTGAGAGGGCTAAACCGCATTAAGCATTACCAAAACGATATCTGACCCAGTACTCTCAAATGAAAGTGCTCTATTAATTTGCTTTAGACAGAAATGGAAAAGTGTCGGTCAATATCTAGAACCCAACATTAAATATTCATTCAAGCGAAATGCTTAAAATAAAATGATATCTTCTGATTGCTTTTCTCTGAGTACCTTTTACATCAGTTTGATTTAAACATCATTAGGTACTTTTAGAAAGGCTTTATTGGTTTATTTGAATATGGTATGATTTTTATTGAACCTATTTGGAAGATTCTAAAGAATACTTATTCATCTGAATGATATTTTATAAAATAATTCTAAAATATTAACTACATCGTAGGCAGTGACATTTTATGACTGCTGTCTATTTATATAGAATAAAGGTGTGAAGACATGTATTATATTTATAAATATCTGATTGATGTCCGAATCTTCTATATTCTATATTCTGGAGGATATGGCAGAAGAATTATTATGATGATGAATTTGGGATAACCCAATTTACGTTAATACGTACTTTTATTTTACTCTCATAATCGGATAATTCCAAATAATGTTTGGACATTCAAAGAGACCTTGTTAATTAAGTTTGTTTCAGTATCCTGAGGGCTAGTCAAACAGCAACAGAAAATACTAGACTCCACGTTAAAAAAGAAAGAAAAAAAAACAAACAATTTTTAGGTGGTTACGTTTTTATAGCAATTTCACATGACCACATTATTAAATTTCCATGCATCTATGAGGATATTACATTAAATTATAATAACTAGGGGTAAAAAAGTGCAATTTACAATCGAATACAAAACATTTTTATCAAACCCAAGTTAATTTTAAGGTTAGTGTAAAGAACACTATAAAATAAGGTGTAGACGTTAAACTCAAAGCTGCTACGATAAAATCCGTAGCAACATTCCCGTAGCCCGTAGCAAAAAACTTTAATTATTTGGAGAAGCAGCAATAAATCCGCACTAAAAAGGAGGAAACCTACGTATTTTAATTGCGCTTTTGTATCAATCGGCACCGGCAAAGATAAGTGGCCGATCTGAAAACAGAAAAATAAAGTTGGTCTCGATAGTGGACTGAGGTGTGGGGGGAGGGAGGTAAGGGGGTTCCGCCTGCGCGGCGCCGCACCCCTCCCCCCTGTACCGCGCACACCCCCGCCTTCAGTCAAAACCAACCCTCGAATGGTTACGACGTTTCTCGTCGTTTTAAATCATAACCCCTAAAGTGTTATACACGGTGTTCAAAAATGTTAAATGTATAGTACTGTGCTAAGTGTTGGATGTATGATTATGAAGTGTATGGAGTGTGTGTGTTAGTGATGTTTCATACATAAATGCACTTACAAACAAATACTCGTTTGGTGTGGATTCAACTCCGTGATGTGTTTCACGTATGTATTATTTTCATGATTTATGTTCTGTGTGTATTATTTAGTGTTGTCATTAGTCAAAATGATATGAAGTTTCTGCTGAAACGTATTCAAATTAAAAACAAATTTTGAGTTCCTTCAATATTTTTAGATTAAAAACTTATTTCGACGATCCGTCGTTTCAAAAAATTAAGAGAAAAAATACAAAATGATTTTAAAATGCATGTGTATGTGAGAATGCTTTACGGGGTGATTTTTTTATCGTGAACTGGATTATTAATAAACAAATCAGCATTATTTATTAACTGTGATTAATGAGTTAAATTAACTGAAATACGATACACATATAATAAATAGAAGGAAACCCGAACCACTAATAAATTAATCTCAAAATTATCAGGTTAACTTTTCACGCAAATTATTGTCGTGACGGAGCAGGTTTTTATTGCAACAGTATTTTTTATTTTTTCCATTTTTTGTAAAAAAATACACTGCAGGAAAAATATAATACGCAGAAGTTTTCCGACACCAGCGAATGAAAAGGTAAAACGTGTTTCTTCCTGCAGCTAAAATAGAGATGTCAGCGGCAGACTTGCTTAAATGAAAAGAGAAACATTTCCGAACATGTCGGAAAAATATCGGACACCTTTAGTAGCTGTACTTTATAACATTCTATTTTTGAACTTGGATATAAATAATAATAATTTTAGCTTAGGCTTTCGCGATCACTACACGTTATAATAACACAGCTTTTAATTGATTTATCGTATGTAATTTTTTTTTTTTTCCTTACGTTTCATATACTGTGCATACGAGTACATGTGCTGGTCGTATGATGATTAGGGTGACAGGTGTTATAACAGATCATTTCAATTCATCGTAATTAAAAATGGTAACATTATTTAATGTCGGTAAAAACAATTAAATTTCTATAAAACATGTCGCATTTCACAGTACGGTAAACACATTGTAAAATTGGTTTATATTTGTTCCACTAGTATTTACATTTTCGTTTCGCATTTGAATAAAAAAAAAATATAGGGTTTTAACAGTGTGTAGGTACTCTTTCCAGTACCACTTTTTATTCCATTTTGTTGGATTATTTCTATGAATGGGAGTTGTATGGACAAAGTAGGAATACCGACAGTAAAACGTTAATGAATTATATATTGACACCTGATTTATTTCAATTCTTATTATGGCAATATTTCAGAGATACAAAAAATTTTAAATAAAAATTTGCTACAATAATATAATTCTGAATAGTGGCCCACAGATTCTTCAAAAGAGCTTTATCTGCCAGAAGAGTTCAAAGAACTATTGAGGAAAATAGTGTCTCGTAATGCTTAGCCAACTAGCCGAGACTATACGACAGCCACCCCCCACTGGGACTTGTACTGAGGGATTATTTTGGTAAGATGTCAGCGGTCTCGAGTTTGGTGGTCGGGGATAGTAGCCGATATTTAGGGTAGTATTTGAGTTGTGGTTAGTTTACTGTTAAGTAAGGTTACTGAACTATAAACGGGAATTGGATTTTATAGTAATTTTCGTTTTTATTATATTTTTATATTTTTTGAGTGGTAAACTTGACCATTACGCGTGTTGGTAAAATGATTAATCTGTTGGCTTGCTAATGACCAGGCACAAGAGATTTTTTATTGTTATGAAGTATAATTTTATACTTTTATTAATCGCGTGTGTTATTGGTTTTTGTTTTTCCTGACGTTTGCAATACTTTGCGGCGTTCGTGGTCGCAGGACGACTAGGTGACAGGCGTCATTACATTACGTTATTTAACATTATTTCAGTCTACTGTATATAGCATTGAAATAATTATTTTGGTCTCTAAAACATTTTTAAAACTAGATCTGATACGTGAGAACAAATTGAAAAGTTCACAAATTAAGTCATTTTAATCGTATGGTAATCATTATTAATACTTATGCAATTAATGTGAAGAGTTTATTGAACTTTTGCCGACTAAAACCAATAGTGTTCATCTGACCGCTTAAAATAGAGCTTCGTTTGCGCATGCACAATGAACCAATGGATTTATATTATAGAATTTGGTTATTTCTGTTGTATTTTATACTGGAAAGCTGTTAATTGAAAACTTACATAATTCGTGAAAGAACAGACAAAGACATACTATTATTTCCTGCTAGAATCGGAACTAAGTTACCCATAATATTTTAAAATATTTACATAACGGATTTATCACTTTATTAAGAATTTCTTTATATGGTTTTGTTGTTTTTGGTTCTTATATATAACATTGACTATGTATAGTGTTGTTAGTTATAAGATGTAAGTTTTTTTTATATGTATTCTCTGTCTGTGTTTTAATAAATAGCTTTTCCTTGCTTTTTACATAAAAGAATCACGCCTGTTTCCCATGGGCTAGGCAGACTATCGATTCCGATCCACTTGTAATGACTCTTCTTAATTTTTTTCACGTCATTATTCTGATAGATATGTTTTTTTTTGTGATAGGCAGTGTACAACGTGATCCATAAATACTTATTAATGTTGTCAAAATAATTAGCTATTTCCTGTGTGTGCTTTTCCTTGTCTTCTGATAACATATTATTAGGGTAACCATTTCGTGCGTTGATATCTCAGTTCCTTTTACGAGGCCTATAAACATTCACGGAGTAATTATGATGACAGTTCTAAAAACGCATTTGTTTTTATTACAATCATGAATTCTTCGATAGAAGTCCAGTTCATCTGAAATTATTTCAGGCCCATCAACCCCCGTTGAGCCTGTAGGTAATTTAAAACTTCTAAAGTGTATAGTTTTACACGTAGCTTTACCTGGCGTTGAGCAATAGTGCGGTCGGCGATGGTTCACGCTTATCCAACATGAACCTATTCAGTTAAACCTTGATGAAAACTACCATAAAGTTGAAGAATTTATAGCTTAAAATGTTTGTGGAAATAATAACATGGTGAGGATTTGAACTTGCGGACCCCAGCTGAATATTCCAGCTGGAAATAAGTCTTAAGAATGGATTAAGACTTACACACGATTCTATTTTTCTATTCACAAATATAATCCGCAACTATTTGTTTGTTACGCACATGATAATGAACATACATAACATTACGCCTGTATTCCCTGAAGGGGTAGGCAGAGGTGTACACAGTTGTACACCCAAATGTCACCAATGCTGTTATTAAGTCCCATATAATAGGTAGGGTGGTGAGCCTATTGCCATCTACCGGGCACAATTCTAAATTCCGGGCTGCTATTGAAAATTCCCTTACAGAAAAACTCAATAACACTGCCCGACCCGGAAATCGAAAACGAGACCTCATGCTCAGCAGTCGCGAGTTTGTTCGTGAGTTTGAAAAATATATCAATTGAAGCTACATTATTTAAAATTCATCGTATTTTCCATTTCCTGTTATACGATCGTAGATGAACTAACTATTGCAGGTGAACTTTGCTGACTCGGAACAGCGCCATCCAGTTCACTTCCGACAATAGTCGCTACTATTGTCTGCCCCTCAATTGCCCCTAAAACGAAATGGGATAATAATACCAAACTATATTGGTAACTGTAATTTTGTTACTGTTATGATTTGATGGTTAACTTGTTTAAGTATCTGAGAATGGAATTGGGCGGTCAACGCTAGTATTTGTGAAAACTTTGGAGTTTATTGTTTTATTATATTTATTTTATTATAAAGTTTAAAGTTTTTTAATTATATTTGAAATTGTTAATTAGTTCTAGATTTGAATTGCAGTATATTAAGTCGTATTTATTGTTTAAATTCAAAAAGTTTGTAGGACATTTGGTTCCGAGTACATTTCAAAATGACATCTTTGAAATATTTTATATCATTCCTGTACAATTACGCAAAACAACTTCAAATATGTACAGTCTACAAAAGAGATAATCGAAATCGGTCGTCAGATATAGTTGAAACTTTCTTAGAAACCGATGGATGTATTCAAATGTAATGTAATTTAAAAAGTAGATAATAAACAGTTAATTAATTAAATTAAGTTTCAATCGAAGACATACATCTGTTTCTAAGGAAACTTCAACTACATCTGGCGACCCTGAATACTTATCTCTTTTGTAGACTGTACATACATATAGAGTTAATTGATAAACAAACGAAAACATATTAATTTGCATCTTTATTTAACATATTGACAGGAATTCAGTTTAAGTTGAAAATTTAAGATATTACATTTTAAATATCTTCAAATGAAGTCTGTTTTATTTATTTGCGTAATATGCACTCAACATCTAACAAACAAATTAAATGACCAAAATATTACGAAACAATTTAACCCAGTTCTAACATCCAATCTATTCAGAATTCTATGTAACATTTCCGACTCTAATGTCAAACACGACCGCGGCAAATGGCGGCCGGGCCTCGCCGCAAAATGCAGCCAAAGTACCCCGTCGTCAAAATATTCCAATTTGCTAATGATCACTTTAATAACGAATTAACCTAAGTGCAGGCAGTGTCAGTTTTGCCAAATGAAGTTAGTGGCACCTATTCGAAATGGTATAAAAATTAAGTTGGGAAAATTATTGGTGTGCATGCGTATTTGGTATCGTACAAAAGTTTATTTGAACTGCAAATGAGAACTTTTATTTAGTTAAACCGAATTCGGAACAGTAATTTCGTTTCGTTTGCCTTTTAGGTAGAAATTTGCGAGTGGGGTATTTTGTCTAATTATTATATTACGTTTGCATTATTATATTGTATGTAGTTCTGGCTCGAAATTCATGTAACAAAAATTACTTAAGTTTGTACGGTGGAATAGAATTTTCTTTGTTAATTTTAATACAGCATGATTATCTTTAACTACTATGTTCTGAATTTGAGACTAAAAAAAACTATATTAATCATAATAATCATGAGCTAAATTTACTAAGCCTTTTGGTTGCCAGCCACCTTTATTTGTCAACAAGGGGCAAATAAATTTGCATTTGCAACCCACACAATACGAAATCCATCCTTATATACTTAACTGAGTAAATACTTACACTACGATAAACATGTCAATTCGGATGTAAACGCCTCTTAGTTCACCTCGTCTCGCTCTTAAAGAAATATAACATAACATAGTATTACACCTGTATTCCCTGAAGGGGTAGGCAGATATGTACACAATTGACAAACCCACTGTTATTATTAAGGCCCATTGGTGGTGAGCCTATTGCCAACTACCGAGCCAAATCGCAACTCCGGGCTGCTACTGAGAACTTTCTAAGAGGAAAACCCAATAACACTTTGCCCGACCTGGGACTCGGATCCAAGACCTCATGTAATAAAAAACATCACGCTACGAACAATGGGAACGGAGCATCAAAGGAAAATTCTGCAAAAATTAAAAAAAAAAGAGTTTTATAAATTAACAATAAAATTAACTTCAACTGCATAAAAGTAGCATACTGATAAAAATAAGGTTAATTGAGTGATATTTGAACTTGTCAAATTAAGATCTATGGCAGCCGTTACAGGTAGTCAGAGGCCTGAAAGTCTGACAACCAGTTATACCACGAGATATCGTGTTGCCCAACAACTGGGTTGTGGAGTTCAGTTAGGCAGTCGCTCCATGTAAAATACTGGTATTAAGCTGCATATAGTTTGACTTAAAGCCGACCCCAATGTAATTGGAAAAAGAGTAGCTAGATTGATTTACGGCGCGGTAGGCGCAGTGGTCGAGAGACCGGCTGCTGCGTCGCAGGTTCCATTCCTGCACGGAACAAATATTTATATAATCTACAGATAATTGTTCCGGGTCGGGTGTATGTGCATGTGAGATTATATGTTTGTAAACGCACCCACGATACAGGAAGAAATTCCTAGTGTGGGGCAACGTTTTATAGAATAATAAAAAATGAAAAAAGAATACGGTCGTGAACAGGATTCGAACCTGCGCCTCCCGGATACTTCAGGCGCTTGACCACTAAGCCATCTCAACCTCTGCTCACCACCGCGAATTCTTCATCCATATTTTATCACGTCTTTTGGCGACGACATTGCTATCTATTCAGTCCCTATACAGGTCCAATCCGTATTCTTTTTCCATTTAATATAGTAACTTTAGAGTTCGCTTAGCATGCGTTAATGCTTTTTAAAGATTTATCTTTAATAAATTTAATCCATTATGAAATCAATTTATTTGCATACTAAGAGTAAAAAGTTCCCATGTAGAAAACAGTATGCCATCTAAAAAATACAACTCAGTCTCTATACTTCAGCAAGATATTGTCCTCACAATACAATAGTAGGATTATATAGACATTCCTTTGACCAGCTGAGGATTACAAAGGGCTGCTTTGCTCTACTGAAAGTTCGATCTTTCGTCAAAGACTCTTTTGCCTCTATGACTATATTGTCCTTTGACATCGCTTAGATAACTAATCATGATTTTTCTGCTTTTGTCTAGTAATGTTGTCTATAGTTAAATGGGAGTCAGAAATAATTTCTATTTAGTTCATTAATTAAAGCTATCGGGGATAAGACAGAAAAATAATTTATTTTTGCGACGAGTACGCACGTACACGTGCAATCTAATTTTCATCTAAAAAGCTAAAATTAATAATTAACATGGTAAAAAGAAACAATCTTAATAATCTGAGAATAATTAAATCAAAACATCGACCTCGCAATCCAACCCAAGATGACATGTATAATAAAAACTTTATTCGGAATTTTCTTATATTTTTTGTAATTATAATGCAATCATTTTCTTATGGCTAAAACTTAAAACTTAAACACTCCATAAACCTCTAATTTAAAATGAATTTAAACATTATTTAATAATTTAAAGTTAATTATCAAAATGACAATTCGCAACTTTAGAATTATAAAGACATCATGCAAAAAGTTTAGTTTTAGGAAAACGGCGAATAAAGATTCGCAGGTCACGACATTTTAAAGAAAATAGATGACAATTGGATATTGGATAGAAATAAATATTTTTTGACAGGTACTTATCATACTATACTCTTTTATCTACACAGTGTAAAGTAAAACATACAAAAATAATTTATTATTAAATATTTATATTTATTGACATAGATAAATACAATACTTATTTATTGTACACAAAAACAAACCTACATACTAAGTATTTATCATCATTTAAAAAGAAGAATGATGTCAAACATTACACAGTTATATAATATACGTTTAACGGAAAATCAATTTGAAAATACTACACATCTACTAAACGTATTTACACATATTGGGCATAAATTAACTTCAAAGACTAATATTTAACGAAGCGTGCTATGTGCTACTGCCTCAAGCAAAGGGGTGATCTCGAAGTTATATGCCATCCCAACTCTCCTACAGTTACTGGGGAACCACATCTTGTAATTATCTTAAGTAGTTTATACGAAATAATATATACCTACAGAGCTTAATTTTGAAATGGGCGTGGTGGGCTAAATCCGAAACTTAACAATCCTTTGATTGCGAAAAATACTCAAAATAGTCGCCGATCCGAATTTTATGAAAATAAAAACTGGATAATGAGATTAAGACAAAGACATTGATTTTGTAAAAGTATGAGTATACAATACAGGTTTTTTTACAATATCCGCATGTAAGGTGTTCGATATATAGGCATGGGACCTGCATGTTTTGCCAATGATGGCGTACAAAAGTTATTTACTTATAAACTAAATTATATTTATCATCAATATTCCTATCCAGGAATCGAAGTAGTTGATTTTGAAAAAAAAAAACACACTGCATTATTGCACCATCCGATAGTGTTGCTAAGAAGGATCAATGTCTGGGAAGTAATGAAATACGGCAAACTAAACTGAATTGTAAGGTAAATAGAACTGACTTTCAATTGCATTGTTGTAACAGTTGACAGTTAGCCAATATTATATTGCATTGATCTTAGTAGTCGAGGAAGCGTAGTACGATTTTTAATTTTAGAGCATACGGTGTTATCTATGGTAAATTGAAATTTATTCACAGGTCTTTTTCGCAATTGCCCCGCAATCTTCTTCTTATCGTATGGTTGATGAACAATCTAGTGTCAAAGTTAAAACCACCCGTAGGCCTCTGACATGGCTTTACGCACCATCGAGAACATCTCTCAGGTGTGCTGGTTTCCTCACGATGTTTTCCTTCACCGTTTTAAGGAAGTGATAATTAATTTATAATACGCACATGACTTCGAAAAGACAGTGGTGCGTGCCTTGTAATTTATTTAAAAGACATTATTTCCCCAAATATTTGTCATAATCATAATCATTTATTCACAAGAAATGTGGTTACATAGTGGTGGTAAGTTAATTGTTGTACTAGCACATTCTACCATGTCAATGGTGCGTGAAATATGTCAGCTATTAACAGATGCTGTACTTAGGTATAATAGTAATTAATTTGTTATAATCGATTTGTAATTTAATTAATGTCAAAAATTATGGATAGAATCATTATTAGTTATAGTTTAACGGTTATTACTCACGCGCATACTTCGGGATTGCCCGACTAGTTTCGAACTCGAACGGAGCTCTTATTCATGAGCTGAGCCCGCGGCGATGTCGCGAGTCAAACTAGCGCTGCACCGCATCGCATAGCGCTGCGCGCGGGCCGATGATGTACTCGGTGCCGGCGTCGGGAGTGTTCGTGTGTTCCCGTCATTCGTCGTGTCCGTGTTGTCCATTGTGCATACCGCGCTAACTGTGTCGCACTCCAGACTTGACTCACTTCTGTATGATGTAGACTTCAGAGCTGGCTTCCAGGCAGGCGGCAATGTCCAACCACAGTCTCTGTTGAAGTTCGGGCGTCGGCTTATTTCGATAGCTTCACGTACTTTTCGCGGAACGAAATATTTTTCTCTCGCCAGTACGGATTGTTGGGGTGTAATTCCCAACCGTGAAGATGCAGGGGTTGTAAGTCCCCGCAGTGTTTGGTTTGATGAAATGAGTAGACGATTTTGCACCTTAAATTGGTTTATTGCTAACTGGTACAACAGATGCGTATTAGCTCCTTAATCGCTACTAACAATTTTATTGAGTATGTTACAGTTTTATTACGTGAGCAAAATGTTGACCTAAACAGTTACAAATAAGTAGAACAAAGCCAAAGGCTAATGTACAGCGATGCTCGTACATATTGCCCGCTCACAAAATAAGAAATTTAAAACTCATTAAACATAGCAATGTAAAAAATGTATAAGTAAAAATGGAAACAATATAAAAAGTAAAACGGTAAAAATAAAAGACATTATAGCAATACAATCAAAGCCTTAATACTAAGTTATGCCGTAGATGTCTCACAGCGCGCAATAGGCGACGTTGATTTATTCAGGGTGCGTGTACTCGATGAGTGCGATCTACAGCTGTCGTCTCTGACGTCAAACGATACGCTGTCCACGACGCTGGCTGTAGACCTCCTCCGGGGCCCTGGGTCGGGAACAGCTGGCGCTTCAGGCCTCAGGTGCTTCACAGGCATTCTTCGAAATCGACAATACACATAAATTGAAGCTGCTAGGACTGCGGTGGCTGCCACTGCGTAGATCACAATGTATTGGTGTACGTCGTGGTACGTGATTCTGTCAGATAAATTGCCCTCTGAGGTGGCGGCTTTCATCTGTTCTATTTGTTTTCCCAGATCCAGCAACAGCTTCTTTTGGTCTGTTTGTTCTGTAATCAAACTTTCATTCTTCATGTCCTTCCGCAAATCTGGTATAGGCAGGTGAATGATGTTGTTAATTGGAGGAATTTCTGCAGGAATCGAGTCGACTTGGCCGTGAATTATATTCATTTGTTGTTTCAGTGAATAAATTGTAAACGCCTCACTTTTGATTATGCAATTATCGGCGAGTGTTATGACCCCGGCCTTGCTGAGTATTTGTTTTGATACTTGATGCTCACATATGATATGTATTTTGCAGTCTTCACAGCAAAAATATAAATAGCTATTTATGTTGTGTAGTTCCAGCCACTTGTCTCGACAGCTATCGATTTTTAATGCTATTTTTCAAAGAAACATTGAAAAAATAATAGACAAGAACGGGGCTTGAACCCGCGACCTTTGACGTTCCGTGTCATCACTCTACCAACTGAGCTACCTTGTCGTGTTCAAACCTATTGAATTTTCAATCCTCTTTGTATACGTCTTAAGGAGACGCCTGGTGATATTTATCTAGTAATCATTTACAGATTTACTAAACTCAGCGTTACCACTTTGCAGTTGTAAATCGCCGAACAACATCCCAATCCTTTATAAATCATATATAATTATATTTTTTAATACATGTTGAGGCCATGTAATGCCTATATTAATGCTATTTTTCAAAGAAACATCATTTAGTAAATCTGTAAATGATTACTAGATAAATATCACCAGGCGTCTCCTTAAGACGTATACAAAGAGGATTGAAAATTCAATAGGTTTGAACACGACAAGGTAGCTCAGTTGGTAGAGTGATGACACGGAACGTCAAAGGTCGCGGGTTCAAGCCCCGTTCTTGTCTATTATTTTTTCAATGTTTCTTTGAAAAATAGCATTAATATAGGCATTACATGGCCTCAACATGTATTAAAAAATATAATTATATATGATTTATAAAGGATTGGGATGTTGTTCGGCGATTTACAACTGCAAAGTGGTAACGCTGAGTTTAGTAAATCTGTAAATGATTACTAGATAAATATCACCAGGCGTCTCCTTAAGACGTATACAAAGAGGATTGAAAATTCAATAGGTTTGAACACGACAAGGTAGCTCAGTTGGTAGAGTGATGACACGGAACGTCAAAGGTCGCGGGTTCAAGCCCCGTTCTTGTCTATTATTTTTTCAATGTTTCTTTGAAAAATAGCATTAATATAGGCATTACATGGCCTCAACATGTATTAAAAAATATAATTATATATGATCTATCGATTTTTGTTTCGCAATTCTGAGATTCTTTGTTCTTCTTGCAAAGGCTCTCTTCTGACTTCATATGATAAACAGGCGTCTGCAGCGGGCATAACCGGATCAAGGAGTCATAATGTATGCATTGATGGAGCTCTGGAACTGTCATAGGGACGTAGGAGTCCTTCTGAATATTAATAGCCAATAGTTCAGATATGGGCAGTATTGTGGCCATCTTCTCCTCCTTCTTCTTAGGTACTGAAATTGCTTGATAAATCTCGTAACTTTCTCTGCTTATCAAAGGTACCTTTATTTCAATAATGAGGTATCTTTCAGACATTTTAGCCTTCGTTTGTAGTAGCGGATATAAGTGATAAAAATCAGCTTGAATACTGGCGATGGGCAGAGCCAAATCGTTTGATAGGTATCCCGAAATCGTGTTCAGTTCACCCCGCATCTGTTCTGGAGGAATGAGATGTAAATTCATTTTTCCGTTGTAAATATTTGTTAAGATATCCAACAGAGCTTCCTGAACGTTTCGTAAGTGTTCCAATAAGCTATTCGCAGAGATAGCTGACATTGCAAATTCAATGGACAGATCTTGGGACGCCATTTCTTCCTTTAGAGTGTTTGTCCACTTGTCAAGGCTCAGTAGATGCTGATTAAACAACTTGTATTGTTTTTCAATTGCCTCTTCCGATCTCCACAGTAAATTATACTGGGCTTCTATAACAGATGTCTGATTCTTCGCTAGTAGTACCAGATAATTTTCATTTTGCTTGATCCGCTCGATGTCTCGTTGATATTGTTTCGCGTATTCATCGTCTAGTACTCCGAATAGGGAACGTGCTATCGACCCGACCCCGTTGATAAGTCCGCGTTTGCTTCTCATATTTCCCCGGCCTTGCGTATTCAGCAACATATTGTTGTAGAGTTCAAGTTCAGCAAACGCGTGTCTTAATTGTTGTGAAATTACGATGCATTGTGATTTATGTTTTATTTTATCGCAGATGTCTTCTAAGTGATTTTTGAACTTGTCGAATACTTCTATGCCATGCCAATAAGGCTGGACGTCATAATAAACGATGATCTTCCACTCGCCGCGGATAATCTTCATGTCCGTCAATTTATTAAAATATAGGCCTTGTTGCAGTTCAACGATCTTCATTGTGTTGATTGCGGCAATGGGACTCATTAGATACAGTAAAGTCATAACTAGTCCAATAAAATTGATTTTTCTAGGTCCCTTGGTAGATTTTAAGTTTGCCTGATCTCTGCTTGTTTGTGGTTGGGGCTCTACGGTTTCTTTCACATCTTGATCAGTATTCTTGTCACTGTGCACTGGCAAGATTGATAGTTTCGTAACCGGCCTCTTCATGTACCCGTTCTTTGTCTTAAGGGTAACGACACGCACATATTCGTCCTCCCCCGGGTGAAGTTCAGCTACTCTGCCCATGAGCCATTTCCCTGCTGGCAGATGATCTTCGTGAATAACTACCAGGTCACCGATTTGCAAGTTTTTCTGAGGCTTTTGCCATTTAGATCTGGCTAACAGTTGACACAAATATTCGACTTTCCATTTTTTCAAAATTTCAGCAAAGATTTTTCTTGTCAGCTCCCATCTTGTTCTTGCATCTTCTTTTGTCTCGATAACGGTTAACCCCGACCTCCCGATCAAAAAGTGTGCAGGGGTCAGACAGTCTAAATCTTCGACATTCTCACTTAGAGGGCATAGAGGTCTTGAGTTTAAGCAGGCTTCTAATTTAGATAGGATTGTGGCGAACTCCTCGTATGTTAATTTTTGCTCGCCCACCACTCGTTTTAAATGATGTTTAAGGCTTCTTACGGCTCGCTTCCACAATCCTCCTGCCGATGGCCAAGCAGGTGCATTAAAATGCCATTCAATGTTCATTTCAGCTACTTCTTTTTGCAGTTGCTCATGCTTATAGCTGTCTTCAATTTCCCCATATTGCTCCATAAGTAGTCGATTCGCGCCAACGAAGTTAGTTCCGTTGTCGCTATATAAATGCCCAGGGGCGCCTCTTCTTGCTGCCATCCTGTTTAGGGCTGCCAAAAATGCTGAGCTTGTTAGATCGGAGACCAATTCAATGTGTACCGCTTTCGTCACCATACAGACGAAGACGGCAATATAGCCCTTTGTTGTCTTAGCTCCTCTTCCCTTGTTCATCTTGACGTCCACGTATCCTGTATAGTCGACTCCAGTGTGGTAAAACGGCGGAGCAGGATTTGTTCTTGCGGTTGGTAGTTCACCCATCAGTTGATGTTGTTTCGTTGGACTCATCCTGCGGCATGTCACGCATTTTCTGACTTGCATCTTCGTAGCGCGAACACCCCCGATGATCCAGTATTTTTGGCGAAGAAATGACAAAGTGAGTCGCGGTCCGCCGTGGTACGTCATTTGATGAGCTTGATCGATGAGAAGTTGAGTTAAGCGATGATCGTTGGGAATGATAAGCGGGTGCTTCATCTCTTCGCTAATCATAGCGTTTTTTAATCTCCCTCCAACTCGTAGCAAATCTTCTTGGTCAATGTACGGATTGAGTGGTAATAATTTACTATTCGATGACGCACAACCGTTTTTACGAATATGAACAATATCTGTGTCAAATACCTGTTGTTGTATTTGTTTTATAATTACCTTGGTCGCTTTATTCAGTTCACGCAACGTAAGGTACTTTGGTAATTGACGATGTTGCGAATTTAGCACTCTTAGTAACCATGCAATAATTCTAATAACCTGATTCATAGAGCTGTGATTGTGCAACAATCTTTCTACAATACTCGTTGTTTCTATACCAATTTGCGTTGCATTGGCTTGTTTTCGAATCATCGTTTTCTGTTCTTGTCTGGTTGTATACATTTGTTTTTCTAAATCCCTTGTATCCAGCGACGCCAGCCATACTGGACCCTGCCACCACAGCTGATTTTCTTTCAATTGTCCGGCATACTGGCCCCTGCTTACAGCGTCTGCGGGATTTTCCTTTGTTTTGACGTAGTTCCAACTTGAATGCGGTATGACGTCATTAATTTGACGGACTCTGTTCTCCACGTATACTTTCCACCGCGACGGATCGCCTTGCAGCCACCCGAGAACCACCATTGAATCCGTCCAACCATAGACTCGAGTTTCATGTTGATCTAAAGACTCCTTGACTTTACGCATTAATTTTGCCAGAAGATATGCTCCATTTAATTCGAGTCTAGGCAGTGTTGTTACTTTCTTGTGTGGTACAATCTTCGACTTTGCAGCGACAAGTATTATTTTCGAAGATAAGTGTATTCTTGCGTAGATAACACACCCATAGGCGTCCAAGGAAGCGTCACTGAATCCATGGAGCTCTATTGTCTGTTTTCCGTCACTCATGAGCCATCTAGGTATCTCACATGAGTTTATCGCTGTTATATCCGCCTGTATCTTCCACCATTCTTTGTTTATATAATCGGACACTTCGTCGTCCCATTGCAGGTCGTCATCCCACAATTTTTGAAATAATAATTTCAATTTAGTTGAGACGGGCGCTAGCCAACCAAGTGGATCAAAGAGTTTTGATATTTCGGCTAATAGTCTGCGTTTTGTAAGTTTATTATTAATATCCGAAATTGCGCATTGAAAGGTGAATTTATCTTCCTTTGCATTCCAACATAGCCCCAACGTTTTGGAAGTTTGCTCTGTTTTAAAGTTGAAGATGATGTTTTCATCATTATTTTGGTCTACAACTTTTTCTAATAGAGTTGTGTTGTTTGCTGACCATTTCCTAAGGTTGAACCCGCCACTTCTAAGCAGTGTTACAAGGTCAGAAATTAAATTCTGTCCTTGCTGAATTGTATGTGCCCCGTGGACGAGGTCATCCATGTAAAATGATCCTTCAACCACTTTCGATGCTTCTGGAAAATTACTACGTTCGTCCTCAGCTAATTTTCTCAAAGTCATCATGTTTAGGAACGGCGCGGCCTTGGTGCCATATGTAACTGTTGACAGCTGATATGCACACAGCGGTTGTTTTGGCGATTCCCACCATACAATTTTCTGAAGATGTTGATCACCGTCAGCTACCAAAATCTGACGATACATATTTTCAATGTCCGCTGTGTAAGCATATCTGTATTGTCTCCACTTGATCAGTAATGTTTGCAAATCCTGTTGAAGATTTGGCCCTCTGTACATAAGGTCGTTTAAGCTGCTCCCTGAAGAGGTTTTAGCCGATGCGTTAAACACCACCCTGTACTTGGTTGTCGTTGACTCAGCACGTTGCACGCCGTGGTGAGGCAAATAACACTCGGGTGTCATGTTGCCGGTCGACTGTTTCATATGACCTAGCTCAATATATTCAGTCATAAAATCTTTATAAGCTTTCGCTAAGCTAGTTTGCTTCTCAAACTTTCGTTCCAAACTTTTAAATTGTGCAATAGCCATTGGTTTCGAAGAGCCCAAATTTCTTTCTGCCTCCTGTTTCATTGGAAGCCTGACTTCATATCTTCCGTTCTCCAAGCGTTGCGTCGTGTTGGTATAGTACTCCATGCATGCTTGATCTTCCGCCGTAACATCAGTTTTATCACTGATATCTTCAGTATCCCAAAACTGTTTCATATCTTCCAAATTGTTCAATACTACGTTGCACTGAAATGTCCTGGCTTTGCCGCATAGTAACCATCCTAAGTAGGTTTGTTGCGCGATAGGCTGAGTGACGTCTTCACCCCTTATCATGCCTCCTAGCATGATTTGAGAGTAGATATCAGCTCCAAACAGTAGATCTATAGGACGGCTATTGTTGAAATCTGGATCCGCTAAATTGATGTTTTGTATATAGGACCACGAAGGTCTGGCGAAGCTCTTGTTTGGAAGATTCTTGGTTAGGTTTGTCATAATTATGACAGATGTTTCAAATCGGAAGTCATTGTGAACAGAGTTGCATGAGATGGTTATCATCCCTTTGCAGTTATTTTCTCTTTGACCAACTCCAAATATAACTCCTTTGCATCTGTGACGTTTAATTCCGAGAAGCTGGGCTGCGTGTTCGGTGATCAAAGATACTTGAGATCCTTGATCGATAAGCGCTCTCAGTTTGCACTGAGCTCCATCAGCTGCCTCAACTTTTACTATGGCGGTCGCCAGCAGAATCTCAGAAGTCTCCTCATCTTGGGAAACATGAGATGAGGTTTCAGACTTGTTCTCATTTTTTATACATGCGTCATGAAGTAGGCTATTATGTTTAGCCTTGCATTCGTGACATCGATAGAACGATTTGCATCTATTTCCATGAATGTTGAGACAATTAACGCATAGTTGTAATTTTTTAACTGTGTTAAATTTGTCGTCACTCGACATTTCTAAAAATTTAGCGCAGTTGTATATGCGGTGCTCATCATTGCATAGTAGGCATGTTTTATTTGTTGAAGCATGAAATGCTTTATTAACAGTTTTGTTGCTAGCCGCTTGATTGTTTTTATGATTATTGCCATTTTGTTTCTTCTGATGCAATAATTCATGCTGCTTGTTGGCACTTGATTTTTGAACGCTATCTTGTTTTCGTTGCGATACCTCTAATGCCGTAAACTTCGTTTCTAGGAAATCTAGGAATTCTTTCAATACGGGTAGCTCTCGAGAGTTCTTCAGAGATTCAATATAATCTGAAAATGTCACCGCATCTTATTTCAGCGCCATAATATGCACGAGTATTGGATCCCAGCTGCTGACATCCACATCCAGATTTCTGATAGCATGCACACATTCGATGGTGACGTCATGCATCTTTTTCAACGGTGCTAATGACTGTTGTTGCATAATCGGCAGATTTAGAAGCATGTTTAAGTGAGAAGTAAATATAAGTCTTTTGTTGTCATAACGGTGACTTAGGATGTCCCAACACACCAGGTAGTTGTCTGAGCTAATTTGTAGGTGATGTATCAGCCTCTCAGCTTCTCCTTGGACTTTACTCTTCAAAAACTGCATCTTTTGTGCATATGATAAGGATGGATTGTTGTGGATCGCTTCCATGAAAAGATCCTTGAATGGAATCCACTGCTGATATTTTCCCTGGAAAACTGGTATCTCTAACTTCGGTGTTGTTTTATCCCGATGAGCTCCAGACCACATCTTGGTATTTAATGCCTTCTTCAAGTCGTTATATTGACCTTCAAATCTTGTGTAGCGTTCTTCACACACCGTGATCTTATCCCCATCAAGTTCGCACTCAATCTCCCAGTGGAGATTGTCGATAGCCGACCAACGCGACTGTAGAATTTGTAGAGCATCCTGAAATTCCCAATTTTCAGAAATAAACTCCACTTGAATGTTGGCAATAGCTCTCATAAAAGCTCTGAAGTTTGCCGACTGCTTGCGGATCATGTCGTCAAGTTTGCTGTTCAATCCTACTTCCTTCTTTGCGGGTTTCGGTTGATTTTCTTGAAAAGGTGGGTGGTCCTGGATGTCATCGCCTTGATCCTCCACTGGCTCACTGGCATCTTCTTTACTTTGTGACACGCCCTGCTTTTCGTTTGATTTGCTCGATGTACCTTCTCCAGCTTGCTGGTAGGTACCTCCCGTCGTTGGTGTTTGGCCTCCCGAGGACCGTTGATGCGATGAGAGTTGTTTGTGTTGCAGAAGAATAAGCTCCTTAACTTCGCTGTAGCACTGAGAAGTTTTATTACATAAATTGCTAGTGAAATAAGGATGACTTACGCTTACTTCTGTTGATAAACGGTCGTGATTGAACTGGAAATCACTCCAAAGGTTTTCCAGCATCTGCATACGCCGCTTGAAGTAGTCAGAAGTTTTCCTGTCCCAACCATCTTTCTTAATATTGACTCCAACCTTCTTGATGTTTTCATAGAGCTCACGCTGATTCTCGTAGATTGCTTCTGATGCCATCTTGCCGACGACTGTCTTCCGATGAATCCGCGATAAACCCTTTTGTTGTCAAGCGCAGACTGTAGATCCACACTCCTAGTTCTCGTCGCTGTGTAACCCTCTTCCTACGATGAATAAACGACTCTCAATTGGCACTGGTGAGACCCGCTTCTGGGAGGCCAGACCAACCGATTCGTGACGTAAAAAGAAAAAACACACAGGACTTACGTGCTCGAAGGACCATATGTTGGGGTGTAATTCCCAACCGTGAAGATGCAGGGGTTGTAAGTCCCCGCAGTGTTTGGTTTGATGAAATGAGTAGACGATTTTGCACCTTAAATTGGTTTATTGCTAACTGGTACAACAGATGCGTATTAGCTCCTTAATCGCTACTAACAATTTTATTGAGTATGTTACAGTTTTATTACGTGAGCAAAATGTTGACCTAAACAGTTACAAATAAGTAGAACAAAGCCAAAGGCTAATGTACAGCGATGCTCGTACACGGATGCCTTATCGAACCGTATGAAATGATCCGCGCCCTTGCTGCATTCGTGTTCCGCGACTGCCGACCTGTTTATGTCCAAACTCTTCATATTACGTATGTGTTCACCAAGTCTGGTTGCGATGTTGCGACGAGTTTCACCAATATAACTTAGGCCACAGTCGCACGGTATCATGTAGACTCCGGGAACTCCTAGCGGATCCTTATCCTTCGGTGACCGCAGTAACTGTCGCAGCCGTCCGGGAGGGCGATAGGCCGTCTTGACGCTATATTTTCGGCGAAGTATATGTCCTATCTTATCAGTGACTCCTCGCACGAAAGGTAGGAACGCTGGACTACGTTTCGCGCCCGCCGGTCGACTACGACTCGTGTCTACCGTATTTAGGTTGCGAATGCATCGTCGCCACTGGTAACCGTTGCTCTCCAGCACGTCTCGCAGGTGTCCCAACTCCGCGTCTACGTACTGAGGATCGCAAAGACTGAGTGCTCGGTTAAGCAGCGATCTGGGTACAGAAGATAGGTGTGCTGGATGGTGGTGGGAGTCTGCGCGTAGATACCGGTCAGTGTGTGTCGGTTTCCTGTAGACAGTGTGTGACACACGACCGCCAGGTTCTCGGATGACGAGAACGTCTAAGAATGGCAGAACTCCATTATCCTCCTCTTCTATTGTGACCGCTATCTTCCTATGCATCCCGTTCAGGTGATCTGTGAAATAGCTAAGCGCATCCCGGTCTATTATTGCGAATATGTCATCTACATATCGCCACCAGTATCTTGGCTTTGTTATGGCGGACTCCAAGGCTTGACTTTCAAACCATTCCATAAAAATGTTGGCCACCACCGGCGCGATTGGTGAGCCCATTGACACTCCGTCTACTTGCAGATAAAACTCATTATTCCATAGAAAATAGCCACTTCTTAAACAGTATCTGATACACTCAATGTATCCAGTGGGTAATGTACTACCAGTTAGTTGTGTTGAAATAATATTTATAACTTCCTCCACTGGAACATTGGTAAAAAGTGAGGTGATGTCGAAACTGACCATTATTTCTGAATCTTTAAGCTGCACATCTGCTAATAAGGTGACGAAGTGCCTTGAGTCTTTTATAAAGCTATTTGACTTACCGATGTATGGTTGTAGTATAGAAGCCATATGACGCGACAGTTTATAAGTAGGTACATCTATTTGACTTACTATAGGTCTCAGTGGCCAATCCGGTTTATGGATCTTGGGTAAACCATAAATCTTTGGTGGTGTGGGATTATGTGGTCGCAACATTGTCAGCAGGTCACTATCATCCAGGTCTTGTATAAGTTTAATGACTTTAGTAGTCACCCTGGCTGTCGGATTGTAAGAAACTTTCTTGTAAATAACTGTGTCGCTCACCAGTTCTGTGATTTTCTTATTATACTCTTCGGTATCGACGACAACAGTTGCGTTTCCTTTATCTGCTGGCAACACGAGTAAGTCCGGGTCATTACGTAAATCACGCAAAGCAACGATTTCCTGGCGGCTCATGTTACGTTTTGGTGGCGCTGATCTACGCAATAATGAAGACACATCTTGTCGAAGGCACTCTGCATCCCCATGAGGAATCCTATTGCGCACGATAGTGTTCTCAATGTTGGTTATAATATCCTCAACTGGTATTTTCCGAGGAGCTGGCGCAAAATTGAGTCCACGAGATAGGGCTAGTTTGGTTTCCTCTGACAATGGCTTCGACGATAGATTGACGACCGTTGTGATTAAGTTGTCAGAATTAGCATTTTCTTGAATATGCGACTGATTGCTAATATTTTTAATCAGGTTCGTCAATTTATTGTTTTGCCTTTTGATGGTATTTAAAGCTATCGTTTCAGTGCGACTATGTGTCATCGTATCCAGGACATTCCACAAATCCGCATCCAGTAAACGCGATAACTGCAGATGCAATTCATAACTACAAGTATTCGCACAAATAAACTTACGGCGGTAGTCACATATTGCACGGCACAATAATTTTCTGCTCGCGACACGAAAGAATTCATCGTAATCTCGAATGCACTTTATAGGTTTTATTTGGGCGAACTTAGGCACTACACCGTTATTGCGGCACTGCACTAGGAATTCTAACCCGCACTCAAGTTTCTTACGTCTTATTCTTAATCGCGTAAACTCCTTCACTTTACTTAGCACTACCGCACCGTAACGGTTCACTATTTTTGTATAATAACTTTCGTAAGACACATTCATATTAGTTATAGTTTAACGGTTATTACTCACGCGCATACTTCGGGATTGCCCGACTAGTTTCGAACTCGAACGGAGCTCTTATTCATGAGCTGAGCCCGCGGCGATGTCGCGAGTCAAACTAGCGCTGCACCGCATCGCATAGCGCTGCGCGCGGGCCGATGATGTACTCGGTGACGGCGTCGGGAGTGTTCGTGTGTTCCCGTCATTCGTCGTGTCCGTGTTGTCCATTGTGCATACCGCGCTAACTGTGTCGCACTCCAGACTTGACTCACTTCTGTATGATGTAGACTTCAGAGCTGGCTTCCAGGCAGGCGGCAATGTCCAACCACAGTCTTTGTTGAAGTTCGGGCGTCGGCTTATTTCGATAGCTTCACGTACTTTTCGCGGAACGAAATATTTTTCTCTCGCCAGTACGGATGCCTTATCGAACCGTATGAAATGATCCGCGCCCTTGCTGCATGCGTGTTCCAACCAGACTTGGTGAACACATACGTAATATGAAGAGTTTGGACATAAACAGGTCGGCAGTCGCGGAACACGCATGCAGCAAGGGCGCGGATCATTTCATACGGTTCGATAAGGCATCCGTACTGGCGAGAGAAAAATATTTCGTTCCGCGAAAAGTACGTGAAGCTATCGAAATAAGCCGACGCCCGAACTTCAACAGAGACTGTGGTTGGACATTGCCGCCTGCCTGGAAGCCAGCTCTGAAGTCTACATCATACAGAAGTGAGTCAAGTCTGGAGTGCGACACAGTTAGCGCGGTATGCACAATGGACAACACGGACACGACGAATGACGGGAACACACGAACACTCCCGACGCCGGCACCGAGTACATCATCGGCCCGCGCGCAGCGCTATGCGATGCGGTGCAGCGCTAGTTTGACTCGCGACATCGCCGCGGGCTCAGCTCATGAATAAGAGCTCCGTTCGAGTTCGAAACTAGTCGGGCAATCCCGAAGTATGCGCGTGAGTAATAACCGTTAAACTATAACTAATATGAATGTGTCTTACGAAAGTTATTATACAAGAATCATTATTGTAATAAATTAGGTAATTTTTAAGAAATGTCAAGCAAAAATTTATAAATTAGTAATATCTGCACATAGATAATCAATTATTGTGATGCAATGTCAGCAGTTAGACAAAATAATTTTAACATTAATCAATCATTTTCTTTGAATGCCATAAATTCTTTTAAAGTCTAAAAACATTTTTCTGCTAGCCAGGCTGTAAGTTTTTTCTTAAACATATTAATTTGTAATTCATTAAATTTATCTGGTAGCTTATTATATACATCAATCGCCTTCACATAGACATTCCTCTCGTATATATCCAAACGGCACCTAGGTCGAAGAAGCTTAAATTTATATTTAGAATTTCTACCTAGCTTTTCAGAAAATTTGTTAAAATATTGTGGATGCAGTTTGACAAAAACACATAGTTCCCTAATGTTTTCCATATCCTACCACTGGTTTGCATGTGCAAACCAGTGGTAGGATATGGAATTTTATGAATAGTGGCTTACAACTGTCTATAGATCAGGCTCCGCATATCGCTCTCACACATTTCTTTTGAACTCGAAATGCTTTTTCAATCTCAACCGAATTACCCCACATTAAGATACCATATGAGAACACCAATGACACGTATCCGTGGTACGCACTAAGCGCCGCTTCCGTTGACACGGTCTGTCGTAAACGTTTAATAGCAAACACGAATCGATCAAGTTTATTGCAAATATATTCTACATGTCCCTTCCAGTTGCAGTGCTTGTCGAGCATCAGACCTAAAAATTTTGCAGTGCTTACCTCTTCTATTTTATTATTTCTGTAGTTTATATTTAAGTAAATATTTTGTCTTCCATAATTTTGAAACTGTATCATTTGGTTTTATTTACATTGATTTTTAAATTATTAGGCGTCAAATTTATGTCAATCTCACATGTCTCTTTATTTTCACAGAATGTCGTAATGAAGATGTCTCTTTATTTTGTCAGAATTTAAAAGATCGATACACCAAGGTAGGTTGCAGTTTTGCCTCAAATTAGGGGCTGTTTTCCAAGTTGTGTGCCACCCCAACTTTCTTACGACTGCGGTAGGAACACCCCTCCCACATTCATCTTATTGCGAGGGGCTGAGTGGAAAACTAATAGTGTACCAGTGATGGTGTCTTTTTGCTCGACACGTTTAAAGATTGTGCTGTGAGACATTTTATTGATTTGTTGTAAGATGTTGTGAGTTTGAGATTACTTATGTATTTTTTTTTAATGACTGAGAAGTAACCGGTGAACAATCTACATCTACACTAATATTATAAAGAATAAAGATTTGTATTTTTGTATGTAACGAATAAACTCAAAAACTACTAGACCGATTTGAAAAATTCTTTCACAGTTGGGAAGCTACACTATCCCCGGGTAACATAGGCTATATAACATCACGCTATGACCAGTAGGAGAAGGTAATTAACGCGGGTGAAACCGCGGGGCACAGCTAGTAATATATATTTTTGTCATGATGTTTTATTACAGTTCATGCGGATTTGCAACAAATCGATTGATTTATTTATTTAATTCTTTATTGTACACCGAAATTTTCTAAATTAATACAAGTACATTACAAATGTACAATGGGCGGCCTTATCGCACACGGCAATTTCTTCCAGGCAACCTTGGGATGGAAACATGGGTCCTGGATAAAATATACTAAGGCAATAGGTGGTGTACCTACTTACATATAAAATAAAAATAGATACATACTATCATATTTATATAGAAAAGAAGAAAAGAACAAAACAATACTATATATAGATAGCAAATAAGTGAAGCGCAGTAATACGTAACTACGATGACAAGTAGTGTTCCCTTACGAGTTTCTTAAACAGCGGAAGAGACTGAGCACGTCGTATAGAAACCGGAAGTGCATTCCACAACCGTGCTGCTTGAATCGCAAAGGATTTATCAATGAAATTTGTGGAGTGCACTGGCATCTTCAGTCTTAAGTTCTCTGATGATCTTAAGACTCGTGTATGGCTGTCACTTAGGAACTCGAAGCGGTTTTTTAGATGAGAAGGAGTAAATGGAAGGAAAAGCACACTATAAAGAAGCGAAAGGATATGAGTATTTCGGCGAAGGCGAATTGGTAACCACTTGAGCTTAGTACGAAATTCTGAAACGTGATCATATTTGCGTAAACCAAATATAAATCTGATACAAACATTTTGGAGTCGCTCAAGTTTATTTAATTGGTCCTCGGTAAGATCAAGGTAACTGGCATCAGCATAATCGAGGATAGGAAGAAGAAGGGATTGTGCCAGCGCAATTTTAGTGGTAATCGGAAGAAAGTTGCGTAACCTTCTCAAAGATCCAGCGGAGGCAAACAGCTTACGGCTGGTTTCCTGTAGATGAGCAGTCCAGGATAGGGTTCTATCAATTATAATCCCCAAGTTCTTAACAGTTTCACTGAATGGAATAAAATTGTTATCAAAAGAAACTTGGGGAAGTGCGGTCCAATTTATTTTAGATATCATCCTGGAACTGCCCACCACAATAACCTGTGTCTTTGCAGGGTTGACTAGCAGCCCGTACCTTTTGCTCCACTGAGAAATTCGAGCCAGATCCGAGTTAACAGTGTCAACAGCCTCTGATAGTTTTGCAAGAGGTGCTCTACTATAAATTTGTAGATCATCTGCGTAAAGGTGGTAGGAAGAAAGTAGATTGTCAGAGATAGAATTTATAAAAATTGCGAAAAGTAAAGGAGATAAAACGCCACCTTGAGGGACACCGACAGTAGTATTGCACCAAGAAGACGAAGTAGAATCCTCAATGCAAATACGCTGACGACGACCTGACAAGTAACTACGAAACCAATGAATCGCCGATGGAGATACATTAAGAGAGCATAGTATGCCAAGCAAAATATCGAAATCTACGGTGTTAAAAGCATTACTGAAATCGAGTAACGCAAGTACCGTAAGATTACCGATTTCCATGCCTGACCTGATATCATCCGTAATATGAACTAAGGCTGTGGTAGTGCTGTGTCCAGCACGGAACCCGGATTGGAAAGGATTGAGCAGGTTGTTTTTCGATAGGAAATTGTTTAGCTGAGTGTGGATCAGTCGTTCCAGGATCTTAGAAAGGAATGGCAAGATTGAAATGGGGCGATATTCGGAAAAGGATTTTGGGTTGGATTTTTTGGGTAAAGGAATAATCTGGGCGTCTTTCCAGCTATTAGGAAAGATACCACTAGAGACCGAGGAATTAAAAATGTGTGATATAATAGGAAGGATGATGTCAAGGATAGGGAGGATCATCTTACGGCTGATACAGTCACTTCCAACTGCATTGGAAGTTATTGATACAATGCTCTTCTTAACATCACATGCAGAAAATTCACTAAAGACGAATGCCGAGTAAATAGTAGATTTAAATTATGTTATTTAGGGAAAAAGTACGGCACGAAGCACAGTTTGAAATTATGTCTCCCGGATGAATCTTCTTATCGTGTGGTTGATGAACAACCTAGTGTCAGAGTTTAAACCACCCGTAGGTTTCTGACGCGGCTTTACACACCATCGAGAACATCTCTAAGGTGTGCTGGATTCCACACGATATTTTCCTTCACCGTTATAAGCAAGTGATAATTAATTTATAATACGCACAAGGCTATCACTGCTTTAATGAATTACCCAGGCGGATTACTGCTCACTACTCCAAATTTTTCTTCCACATTAGTGCAGGTTCAAACTATAGTCACGACCTTATTTTGGTTTCCTCATAATCTATTATGTTGAAGTAAATACGTATGCATTTAAAACAGTATCATTTGCTTTGAATTCGTAAGTAATAGGAGGTAGAGATTTTAAAACGATCTCTTTGCAATGTGAATCATATCAAAATAATTATTTAGAAAGCACGCTGGCCATGTGTAAACTACTTTTTAAATAATAATATATTATTTCATACTTTTTTTGTACTATAGTTACCATACTATTTGAAAATTTACTATCTAATGAAAAACAAGGATTTTATCGATAACCCATACATCTAAATCGGTTCAGGCATTTAGAAGTTGTAGTGGAATATAGAAACTCACAAACATAGTACATACATTCATACATGAACACTAAAAAAGACTCCTTTTTTTGGGCAGTCGTTTAATAATAATTTCACAAGCTTTGGGATTTTTTGTTACAATTATACTTTAAAAGTATATCAAACATATTTATTTAATACTGCAAAAAAGACATATTTTTAATCACAAAAACTGCGTAACTTCCTATTTAAAATTGATTATAATTATTTCTATCAAAAATGCCACAAAAGTATTAGGTACGGAAATAATAAAAATTATTATGTTATTTTTCAGTACTAAATTAGTGCTTTAATATGTATATTATGAAGCTGATAAAAACACTGCGCAACTTCCTGTCTGATATTGAATATGATAAGAACAAAATATTTCTATCGATTATGCCACAAAAGTATAACGGACAAAAATAAACTGCGCAATGTCCTGTTCAGTATATAACAAGATAGTAAAATAACTCACTAAAATATGGTAAAGTTTTGAGATAATAATAATAATTACTATTATTAAAAGGCTCTCGCTAGGCTGCTGGATCAAGGGCCTGATACAGAAAGCAGTCCTCCTCGATACGGCACGCATTGTGGGGAGGTTCCTTTCTCGGGTGCCCTAACCCCGGTACCTTGGACCACATGTGGGTGGCCTGCTATATTTATATTTTTAAATGTAGTTTTTTTTTGGTCTTATAATGATATATATTTAAAAATAAAATTTATACGTATAGTTTATGAATAAAGGAAATTAATATTATACAGTTCATATTTATTTTGCATTAAAGCAATAGTTGGAACACACCCTTAAATCACAGCATTTCCAAATTAATCAACCAGCATAGATCGTATATCGTAAGCAACACATCATATTAAATCGACGTATTTTTTTGTGTGTTACATCAAAATTTCAATGTTTTCCTTCACTGAAATACGGTGAAGGAAAACATCGTGAGGAAACCTGGACTTACAAACATAACCATCAGACCTGTATTCCTCGAAGAGATAGGCAGAGTTGCACTGATTACTACTTACCTTTCACCGATGCCATTACTAAGTCCTATGTAATAAATGGTGAGCTTATCAACGTACGTATACCACGATATGTCGTTGTGGCCGAGTGGTTACGGGCCCGCCTCCTGGGCCGCACGTTGTGGGTTCAAACCTGGCATGTACCAATGTGACATTTTCAATGTTATATGTACTTTTTTCGTGAGGAAACCTGGACTTAGTAGTCTGAAATAACCAACCTGCAGTGAGCTAGGGTGGTGATTAAGCATTACATGGGAATTAATAACAGCATTGGTGAAACGCGGGCGCATAATTGTGTACACCTCTGCCTACGCCTTCGGGGAATACAGGCGTAATGCCGTGTATGTATTCTAGTATCCTTGTAAGATCAGGTCAGTTCATCTGTTCCCCTGTGTATCGTAAGATACGAGTTACGGTAGATATTAAAGTTAATTAAGAGAAATGGACGTTTACGAGAATTATATAGTTTATATCTTTATACTTTTAGTGGGGTTGTAGTACACGGCGTGCGGCATATTTAACGGTTAAGATCTTTATTTTCTCAAAAAGAATTACAAATTTACCGAGAAAACATAATCTAATGTAATGTGAAAAATGTGAGCGATTGAGCGTAGCTTAAAATAAATAATGCGTTTAGTTGATTTGAGAAACATAATTACTTAACATTAATTTAAACTAATTATAATTTTGGCATGACAAAAACATTGCTGCACTTTGTCTCATTGTTAAGACGTAGGTACAGAAGGTGAGTTTGGGGATGGGTTTTTTGTATATCAATCAATCTAGCCTTGTGTAGGTCAATGAACCAGCATTGCCATCCAACGTGGTAATGCTGCACGGGCACGGCTGGGCACCTCCCCGGAGGACAGCGATGCGGAGGAATACTTCGACGCATGAGTTTATTTTAATTTTAGAATCGTTTTTAAGTTATTGTATACTTGTAGGTAGATTTAATTTTATTATTTAAGTTTTAGATTATTTAATTTATTATAAAGAAATAAATAAACTGTATGAACATAGAAAGTTAAAAAAAAACTAGCCTTTTCCAGCAACCTCGGTGGAGATGTCACTGAAGTTTTTACAGACTACCAACTCAGTCTGAATTGTAATAGAGTCTCAATGCGGTGGCGACGGCTTTACGTGCTCTCCGGAGCACGGGGGTGTCACACCACTAACTTCCTGACGCCGGGCTGCTACTGAGAATTTCCTAACAGAAAAACCCAATAACACTTTGTCCGACCCGGAAATCGAACCCTGGACCTCACGCTCAGCAGCCACGCTTGCGACCACTAGATCAACGAGGCAGTCATAAACAAAAGAATACGCAAGATAAACCGATGCTAAGGTACTTTATATAGCTTCAGAAAATGTTAAGAAAATAATATACGTCCATTACTGTTTTTACAATAAAATAACAACATACCTAAACGATATCTAGGGACCTATTATGCCGTAGAAAAACGACAAGTTTATTACGTAAATAACTTAAACTGTTAGTTTAATGTAATAGAGTGAACAAGGCTATTTACCAAGCTTTACATTACATTTACTTTATTATCAGGCAATTTTTTTTTTTATTCGTACTTAAAACATTCGTTTAGCCTTAACTAATTTGACAAACGGAACCAACAGTTTAACGTGCTCTCCGAGGCACGGAGAGGTCGCGATATGAAATGACGGTCACCCATCCACAGACCGACTGCAGCAAGCTCAGCTCAACCTCGATCGATCTATCCGGTTGTTACTTAGCCACAGAGATGCAAGGTATTTTTTGTTAATACACCTATTAATTTCGAATTTAAAGTATAGGTAAGGTACAGTTCATGACAGAAGTTGATTTACGCGCACCAAACTGCACCAATTTTGGTGCTAATTAATTTGACCAGGGTCCTGACTCTGAGTATCGATCGCTTTTATATCATATAAATTATAAAATGTAATAAATTGATGGGATTGTTTTAAATAAAGTTTATTTTCTTGTTTTAAGTGCATTTAAATAAAAGCTTATTTATAATAACTTTTTGTTTATCTTGTTTGTTTAAAATTTCATATTGCCACCTTCCGCCTTCCATCATAAGACCATGAAGCACCAAAGTATTCACCAAGCCTATACATATGAGCCCAAACTCGATGGGTGTATCTTGTTTAGTTAAGAAGCTCCTATAGCCGCCATCCGGCTCCATTATCAGAACAGCTCCAAGATACCATATTATTGTATTGTCTCCGAAGATACATATGTACCTACACCAAATTTGAGATCAATCGGACATCGGGATGTGGTTCTAATTTAGCTTCCAATATTCCAACCGAACAAACATAGTTACATGCACAGCCAGTTAAATAAAAGTTTGTAAAAATACGCCAAAACACAATGTGTAAAAAATTACGAGTACGTTACGGAACTTTAAAAAAAATATGTTAATTAACAAGTAATGTGTCTTTTTATATTACAATAACTTTATTTTGTTTTAGTGTATTTTAATAATGAGAATAATAAGTACATTTAGTACTTACTTAATATTTTTATTCACTTAAGGTCGAATATATAGAAAACAAAAATTATTGTATATACCTAGTTTAAAGAAAACTAAATGAAACAATTTTTGTTTAACATTAATTGTTATGTAGATTAACCGTTATTAGTCCAATACCTGGCAGATTGAGCTTTGCTGGTATTTTTTGGTAAAACGACGCTTTCTAAAAATAAAACTTAGCTAGATCGATTTATCGCTCCCGAAACCCCCTGCATACTAAATTTCATGAAAATCGTTGGAGCCAAGAATTCCTCGTTTAAAGTTATAGATAGATATAGATAAATAGGTAATATTATATTTTTACAGTGTATTGAATGTGATGCAAATATTCACCTCAGCAAGCGGTCAACAAGAGTAATTGGTTTGGTATATAGTGACTGTGACCTCTTAGATTCACGAGTTCGAGACCAGAAAAAATAACATAGAAACCTAGTTTATATTATGATAAAATAAAACTAGCTTTATTTATAAAAGTAAACTGTATCTCACATAATTTTCTTAGAACTAGCAAAGAATACTTATGTGACATTTTCTTGAAGAAATTCTTTCATCATACTTCAAAGGAATTGTCTAAAAAAGCCTAAAAAAGGTCGAATTGGATTAGCAAGTGAAATCAGTGTACATTGCAACGAAACATTGAAGCTCTAGATAAATACGGGGGCGACTTAAGGGTGCGTAAGGGAACGTTGAGACGACAAAAAATCCCGTCGCTACCCTTATAGCTACCCCCTCAGCTAAGCCCCGAAGGGCCGCCCCGTCGTCTTTCTAAATATTCCACCGGATTCACGTGAATGTATTGGATTAAATTTTGTACATATCTAGGATTACGGAAGGTTTGCATTTTGTATCGCATAACATAACATAGCATCACGCCTGTATTCCCCGAAGGGGTATGTAGAGGTGTACATAGTACAACCACATTTCACTAATGTTGTTATGAAATCCCATGCAGTAGGTGGTGAGTCTATTGCAATCTACCGCGCGCAATTCCAAACTTTGGGCTACTATCGAGAATTTCCTAATAGAGTAACCTAATTGTGTTTTAATAACTTTAGTAGCATACCAGTAAAAGTCCAGTATAGAGAGAGTATGTATGGAAGGATAATAAATGCTGCGCCGACCCCAAATAAATTGGGATAACAGCAGGGGACGATGATGATGAATTAAGTTCTCTATTAGGACGTTTTTAGTAGCAGCCCGGAGTTTGGAATAGGGGTGAAAATTAGTTTTCAAAAAATAATAACTTACGATAAAGTCAGCACGATGACTTAAACTCTGCAGTGCCGTTAAACACACTCTTGCTAAGTGCTAACAAAATGAGTTCTTGTTCATTCAATTATTTTTTTAATGGCTTCACAATGCTGTGTCAAAGGACTATGTTAGTACAATTTATATATACTAAATGTTTTTTAAAGTAGGTACCTAAGTTAAACAGTTACTTGAATGCTTGACTTTAAGTGTTCAGCGATCAATGTTGGGGTGAATATTTCTTAGTCACGGCAGAAAGTTAATTGAAACGGCTTATCCGTCGTGGAGGAAACGTTTACGTGTATATACTTGAGGAGAGTATAGGCATTTAAATAATGTGGACAGAGTTTTACGAAACAAGACTTTTGTTAATCTTTGCGCAGTGCCACATTTCATATTGAACACATATTTATGCACAATAAATATATTTAAATCTAAATTTAATAAATTAAATTTAGTATATTTAAAGTTATAATATGAAATAAGTGGAAAAGAATGCGGTCACGAGCAGGATTTGAACCTTAGCCTCCCGGATAAATACTCCAGGCGCTCTGACCACTAAGCCATCTCGACTTCTGCTCACTACCGCGAATTCTTCTTCCACATTTTTACACGTCTTTTGGTGACGTCATTGCTATCTATTCAGTCCTTATACAGATGACCAAACCGACACGACTAACTTTGCAGTTAACACGATGTCGTAAAGATGCAATTACCTTGACAGTTTATCCGGGAGTATTTATTCGGGAGGCGCAGGTTCGAATCCTGCTCGCGACCCTATTCTTTTTCCATTTAATATTATAACTTTAGAGTTCGCTAAGCATGCGTTAATGTTTTTTAAAGATTTATCTTTAATTTAGTATATTTTTTTAAGGTACTTTAACCACCTGGTAATGTTACTTACAACCGTATAAAAATACCATTTTATTATTAATGAATTATTATAGCTATCAATTCATTCAAGGAAATGTTAAAGCGCAGGACGGCGGGGTGCGGGACGCACCTCCATCTCCCTATTCCCTACGACGCGATGTTGGCTATAAAAGCGCTTGCACCGCGGTCAATTCGCGTTTACTATCATTGCACTATATAACAATTCGTACAGTATATCGTATATCCAAAAAATCGTAAGTGAAAAGTTTAAAGCAATAAATGTATAAAATCATCGCGGAGTTCTCTTTCAGCTCCTATCAACACAGACCTTACAAACATAAAGTCTAAACCTAGACAAATATGTTTTTTTTGGGTTACAGTTTTTAACATTTTTGCTTTTTACATTACTATAAATAGTTGAAGACTCTTGAAGGCTCGAGTTCAACGTACGATGTCGCAACAGTGACAAGCTTCGCTGGGGTGGATATTTCTTAGTCACGGTACAAAATTAATTGAAACAGCTTACCAAGTGAGGGGGAAATGCGTACCTACATACTATGTAGATACTTATTTAAGTATAAAGTTACGTCATTCGGTGTTGGTGTTATATAATCTCCCTACTCAAGTTTATTGTTGCAAGATTATGGTATTCACGTGCATTTTTCATGATTGCCCGATTACTTTTTTTTTATTTATATTTAAATGTACAACCTTTCAAAGGCATGCGTACCGAACTCAAAAGTTCATATCGAAGTTATAATTATAATAACTTTTGTGAAATACATTCATGTTAAAGCACAGTTTGTCAAGAAAATCATGAAAATAATGTTTACTGACAACACTAAATTACTATCAAAGTGAGTACTTTGACAGTAATTTAGTGCTGCCAGTATAAAGTGAGTACTTTGATAGAGACTTAGTATGGCCAGTACATAGTGAGTACTTTGATAGTAATTTTGTGCTGCCAGTACAACGTGAGTACTTTGATAGTGACTTAGTATTGCCGGTACAAAAGGAGTACTTTGATAGTAATTTCGTGTTGCCAGTACAAAGTCAGTAATTTTCATAACTTTTTTGAGAGACTGTACATTTTGTTACTAGGAAACACGACATCTCGTGATAAGACTGGTTATCAGATATGGATATCATAGATAATCATGGAGGGGCCTCTATTTTAAATAGTCACCTATTTTCACAGTCCAACCGCGGCAACCACGGCTTAAACTAGATTAATTGGTCTGTGCGGCTGTTACTTAGCCACGACCCCTAATAATATTATGTAAGAAGAAACAAATAGTGAGCTGATCAATGATCATCAATCACTGAACGAAATGGAGTATTATGGTGCCTGCGCCCACAAGCGTATGACGGTGGATGGCCCATCTATCACCACTAAATGCGTTGTAATAACTTGACAAGTAAACTTACTTAGATGTATTGGTTCCTTTCAATGTATTAGCATGTTTGGCTTGAAATTCGTGTTATATCACAGTTGTTTTAATTTAGCATAGCATTACGCTTGAATTCCCCGAACGGGTAAGCAGTGGTGTACAAAGTTAAAAGAATAAAAAAAAACATCATCATCATCGCCCTGCCCTTATCCCAATATATTTGGGTTCGGCGCAGCATACATATACCTGGCATGCTGCTAAAGTTTTGGTTATGGTTTATGACCAGCCGCCTGCCTGACGTCAACCCTCTTTGGAAATGCTGTTGTTGGTGGTAATACGGTCTCCCTCTATCTAGCTATGTCACACCAATTGTTATCCATGCGCCAGGTTCTGATGTTATCCTAATATCACACTCCACCAACCGGGCTAATAAAAAAATGCATTCACTTTAAAGAGAAAGCGAGCAGTCGGACCACATGAACCGAGTGTTTCAACCCTGGTTGAAAATATAATTACTGGTAGGATTGTTATATTTTCACCGATAAAGTTATATTTTATACAATATATATGCATGTGATTCAAATAATTTTATTCAAATACTTTTTTAATTAATCGTGTTTTAACTATTTAATATTAAAGTTGAAAAGTGAGAAACATGCGAGGGAAATTTAAAATGTCAAAACGCACGCTATTCTTAGGAGTGACACGTGACGTCACTCTGCGCAATGACAATATCTCGAGTATGTTATTACTGGGTGTTTATTATGTTTTGTGGTTCTTTTTTAATTTAAATATTATTCTTTAAAGCCCAACTATAAAATTTATAATTCGTTATTTAATATTCTATACAAGATATCTTTTAAGATGTGTAATCTGACGTCAGAGAAAGCGCGCCAAGATGGCCGCGTTTCAAACGCCCGAAACTGATTGCAGGTTTGTTTGATAATTTTAATACTCAATAATCATATTTTTACAAGTGTTATATTTTTTCACGGTTATGTACCAAAGTATACAATAGAACAAAAATATACATGCATATACCCTACTGTGAGCAGGATTCAAATCCGTGCATCCTGAATAAATACTACAGGCGCTCTAACTACTAAACTTGACCACTTTGAAGTTCCCATCGCATGCGTTTATCCATTGAAAAGATAATCTGTGCCTATAATGTATGCTTTACCAACTTATGTACTTGTAAAAGTAAGCAAAGTGGAAAATAAATATGTATGTTGACGCCTCACTGAATAATTAAGCAACATTTTTTAACAGCACACACATTTCTGCGCCGCGCGGTGTTTTTAATGGCACTAAACTGATTTTACGCGTATTTTACGAGAGAGGTGTGGCATGTATGTATGTAATTTACACGTTATATAATATTTGTGTAGTGAGACAGCCTACTATAATATTTTTATTGTATATATTTTTTTCTAACTGCCTCGTTGGTCTAGTGGTACCAAGTGCGACTGCTGAGCACGAGGTCTAAAAATATACCTAATTTATGTGTTATAAGAACGCCCTCTTCCCCTCTCCTAATTTTGCTGTGCCCGACAGGGTCCATGATGATCTCATACATTGTACCTACCACCTAAGTTCACATTATATAAGGTGTATGATATAATTTTTAGAGATTTTTCAGAAAATTTATTTATTGTAAAAAAATTGACAACGACAAACTTATTCCTGGAAATAGTCTCCATTGTTTTCTATGTGCGGGAGAACTTCCCATCCCAAGTTCAAGAGGGTCTTTTGAGTTGCGCTAGCAACGTGAGGTCGAGCGTTGTCATGCAGCAGTATGACTTGCCTACTTCCTTGCCCAGTAAATGGCCTTTTCTGGTCAAGATGTTGGCTTAGTTTGTTCAGTTGTCGACTGTAGCGTTCCGCAGTCATCGTCTGACCAGTTTTCAGGAGTTCGTAATAAAGCACTCCCTTCATGTCCCACCAAATACACAGTAGAACCTTCTTTAAGTGAATGTCTTGTTTTGGCGTCGATGTACTGGGTTGCCCGGGATCTACCCACGACTTTTTACGTTTGGGATTCTCGTAAAAAATATACTTTTCATCACCCGTCACAATTTTCCACAAAAAGTCCTTTTTTTGTTGCCGAGCAAGTAATGAAAGGCACGTGTTCATACGTTGACCTAGGTTGTGTTCGGTCAACGCATGTGGGACCCACCTTCCAAGTTTTTGAATTTTTCCCATTTGGTGCAAACGCTGTAATAGTTGTTTGAGTGACTCCTAGCTGAGCTGCAAGTTCTTGTTGCGTTTGCGTTGAGTCTTTATCCAGCAGAGCTTGCAATTCTGCATCTTCAAAGTTTTGAGACTGTCCAGGGCGCGGCTGGTCATTAAGATCAAAATTACTACTTCTAAAACGTTTATACCAATAGTTACTTGTTTCATAAGACACAACGTCACCACCAAGGACACTACAAATTGATTCTCGTGCTTTAGAAGCATTTTTTCCTTGTTGGAATTCATATAGAATGCAGTGCCGAATGTGCTGTTTATCAGTTGCCATCGTAAACTTTGCTATTCTAAGAGGTTATGTAATTCACGTGGACTTGGCGTTCGATGATCTGAAACCTTTCGTCCAATTCTTCAAATACCACAAAAGACCACGAAAGTATTTCTATTTTAAATATAATTAACAGCTCGAAGAAAAAATCTGTAAAAATTAAATCATACACCTAATAGAAACGCAATAAATAAATTGAGTATTGAGTACAAATAAATCTTTGAATACAGATAATTCAGTCATCTGTTTAGGGACTGAATAGACAGCGATGTCGTCACTAAAAGACGTATTAAAATGTGGAAGAAGAATTCGGATTAGTGAGCAAAGGTTGAGGTATCTTAGTTGGTCAGAGTGACTGGAGTATATTTGTCCGGGAGGTGCAGGTTCAAATCCTGCTCACGACTGTATTTTTCTTTCCTCCAAAATAGATAACTTTAGTAAATCAAAGTTTGAAAATTAGCAATTATATTAATATATAACTCCTAATTTTCTCAAACTTTATAGGTTTTTGTTACTTAACCTGAGTTCACTCACTGCTGAGTAAAGGTTTCCCCATTTCCCTCTCATATTCTGGCAATAAAAAAGTCAAAAAAGCCAATTTTCATACATATCTTTAAATTAGGTGTACTTTTATAAGAAAAAATAAACTTAACTATTGATATTTTATAACTTTAAGATTCACCAAGCTTGCGTTAATGCTTTTCAAAGATTTATCTGTAAAAATATCTATATTTTTGTGATAAAAATAACTAGATTACTACAAAAACAATTCACAAGCGGCATGCACTTTACGTAGACTCAATCACTTACTCAAACCTCACATAGTACCTATTCTCATGTAGCAGACTAAACAAAAACAAATAGCTTTGCAATCAATACCGAAACCACACTAAGCCATTTTGCAGACTTTAAGCCGAACTGCAGAGTATCACCTGAGTTGAAATGTTTTCGGCCCGGGATTCCTTGTTTGCTCAATTAATATGTTCGGCCCGATATCTGTAGCCAGCCTTAGGCCAGGCTCAGCTAAAATGCAGATTACGTAACTATTGGAACGAAACCCCAGCTCATTTTCTGTAATTAATTTGTTGCCTATATTCCCCGAAGGGGTAGGGGTAGGCAGAGTTGTACACAGTAATTGTGACGCTCTTTTTTACCAATGCTGTTATTAAGTCCCATGTAATACGTGGTGAGTCTATTGCCATCTACCGGGCACAATTCCAAACTCCGGGCTGCTACTGAGAATTTCCCGATAGTAAAACCCAATAACACTTTGCCCGACCCAGGAATCGAACCCAGGACCTCATGCTCAGCAGTCGCGCTTGAGACCACTAGATCAACGAGGCAGTCAATGTTGATAAAACAAAAATGACTGACTACTATTCAAGATAAATCTTTGAAAAGCATTAACGCATGCTTAGCGAACTCTAAAGTTATTATATTAAATGGAAAAAGAATACGGTCGCGAACAGGTTTCGAGCCTGCGCCTCCCGGATAAATACTGCAGGCGCTCTGACCACTAAGCCATCTCGACCTCTGCTCACCACCGCGAATTCTTCTTCCATATTTCAACACGTCTTATGGTGACGTCATTGCTATCAATTCAGTCCCTATACGTGTGATCGAACTGACTACTACTTGTATCTTGTATATTTCATATTCAAGTTATTTATCTACTTTACCTGTTTGAACCACTTACCAAATACAAACGTTATTTTTTATACGTGTTATGTTTTATTCATTTTATCCTGGGCCACGTCAATAGATTGAGGCGAGGAGTCCTGGTTGATAATGTAAAACAAATAGGTTCCGACCTTTGAGTACAAAGCTGGTACGGTCAGCAACATTAATTCGTAACGTAGGTTTATAAAAAAGTCGTAATGAATATTATATAATAATATTTATATATATACCTTATAAATCTAAGCTTCTTACATATTTACATACATAAAAACTTACTATTTAAATTAATTATAATAAACTACCTACTACAATATACTTAGAACTAAAAATTATAATTATATATATATATTTATATACTATAGAGCGTCGAAAAATTCATCCGCATCGCTATCAACTGGTAACGTGCCCAAAAGGCTGGCAGCATTGCCACGTTGAATGGCAATGCTGATTCTCTGTGCGAAGAATAGACCAGCCTTCAGGTCACGTGAACTGTCGACCAATCGCCTTGCAATCTCTTTAAAAAGAAGTCGAGCGCTCGGACCCCACGACCCGAGTGTTTCAACCCCAAACGGCTCGAAAATATAATTACTGGTAAGACTGTCATATTTTCGCCGTTTGAGGGTCTCTGCAGCTGAAGCAGCAGCACCAGCACAGGACGCTGAACTAGAAATATGAGATGGCGCAAGGGTATCGACGCAGGTTGCGTCCCACACCAGAGGCCTACCAAATTTCCATGGCAGTAATGTCATGCCGTCAGGTCTTTTACCATCGTCCCGTGCCAAGCCATTTGGTTCTAATACAGCTGGGACGCCGGCGGTGGCTAAAGCACGACGAAGAATGTCATTAATACAGGCGTGCCGTGATATGCGTCCTGCACTCCTGCTGCAGGATAGGCCATGGTGTCCGAGGCTGTCGACAGCTTGACCACAGTGACAACGATGCGGAGTACAGCATGGAGATCCTAACCGTAGGCACGTAGCGAGGCGGAAAGTGGTGTCATCTAACATAGTACCTATGTTAGACGACGGCAGTGCGTGAAGCCAAAGGCCCGACTCCCATTCACACACAGCCAGGAGACGCGCGCGCTCGGCAGTAGTGATTGACGTATTAAATAGTTCATTCCGTATCACTCTGCAGAGCGGCTCATCCCACTGTCTCTGTGAAAATGGGTTGACGGGCGGATCCGTACTTGGGCACGCAATTCTCCAGGCATTCACAGCCTCAGTCATACAAGATACTTCAAAATCAGCTAGTGTAGGAGCTAGTATATGCCTAGCTAGTTTTTCAGTACTGTGGACCGAGGATAGGAATGCCGGTAAGCTTAGACTAGAAATTTTGCTAGTCGTAATTAATGAATTAATTAATTACTGGAACTGTTTTATGCTATTTAAAATTTGCCTCGTTGGTCTAGTGGTCCCAAGCGCAACTGCTGAGCATGAGGTCTCGGGTTCGATTCCCGGATCGGGCAAAGTGTTATTGAGTTTATCTGTTAGAAGATTCTCAGTAGCAGCCCGGAGTTGGGAATTGTGGTAGATGGCAATAGGCTCACCACCTATTACATGGGAATTAATAACAGCATTGGTGAAATGTGGGTGTACAACTGTGTACACCTCTGCCTACCCCTTCGGGGAATACAGGCGTGATACTATATAATTATATATATATATGTAAAATTTTAAAATTATATTGTAAATTATTACAAAATGTTGATCCAATTTTAATTGATTAAGAATAAAAGAGAATAAGAGATTCTTATAGTACTTTTGAAAGTTTTATTGGTATTTATGTTAATCTTTATATTATAATTGTTGCCGACTGTACAAAGGGTGAGAAGATCACTCGCCACGTACTCCGTTTTATAAGGATTTTGTTTATGGTTACTTTGTGGTGTATGTTTATAATTTTCTGAAGCCTTCTTCTGTGCACTACGTTTATTTTAATACTTACTAGCACCCTCCCTGGCTTCTCACTGGTGCAATTTACACAAAAATACCATCAAAATTTCCGAATTTTTGGTTGTACCTACCAAAAAATTTTTTTTACCAACTTTATCCTAATATTTACAAATAAAAGAAAAATCTGCCGAATCGCCGCACCGTTCTCATCTAATGATTTTTCATGCGTGAGGCAATTTATTTTTATTATACGACTTCCCAAAAATGGAGTGTAATGTTTTTAGGGTCCTTGTATGTATGTATGTTTGAGAGTATTTTATTTATTTATTTATTTAACGGTTTATGTACACACAGATAGAAGAATAAATAAATAAGAATAGGAAAAACGAATACAAAGGTGCTGCTTATTTCTTAAGAAATCTCTTCCAGCAGACCTGCGAGAGGATAGATAGAAAAAAAGAGATGTAGTATCTTCATTTCACAATGACTTCTAACTGCCTGAACCGATTTAGATGTACTTACCTATAGGGAATCGTTAGAATCCTTGATTTTTCCAGGTTAACATAGTTTAATAAAACAAAATAAAAAATGTAATTTAAGAGCACAGCTCTTAAATTACATTTTTTATACACAAAAAGGTACTTTTTTTTTTTTATTTATTATTAAAAAATTAAAAAAGATGCGTGCCATGTGTGACCTAAAAATTGGAAAATAAGGTAATGAAGAAATTTTATCGCAGTCGGAGAAACTTCAAGAAAATGTTCCACAGTACTGTCCTCCGTCATTTATTATTAAACCGTATTTTAACACGACTGAACAATACCGGTTTGTGTTTGAAAAGGTTGTTGAAAAGCTAACTAAAAGAAAAAACAAAAAAAAAACAGCGATGTTATTGCATAACTAACTTGCAATAACCATACATACATATCAATGTACCATACATTGCGCCTCTTAAAAGATAAAACCTTCTACCACCTCCCCCACAAATAAGATGACTCAATTAGTATTGAAAAGGTTCAAGAAGCCCGTAACCTCGGAGTGACATTTGATGGGCAATTGCTGTTAAGTGCAAAATTGTTTTTACAGACTGAAGTTATTGTACCGTATTCGTCCCAACATAAGTGTGGATATGCTCTGTGAGTCATTAATTTTATCCAAGCTGAACTACGCTGACACAGTGTATGAGACATGCATTCTTAATAGAACTGAGAAAATAATTCAACGGGTACAAAATGCCGGTGCGCGTTTCTGTTTCCATGTACCGCCTCGATCATATGTGACCCCGTTTTTGAATGATGGAAATCTCATGAAGATGCAGGCAAAGAGAAAGTTACACCTGGCAACCCTACTATTTGGTGTTATATTATCACGTAAGACTGAATATCTATACAGTAAGTTGTCATAGTCGCGCGATTACAACAAATTCAATACAAAAGCATCGGCTTACCGCATGATTACCCCACGGCATAGAATTGCTGCTTTTCGCGGAAGTTTTAAATTCGCTGCCAGTCGTTGCTGGAATGATCTTCCGCCTCCATTCCATACTAACACCAAATAAAAATTTTAGGACAAAATATAAACAATATATTTGTAAAAAAAAAAACCAATGGAAACCGCTTAGCTTACCTGTGATACGCCGGCTATTAGCAGTGAGCAGCGGTTATAGTTCGTAGCTAAATAGATAAGTGGAACTTTGCTCTCAATTGCTATATAGACAAAACTCTTCAAAATAAACCCCAATTTGATAGCTTAGAAGTTGTTTTTTTGTTTTTTTTCACACTATACTTGTTGTTACACGTTACACTTCACAGTGTACTAGGCACAAATATGAGACAAATTTTAAGAATTTTCCGGTATTTCAAAGTCTTTTCTTATTACGTTTTAATTAATTAATTCTACCCATAATTCAATAATAATTTATTTGCAAACACAAATCCGCCATCTTTTGGCCTAATTGATTTTTATTTTACTTAGATATTTTTTTGTGAATTTAACCACTTAACTTTTGACCCATGAGTTCGCCTGGCGTCTACTCGTTTGTCTTCCATAAACAAGTGATGTGGATCTCCTTGAACTCGCGCTACGCATGCGCGCATACTTTTTATACTATATGTAAAATATACTTTGGTTAAAATTTGTAAAATTTATTTAAGATTTGTTTTTGTTTTATATATATTTAGTAAGTTTGGTATACTGCAGACAAGTTTTGAGTATTTTTATTATATTTTCACTTCTTCTTTTTTCGTTTTTGTTTTCATTATTGTACCTACTATTAGTTTTTTTAAGAATTTTGTATTGTCTGTCATATGTACCAAAATAAACTTTTCTTTCTGTCTATCTTTCTTTCTATATTGTCGAACTGTCAAAATTAAAGCGATTGCAATTAAAAGTCAGTTCCGCAATTACCCCGCTGGAAGTCATTTGATTTTACTTAACTTCCGAATTTAAATACCATTATTCTGAAACCCATCTGTAACTCTAGAAGTTAAGTTAAAATTTTACCCGGTTCCATCAACAAATCACCGACACTAATATTGTGTCAAAAAATAAAAACTGTAGTTACGTAAATTCACCTACAGTTGGATGAAAATTCTTCAAATCTCGAGACGAATTTCTGGAATTCCAGAATAGTGGCTGCCAATTTTCTGGAAATAATCTCTATAACTTTACAATTCTAGAGATTCCTCGTCCAAGTCAAATTGTTTTGGAGCGTGACCCAGAACTAATGACAGACGAACGATTATTGACTAAAACCTTTAGAAATTCAGTTATAACCTTAGATACAGCGACATAGTTTCTTGTCTATTCGTCCAAAAAATATCTAATAATTTTCACATAATATCTAATACTCTCTAAAGAATTTTATTAGTATCAAATATTTTTCAATGGTTACTCTGTGCATTCTCAGGATTGTTCGACTAATTTTGAACTCGAACGGAGCCCTTAGTCATGAGCTGGACACGCGGCGATGTCGCGAGTCTAAATGAGAATTATAAAAAAAAAAAGTATTTGCCTTTGCATTATAATACTAAAATACGATTGCTTTTCAGAATTTCATTAATAATTTAAAAAAAATATTTCATTAATTATTTTTAAGTCCATCTAAAGTCACTGTTTTCTAACAAACTTCTCAAATGAAACATTTTCTATGTATTTATATAAAATACCTAGCTTCTGCCCGTGACTTGGTCTGCATGGACTTCAGAATTGAGTCCAGTCGGGATAAAAAACATTCTATGGATAAACTCCAGGCTATAAGCTACCTACATGCCAAATTTCATTCAAATCCGTTCTGTAGTTATTGCGTGTAATATTAACAAACATCCATCCACTAACTTTTAAACTATCGCGTTGTACTATATTACTATATACTAACAGGAGTTAACACGCAATAAATACCTTTGAACTTTGTGACCACCATCAATGGAGCCTAGTCGAAACGTCAAGCGATTCAAAGGTATTTATTGTGCGTTAATTCCTGTTAGTATGTCCCCTCACAGATCTGTAGGATTCGCCGACCCTAACACCCTCATATCCTGACGACGCTATAACTCTCCTGCAAGAAAGCAGTAGAGCCACCAGCACAGTACACAGAAATAGACCGCCGTCATTTCGGCTTCGCCGTCGGGGCCCGTCGCGACGTTTCCGTAATTGTCCACCCCGACCCTTGCAAGCCCACGCCACTGAGCCTGTAGCTTTAAATTCGTCCCTTAATAATAATAATTATTTGAATCCGATCCAGCCAGTCCCTTGCTGTCCTCCCACCAGCGACGCCCTAAGCCGAGGCTTGTTCCCCGCAGGAGGTGCCCTTAGCGTCCTGTCGCTTAGTTTATAAGTTGGATGCCCTGGCTGGGGGCCTTAAAATTTTTAAGACAACCACAGGAAAGCCTGGTTAAGCAGTCGACAACCTCCTAGGTTGAGATGCGAGATTACACACACAAAAAAAAAAATGTTAGTATGTAGTAATAAACATTCTAACATCCTCACAAACTTTAACTAATATTAGTAGGATAGGACGAATTAATTCGTGGCGAATTAAGAAACGAGACCTTTCTACTGAAAATTTAATAATATTTAGGAAATATATACAGTGCCTTTCTTTTTGTGAAGTATACAAAACCGAAAATGCTAATGAAGCGTATGATAATTTTTTGGAAGATTTTTGCTTATTCTACGATCTTTGCTTTCCATATAAATTAGCAACCAATAAACTAAATAAAAAAATTAAATGGGTTTCACGGGGCATCAGATTATGCAGTAGAAAACAACGGGAATTATTATGGAAATATAGACGTGAACCATCTAACTACAACAAAACTAATTTCAATAACTACTCACACAGGTTTAGAAAAGTTATTAAATTAACACAAAGAGCGCAAAATAATTATTACATTAGCACCTCGACCAATAAGTCGAAAGCATCGTGGCAGGTTATAAATAATAAAAACCGAATTGTAGAACCAATTTCCATAATTAAAGTACAAGATATGGACATTAATAATCCGAAAGAAATTGCAAACGCTTTCAACAACTATTTCATTGATCAAACACAACAACATATGACATCAAAACCCGACATTACCAATTTAATAAGAAATCCGCACTCTTTATTCATGCATCCAGTATTGCCTCAAGATGTTATGAGGGCGATACAATCTTTAAAAAATAAAAATAGCACTGGGTTTGATGGTATATCAACAAAGGTTGTAAAATTTGTATCGAGTGACATCGCCTTTCATCTAAGCCACATAATAAATTTATGTATCAGCTCTGGAGTATTTCCGGAAAGCTTAAAAACTGTTATAGTCAAGCCACTTTATAAAAAGGGTAACAAGAAAGATTTAGCTAACTACAGACCAATTGCTTTAATTCCCATTTTTTCTAAAGTAATAGAAAAACTAATGTATGACTCGATAAATAGTTTTTTATCTAAATATAAAATTTTAAGCGGGGAACAAAATGGCTTTCGAAAAAATAAGGGTATAAATGCGGCCGTTTTTGATTTAATTAATTTTATAATGACTAATGTTGATAAAAAAGTACCAGTATGCGCAATATTTACTGACATGACACGGGCTTTCGATTGTGTTGATTATGAAACTCTCATACGCAAGTTAAACATTGTAGGTATTCGAGGAAACGTACTTGACCTCTTAAAGTCATACCTTAGCAATCGTAAACAGCTTACAGAAATATCTAGAATATGTATAAAATCTAAACGCGAGATGACGTATGTATCCGAACATAGAATTGTTAAGTACGGCGTACCACAGGGTAGCGTTCTAGGCCCACTACTATTTTTATTGTACATTAATGATTTGCCTCACCACATTCAACATCCTATGGTCTTATTCGCTGATGATAGCACTGCCTTGATTAAATGTACGGACACAATAAAATATGAACAGGACATAAATAATACTCTTGCTGATATTAAACACTGGCTTGACCAAAATAATTTAATTATGAATATAAATAAAACTAATATTATGCATTTTTATCAACGAATACAACCACAAACCTTAAACATACATTATAATGGTCAAAAAGTAGACCAAGTTCGAGTTGCTAAATTCCTGGGTTTACTGATAGATAGCCAACTAACATGGAAGCCACATGCAGAAGAAGTATGCATAAAATTAAGTGCAGCAGCGTATGTACTCTTTAATTTATCCAGGAAAGTAAACTTGCCCACGAAATTAATCGCATACCATGGTCTAGTCGCGTCGATTTTGAGATTCGGAATAATTTTTTGGGGAAATTGTAATCTGAGAGAACAAGAATTCAAGGCTCAAAAACGTTGTATAAGGTCAATGTGTAGTATGAAAATAACAGTTAGTTGCCAACCTGTATTTAAGTCCCTAAAATTGCTAACATTTCCGTCGCTTTACATTTTAGAGATTGCTGTTTTTGTGAAATCAAATTTGCATCTTTTTAATACAGTGTCAGAAAGTAGAAGAGGGCCAATAAGGGCACAATATAAAAATATGCTACGGGTTGGTAGTTATAATACTGCATTATTAAGAAAAAGTGTCTTATGGATGGGCCCGATCATATTTAACAAAATGCCCGACGGAATAAAAAACGAGACCATTACACTTTTCAAAAAGAAACTGACAATTTTATTAATTCATAAATGTTATTACTCTGTTTTAGAATTCTTAAATGATAAAAATTTTAGCTAATTCTGACATCTATAGCGATTTTTAATACTTTGACATAATATGATATTGTAATTTAATACCATGTTGACATTTTTTTTTAACTATCTTCTTGCTGACATTAAATATATTATTATTTTTATTAAAATTGTAACTTCTGATATCACCATACAAATTCAAACAAACAGTATACCTTGCCTATAGTTATGTGTAACTGAAATTAGTTTATATTGTGTAATAATTGTGTACCTACTGAAAATAATTTATAATTCAATTTTGAACCTAAGTCTGTAGAATACTAGATGTCTTATATTATATTACTTTAAACTGCTTTGCATGCCTAATTTAAGGTAGATTGTATAAGGGTCATAAAATAACCAAACAACTGTATCTTGTACCTACTTTCTGTGCAAATAAAGAACTATACTATACTACTACTATAGGATATGTATGCATCTTAATAAGAACCACATTAATTGAGATGGGCTATGAGCGTCAAGTCTTTTGTTTAAAGTAGGTCTTATAGAGTGATGTTTATCGAGTTTTTCTGAAAGGAAAATCTCTATAACAGTCCGGAGTTCGGAATTGTACTGGGTACCTACATGATAATAGCCTTACCACCCAGTAAATGGGACCTCAATGGCAACGTGGGGTGGGTGGGCGTGGGTGTACACTTCTGCTAAGCCTTTCTGTAAATACAGTCGTGATGCTACGTTTTATGTTATCCAGTAATATTTATGATAATACGCTATTCACAAAGCAAGTAAAATAATCCAGCAAAAAACTTTTCCACGCTGTCGCCAAAAATACAGTTTTTTTACGGTTGTTATAAACATAAGCGGAGTTATGCCAAAAACTGTAGCATCCACTATTAATATAATTTATTCCTTTATATTGTGCCTACAAAGATTCGTCCCTTTTTTCATTGAATATAAATTATCGTTTTATAGAAACCATTTTTGTTTTACAGCTCATAGCTGTCACGAAATAATGTTGGTTGTAAACTTTTTTTTATTTTATGATCACAAAGTTTTGCGTTTTTATTGTTGAAAATCGCCAGTTTTTTGTTGTTTGATATAAAATACATATTTTATGTAAAGAAAAGTAGGCTATAACAGATTAAATACGTTTCATTTACTCCTTTCAAATGTTTCTATTTTAAACTAGCTGTGCCCCGCGGCTTTACCCGCATATAATTATATTATAATAATCCTAAATAACTCCTTCTATAGTCTGCTACGTGCCAGTAAACTCTTATCAGAATCGGGTTCACCGTTTCGAAGATTAAGTGGAACAAACAGACAGACAAAAATTTTAAATACTGATTGTTAGGAATCTTGGAAATAATGTGCTTTAAAAAAGTTATTATTTTGACATCACAAACTGACATTTAAATTTTATTTTATTACACGAATTACATGAATATTACATGAATTTCTAATAAGCATCAAACCTGCTAATTAATCCCTCAAAGTAGGCTATAATAGCCTACTTTGAGACCTTCTAGGTCTACAGTACTACATAAAATGTAACAAAATTAGACATTAACATATTATTTATTTTCTTCTTTCACGTTCCCGCTGCCTGGTTGGTCTAGTGGTCCCAAGCGCGACTGCTAAGCAGGAGGTCTCTGGTTCGATTCCCGGGTCGGGCAAAATTTTATTGAGTTTTTCTGTTAGAAAATTCTCAGTAGTAGCCCAGATTCTGGAATTGTGCCCGGTTGATGGTAGTAAGATCACCACCCATTACGTGGGACTTTGCTTTGATGAAATGTGGGTGTACAACTGTGTACACCTCTGCCTACCCCTACGGCGAATACAGGCGTGATGCTAAGTTTATGTTATTTTCTCAGTAATTACCAATAATGTTTGCAATCCAACTTCATTACGATTTCAGCTTGCCGACTTCATAATGATTTCCGAATAAATTACAAATGTATGTCATGCTTAAAATTAACATATTCGTTACTAAAGAATTTATACGTCAAATAAACATAATTTAAGTACATTGCTGCGTCAGTTCTATACATCGTGTGTATCCCGGAGTGCGCAAGAGCGAGCCTGAGGTACATTGGCACGATTTCAAGCGGTATTCAGCATATTCGACACTAATATATTGTGTTTAATATGTGCCAAAGCTTACAAATAACGACAGGCTTCTGACCTAAATTCTGTGTATCTGTGACCTTCTTTAACATAACCTAGTACATCATAACATAACGCTTGTTTTCCCCGAAGGGGTAGGCAGAGGTGTACATAGCAGTACACCCACATTTCACCAATGCTGTCATTAAGTCCCATGTAATAAGTGGTGAGCCTATTGCCATCTACCGGGCACAATTCCAAACTCCGGGCTGCTATCGAGAATTTCCTAATAGAAAAACCCAATAACACTTTGCCCGACCCGGGAATCGAACCCAGGACCTCATGCTCAGCAGTCGCGCTTGTTACTACTAGACTAACTAGGCAGTTAAGTACATATATATAAATATTACATATAACGAGCATAACATAGTATCACGCCTTTATCTTTAAATGGTTAGGCAGAAGTCTGGTGATGTAGACCCATAAGTCACCGATACTGTTATAAAGTTCGATGTCATAGGTGTCATAGTCAATCTTTTGTCATCTTCGAGACACAATTCCATGCTGGGTTACTACTGAGAATTTTTAAACATAAAAAACCAATTATACTTTTACTTAACCGGGCATTGAACCCATTACCTCTCGCTCAGTATCTGCGCTGGCCAACCTTACATCTTGTGCTGCATGTCAATTGAACCTAGAAAGAACCAGTGCTCACCTCTGAGGGGACAGTGCATGTTAGCAGTGATAGCCTAGTGGTATGACCGTTGGACTGACAAGTCAAAGATTGCAAGTTCAAATTCAAGGCACGCACCACTGGCTTCACTCATGTGCGTATAATAAATTAATAATCACTTGCTTAAAACGGTGAAGGAATACATAGTGAGGAAACCAGCACACCTAAGAGATGTTCTCGATGGGGTGCAAAGCCATATCAGAGACCTACAGGTGGTTTAAACTCTGACACTAGTTTGTTCGTCAACCATACGATAAGAAGAAGAATCATATCCTGTATAAGCGATTTAAAAAATTGAAACCACAAATAAATTAATAAATATTCTTAGCAAAATATTGCTGTATTGAGATTGACGTCAGAAGGTCGCACTCGTGTTAATAAAGAACCCTTGACGAGCAAGCCGATACTCACTTGACCGAATTTTTAGCAAGACAACGAACATCGAAATATGCAAAATTTGATATCTTCTAATAATAATTTTAAATTGATCACTATGTTGTTGTGGGACTGGGCTGGCCATGTCTGTCATATGCCCGATCAATTGTGGACCAAGATCACCACTAAGTGGAGTCCTGATACAGCCAAACGGCGACGTGGCAGACCCCAAACAAGATGGCGGGATGAGCTAGAGAGATTTAATATAGAATGGAACACATTAGCACTAAACAGACAGACATGGAAGTCATGGGGGGAGGCCTTTGCCCAGCAGTGGGATGATGCAGGCTGACAGTGACAGTGACAGTAACTATGCTGCTAATTTAAATATCAGTTTCATTATAAAACGATGTTGAATAGACATGTATTTTACTAAAGCTATAATTTATTTGTTAGTCAAAATATTTGCCGATTCAAAATATACTTACCATGTTGATTTTTTGTTTTTATTTATTTTATTCTAAATTGTAAGCTTTAATTTTACTGTAAGGTATGCTATGGAAGAGCGGAGTCTCCTAACACAGGCATTAATTGCTTAAAAGGAGACTTCAAGAACAATGTAATATAAAACAGTATTTTTAAACCAATAAATTATTTGTATTTGTATTTTATTTGTATTTTGATAATTTCAACAATCAAACATTTTGTACAAAGTCGAATTTCAATATATAAAGTTATCAAAACCCAATAACACTTTGCCCGACTTGGTAATCGAACCCAAGACCGCGCAGCGCTTGCGAACACTTCGAGGCAGTTTTATCTAAACAAAAATATATAATTACAGATAAATCTTTGAAAAGCATTAACGCATGCTTAGCGAACCTTAGAGTTAGAAATTTGTTGTGACAAAAAGAATACGGTTGCGAGCAGGATTCGAATCCTGCTCGCAACCGTATTCTTTTTTCCACAAAAAATTATCTTTTTTTATAATTTCAGTGTATTTGTGTAAATTAATGTTTTAAGATAATTTGACTAGTTTCAGTCGCAGACTGGACCACTAATTTGGAGTAAAAGTTATTTTTTTAACATAGGGACATTTCCAGCTATACTATAGTCGGAAATTCTTAGTTAAGAAGTTGGCGGTATGTCACTCTAGTGCTTCGGAGAGCACGCAAAACCGTTGTCCCCGCGTCTGATCTCTCTCCGGTCGATTCTCATCCCATCGTACTACGGGAGTGTAGGAAGAGGGAGTGCACCTATGTTTACGTATTTATTTTGCACTATAATATCGCCTACGTACTTGGCTAATCTCCGCAGATACAGGCCGCCTCGACCGAAAGTTCGGTCGGCATACTTATGGGGCTCTCGGGCCCAATTTTAATGAAAATTTAAACTGTATTATTGGATTTTTGAGACTCCTACGAAAAGTTTTAGCTATTTCTTATAGTTTCGGATTTGGCCATGCATGCATCCATAACCTGTATACGGTAGTCAGTCAGTTTTAAAAATATATGCGTAAATAAAACTCTATAAAATCACTTAAGTTCATTAAGTATATAATACAAGAAATAAATATGTAGATTACAGTGATCCTTTCAAAGTATTTCACTAATAATTTAATTGGCATCCGCTAAAATATTTATCAACAACCAACCGACCGGCATTTTCTAATTCCGAAGCAGGTGTCCCACCGATCTTCCTTGCATAGCAAATATTGTCTATTAAACAAGTCTCCGAGACTTTATTAAAGGTAGGGGCGGATGCCAGCATCTTGACCTAGATATCGGGATGTCGCATAACGAAGACTTCACAATACATGTCTGTGCGGAGCTGTATATTGAAGCCGGCTCAGCTCGGATGGCATATACTTATGATATTCTTAAGTTTAGGTATTAGCAGGTGCTTTACATAGTTAAGGTAGTAAGTACTCTTACTATATGGGATTTACTACATACAGACATACATTCTGTCCATTTGTTTAATAATGAGTACGTAATAGATTTTCAAATTAATAAATAATCGATCTACCATAATCATTGGTGTGCAAATGTCTATTTATACCTACATAAAAAATATCAATTGTCGTATTTAGTATGTCATATTAAGCAGACATACATCGCATCACGCCTTTATTCCATAAGAGGACTGGCAGAGGTGTCCACAGTTGTACATCCACATTTCACTAATTTTCTTATTGAGTGCTATGAAATACGTGGCTAATCTACATCTACAGGACGCAATTTCAAACTCCGGAAGCCACTAAGAATTTCCATACCTCGGTAGTCGCCCTTGCGACTACTAAACCAAAGAGGCAGTAGAGAGTTAGTAGATTTATATGTTTAGCATTCAGAATATGGCCCAAAGGCTTAAGAACCATTACAGTTAATATGTTTTCTAATAAACGCATATGGAGTTTAAGAAAATACGGACGGAGCGTTGCGTACGACATATGAGAAATATGCCTAGTCATCCAATATCCAATTCGCTAAACGCATACAAATACTTAAAACTCATCCACTCGGTCCTAGTACGCTGCGTGTGTGTGTGTGCAATCTTTGCTTCGCTTATGACAACGCAAGGTTCCATCCGTATTTTTTTCAAATCCGTGTAAATGCAGGCCAAAGAACTTATAATAACTATGAACATGCTCAACAAGAGTCGTCTATGACAGACAATTAAGTCTAGGTTTCCTAAAAACATTATGATATTTTCCTGTATTTAATAAGCGCTATATTTGTATTAAATACTAGCTGACCTGACTGACGTTTTTCTGTCAAAAGCTATTTCACCTCTAGATTTGCTGTCAATTCTAGAGGTTATTCATTTTTCATTATCCTATTCGGTCGAATAGGATAAAGAAAAATGTGATTGTGACGTTCCACTGTGCAATTTTTCAAATTTTTATTTTCATAACTCTGCCCTCTTTGGACTACATCGAATATAAAAAAAAAATGCCGAATTGTTCCAGTCGTTCTCGAGTTTTGCGCTTAGCAACGCATTTGGCCATTCATTTTTATTTATCTAGCTAGATTATTATAGTAAAATATAGTTATATATCCTCTAGGAAGCATTCATGCCTACTAAATGTGAACATGCCGTATAAAAAAATAAACGAAACACTGACATCATATCTCGCGATATTCCAACCTAACTTCACGTGCGACCTCCGAACAAAATACGTGCGCTTTTACGACGCATTTACAAATGTGTACGCAGCCTAATAGCCATCAGGATGGAAAACAAACAGGCTATTTTGATTGTATTTCAAATAGGCTACTCGTGGTTCTGTTCATAACTTTAATTGAATTTTGAATGGACAAAGTTTAGTTGGACAAAGGTGTGGCCGATTTATTGTGCCGGTATACCTTTGTTTATGAGCGAGCAAGTTTTATTTATGTAAGGGTTATTAGTGGACCCTTGATCTGTTTAGTTTAGAATGGAGCTGTTGATATTGTATCACTAAAGTTGTTTATTTGACTGCCTCGTTGGTCTATGGTCGCAAGCGCGGCTGCTGAACGTGAGGTCCGGGTTCGATTCCCAGGTCGAGCAAAGTGTTATTGAACTGTTCTGTTAGGAAATTCTCAGTAGCAGCGCGGAGTCAGGAAGTTGGTGGTGTGACACACCCGTGCTTCGGAGAGCACGTAAAGCCGTCGGTCCTGCGCCTGATCTCTCTCTGGTCGTGTCGGATTTCCGTCCCATCGGAATATGAGAGTGACGGAAGTGGGAGTGCACCTGTGTTTGCGCATACACTTGTGCACTATAATACCTCCTGCGTACTTGGCTAATCTCAGTAGAGATAGGCCGCCGTGACCGAAATACGGTCGGAAGGAGTATTATATAAAGTTGTTTATATAGTGATAGTGACCGAACGTAGGTAATTTCCCTTGTAAATTATTTTACATAACATAATATAACATAGCATCACGCCTGTATTCCCCGAAGAGGAAAGCAGAGGTGTACACATTTGTACACCCACATTTCACCAATGCTGTTATTTAGTTCGATGTAATAGGTGGTGAGCCTATTGCCATCAACCGGGCACAATTCCAAACTCCGGGCTGCTACTGAGGATTTTCGAACAGAAAAACTCAATAACACTTTGCCCGACCCGGGAATCGAACACGAGACCTCCTGCTCAGCAGTCGCACTTGGGACCACTAACCAACGAGGCAGTCTAAAAAATATTTAAGGTTGAGTTTGTATATGAGAAGTGTAGTACAAGTAATGTTTACAATACATAACAATGTGGTTTGTGTTGTAATGTAGGTAAATATCTGATTCTATAATAAATACGATATTTCCACGAAAAAATAAAAGATTGGCGGGTAAACAATAAGCAATACTAACGATAGATAAAAAAATAAGGTGATTGCATATTTTTTATACTCAGAAATAGTTTAATAGGATAACTAAATTCCTCAGAAATTCTTACCAGTCATTATCTATACCATTGACTTACAGTAGGTATTAAAAATAAACGCTAATTTCTTCAAGCTATTTTCAGTCGCTCGCTCTTGAGAATTTCCCTCGATAGCTCGTTTACCCACTCTTACATCGAGTCTACTCGACTCTGCAAATACCAGCGTCTTTAAGTAATAAGCCGATGAGGAAAATGAGAGAAAATTCCGAAACCCGTTCCCACACGTCCCAATGCAAATTATATTCGTAAACATTACAGAGAAATATGTAAAACCCATCCACTAACAGTTTAACGTAAACCGTTTATAAGTTAACCACTTTTCTTTTTTTTCCTAAGTAAATAAGTTACAAGAAACTGATGAAATAACTAGATAAATTTTAAACAATATTAACGATACGACTTTAGTTAGACCCCCTATTAGTTAAAAGTAATGGACTGTGGGAGGGTTTCATTAAAACTTCTACTTTGATGCGTCCGCGTAATGCAATCAAGAACTGAAACTTGTGAAAACTGAAAAAAACAACGGTTAGTGCTGAAAGTTGGTACAATCACTAACTGAGGTACCTGTGGGTAACTGATAATTATATTTACCAAGTTTTCAAAGAAGCTTATGGATGAGAAGATAGATCTAGTGCTTGTTAAATTTACTAGTTTAAGCTGAGTAACTGGTGTTGATTATAAAGTTTGAAGAGAATGAACTAATATTAATACTATATCATTTTAAGTTGCTCAATGCTTGGAGATTTCCTGACAGGAACAGAATTTAGTTCTTGTTTGTTGTCGTTGTTCATGGAGTTTGGGTACCAAATAAATAAACTCGGTCTAATATTTACCATATTACCATTGTTCCATTGGTGGCGGTTACCACCAACAACAGCATTCCCAATGAGGATTGACGTCAGGCAGGCGGCCGGTCATAAAACATTGCCAAAACTTTAGCACTATTCCAGTACAAGTAGAGAGTATATATGGAAGAAAAATACATGCTACGCCGACCCCAAATGAATTGGGATAAGGGCAGGGGGATGATTAAATAGTTCAGATTTAATGGCTATATTATATAAACAATACAGTTATTTCGTGTCACTTGCACTGAGAGCGTATTTTTGTAGGTCTACAAATATCGACAAAGCAGTTTTTTTTTATTAAGCCATTATCGTCTCTCTGCTGCTGCGTCGACCTCAAATAAATTGGAATAAGGGCAGCGGAGTGATGATTATTAACATTGTTTTAAAACGAAACTAAGTCAAAAAAAGCATACATATACATTCTATTAGTTGTCTCTTACCTCTCTTACTTTTTCTAAACCCTGATTTCTTATATTATACCCTATTTAAAGATTATTATATAATTGCAGCCCCTCGCAACTTCGTCCGCATGACCATCAGAATTGGGTCCAGCTGGGACAAAAAGTATATTATGTGTTATTTCAGATTATAAATTATCAGTGTACAAAATTTCATCCAAATTCGTTGAGTAGTTATTGCGTGAAAGAGTAACAAACATCCATCCATCCTCTATTAATCGATAGTATTACTAGAAGATTTCTAAAATAAATAAAAAATAGGTAAATCTGCCATTTAAATCTAATGCGGCTAACTTTATTAGATCTTACATATAAAAAATTTATACACTGTCATCTAAAACAACAAGTTCCAATCTTTAGCTTAAGATAGAACTGCTAGGCTCCCAGCAGAGAAATGTGATAGGGCAAGTTGATTGTCCGTCTAACCGCTGCAACACAATAGCGAGAAATACCAATATCTTGCGGCTAGATCGACTGTGAACCTGATACATAGGTATTTGCTTTTGAACTAAGGTTTCGAGGCAATTACTGACTGTATATCGGCATGAACCCGTGAATACTATTGAATATGAAGCTATACGTCGGGACCGTTGTAGACCATTACAAGACAGGTAGACTCGGCTGATGTCACGCTCAGCTTTCTACGTCGTCGGGTTTTCAGATTCACAGGAGAAGAAGTAGGCATAGACGTAAATTAATACATTTTATTTAAGTTGATAAAATAACGTATTATTCTGTATGGTGATTAAATTGGGACAGTAAATTAAGCAAGTGAAAAATATGACGTCTCTTGAGCGAATGAAGTAAAGAAATCTACCACGAATTAATGATATTGGTTAACGTCGCTGATTGAATGATGCTTGAATTGAACGAATCAGAACGCTCTGATGTGCTGTCTTCAGATCAATTCGTATCTCATATTTTAGTTTTGCTGCATATTATTATAAATGGCGATAAAACTGTATATTTGTGAATTGTTTATATCAAACCATTTTAACTGATAAAGTTATTATATTAAATGGAAAAAGAATACGGTCGCGAACAGGATTCGAACCTGCGCCTCCCGGATGAATACTCCAGGCGCTCTGACCACTAAGCCATCTCGACCTCTGGTGTGGTCAGAGCGCCTGGAGTATTCATCCGGGAGGCGCAGGTTCGAATCCTGTTTGCGACCGTATTCTTTTTCCATTTAATATAATAACTTTAGAGTTCGCTAAGCATGCGTTAATGCTTTTCAAAGATTTATCTTGAATCATTTTAACTGATTGTTTTCGTGACGCAGTGGACACGTTATACCGTTGATCGCGCTGTTGTTATTTAATGGTAGATGTTAAATCAAGTATACGCATTGCTCTACGAGTAGCATGAACAAAATTGAAATTAGACTGGCTTATAACTACATAAAATAGAAAGAAGAAACCAATAAGAAAACAGTTTAAGCCTCACAAAGGGTATCGTCTTATATCTACTATTAGACGTAACTGTGTCTTAGGATAGACTCGGGTTAGAAGTGCCAACTCAAGACCGGTGTTCAATGTTCTACGTCCAACACATGAAGATTTGGTAACCCTTTCTGCATTGGCATTCTCGACAACAAATTATTGTCAGATCTACTTTTAATTTAGATTTTAGGACAAAATTTGTCATATTCTTATGAAACTGGTTGATTTTACTGACATGATTCTCTTGTTGAGTAGATATCTAAATATAGATATTTTAACGATTGTTTTAATATTATTTTGTGCTACAATTATTCATCACTGTGACCAAGTCACATGAATAAGTGTTTTTTTTTTTCTTCTTTCTAGTCACTAAATACAGGAGAGAAGATTTTAAAAATGCCAATTTCAATGACAGCAGGATTTTAAATCATGTCAATAAAATAATATCCCCGACAATACGTTTACAGTAACTTCCAGAGACCATAATAAAATACCATTCTAATCCGAAATGGGCCATTAAATCCATATGGACGAATGGGAGCACATATCTCAAAAGTCAACCAAACTGCCTTTCAGCTGACTGGAACCTATTCTTGCACTTGGAAAAATGCTGCGAAGGCATTAGTAATTCAAGAAACGTAGGAAACCGCTCAGTGAGTAGATGGTGTAAAAATGAGCACACATTATCGGCGCTGAGATCTCAGTTTCAAGTCGATGCGATACTTTTCTGAGTGGCAATGCATAATGAATGTAATTCATACATTTATAATGCACTGCCAAATTGAACGCTCGCACGAAATTCATATTTACTTGAATAAGACGCGATGTAAAACCATAACATAACATAGCATCACGCCTGCATTTCCTGACGGGGTAGGCAGAGATATACTCGTACACAGTCATACACCCATATTTCACCAATGCTGTTATTAAGTCTCATGTAACAGGTGGTGAGCCTATTGCTACCTACCGGGCTCAATTCCAAACTCCGGGCTGCTACTGAGAATATTCTAACAGAAAACTCAAAAACACTTTGCTTGACCCAGGAATCGAACCCGAGATCTCATGCTCAGCATACGCGTTTGGGACCACTAGACCAATGAGGCCATGGATATGTTTATTGATGGTTTATACTGAACGTGGCTTACGATTAAACTCATTTTATTTTTCGCGATCAATGCATACATTAAAATTAAGATTTTACTAATATATCCAGTTCTAGCCCAAAATAAATAAAATATTCTTTCTTTGAGAGAAAGCTAATAAAATTACATAAACATTAAACGACTTCTAGAGGACAAGGCCATTTAATTAGTCATAGATTTAGCATATGACACGGACACCTTAACAAATATAATCACAAATTTATTATATGCTAAGGTAACTTCTTCGGAATTAATTCTTTACGTCCTTCGCGTAGTTCTTCCGTAACAAACTGCGTAGGTACAGTTAACTAAATATATCGATAAACTCCGAGCTAACCATCCGAACTTTCTGTGAATGTAGCTAAAACTTCGTACTTTTGCAGCTAAATACTCGACAGTTAGTAAACTTTAGGGATAAATTAGGTATAATAATATAATAATATAACGTTTATTGTATCAAATGAGATGCAGTAGGACATAGTAGGTTACTATCTATTTGGAGTAAAACTATGCAAAAATTGTTTTTGAGTAAATAAATGCCTTTTTCAGGTAATTACGGCAAACTTTCTTACTATTTCTTTATTCTGTTTCATTATAGGTCACCTTAATTTTTGTTATCTCTTACCCGGATCTGAAAAAAATACGGATGTAACCTTGCCTTGTCATAAGCGAAGCATAGATTACGTACACATACACGCAGGTAGCGTACTGGCGCGATGTGGATGAGTTTTAAGTATTTGTATGCGTTTATCTCGTATATGACAAGCAAAATTGGATTACTAGGCATGCTTCTCACATGTCCTACGCAACGCTCCGTCCGTATTTTTTAAGGTCCGTGATCTCTTCCTACTATTACGTTTAAAGTAAAAAAAAAATGAGGAACTACTGCCGTGTGTGAACTAAAAAGTAAAAAACAAGGTACTTAAGAATTTTCATCGCAGTCCTAGACAGTACCTATATGGAACATTTTCAGATAGGTCTCATACCTTTTATGTATGCTTGTGTTACTCGGGGAAATGCAAGGATTCTAACTATTTCCCATATTTCTGAATCGGTGCAGGTGTTTAGAAGTTATGATGGAAAAAAGAAGACTCACAAACATACGTACATGAACCCTGAAAAAATAAATCTCCTTTTGTGGGCAGTAAAAATAGCATCATTAGTTTGTCTTGTCTATGTATTTTTTTTCTACCTATGCGAAATCGTCGCGTTTCTGATGCTCATGATGTTGCATGCAGTAAGGTTTTTCGTTTTTTTTTGTGTATGGCATCTCGCAGGTCAACCTAGGAGGTTGTCGACTGCTTTACCGGGATTTTCTGTAGTTTCCTTAAGAAATTTAAGACCCCCAGCTAGGGCATTCAACTTATAAAGACTCTTTGCCAAAAATCTTAAGGTTTTATATTGAAATATGACTTTACAAAAAAATTAGCAACATCGTCATCCTAGAGATGGATCCGAATTTTTGCATTCAATTGCAAAAGGTTAGGGAGGCCTTTTACCTGCAGTTGGAAAAATTGGGCTGGAAATAATAATTATTATAATAAGTTTTCAATAAACTTTACTATGAAAAACCTGACGAAAACTCAGTCCCAGAACAGCATTGTCTGTTGGTAAGTCCCAGACTCATCGCTCATGTTTCCAATATAGAAACTAAGTAAGTTTTATTGCAAATAGGAGTAACGTCTAGACAGTGAGTTTAGTCGAAAACTAAAGTGATATATGTACTCCATTTTTCTACTACATTCGGGCGGTTATTCTAGACAAACAAATTAAATACTAAAGTCCGTTTTACCTTTCTGATATTTTAAATAACCATTATTTAAAAATTCATTTTTGTGGAAAGAAAAAAAATACGCTCGTGAGCAGGATTCGAACCTGCGCCTCACTGATGAATACTTCAGGTGCTCTGATCAACTAATCCATTTAAACCTCTCGAATCTTGCTCACGGCCGTATTTTTCGTTCCACAAACTTACAACCAACTTTAGAGTTCGCTTCGCATGCGTTTGGAAGATTTTAAAGGAACACACTTGTAATAATTTATTTTATTGCCATACACATGCGCTTGAATAATAAATTTTTATTTTCGTGCCTTTTGTGCCAGTTGTATTTTAGTTGAAAAGTTTAAATTGAATAAAGTAACTGACTCGTGGACTAGTAGTCCCAAGCGCGACTGCTGAGCATGGTCTTGGGTTCAATTCCTAGGTCCGATAACGTGTTATTGGGTTTTTCTGTTAGGAAATTCTCAGTATCAGCCTGGTGTTTGGAATTGTGTTCGGGACAGGGCAATAAGCTCACCAACTATTACATGGAACTTAATAACAGCATTGGTGAAATGGTGAAACTGCTCCGCATGTCTAAAGTCAGACTTAAAGAAGTTGGAAGTTGCAACGAGCTATGGTCGATATTTTTTAGGTCTTCTTCTTATCGTGTGGTTGATGAACAACCTAGTGTCAAAGTTAGGGCCTTACATGGCTTTACACACCATCGTGAACATCTCACAGGTATGCTAGTTTCCTCACGATGTGTTCCTTCACCGTTTTAAACAAGTGATAATTAATTTCTAATACGTACATGACTTCGAAAGTCAGTGGTTCATGCCTTGGAGTCGAACTTGTTACTTTTTTTAACAATCAAAATGGATCTAAATTTGGCTACCAACTCGCCTATTGTAAGCGACGGTGTGGCCGAGGATGAAGCACATAGATCCAGAAGAAATCTATTCACTTTGAGTAGAGTAGATAGATTTGGGGAGAACGATAGTGGGGGAGTTAGTGCAACTGCCCAGACCTGTCCCCCACAACGGTTGCACCGGACTACATCCGACTAGGACGCATCACGGTATGGATTCGTCCGGTGGGTGGCAACCAGCCGCGGCCGAAGCCTCCCACCAGAGTTGTGTTGCCTGTTTTGTACCACCCAGGGGCCACGTGTAGGGATTCCATTTTAAGGGTGCACTCCTACGGACGCGGGCAACTCAGCCCCCATAACCATAACCTTACGAGGTAACAACACCTTCGAATTGTGAGTCTAATGGTCATAGCACTAGGCTATCACTGCTTCTAAAACTTTTCGGTAACAAACCGTTTTCTTTTCAAATCAGAGAGTTTAATATAACATGATTATATAATTCTAAACAGAAGATTAATAACTTAGGCACAACAACTCGAAAAATGTTTTCACTATCTCTTTTGAAAAATGACCGCTGCCTATCTTCAGTGCCCGGATCCTGAGGTTCCATTCATCAACTTCAGAGTATCGTTTACTAAATCAACATTATGCTATGTTCCTTAAAAATAGGGTTTCGTAGTCAAACAAGGTACCGTTTTATTAGTTTATTCACGTATGTCTGTTCGTCTGTCATGTCCATTTTATTCAAAAGTTATTTACAAAGTGTTTTCCGGTCTCTTTATTTTAATTATGCTTACTAAATACTTAAAAAATATAAATATCTATAATGGTATATATATATAGATACTAGCGGTCCGTCCCGGCTTCGCACGCGACTATAATTTGAGATTTAAACTATCCTATCTCTCAAGTTGGATCGAACTGCACATGGTGTACGAATTTTATTATAATCGGTTAAGTGGTTTAGGAGTCCATTGAGGACAAACATTGTGACACGAGATTTATATATATTAAGATATACCATTATAATGGCTGCCTCGTTGGTTTAGTGGTCCGTAGCGCGACTGCTGAGCAGGAGGTCTCGGGTTCGATTGCAGGAAGTAATCTTGATTTCTCATCCTGTATTCCGTAGTAGTATGAAAAATACGATAATATAAATATCTATCACATATGACCCAACACTCACTTGACCGGTCTTATTTCTTTATATGAAACCATTTTTCACCCCTATCATCTAGGTTTCTTAGGAAAATGTGTGCCTTTTCTAAAAGATAGAGTGACAAGTAAATAAGTCTTTGTTAAGCGTTATATCTTTCAACAATAGAAGGGAGATACGGATTGTATCATCAGTTTTATTGTTGATGTGAGGATAAATGGATTTTGGGTTTGAATTTGAATAAATTTTCGTCCTTAGTTTTGTTTAGTTTCGCGGGAGATAGTTTTTCGACAATGGGCAAGTAATCTGTATGTATTACTTCTGTAAATTAATTAGGCTGCGTTGCCTCATTGATCTAGATTAATGCTTTAATTTAGTGCAGCCAGCACATCTGTTGAGTTACACTTTCTCGTCTTGGGTACGATTCCCAGATTGAGCACAGTTTTATTGGGATTTTTTATTAGGAAATTAACTGCCTCGCTGGTCTAGTGGTCTCAAGCGCGACTGCTGAGCATGAGGTCCTGGGTTCGATTGCTAAGTTGGGCAGAGTTTTATTGAGTTATAAATTTGTCGGTCGAGATGGCTCAGTTTGTCGAAGCGCCTGGAGTATTTACCCAGGAGACGCAGGTTCAATTAACATGTTTAACTTTGAAGTTTGCTAAATATGCGTCAATTCGGTTTTCTGTTAGTAAATTCTCAGTAGCAGCTCGAAGTTTCATGCCCGGTAGATCGCAATATGCTCACTACCTATTACATGGAACTCAATAACATCATAGGTGGATGTACAACTGTGACACCTCTATCATTCCTTTCGGTGAATACAGACGTGATGCTATGTATGTACGAAATTACCTAAAGCCAAAAAAACGATCTTGGCGTATCATAATACCAATGAACGAACTTTATCCACCAATACAATATAGTAACAATGTCTGATACTACATTTTCAAATGTGCCTTAGAATTTAACCGGCAAATGCAGGCTGCAGTGAAGATAAACCAACCAATAACACAGTCATTCGGTAAACCACATTCTAGCTCAACAACGCAACAATCAACTGTCCATACAAGGAAACAGGCACTAACATAAACCACATTACAATAACATTCTGGATACGTACCTATATGTATAATATTTTGTACGTAGAAATATTTCAAAGCAGACTTAGTGAGGCAGGTACTGCGCGGTAATATTTTGCGGTTCACTTGCTACGGTGGCGTAGCAAGCGTAGGCATTGTAGCTGAACTGGCTACGGCGTAGTAGTATCGTAGTATTTTCCTTGCTATTACGTACTACGCACACTAATCTATTTCAAGATATATAATATTTTGTTTTCTTCATAACCGCAATTATTATTTTTATGTTATTAACATACTTTACTTACATCATAAGATAATCATCATGAAATTATAAGCCTATTCTTCGTCGAACACAAACTTCCTATACAACGTTTTCTTTCAAAACTCCATGAAAATACACGTCTATAATGAAACATTTTGTACAAACATCTACCCACATATTCTCAAGTAAAACATCGTATTACCCGCAAAACTCACACAATGGGATAAGGAAAACTGTTTCCACCGCGACACAGGAATACAAAGTAACTGTCTTGTACACATGTACTCAACTTAAATTGAACTTTGAAGATCCTTCGGAGCTTGTATCAAATACGATTCGGTTCTAGACTGTTAGCGTTGCTTGTGGTAAGACGATTTAAGTCTTAAATGATAAAAGTTTACATGCTTTATGTACCTGATTAAAGTTTAAGTAAAGAAGTATTTTTTTTTATTGTCAGGTACAATACAAAAATTAAAAAAACATATTTTAACGCCAACATATTTTTCTTCTTAATTTTTTGATGAAATTGTATTTCTTCAAGCGGTTGTGTCATGTTGGTTTAATTTTACCTTTTTTTCTTTTTGATTTTGGGCTGATTGGGCTGTCAGTCAGTCTCTGAACGTTCAATGGAAAATGTCGGAACTCCCAAATTTTGGGCTGACTTCAAAAGGGTAAAAATCATACAAACCCACTGAAACGTTTCCAAGAAAAAAAGGGCATAATATTTTGAAGATTTCTTTAAAAGAAACAGGTACAATAAATACTCTCTCTTGTTTCTTAGTACAATACAGTCCCGGAAACCATTCTCAAGGATCACTAGCTTTGTTAACTGAGGACCCAGAAGGTCAAAGGACGAAAGAAAACAAAGCAAGTATCATGCTCTCCCGGATATTGAACTTTCAAGTTCCTCACGAGAGTATGGCAAACATTTCCTTTGAAACATCATTAGTACATATAGAAGGGAAGAAACAGAAGGCCAGTCAATGAACCGGGCGTTTGTGTGTGGTTTGTCTCTGAAAACATGCCCGATACTGGAGAAATTCTAAGTTGTATGTAGCAGTATGTTGATCCCACAATATTTACAATATTTTAAAGGGCTCCGTTCGAGTTCGAAACTAGTCGGGCAATCCCGAAAAATGCACGTGAGTAGTAACCGGTGAACATTAATTGATATAAATATGCATCACGAAAGTTTTTATACAAAAAAAAATTAAAAGAAAATCTAAATAAATTATAATAAAACTACTTTTAACCGGATTAATCGCGTGTATTATTCTAAGGTGTACTACAAGGAGACCCTCCGGCGACCACGAACGCTGCAAAGTATTTGAAACGACTGGAAAAACAAAAAATAATAATACACGCGATTAATCCGGTTAAAAATTGTTTTAATCGCGGAAACGTAAGATACTAAATCTGAATAAATTTCTATGAACACGTTTACATATGATTTGTAAATCTGATCTCTGCAAGTTCCGTGGCGAACAATGGATTATATTAGTCTACAGCTGCACTAGAATACATGTTTTAACTTTTATATCTACCCCTAAATTAAGGTCACTTGGTATATCTTTGCAGTTTATAGCGCTATTTATAAACTTAAATGCCAAAAATATGTAAATTTCAGGATTCATATTAAAATTTTCCTCTTTACGGCTAACTGAGATTCACTGGGACATACAATAATGCCACTTTTTGGCGGTATAAGGTATTGAATTGGTCCATAATAAATATCGTAATTTCGTATCACTGGCACTGAGAGCGTATTTTTGTAGATCTATATATCGCAACCATAATAGACGTGGAAGGTTGTCTTTAACATGCAGGGCCGCCTGCAGGTTAAATAAAACCTTCCACGCTTCTCAGTCTAAAGCTTTTTGTAGCCATATTAATCATAATTAATAAAATTAATTAAAAAATATATCACTGGTCAAGGTCACACAGTTTTGTCGAGTTTGATATAATTTATCTTAGTGGAAGTGGAACTTCTGAAATAATTATTTGTCCAAGATAAATCTTTGAAAAGCATAACGCATGCTTAGCGAACTCTAATGTTATTATATTAAATGGAAAAAGAATACGGTCGCGAACAGGATTCGAACCTGCGCCTCCCGGATGAATACTCCAGGCGCTCAGACCACTAAGCCATCTCGGTGGAGAGTATTTATCCGGTAGGCTCAGGTTCAAATCCTCCTCGCGATCGTATTCCTTTTCTCATTACATGTGTTAGCTTGTCCGATTACACCAGTCTCCTACTTACAGCAATGAGTACTAATGAATGAGTTTAGATTTTGTCTCACATAGACATCCACTTGAAACAGCACTAACTCTGAAAGTGTAGGTATACTGAGGGACTTGAGATTGGCAGCTGCGCCGCATGTTACAGATTCGACTCCCGAATGAAACATAAATTTGTATGAACATCACAAGTAGTCATTGTTACGGGTCTCGGTGTGCCTGTAACAAGATTGATGTCTATAAACGTACCGACGGTTCAGGATAAATTCCTAGTGTGCAGCAATGTACACCGCATTACTGATCTCTGTTTGTTGTTTGTAACGTTCAAGGAGGATTTAACTGCAGTGCTATAATACATTGAAAAGCACATTATGCAGCATCTGTATTTCAACAAAGTTTAACAATAGAACCAAAATTACTCGAAACTTGCACTGTTTTCGTGCACTGGCTCAGGAAAATCACACTTAATGCCGGTAGAATTGCAACAATTATGATTTAATTAGAGGCTTTCTATTGTATTATAATAACTATTGTTCAATGGAATCCTTGGTGCTATCGAAGTTGAACTATGCGGATACAGTCTATGGACCACGACTTTTATCCAAAACAGACAGAATGATCCAACGACTCCAAAACGCTTGTGCACGCTTCTGTTTTAATGTTCCTTCTAGGAACCACGTAACACTTTTCTTCAACCAGCACAATATACTAAAAATGGAAGCCCGACGTAAGTTACACTTGGCTAGTCTTCTGTTCGGAGTTGTTAAATCCCATTCGCCTGGTTACCTATATAATAAACTTTTGTGGACGAGCAGGCACAACAAAAAAAAGGGAAGACAGTGTTCTCAACAACTTTCCATCCCACGGCACAGGTCTGCGGCTTTTAGGGGCAGCTACAAAATGCTGGAACAATATCCCCCCTCCTATTAAAAACTCTATAAGTTGCACGACTTTTAAGTCAAAATTGAAAATGTATCTCATTAATCACCAAAAAGAGTTTGAGAACGTCCGGGTTAACGTATCCGCAATATAATATATTTGAATTCACGTGCTAATATTTTATTATAAATTGTTTTAAGTCATAGTTAATATTTCTTCTTTTTATAGGTTGTCTTTATTAAATTATTCTTCAATTTTATTACTTTTATTAATTAACCTTTATTTACTATTTTACTAATAATTTAATATGTATACATACTAAGTATAAAAATTATATTTGCTAATTCATCTTGTTTCGAGCGTGTGGCACTCGTGGGTCGTGGCTGAAAATCAGCGTTGGGTAGTCAGCAATTGTACTGCTACCTAACATTATGCTGAGCTGTTGGCCTTTTTGGCACTAACATCTATTTTTTATTTTTATTTACTTAACTTTTTTTACTACTGTATTGTTGTGCCAATAAATGAATATTATTCTTATTCTTATCATTATTATTGTAGTACCTCAGCAGAGGTCTCACTAATGAAGCTGGAATTCATGTAGTTCCATATTGTGGCTGTATACGTGACGGCCTTGTGACGTAGTATAACTTGTGACATAGATACATCGTCAGTGTGATAGCATTAAGCAATATCGTTTTTAATTAAATATTTTTTCATTTTATTTTTAATTTATTTTATTTCAAACAAACAAAGTGTTTTTTTTCTAAAACGAAGTTTTCGTGTCGGTCTGTTGTTCGCTAACTTCCTAAAGATATTTCGATATGGTTTACACCATCGTAATAAGGAATTCTTGAATATGGCTTATACATAACACATGTTTAATTATTATCCGTGCATAGCTATTATTGTTATTAACAAATAAAAAAAAGTAGGAAAGCTTCACAAACATTCAGTACATTATAATTATGTTCAAGTTAAAATCAAAAATATAAAACGTGATTACTTACTTATAATCAATTTTTAAAATACTGTAATCTCATTTTCTTAATGCTTTAAAGGTGTATTAAAGCTTAAGAGCCGGTTTTCATAAATTAAATAGATTTTGGATGAATAAATAAACTGTGAGCTACTTATTTCAGTTCATAATTATACTATCGAAGAGCATCGTGGCTACCTACCACACATATCGTTCGATTGAGTTAAAGAACTATTATATTCCATGCCTCTCAAAGAACATGTTAAACTATAATAGTCATTACAGGAAGTCAGATTTCTAGATACGAGGATTACAGGATGTCAGGTACCTGATGAAAGTCTACAAATCAATATCACTAGTAATTAAGTAGCGAAAGTCAGATACGCAGTCATTCCATATAAGATACTAGTACTGAACTGCAACCGGTTAGGCTGGTGGTCAGGTTTTAGAAAAATCTATGCAGATGTATCATAGTGATCGAGTGGTACGGGCGCGTCTTTTGAACCACAAGTTGTAGGTTCTTAACTGGCATGTACCAATGCGACTTTATAATGTCATACGTCCTTTCCTAGTTATTCTAAGTCCACACAAATATACGGTGAAGGACAACATGGTGAGGAAACCTGGATCTCATGGTCAGAAATCGCCAACCCGCAGTGAACCCGCAAAATTATCAATGATCCTGCCTTCTCTATGCTAGCTATGTACTATTGCGGCCTTTGCCACCTGATCTCTTAATTTTTTTTTGTCTAAATAGTTGCGCACTGCGCAGCTTAGAGACGCATCACGTGTACTCCCTTTTGTGAATTTTAAGGACGATCTAATTTGATCTTGGCGGGGCTACAGAGCGCTTCTATATTTAAGTGCAAGCAAAAATTAACTTAGTGGTGGTCACGCGGGAGTGGTCGCGGTAGTACGTACAGTTTTTATTATAACTGCAGCCCCAGTAATTATTATTTTGATATAAAGCCTTAATTACCTGTACCAATACCTTAAAAAAGCACAAACAATCTTCATAACCGATTAACGTAACACATAAAAGGTATTAATGTTAACACAACCTTTTTAGTATAATAATTAAGGTCTATGAATACGTAAGTAGGTACGTGTAACGGCCCGCGGTTTTAGCCCTAAACGGTACTAATGTTAGGTGTTTATTCTAGAATGTGTAGCAATATGTTATCTGCCTTTATTGCTACTGTGGACCCTGGGGGCAAATTGGGTAAGCCATTTTGGTACTTAAGATTGTTAATAATTATATTTTCTATTGATTATTACTCAAGGTTCCGGTTAGCAGAGTGTGATAGTAGGATAACATCCGGGCACATGGATCAGATTTGGTGTGACATAGCTAGATAGAAGGAGACCGTATCGGTGGCGGTTACTACCAACAACAGCATTCCCAATGACGGTTGACGTCAGGCAGGCGGCCGGTCATAAAACATAGCCAAAACTTTAGCAGCATTTCAGTACAAGTTGAGAGTATGTATGGAAAAAGAATAGATGCTGCGCCGACCCCAAATAAATTGGGATGATGATGATATTGTTCACGGTTACTACTCACGTAAATTTCTTGGGGATGCTAGTTGAGCATCTAACAGAAATGTTTCGAAGTCTAACGAGTCAAATACTATTTAATTAACTTTGAACCAACTCTTTACCTAATTAAAACATGACCCAGATGTCGAAGTGAAAGATATTTCTCCACACCAGGCCAGGAATTTATCGTTATTTAATAAAATATGTATCCGAAAGAAGTATAGTACTTAATTACTATTTTTCAAGGAAAAAATTAAAAATAATAGACAAGAATGGGCCTCGTACCCGTGCCCTTGATATTCCGTGTCATCACTCTACCAACTTAACTGCCTTGTCGTTGTCCGAATCTATACAATTTTAAGTATCCTGGTATTCGTCTTATGGAGATGCCTGGCGATATTTTTATTTAACAATCATTTACATATCTACTTGAAATATAGTAATTAATATAGGCATTAAATGGCCTCAACAGGTATAAAAATATATAATTATAAGTATAGTTTTTCCATTTAATATAATAACTTTAGAGTTCGCTAAGCATGCGTGAATGCTTTCCAAAGATTTCTTTATCTTTAACTGTTAAGGTAATTGCATCTTATCGACATTGTTTTAACTGCAAAGTTAGTCGTCTCGGTTCGGTCACCTGTGTAGAGACTGAATAGATAGCAGTGACGTCGCCAAAAGACGTGTTAAAATATGGATGAAGAATTCGCGGTGGTGAGCAGAGGTCGAGATGGCTTAGTGGTCAGAGCGCCTGAAGTATTTATCCGGGAGGCGCAGGTTCAAATCCTGCTCACGACCGTATTCTTTTTTCCATTTAATTTAATAACTATAGAGTTCGCTAAGTATTTGCAGGATTTATCTTTATAAGTATAGTACTTAATGTATTTATATTTTCTTTTTTGTCTCCCATAGTTATAAGCATATCATGCCTACGTCGGCTTTTTAACCCATATTTGTCCATCTGACATTAAATGTAGCATAATCATAAGGTACCTATTATATTAACTAAAATACCCACAAAGAGAATATTACGTTCAGTTTTAATGTTTTAACGTGTGCTTAAAATTATAATTCCCTTATACGAGACTGTAAAAATAACCGTAAAAAAACTCTTTGTGACACTGCGCGTGTTTGCTTAAAAACTTTTATTTTATTTGCTTCACCTTTACGGTTTTTAGGGTACCGCAATTCATAATGAAAAAGCGGTACCCTTATAGAATCACATTGTTGTCCGTCCCTTCGACTTTCTGTCTATTTATGGAACGGGTAAGGATATTAAGTTAAAGTTAGTATTGAATACTAAGACCTACGGTTCTTTGGAGATGTGACAACATCATGATTAATTTCATGACTATCGTGCCGTAATGTTGCGTCTTCAAGTTCAGATGTACCGCGTGCTCAAGTTCACCTGTACCGTGAGCTGAAGTTCTCTTGTACCGTGTGCTCAAGTTCAACTGTACCGCGTTCTCTGACTGAGCTTATTATGTTCTTCTTAATTTGAACCCAGATTTTGATTTATTTGCGGATGGATGGAACTTAACACTGTTAGAATATTTGTTGTTCAACGCTTTAGTTACATATATATTATTATACTTTTACCTTACTATATTTCTGTATAAATAGTGTTATTGGCCATTCGGCAGTTCTATTTATTGAAATAATTAAAAAAAAATTGTATCACATATTTTGATAATCGCATTTACTCATCAAAATCGATTGTACCCGTTAACCTAGAATCATCGATATTTCGCAATGACTAAGCTTTTACACTATAAATAAATACGATATATTCATAAACAGACCATAAATGTCCAACTGCAAGGCAACGGCTTCTTCTTATACAAAGAAGGCAACAGCATTGATCACTATGCTGGCTCACTGCGGGTTGGCGATTTCAGACCAATAGGTCCAGGTTTCCTCACTATGTTTTCCTTCACCGTATGTCTCAGATTAACTAAGAAAAAACGTATGAAATTGAAAATGTCACATTGATATATACCAGATTTTAACCGGTAATTTGTAACTCGAGAGGCGAGTCCGCAACCACTCGGTTAGTTCGACATTTTCACAGTATAAGTAAAGGAAAAAAAAATACAAAAATCGTTAACTTGTAATTCAGTCATATTACAATATGAAATTCATTAAAAAATTAAAAGCGCGGCTGCCATTGTTCTTACCAGCGGCAATGTAAAACCAATTTCAACCTATGTTACCAGGGACAATGTAAAGATTCTAACGATACCGCATCAATACATACATGAAAATCGGTCCATGTTGGAAGTTATGGTGGAATAAAGTAACTCTCAAACATACATACATACGTATATACATGAACCCTAAAAACATAACACTCCTTATTTTTACAGTTGTGTAAAAAATATATTTAACAGAGCCGCAAGTTCCACTGGCACTTGACCGTATATTTTTATAACTTCTTTCAGGCTTAACACGAACCAAACACCAGTTCATTACAATAATGAATGTATTTTCTACCAGATTAAAGTAAACAAATTACAGTAACTTTGAGTTGTCAGCACGCATTACGTGCTAGCACGCTTTGCCTAATCAAACGGCATTATTTCAACAAACACGCATTTTGTTTTTAACACGCAATACTATATTTGTTTAAAGACGGGGATATGGCATCCGGTTTCTGATTTTTAACTTCTGTTTTGCATGTTATTCATTCATGAGAAAACAAACAAACAAAAAAACGTTGCCTATTATATTAGTATAGTCCAGATATTTTACGTATCGTAAGGTTGATGAACAACTGTGAAGCCGGTGTATGACATAGGGACTTCTAAAAAGAAATTTACAGTACACGTGATAAAATATAAAATCACGTCTACATTCGTTCATCCCGTTTTATTTTTACCGATGTAAACTAACCGGGTGACTACTGAAAATCTTCAGTGACACTTTGTGAAACCCGGGAATTAAACTCAGGACCGCGCTTAGCCGCCATGTTTGCGACCACAAGACCAATGAGACAGTCAAGAGAAATTATGGTAAATTATATTTTAATTTAGGTAGGTAAGCAGGGATCTACAATACAATACAATACAATATTTATTTATTTCTCACCACAATATTAAATATTACATAATTAAATTAACTGGAATTGAAAATCTTAATGTATATTGTGGGAGACTGGTGCCTAAACTAGGTAAATACCTGTATTTCAGGCCACCAGGTCTCCACCCTTATGTATAATTTCCAGTACCTATTTATTTGGCAAGAAATTGTACTAGTATCTGTGAGCGTGTGTGTGTGCGTGTGCGTCTCTCTCTCTCTGTGTGTGTGTGTGAGAGAGAGAGAGAGTATATGTGGGTATGTGTGTGAGAGTGTGTGTGTTTATGTGTGAGCTTACATTGAGATGCATAAGGAAGATTTAGTTTTGTATTATTAACAAATTTTCGGTACCTTCGTAGTCCAGAGTCATAAGCCAATCAGTTACAGCATCTTTACACCTGTACATTGTGAGCGTGTAGATTTGAAGATCTTTGTTAATTTTATTATATAGATAATCTAGGATAATCTAGGTAACCACTTCTGTCATCAGCTTCGTTAAGAAGAGGGTCTATTGTAGAAAACTATGCAAGTTGATCACCACCATCTTGTAAATTGGCTGTATTTTTTTTATGTGTATACGAATTAACTGAGTAAATTTGAGTTAACCTGTGTTTGTGACTCAAACATAAAAAATGATACTTAGACGTCTTTAGGTTCTCTAATACACCCATAAAACAATTAAAAACTAATAAACAACAAATAAAAACTTTTATTTTCAGCTAACACTGTTATCGATTCGTCTTTGAAGAATCAAACATAAAATAACTTTTTTACAAAAAGTTTACATAACAACATAACTTGACTGTCCTGTTGGTCTAGTGGTTGGCCCTGACTGCTATGCCGGAGGTCGTGGGTTCGATTCCCACCCAGGACAAATGTTTGTGTGATGAGCACGATCATTTGTTCTGTGTCTGGGTGTAATTTATCTATAATATGTATGCATTTAGAAATATATAAGTATGTTTATCAGTTGTCTAGTACTCATAACACAAGCTCTGCTTAGCTTGAGACTAGACGGCGTTGTGTGATAGTTGTGGAATATTATTATTTATTATATTTCGTTTATTTTTCAAATTTACATATAAATTACATTTTTAACTATATATCATAAAAAAAAAACAATATACATTTAAAAATTATATTATTATTATTAACATACTTATTACACAGGCCCAAAAAACCTTGTCCTAGACAAACTTACGTAAGACCTTATAGACGAAAAAAATACATCTAAATATTCCTATTTCGATGTCGTTCGTAGTTTCGTAAACAGGAAGAACCCGTCGACTTTGTGGCCACACTGTCTAGCCGTAGACGAAATAAATTCATGTCAATAATGACGTCTCTGATTTATATTTCAGTTTAAGAAAATGGATTTATCTTGACTTAGGTTTTTATTTAACACTGTTATTATTGAACTTATAGATTTTTTGTATATAAAAGGATTTCTTTTTTCAAATTTATATCAACAAATCTTATAATTATTCTGTAATTACGTATGTATAATCCTATTCATATAACAAATGCGAAGGTTTATGAGAATCAAATGGAAGTTTAAAGATAAATCTTTGAAAAGCATATGCATTAATGCTTAGCGAACTCTAAAGTTATAATATTAAATGGAAAAAGAATACGGTCGCGAGCAGGATTCGAACCTGCCCCTCCTGGATAAATACTCCAGGCGCTCTGACCACTAAGTCATCTCGACCCGCGAGTGGACACCTTGAGGAAACCTGCGTCACGCTTTTTACGACAAAATATTTTTTTCATAATCACTCTATTTTGTTTTTGCATTTATAGAAAATTATTTTCTACTTTTTTAGTTCGACTAGTTACAAAAGCGTGTTTTTTAGTTTTTTAAACTATTATTTATTTTTCTTTTAATATTATAACGATGGATGTTTGTTACTATTTCACGAAATAAGTACTGAATGAATTTGGGTGAAATTTGGCATTAGAGTTTATAGTCCGAATCAACACATATGATAGTTTTTATCTCGCGTGAACACAATTCTTAAGTCTACATAGATGAAGTCGCGAGCTTAAACTAGTAAATAATGTAAGAACAAGAATGAAGCTTGTTAGTGGTTTGAGAGCTCACTGTATAGATAATTTGATTTTAAAGTAGGGTTTGGGTTTAACATTATCAGGTACACGCGACATCTATAGACACCATAACAATAAAACTTCTATCGTGTCTTGTCGTATGTCCTTCAAAGTTAAGGTCTCTCTTCACACAGTTGAGATATGTCATTGTAATACGTCTTCGTAATATCTCTTACTAGTACATTGTATACAAGGACAATTGCAATTAGGGCGCGTAGAGACGCACTGCGACTTTGAAGTGAAATATTATGTCGCAAGAAGTTGTGTCGCGACAGAGTTTTTAAGTGATACAGCATAATTAAAGTAAGTTTTCTTAATTAGGATGGCATGAGGTCTTGGATTCGATTCGGTATTCGGGAAAAGTGTTATTGAGTTTTCTATGAGAAAATTCTCAGTATAACACTAACTTTTAAACTATCGCGTTACATGATATCAATTTATATTATCAGGAATTAACGCGCAATAAATACCTTTGAATCGATTGTTTCGACCTGGATTCCTTCTCAGTACCAGCCCAGAGTTTAGATTTGTGCCGATAGGTGGCAATAGGTTCACCATCTATAACATGGGAATTGATAATAGCATTGGTGAAATGTGGGTGTACAACTATGCACACCTCTGCCTACTCTTATGTTATGTCTTTGTAGGAGTATGGAGAAATTAAGGTCCATTTGGGATATATAATAAACTTTACTGGTACCAGTTACTTAAAGACATTACTATAATATACTACGACCTAACTGTGTGGTTGCAGGGAGACGACTGCTGTGTATATAAAACTAATGCGGCAGCAGTGTACCTACATCTTAATTTATTATCAATTACCAAACCAATAATTAAAAAAAAATACAAATATAAAACCTAAGTTACATTGACACTAAAACTACAAGACACTAACACGACACGAATACAAAAAAAAAAAGGAAAAACGTGATTTAGGCGTTGAAGTACTCCTCCGCATTGCTGTCATCCAGTTATGTGCCCAGAAGATCGGCAGCATTGCCACGTTGAATGGCAATGCTAATTCTCTGACGAAGAAACAGGCCAGCCGCCTCTGGTCACGCGAAGTGTCGACCAGTCTGCCAAAAATTCCTTTGAAAAGTTGGCGTGTACTGGGACCCCACGCCCGAGCGTTTCGACCCCAAACGACTTAAAGTCCTAGCAGCCGACGAGGTTGCTATATTTGCGCCGTTTGAGAGTCTCTGCGCACAGGCAACAGCGGCGCCAGCACAGCCAGCCGAGCTGGGAAGATGCGATGGAGCAATTAATTAATTGTTTGTATTGTATATTTTTAATTATGTCGCATCCGGGTCATTAGTACGGGACGCAATGACACACAAACGTCAACGTCAACGTGACGTACAGAAACTAGATTGGAGAGGGAGATTGCGACGACGGTACTTCTATTGCGGCGACTACTAGGGAGGACGTTAGTGGATTGCGAGCCGCCGTGGTACCTCTACACCCTGACTTGTCTAGACCTCTGATTTAATGATATTTGAATACTTACATTGTACATTGTAATATGAAGTGACTCAATACTAATCACTAACCCAAAGTAAATGTGCTCTCAGTGCCGGAGAGCCTTAACGTTGGTTTTATTTACGATTACCTTTAAGATCCTGACAGACATAGTAACCTCCAATCCTATTCGTCAAATCATTCTCTGACATGTACATTTTGTATAAAGGTATTTAATAAAGTATATATATATTACCAAGCTTAAATGTAACTGCAGATTCCTTAGACATACCTACCTACTTTAGATTGAGTAACATTGGTTTGAAATAATCCCCTTCTTGGCTTCAAGAAACCTTTATAAAGAGATTAAAAATCGACCTACTTTTAAACAGAAACCTCAAGCTTCTGCCAGTCGCTTCAAACTATTTACCAGCCCAGAGATATTGTGACAAAGTTCCATCGGATAAACAAAATATAACTTTAGCCTATTAAACACCAGTTTGACACACGATACCACAGCGGGCTCAGCTCATGATTAGGGGCTCCGTTTGAGTTCGAAACTAGATAGGCAACCATGAAAAATATATGCGAGTAATGATCATAAATAACAATTAATTTTATGGATGCAAATAAATACAATATCTAGCTACTTCCGAAAATTCCGACTACCACCAACTACTCTACACGTGTTTCGCCCCCGTGTAGAGTAGTTGGTGGTAGTCGGAATTTTCACCGCTTGCGTATCTGCATATATTTGCGGGCGGGCGGGCGGTGCACAGGTAATGCATGACTACCCTCAATTTTGTGGAAGTAGCTAGATATTGTATTTATTTGCATCCATACTTAAGTAACAAAATTAAATCGGCTGAAAACAAAATGAAAACTACTTGGAAAATAATTAATAACGAAACAAATAGGAAAAAAAAACAAATATAGAGTACCAACTTGAGACTGCGAATGGTCCTATTTGCTCTGACGCAGAGATTGTTCAGGAATTTGTAAAATTTTTTACAAATATTCCTTTAAAAACTACGGAATGTTTGAATTCCTCGCCCACAGCTGCTATCTCTTTACTTAAAGAAAACGTCTCAGCCTGTCCTATTCAATTCAGTTTTAATCATATAAACCCTAGGATCATAATTAAAGCGTTTAATGACATCAAAGTCAAATTTACAGAGGATCTATGGGGAATGTCAACAAAAACTTTTAAGTCTATAATTGAAACTATAGCGCCTTATTTAGTCTTAATATTTAACTTATGTATAGATAAAGGAGTCTTCCCAAACCTAATGAAATATAGTAAAGTGATACCACTTTTTAAAGCTGGGAATAGCAAAGACCCTAACAATTATAGGCCTATTTCAGTTTTGCCAGTTCTAAGTAAAGTATTTGAGAAAGTAATGCTAAATCAAATGTTGCGTCACTTTAATATTAATAACATCTTGCACGAAAAGCAGTTTGGTTTCACCAAAGGACGTTGTACAACAGACGCCGGTGTTGCCTTATTAAAGCACATTTTTGATGCCTGGGAGGATGCGCAGGATGCCATAGGAATCTTTTGCGACCTTTCTAAGGCATTTGATTGCGTAAACCACGAGACATTATTATATAAGCTTAAGCATTACGGACTAGGTAAACCAGCTCTCAGCTTGATAAATTCGTACCTAAATAATAGGCAACAGCAAGTTCAAATAAATGGCGTAAACTCAATAGGTTTAAAAGTGAAAATGGGGGTTCCACAGGGTTCAATTTTGGGCCCTTTTCTCTTTTTAGTATATATAAACGATTTACCGCATTTACTACAGAACCAACCAGCTATGGTGTTATTTGCTGATGACACATCATTAATTTTTTAAATAGATAGACGTGCTGAAAATCTTGACGACGTAAATTCCGCCATAATTCGGGTCCAAAATTGGTTCACTGCAAACAACCTTGTACTAAACGGAAAAAAGACGAAATGTTTGAGATTTACGTTACCAAATGTCAAAAGTACTGACTGTGACATATTATTAAACAATGAAAAACTAGAAATTATTAATCAAACTGTTTTTCTAGGAGTTACGCTAGATTCAAAACTTCAATGGGGTGCTCACTTATCATCTCTAGCAGGACGGTTAAGTTCAGCTGCATATGCAGTGAGGAAAATACGGCAGTTGACAGACGTAGATACCGCGAGACTGGTCTATTTTAGTTACTTTCATAGTATTATGTCTTATGGTATTCTACTATGGGGACGGGCTGCAGGCGTAGAATCTATTTTTGTCCTACAAAAGAGAGCTGTCAGGGCTATATATAATTTACGCAGTCGGGAGTCTCTTCGAGAAATATTTAAGCAAATCAATATCATGACGGTGCCATGTCAATACATTTACGAAAATATTATGTATGTTAGGAAAAATTTACATATATTTAATAAAAGATGTGAAAAACATAACTATAGTACTAGAGATAGAAACAAACTAGTTCAACCACGGTTTAGATTAACAAAGGTACACACATCGTTTATGGGGTACTGTATAAAATGTTATAATAAAATACCTCCAAATATACTTCAATTAAACGAAACACAATTCAAAACTTGCATAAAACACACACTATGCAAGCGAGCATATTATAAGTTAGAAGACTATATTGTTGATAAAAATGCTTGGCACAATGCTGGTCCTGCTCCACAATAACCCTAAAGAATTTCTCAAGAATTTGTAAAAATCAGATCAAATATATATATTGTAATTAGAAATATATCGGACATTCCATTAAATAAGTTCAATTGTGACATGCTCCTGATGAATCCTGACTATATCGGTGATATTAAAAATAATATGCCATAATATTAATTGATTTGTAAATTAATACTGTATTTTTATTTTTCAAAAAGAATTAACTTGCTCTGTATAATTAAAATTCATTTTATAATAAATAACAATAAACTAGTACCTAAATATAAATATTGTAAATGTGAGTGCTACGTAACCATTTTACTAAACTTTCTATTTTGTTTGTTGTCTGGCAGTTGGGAGTATGTCATGCTCACTAAAATGTCTCGCTGATGGTGGCGTGTGTGTTGGGTCATTCGATTCCCTACAACATGGTTGAGTTGGGTGATGCTGACGCATGCGTCATGTTCGTGAACGGGCGCCGTCAGTTGGGACTGGTCATCTCTGGACTGTCATGACGGGAAATTTGAATTGTTAAACTACACTCTTTTAGTATTATCTTACATTGTTCTCACATATTTAAATTCTATTTTTTTTTGCAACAGAGTCAGTGTAACCAATACCTGCTATTGTGTAAACCTATTTTATAAAAAGAGTAACCATGGAGTTTCTTGCCCGTTCTTCTCCATAGGAATCTACACTTTGGAACGTGGCAACTAGCTTCTGACAATTCAAAAGTGCCTGTAAAGGGTCTAATTGAAATAAATGATTTGACTTTGACTTTGACTTTGACTCCATTGTAATGGACTTCCGCAAAGTAACGCCTGAATCTATTCAATAATTAATTTTATATAATAACCTTCATGAGGCATATTCATATTAATTATTGTTCACCGGTTACTGCTCACGTGCATTTTTCGGGATTGCCCGAGTATAGTTTTACTTGCGACATCACCGTGAGCTCAGTTCATGACTCCGTTCGAGTGCAAAACTAGTCGGGCAATCCCGGTAAATGCACGTGAATAGTAGCCGGTGAACAATAATTATTTTTATAAGCCTATTTCGTGTCCCATTACTGGGCAATGGCCTCCCCTTTCTTCTTCTAGATATCTCTGTCACTTGCAGTATCTGGCTACGTCTGCCCTGCTAACCTAACTGGATCATCACGCCACCTTCGCTGCGGTCGACCTCGATGGCTATGTCCTCCCTCAGTCAACCAGTGAGTGACGATCTTTGCCCATCTGTTTGGTTGCATTCGACATTGCCAGTCCACTCCCACTTCAGCCTTATTTTTCTCCAACATCCCTTACTTGTAGTATGGAAAGCAGGGCCGGATTTCAAACGCGATTTCTATTCTTAATAATCGCCTTTTGGTGCGGTTAGAAGCTAACCCAGTGTCGGGTTTGTCCAAGCCACCCGTTAGCATCTAACTTGACTTAGCAGTGCCTAGTAATTAACAACAGCTGGAACTAGTGGTTTTACTTGCTCGCTGGAGGACGAAGACACGTACATGAAAATAAGTGATTTTTATCTAAGTGTCACGGACACACATCTACAGAATGCCCGGGCCAAGCAGTCCTTATCCTGAATGCTCATAATTTAGAAAGAAAGAATATATTTACTGACCAGTTTGTAACGGGCTGTGAGCGCCTCTTAAATAAATACGAATAATTATTATCTCTGAAAAAATAGTTTTTTACATAATAGAGTTTTTTTTTGTAACAATTATTAACTTCGAAGTTTTTTTTTACATAATACCATATTTTTCAATACACTCCTACATTGGGACTCATTGCACCACTTTTAAGTTCTTAATGCAGCTTAATACGCACCCGTGTTATTAACTTTACATTACCGGACTTGTGAGGAAATCTTAAATAAAAGCAACGTAGCCCCTTTATACTTATGATTAGATATAAAAACTTTATTAGTTAAAATATGACAATATCTAAAATATAGAAGCAGAAAATATTCACTTTACTATATTAATATTAGGTTGTTTGGCAACTTTGTCCGTGCATCTCTTTCCAAATGAAAAAAGAAATCTGCGCGTCATTTTAATATTAAAATTTAATTTCATCCACTTTTCCTCGCAAGCGTGTTGAACAAGATGAAATTATTTAAAAAAAATTAACCATGCTTGTCATTTTTTTGTAGTCTGACCAGCATGTTACTCGGAGCAATGTAAGGATTCTAACGATACCCGATACGAAATCAGTTCAGGGAGCTGTTGCGTCAGTCATTAGCAGACACAATAGATTTTTATTGTTACAACGTACAGATCTGTACGTTACTGAGCCGAAAGGGAAGTTATGGTCGTATAAATAAACTCACAAACATATATACATACATGAACCCTAAACACGTCCTTATAAACTTAGCTTACTTGTATTATATAATAAATATATGTATAACATAAAGTATTACAATACTCTTTTGATTAACATAGAAATCAAAACAATGAAGATACTTTAGTCTACCATTTGTGATCAAAGTTTATTCGTGACGGTATCCGAATAATTTGTTTTGTTGTCTTAGCAATAATACTCTTAATTGAGAACGAAGGAGCGGCGGGACTGTACTGGAAGATAGGCGAAGATATTCTCAGTGGTTATCGCTTTAATGGAATTGGCAGATTTTACATATACCGAATCCTAATTATTATTATATAGGATGAATAAAAAAGGGTGATTTAATTAAAAAAAAAAAACCTGTAATTTTGATATGCAGTTGATTTATTGATTATCAATTAGGACAAAATTCCCATATAAAAAGCTGCCTTGTTAGTTGTCTTAATTATATTTATTTATATCACTAAAAGTAGTTAGATAACTCATGGAGAATGTAGCGTGACCTACCACGCTACATAAATACTACGCGCATATGAGATGACGCCAAGAAGCCTGCATCGCTCGAGCAGAGTTTGGCGACAAACTTGCATAGGTATATACGCCCCAGTCTAGCCGTTGGGCTATATATAGCCCACCAGGAAATATCACCCGCCTGGTCAAAGAATACCCCCTTTCTAATGGATCCAAACAAGTCGTTCTACCTATAAGTACTTATTTAGGAGATTCTGGTCCGTATTTTCCGATTACTTCATGTACACCAAAAAGATAAAATCAAAGTAAAATTATCACTTGGAGTGAAATACTTGAATTATGATATTATATTATTACGAGTATGAATAGTTTCGTGACGTTTTAATAGAAGTAACGTTTTAGCACAGCATTTTGGTGAAAATAAAACTTTTAGATCTTTGAAATAGCACTGTATAGCAATCAGTATATACATGCCTTAGTATTGAATTCATAACGAAGAGAAGTTCCGAGCAAACATTATGATTACGAATCTCCTAATGAATCCGATAACTTCGACGGTGGCAGCTGCTAAGGAATTTGATATTTCAGCTTAATATTTTACCAAGCCAATTTATTACGAGAATTCATGAAAATTTTACAGCAAAATATTTTATTTAAAAGATAGACTGGGTTATTGGTCTGGTGGACGCAAGCATAGTTGCTAAGCGTGCAGGGTTTTGCGTTAGATTTCTGAGTCGAGTAATGTTATTGGAATTTTCTGTTAGGAAATTCTCAGTAGCTATGCGTAGTGGCCGATTGATGGCAAAATACAATGAAAATGAATGGATGGTAATAATATACATAAACATAGCATCACGCCTGTATTCCCCGAAGGGGTAGGCAGAGGTGTACACAATTGTACACCCACATTTCACCAATGCTGTTATTAAGTCCCATGTAATAGGTGGTGAGCCTATTGCCATCAACCGGGCACATTTCCAAACTCCGGGCTGCTACTGAGAATTTCCTAACAGAAAAACTCAATAACACTTTGCCCGACCCGGGAATCGAACCCAAGACCTCCTGCTCAGCAGTCGCGCTACGGACCACTAAACCAACGAGGCAGTTGTAATAATATATATAAATATAAATAGGATACATTTGTATAACGCTTACTAAAAAAGGCACAAATGTTAAATTTCTTCCTTCAAAAGCCCACACGTTGCCAAACACTTCACTCTCATTTCCACTAACCAAAATCAACGGAAATAAAAGCGCAAACCTGATTTACTCGTCAAGTATTCAGTGAAATAAACCCATTTTATGACGTCACGTTACAGCTGAAATTCATCGTACGCACCGAGACTGCTATTTACGGCGTTCGCTCACGAGCCGGTAAATCACGGGGGGTACATTTAGCCATCCATATGGAGATTTTATAGTGTCCGCTATACGTACGTGGTAATGGATGAAACTTTTATCCACACTTATATCGTGTCGCAGGTTCGATTCCTGCACGGAGCAAATATTTGTATGATCTACAGATAATTGTTCCGGGTCTGAGTGTGTGTGTGTATGTGTGATTTTGTGTTCGTAAACGCACCCACGATACAGTAAGTAATACCTAGTGTGGGGCTGAGTAAACTAAAAAAAAAAATACATCTGAAAGGAAGTTTGTGAATGTTTTAGGGTTCCGTTCCTCAAAAGAATCGCTTATAAGATCATTGCGTTGTCCACCAGTCTGTCAAGACCTTTTTTTCTCAGAAATGCGTGGAAGTATCAACTTGAAATTAATATCTTTTATGTAGGACTAAGATTCCTCGCAACTGTAAATGAAGCTTCTAAATCAACACGGGCGTTTGTGCCGCATATTTTGACACTTGCCAGTAAATCAAAATCTATTGGGTAGTGCCCGTTGACCAGAAATCATGAAATTTGGCAAGAGGTAGTATGTCATAGCACAAATAACAGAATAAATCAGAAAATTGATTATTTGTCGTTATATTGCATTATAATAACTTTCGTGAGACACAGTCATATCAATCACCGGTTACTACTCACATTTCACGGGTTATCACGAATAGTTTCTCGACTAGCGGAGCCTACGGCGATGTCGCGAGTCAAAGTCAGTTTGTCTCAGCGGGCTCAGATCATGAATAAGAGCGCCGCTCGAATTTGAAACTAGTCGGGCAATCCCGAAAAATACACGTGAGGAGTAACCGGTGAACAATAATTGATATTTTGCATTTTTTGTGTGATTACAAACTTACATTTGCGCTCGACTATAATCACTCTTTTATATTGAGTTCCTTTAAGATAGAGTCATAAGGATGGTGTGCATTCCAAAGTATTTGTAGTAGCCATATCCAGCACCACATTTTAAGAGCGTAAAACTTTGAGATATCCACCCTCCGTCGAGACTGCGGCAAATGCAGCTGCGATTTCGGATACCAGTAAAAGTTACTGGAGGACCGTATGGTTAAGTTGGGCACAACGACCATATTGACGAAAATGTGTATGCCTTGCAGTTATAATCCCTGAACCTCAGTCTAAGTAAGAGGAATACTGTTTGGTTTTAGCTTATAAGACCGGAACGACGTAAATAAGGATTTCCATGCCATAATTTTGACCGCAACAAATATTTCTCAAGTGGGCGGAGTTGGGGGCAGTCTCTTGTTCTATTAATCTAGCGGTGCGTACATAACATATAATATTCCACACCAAAAGAATGTCCCCAACATCCAAACGGTTATGTTTTAAGAAACAAAGAACAATCTGCAAGTAACTAGGAAAACAATACAGTGATGAGAAATTGTTAAATATGATGACAATCGATAAGAAACACGAGTGAATACTTTAAATTTTTTTATTAGTACCTACGCGTATATGCGTTTACAATTAAGAAAAAAAATGCACAGCTTAGGGAGCTTTAAAAAGACAACCGAATTGATAACCTCCTCCTTTTTGGAAGTCGGTTAAAAAGGTGAAGGCTTTTGCTCGGCAATAGGCACAAAAAGGCTACAAAATTATAAGAAATCTACTTTTGTGTAGCTAGGCACCAACATTGAGTCAATGTTGTTTAAGCCTCTAAAAAGGTAAAATAAAACTCTCATTAACAATGAACACAATACATTAAATCAATAATCCAGTTAGGAGTGACCAGACTTTCATTTTGTCTAAAGTAGGTGCTCCAAAAAGCACAAAGCGATTCGATTTGTCCAATCTATTCATCTCGCAGTGTAAAAAAATAAAAGAACAGAGCCTTTGTCGGCTTTACGAGTACGTAGTCAACTTCGGAACAGTAAACTATTAAAAGCGAACTACATACAGGACAGAATTAGCTCCAGAAATTTATCAACAATCTAAAGTCCCTGAGACGCGTACTAAAATCTAACAAATACCTATTTTATAAGGTGACCGTCGTAAAACCAGAGAATCGCAAGAAAATGGGCTGCGTGAAATCTTTTTTTTTTATCGCCTCAAAGGGAGCGATCAATCATACGCTGAAGACGGTTAATGTATTTGCGTTTTGTCACCAATGTTCAGACGGCCTTATTTTGGAGATTTGGATTATCCACGGAATCCGAATGAGGTTTAGATGGAATAAATAAAAATGGGGAATGTACGCATTGAGGTTGCGTATGAAACGGAGGCTTTTGTGGGTTTCGAATTACAGTAAGAAGGAGAAAAGGCGTTCTTGTAAGTACAAGAACGCCTTCGAAGTGAAAGGGATGAGGCTACAGCATAAAACCTCGGAATTTGTGTGAATCTTGACGATAAAGTATATAGACAGCTATCAGCTTCTCTCACATAAAAGACTTGAGAGATAGAGACCTCTATCTCTCAAGATATGTCTTTGAAAAAGCATTAACGCATGCTTAGCGAACTCTAAAGTTACAATATTAAATGGAAAAAGAATACGGTCGCGAACAGGATTCGAACCTGTGCCTCCCGGATAGATACTCCAGGCGCTCTGACCAACTAAGCCATCTCGACCTCTGCTCACCACCGCGAATTCTTCTTCCATATTTTAACACGTCTTATGGCGACGTCATTGCAATCAATTCAGTACTTTTTCCATTTAATATTGTAACTTTAGAGTTCGCTAAGCATGCGTTAATGCTTTTTCAAAGACATATCTTGAATTATTAAGGTAATTGCATTCTTTACGACATTGTATTAACTGCAAAGTTAGTCGTGTCGGTTTCGGTCACTTGTAAGTACTGAATTGATTGCAATGACGTCGCCTTAAGACGTGTTAAAATATGGAAGAAGAATTCGCGGTGGTGAGCAGAGGTCGAGATGGCTTAGTTGGTCAGAGCGCCTGGAGTATCTATCCGGGAGGCACAGGTTCGAATCCTGTTCGCGACCGTATTCTTTTTCCATTTAATATTGTAACTCTATCTCTCTTTGTTCCAAATACTATTGAGATTTCCTAACAGAAAAATCTAAAACACTTTGTCTCACTCAGAAAACCCAGGATAGCTGCGTCTGCGGCTACTAGACCAATGAAGCTGTTGAATTTGATTTTATATCACAATACAAATATTATTATTTTTAACCGACTTCAAAAAAGAGGAGGTTGTCAATTCGTCTGTATGCTTTTTTTGTATTTATGTCCGTCTATACTTCGCCAGTTGATGAAGAATTCGCGGTGGTGAGCAGAGGTCGAGATAGCTTAGTGGTCAGAGCGCCTGGAGTATTTATCCGGGAGGCGCAGGTTCAAATCCTGCTCGCGACCGGATTTATTTCAACAAAAAATTATAACTTTAAGGTTCGCTAAGCATGCGTTAAAGCTTTTCAAAGAGTTATCTGTAAATTATTTCACTTTGACTCTGTTTTGTAGTTTAATGCCGATGAATTGTGTGTGTTCAAATTCCTATCTACTTAGAAACTTTACAAGTACAGTACGTGCTCTTAATAATTTCATTATATATGAGTATTGAATAATGACTGATGACGGTAATATTTCAATACTGATGTCAATATTTCATGGATACGGTAGTTCATGCATGCAAATGGCGCAATGGACGATGAAGCATGATCAGCGAAGTGCAAATTATGATTACATAGCGGCTATTACGTAAACGGAAAGTGTCCGATAAGCTGCAATTGTTCAATAAAATAACCGAATTGTAATAACAGTTTAAGTTTTTAAGCTGCTATCAACACATATGAAATGTAAGAGCATTTTATGTGTGTTTTTTACCATGTATCTTATAGTTAGTATAACGGTTAATCAATAGTTATACGTTGAAATTTTCTGTCCTCTAGTATGTTTATCAGTAATGTATTTACGTATGCGAAAACCTATAACGTATTTTTTTTTGAATAATAATATTAAGTATCGTAATCGATAATCATTCAACTTGTATGTAGATGAGGGCTTTAGAAAATTACATCTTCGTCCTTTCTCTTTGTTGACGAACGTGACGAGCTCAAATTGCGGACGTTTTCAAAAAAGGACAGGTCAGGAGCAATCTAAGTCGACAATCGATTTATTGATTGACTCTATATGTAAATTTTTATTAGGTATTTAATATTAAAATGCTTTCAAAATAATGTACAATGGTTGGCTTTTGTCACGACACGCGATTTTTTCCAGGCAACCTTAGGATGGAAACGAGGAGATTTAAAATGATCGATGTGCATTGTGTAGCGAAAAAGGTGTGTCAGAATCGTAGCAAGTCGAAGTCGATAGTCTCCGCCTACCACAATGGGAGACAGGCATGATTGTACCTACGTATGTATCTTCGACTTATATAATCTAGTAATTATTTATATTAAAACATTAGTAATATGATAGAAATACAGGTAGAAGAAAATAATGATTTATCTTTAATGGTTTTGCTGACATCAGCAACATGAGTGATCCGACAAAAAAAGTTTTTCTCAATCCGATTCTTATGTTGGTATATTTATAAAAAATACAGGCACTACAATAATAATATAAGGCTTTCATAACATATACACAGTCCACGTTCTGTTAAATCGTGTACAGCCAATCACTCCGCCGGATAAAACGGATCCCCTGGACATTGCTTTAAATTAACCGCTCCATTTTCACAAGCGAGTAATTTTTCAAGCTTAACCGAGTGTAATTTTATTTATAATTAAAAAACTGCCCAATCGTAATATGTATAATATACACAGGACCACGCACGGAAGGGTTCCGTAGTAATAAATATGATTTGTAAAAGAGTAACCATGGAGTTTCTTGTCGGTTCTTCTGCATAGGAATCAACTATTTTCGAACAGTGCAACTAAACTAAATTTTGACGTTTCATAAGTGCCTTTTACATTGTACATGTGGAATAAAAACTTTGTCTTTGACTTTGAATATTTTTTTATTATACGCAAAAAAAAACTTAAAACAACACGCAGTTCCAAAACCTATGGTTGGACTTATGTGAGTTACAACATCATTTTATCTTTGTATAATAACTTTCGTGAGACACATTCATATTAATTATTGTTCAACGGTTATTACTCACGCGCATTCTTCGGGATTGCGAAGAATGCGCGTGAGTAATAACCGTTAAACAATAATAATCATTTTATCGTTAAATATCAGTTTTTTTACCAGGTAATATTTAAACGTATATCAGTTAACAATATTTTTTAAATCTAAGTTTCTTTACAATCACATTACGGCAAAATAATTAATTAAAAGTGTATGTAACAAAACTGATTCCTTTCACTCATGTATCATTGTATTATTATTTTCAAATACCTTATAGGTACTTCAAAGTGTGAAGGGTGGATGCCAACGTTAGTATTGTACATTCAAAACCAACATTACTATTCATCGACGACATAGAGAGAAAAATTATTGAAGTAGGGCAACGAACTTTAACAAGTGGCATACTATGGAGGAGACTCACACTCGGTATTGTGTGAAAATGGGTTGAAAAATAAAAAATCGCAGTGGCAATCAAATAATGAAAAAATCTAAATCGTTTAGGTTTTTATAGCACAGCGCCTTATTTGTCTGCGTAACCCTAAAAACGTATTTTTGCCTGAACCGGACATTCAATGCGCATTTAATTAAGCCGATCTGATTAAGTCCGGTGGAATTATTTGATTATCGGTGAATGAGGGCGCAAACCCTTACGTGTGTTTTGCGAAAAAAAATGTGTTTGTTTTTCATAAGCGTAGGAAAACACCAAAACGCTTATCTAAAACAATTTCACAAGCTTTTTCAGTTTGCGTTTGTGTTGCAAATTTTAATGATATAATTTTAAATATAATATTAAGAAGGGGAATGATTTGTTTCTAGTTTCTTTTTTTTTACTTTTTCTTTTTTATATTGAACCGATTTTAAAGCTACACTATCACTAAGTAACACTGGTTATATCTTTATTATTATTTCAGTAATAATAAGACTTCAGCTTGAATTACTACGCGAAGCTGTGACCGCTTCTAGTTGTAAATATGATTAACGACTGAAGATAAATCTTTGAAAAGCATTAACGCATGATTAGCGAACTCTAAAGTTATTAAATTAATTGGAAAAAGAATACGGTGGCGAACAAGATTCGAACCTGCGCCTCCCGGATAGATACTCCAGGCGCTCTGACCACTAAGCCATCTCGACCTCTGCTCACCACCGCGAATTCTTCTTCCATATTTTAACACGTCTTATGGCGACGTCATTGCAATCAATTCAGTACCTATACAAGTGACCGAACCGACACGACTAACTTTCTCCATCGCCCATTCGCCATCTCGACCTCTGCTCACCATCCTGTTCGTGACCGTATTCTTTTTCCATTTAATATAATAACTTTATGAAATTACTTTATCAGAAAAGTATCTATGCTACTGGAGAGTTTATTAAGCCATTTTTTTATTTCCAGCGAAAGCACTAGAAATCTAAAACTTGCGCTGTTTAAGCAGGTGTCTATGGTCTCAAAAATTATTAAAACCAATGAATACATATTTAATTTTCTTTTAAAGCTTTAACTTTAATAATCGCGTCAAATATCTCTCACAACTTCCAAAAAACTCCTTCCACTTAACTTATACCCTTAAAGGTTGTCCGTGATCTAGAAAAACCGAAGCCACGCTCAGCAAATCCCAAGGGTCGGTCCTTGAAATTCATAGTATAATTAATGAGGAGATAAATAAATAGGACACATGGGTACATTCCTGTATGTATAGGATAACAATGTGGTCCTAGGAAAACGTAATCCTCTTGCCCGTGCGTTTTGCGGAAGGTGATTAAGGAGGTAACTCCGCAAATGGGTGATTAGTGACTTTCACCTGCTGCTAAAATAATCTTATTGCCACACAACCAATCTGTCAGGAGTGACAAGTGACGTAATATTGTAAAATACAAATAGTATAATGTTACAAAGCATCGATAGCCTAGTGGCATGACCGTTGGACTGACAAGTCAAAGGTTGCAAGTTCAAATGAAAGGCACGCAGCACTGTCTTTTTGAAGTCATGTGCGTATTATAAACTAATTATCAGTATTTTTTTGTATAATAACTTTCGTGAGACACATTCATATTAATCATGACATTCGAATTCGAAACTAGTCGGACAATCCCGAAGAATGCGCGTGATACCACACGAATAAAAAAAAGACAACAAGAAACAAATCTTACTGATAGCTACATTCGTAAATTCAAATAGTTTGACTAAAAATCTTTAAAAAATTAATTTCGATATTCCATCTCTCAATGAAAGCAGCCTAATTAGTGTATAATTCAGATTTGTAGTGTATTTTAAATAAAAAACATTTACCAACATTTTTGTAGTAGACAATGAGAGATACTCAACAGTAGCATTATCAGAATTATGGTATTTTAGTCCATTATATCCGAAAGATATAGAATGACGTCATTATTTCAATTTTATTAATTTCACTTATGTTTTCCGATTTTCCTCGTAATATAATAAACATTTTGGTTCTGACGTTATTTGTAAGGCATTGTAAGTAAGTAAGTATATTGTTGGAATGTGAAAGACTTGGCACATTTTCCGAATAAATATCAATGTAGCTAACTTCATGCCAACCTTATCTGCCAGGTCAATGACCTGTTTAGTGTTAAATTTTAGATGATATAGATATATATATTTAGTTGTTGGATTAATTATCGGGTGCATGAGCCGTGGCTTGTTGTTGAGATAGGATCTTTTAGTATTTGATAATTCTGAAACTGACACGTTTGGTAAAACAGGTCATGCATTGTATGGACTCAAGACGCAAGCATAAAATATTTAAGAGCTATATTCTAACCAAAGTGTCTCTTTTGCGTCCGTTTCGCGGGAATATTATTTTTAGAATCTTTCACTTGAATAAAAACATTTTCTTTCTTTCTTTATCGTGATGCAAAAACCGAAACTTGTAAATCAACAACGTCTTCCTGTGACCACGAACGCTGCAAAGTATTGGAAACGTCAGGAAAAACAAAAACCAATAATACACGCGATTACTCCGGGTAAAAGTTGTTTTATTATAATCAACAATAACCTCTGCTCATAGATAAATAGTCCGCTAATAACACGAAAACCACAATATATGCATTCGTATCAATTAATGATGATAGATGGTACTAACCCTTCTCAAATACATGACTTACTAGATAACATCATTACAATATAATAACTATATCGGTTCCGTGCACAATTTTAAATTTCAGGCAAATTTAAAGTAGATAATAGAGATTTTTTGTAGAAATCCCAATAAAACTTTGCCAGGCTCGGGAATCGGCGCCAGTACATTTGGTGCAGCAGCCACGCAAAAAAATATGAACAAAACTAATAAAAAAAATACAAAATAAAATGTTTACTTACCTTTCAAGATTCTTAACTAACCTGATAGATTCCTTTAAACGAAATAAGATTAGAATTTAACAGTTATAGCCCAGTGATATGAACGTTGGACTGGCAAGTCAAAAATCACTGCTCACCACCTGAAAAGTACCTACCACTGATTTTTAGAATCAACAATTATAAATTAATTATCACGGTGAAGGAAAACATCGTGAGGAAACCAGCACATCTGAGAGATGTTCTCGATGTTGTGTAAAGCCAGGTCTACGAGCGATTTAAAATGTGACACAAAGTTGTTCATCAACCACACGATAAGAAGAAAAATAATAAGTTATTACTTGTATAATAACTTTCGTGAGACACATTCATATTAATTATTGTTCAATGGTTATTACTCACTTGCATTCTTCGGGATTGCCCGACTAGTTTCGAACTCGAACGGAGCCCTTAGTCATGAGCTGAACCCGCGGTGATGTCTCGGGTCAAACTGTTTGACTTGACGTAATAACCGTTGAACAATAATTAAGTTATTACTTATTACGACTTAACATAGTACGGTATATATATGATACTGTAGGTACGTTTGTTTCTGTTCGAAGATATATGTTTGCCTACCTATCTATTCAGCTATTGTGGGTAGCCAAACCTTGCCTGAGGACGTAATCAGAATTCTGTGTATCGTCTATATTATATAATAAGGGAAACTGGAAATTACGTAGAATATGCAAGTACATAATTGTATGTATTGTTTGTTGAATATTATGTTTCTATAGAAAGCAATATTCTTGAAATAAATTGTTGGTCTCATTTCTTGGATGCATTAATGCGCTTTAAAACTGTATTAGAATAAATAAAGTCACAGTACATAATTATTTGTTGTTGCATTAAATAATTTTGTAGATAGAAAAATACAACCACCAGCAGGAGTCGATCCTGCGACCAACTGGTTCATAATCTATAGTCAGTCGAACTAAATAAACCTAAAATAAAAAGCTTAAACATTATGATCATTTTGAGATACTATTTGGCCTCTGCGTGAAGGACAAACTCCTATTTTCTAGGTTAATCTAAGATACACTAGACTTAGTTAATAGAATTGACAACATTAGACCATAAAAGGCTAAAAAAAGTATATCTTGAGAAATAAACACCATTAGGGTAACACTCGAGTTATTCAAGAATTTCATCATAAAAATCAAAATTTAACGATGAAAAATCAAATTTAAATGTTGCCTGATTGAAGATTAAATGTGAATGAAATGGCAAACGTTTGAATCGTTAATAAAACGAACTACCAGCCGTGATCAGCGACCCATTATCCGTGTATAGCCTTTAATTTTCTGCAGTTAAAAATGGTCCGTGGCCTAACCTAGGGTACAAATTACGGTTACAATGATTTTATCCGTTTATTTTTTATTGTTGAATGGCAGATAGAGTATGTCATGCTCACTAAAGTGTTCCACTGATGGTGGCGTGTGTGTTGGGTCATTCGATTCCCTACAATATGGTTGAGTTGGGTGATGCTAACGCATGCGTCATGTTCGTGAACGGGCGCTGTCAGTTGGGACTTGGTTGGGTCATCTCTAAACTGACATAGCAAAATGTTGAATTGTTAAACTAAACTGTATTAGTATCGGCGTCACATTACATTGTTCTCACATACTATTTTGCAACAAAAACAGTGTAACCAATACCTACTATTGTAAAAAACCTATATGATGAAAACGTGGAGTCACTTGCTCGTTCTTCTCCATAGGAATCTACACTTTGGAACGTGGCAACTAACTTCTGACAATTCAAAAGTGCCTGTAAATAGTTTATTTGAAATAAATGGTTTTGATTTTGATTTGATAACGACAAGTGGGATTCAATAACAAATATGCTAGCTTTTTATTTATAATCTGAATGTTATTATGACTTTCGGTAGGTTGACTAGAAAATACCAGAGACATTAAGTCCGCACCTGTAGTTTTGTGCCTTGTTTTGTTGTAGAAAGAAAAGTACGGTCCAGAGCCGAATTTGAAGCAGCGCGCTCCAGATGAATACTCCATTTATTATACTCTTTCCACAAAAATAATAATTATATGTCACTATAATTGTTTAATGTTAGAAGACCTACATAACAGTTTTTAAATCATACATCGACGTTTCGAATACTTTGCAGCATTCGTGGTCGCAGGAGGACTAAGGTGTCAGGCGTCGCAACAGATTATTTAAAAAAAAACAGTCTACCGCACATAATTAATTGACAAAATTATTTTTGTCTCTGATACATATTTAAAACTAAATCGCGACGGTATTTTCTAAGACTATACCCGAGAAGAAATACTGAAACAAACTCAGAGGTCACAGTCATTTTATATTTCGAGATACAATTTTTCAATTTCATCATATTACTAACTAAAAGGTCACGTGCAGTAAATAAAACTGTTGAGACGCCTGACACCTTAGTCATCCTGCGACCATGAACGCTGCAAAGTATTCGAAACGTCAGGAAAAACAAAAACCAATAATACACGCCATTAATCCGGATAAAAGTTGTTTTATTATAACGTAACCTTTATTCATTTATCGCAAAGTCTTAACACCTATAACTCCTTCCCGCTAACCCACAATTTCCCATCATTTTGTTCCCCTTACTTTCTACGATGAATCCATAATTTCCTGAACTCGGCAGGTAGACAGGTCACGTAGGGATCCGCAATCCGTCACGGAACTCATTGCGATGTGGCAGAAGGGCTTAGTAGGGAGGTATGATAACTTTTGAACTTATATTGAAGGGTGAAAACTGTAGGAGGCAACGATTAACCAGTTGATATTAGTTTTAGTAACAATAATTAAAATACCTTGTTCTGGTGAACTTCAAAAACAAAATCGCTTTTTATATCCTTACTAATATTAAATCCGAACTAATAATCTGAATGCGAATATAACTCTGTCCGTCTGTTTGTTAGTTTCACGCCTAAACCGCTGAATCAATGGTTATAATATTAAATAGAAAAAGAATACGGTCGCGAGCAGTATTCGAATCTGCGCCTCCCGGATAAATACTTCAGGCGCTCTGACCACTAAGCCGTCTGGACCTCTGCTCACCACCACGAATTCTTCATCCATATTTTAACACGTCTTTTGATGACGTCATTGCTATCTATCCAGTCCCTATACAGATGAATCAATCTATCCCATTGGACCTTCGAGAAGGATATTGTGACTTTTGTCGCACAGACGAAATCGTGAGCACCAGCGAGTGCTTAAATAATTATTTAAATGGAATAATCATTTAGATTTCTGTAGTTGTTAGTGAAAGGTTGTAGAAAATACTGTTATAGAAGTTAAAATAAATAATATTCTTTAAGAAAATAAATAACTTTAAACACAAACTAATCCTACAAGTCTAGAACATTTCTCAGTCTCAGTTTATGGTCGTAATAAAGTGAAAATGGACCTATAAAATCCACAATATTCTTAGCCGACAGTCGGTGCACGTTGCAGGTCACGTTGGCTTCCGACCCGACACGCCTGGCTACGTGCACGAAGGGCTCAAATACAGGGTGCATTGTGAAAAGGGACTTGTTGGTATGTGATGCCTATTTCTATAGCGAGTGCCGGGCGTAAAAATTTAGTACCATTTTTTTCAATAACGCTTGAGTGGCGAGGTGTGTGTTGATGATTTTTGAATGGTAATCTATAAGTAGACTTTTCCGAAATGTATTGTTTTTTTTTTATCAAAAATTGGTCTACGTTTAGCCACCAACTAGCCTTCTAGTAAGTGACAGTGCCTCTGAGGATGGAATAAATAAATTTCTTTTTGACCTATGCCAAATCTATTGACATAACATAGCATCACGCCTGTATTCCCCGAAGGGGTAGGCAGAGGTTTACACAGTTCTACACCCACATTTCACCAATGCTGTTATTAATTTCCATGTAACAGGCGTTAAGCCTATTGTCATCTATCGGGCCCAATTCCAAACTCCGGGCTGCTACTGAGAATGTCCTTGCAGAAAAACCAATAACACTTTGCTCGAATTGAACCCAGTACCTCATGATCAGCAGTCGCGCTTGGGATCACTAGACCACCGAGGCAGTTAAATAAACAAACAAGATGAAATTAATTCAATAATAAAAAGCACGACGCCATGTGTGAATTTTGTGTACTATAGCCCTTATATGTATAATAACTTCCGTGAGACACATTCATAATAATTATTGTTCAACGGTTATTACTCACGTGAATTCTTAGGTATTGCCCGACAAGTTTTGAATACTAACTTTTGTCTCGCGTCACCGCCGCGAGCTCAGCTCATGGCTAAAGGCTCCGTTCGAGTTCGGAACTAGTCGGGTAATCCCGAAGAATACACGTGAGTAATAACCGTTGAATATTAATATAAAGCCCATATATATTTACGATAGCTATACATTTTGTACAAGTAGGTAAAACAATCAACCTGTCTAGCCTTTTCCCAATTATATTACAAGTAGGTAAATGTTAAAGTAAAAATAATCCTCAAAAATGTAGGCTCATTCATTAGCACACAAAGTAAATAGTGTTTCTTAGAAACAAGGTTGTTGAAATTGTAATGAAAATTTTCAGTAATTATTAATTAAAAGTTATTTGTGTGGCTGTGGAAATGTTATCAAAGATACTAATTAATTTATATTAATTATTTTATTCCTTGAAGGGCCCGGCAGTGGTGTACTTACTATTCTACACTCACATTTCAATGATGCTGTTATTAGGTAGTTTCTGCCTACCTCAATGGGAATCAGGTGTGAGTTTGTATGTATGATTAATTGAAATCTTAGTTTGGCGTCAAGATTACTTTGACTTGAGCAAATTTGAGTACAGCTAGTTTCCTAATAAATTATGAGCTTAAATTTATATAGAATATATATTCAATTAGACCATTCACAGGCACTTTTGAATTTTCAAAAAAAAAGACTAGTTGCCACGTTCCAAAGTGTAGATTTCTGTGGAGAAGAACGGGCAAGAAACTCCACGGTTACTCTTTTTCATCAAACCATTAAAATATTGTTGGTAACATTGTATTTATAATATAGAAATCATATGTGAGAACAATGTAATGTGAAGTCAATAGAGTCTAGTAACACTTCAAAACTTTGCCATGACAGTTTAGAGATGACCAGCCCCAACTGACGGCGCCCGTTCACGAACATGACGCCAGCGTCAGCATCAGTAAACTCAATAATATTGTAGGGAATCTAATGACGCAACACAAACGCCACCATCAGCGGGACATTTGAGTGAGCATGACAAACTCTAGCTGCCAATGGGCCAATGCTAATGGCAAACATTAATAATATGAAATAAGACTTTTACATACTATACGAGTAGTTCTAATTTAAAAAACTAAAGAGCTTTTAACATTTTCATTAAAAAACATCTAAAGATTTTTTACCACAAGCCAATTTCCTATGAACAGCAAACTTACAGATGATTTTCTGATAAAGTAAAGCCTCATTTCGCCAACAATTACGTTCGCTGTCGATATAAAAAATGTGAACTTTTTTATTAGCCTTCACGAGCAGAAGCCGCAACAAAGTAAGAGGCTAGACAGCAAACAAGTGAACATTAATTAACGATTTTTCTCAAGACTCCCTGCCCCAAAGACCTTAATTATAAAACTTGTTAAAAAGTCTAAAAATAATATTCTTTTAATTGCAATATCAAAGCGATCGTCATAAATTAATGTTCGTGGACGTACCGAGACCCTTTTCCATCTAAGTTGACTACCTTTGAGCCTTCAGAGTCCTTCAGAGCCTTTGAAGTTGACAAGTTCCGATGCGGAAGCACGATTTTTCCACTGGGGATTCAGCAAGTTCACGATACTTTGGAATGGTACAGTGAACGTGTATGATCTTGTCCCAAAAGTGATTATTATGTGGCACGAAAGTGGAATCTTTTGGAACAAAATAGTAACTAAATGTCATTTGAAAGGGATTGTGTACAATGTGGAACAAGATTGGAAATATAATAAAACAAGATAAAAAAAATTAACCAATTAAAAGCATTCAGTCTTTTTCTGTACCACACGCACTTAATTACCTACTATTTAAATCCTACTATCCTTAGTTACCCGGAACAGTGTAAGGATTTTAACGATACCCCATACATCTACATCGGTTCAGGCATTTAGAAGTTATGCAGGAATAAAAAACTCACAAACATACATAAGTATCTTAATGTACCCCAAAAACACAATACTCCTTTTTGGGGTAGTCGTGTAAAAATAGCAGTGAAATCCTGTTGTATTGGCTACTTAACAGAGCTGGGTTTTTACTTAAGGCACGTACCACTGCACTTCCGCAGTCATTTGCGTACGTGGCGTCTGCTAGGACTTCAGAATTGAGTCCAGAGATGTATAAAGTATCTAGTTTATCTGTGTACCAAATTTTATTGAAATCAGTTCCGTAGTTATTACGTGAAAGAGTAACAAGCATCCGTCCTCACAGACTTATGCATTTATTACATTATTAGGTTTTTTACATGCTCAAAACGGTGTAAGAAAACATCGTGAGAAAACCAGCACACCTGAGCAATGTTCTCGATTAATTATTGTTCACCGGTTACTACTCACGTGCATTCTTCGAGTTTGCCTGAGTAGTTTATACTACTATATTAACTCATGACTAAAGGCTCCGTTCGAGCTCGAAACTAGTCGGGCAAACCCAAAGAATGCACGTGAGTAGTAACCGGTGAACAATAATTAATATGAATATGCTTCATGAAAGTTACAAATATTCACAATGTTGTGTAAAATAATTTGAAAGTCCTACGTGTGATATATTCTCTGGTTCGTCAACCCTATAAAAAGAAGAATTAGAAAATATAATAGTTCAAGATAAATCTTTGAAAAGCATTAACGCATGAAGAAAAGCCAAACAGTTTGCCCAACCCAGAAGTCGAAGCCAGGACCTCACGCTCAACAGCTGCGGTTGCAAACAAGACCAATGTAACAGTCTTAAAAAATTACCTAATAAAAAAATTTAAGCCAGATTGAAGGACCCTAAAATTTCTTCAACTTTACTTATCTCTTTATACACCTCTAGTTTATAACTAATAAAAAAAAATCTTATGTTTCTTTCATTCCCAATACGTCGAGATAGGCAGTTTTTACGATTCCACTCTGGTAGATAAAGTAATAAATCTGCAGAACTCATTTGTTTATGGCCTAAAGTTTTTGATGTTCCGGAATTGTTGTGACAGCGTCTTGAAGGAAAACAGTTTATTTTTATCTAAGATAGTAATATAGATTATTATATAAAGATTGGTTGAAGCAATTTGTCGTTCTAGATATTTCGAAAATTGTAGGAGTTATGAGGCCTAATCCTAAGTACGCATCGCTTTCCATTAGGCGAGATTGAGGTCTATTTTTGTAAAATAACTTTCGTGAGATTTTCATATCAATTATTGTTCACCGTTTACTCACGTGGATTTTTAGGGATTGCCAGACTAGTTTCGAAATCGAACGCGGCCCTTGTCACGAGCGACCAACAGCGATGTCGCAACTGAAACTGGCTTTGTTATTTGACTCACGACATCGACGCGGGCTATCTATACAGTCCCTATACAGGTGATAGCCGACGTCACAAAAGACGTATTAAAATGTGGAAGAAGTATTAGGTAGAGGTCGAGATGGCTTACGCCTTTGGTCAGAGCGAATTCGAATCATGCTCACGACCGTATATTTGAATGAAACAACATTATGTGTTACTAGCTGTCCCCCGCGGTTTCACCCACTTATAATTATATTATAATTAGCACAAGTTACTCCTTATATAGTGCTACCTTTCAGTAAAATCTTATCAGAATCTAAAATAATAATTGAAAAACGTATTTTTATGCATATGTATCGTGCAAATAACTGTTAGTTTTATTTTATTTTTTGTTATTTTGACATTACAAATAGACAGTTCAATTTTATTTGTTTTTATGATGATTAACAATTTCTAAACATACTCGTATCAATTTCAAATTACATCGTGACCTTTCTGGTATAGTGCTCCCAAGCGCGACTGCTAAGCATGAGATCCCGGTTTCGATTTCCGGGTCAGGCAACGTGTTGATGACTTTTTCTGTTAGGAAATTCTTAGTAGCAGCCCGGGGTTTAAAATTGTGCTCGGTAGATGGCAATAGGCTCACCACCTTTTACTTGGGACTTAATAACAACATTAGTAAAGCGTGGGTGTGCAACTGTGTACACCACTGCCTACCCCTTCGGGGAATACAGGCGTGGTCATGCTGTTAAGTAATCACAACCTTACTCGTGCCATTAATCTTACAATACTATAATCAAATTGTCAAAACAAACATAGCCAATTTCAAAGAGTACAAATAACATTTTCATCAGAATCTCGGTCACGTCTACTCCCAGTTGGATGCTGTTAAAGGTTGGATTAGAGCAGGTCGTCTGGGTCTACAGCATAATATCGTTCAACCACAATACTTTCTCTAAAGTTGATTCTGTTGAGATTATTCCATCTGAGTTGGTGTCTGCATGTTAATGAGGTGAAATGATCTGCGGGTTTGTTGAATTGTCTTGTCTGCGTTTCATAATTCATTCTGGGTTGCAGGTTCGATTACAGTTTTAAGCAATTTGTTGAGGCAGTGGCCTTGTTTATTGCCCGTTATTTATTTATAGTTAATTAAAACGGTACAATACCAAAAGTTACTATATTAAATGGAAAAATTATTATATTACATATTAAATGGAGTTCGCAACGCATGCGGTAATGCTTTTCAAAGATTTATCTTTAAGGTACAATACCAATTATATTAATTAACATGGAAACGGTTAAATTAATTAAGAACTAACATGGAACAGTGCACACCTATGCTTTCTCTCGCGCCAGACATGCACGCATAATTTTACTCTATTGTTAAGGGAATACGTTTTACACACAAAGTACAAGCTGCATACTGTCACAGAATACAGGATAGAATAATAAGACCGCGCTAACTGTTTGAGCCCGCACCCCTTGGACTGGTACTTCAAGTGCTCTGCCCGCTAAGGAATTGCAACCATCGTTTGCTAATTCAAATATGAACGCCGAGATTTTTCCCCGCATGCGTTGACGCATTTAATTATTTTATTTCTAAATAAATAACAGAAAAAATACTTAGCAATTATTACTTTTACTACGACTCGAAAAAAAGTCATCAGATTACATTAATTTAAAAAAAAATCAATGCCAAAACTTAATCATACATATGGATTATTACATGAACACTGGTAATTCATTGCAAAATCAACTGTGATATTTGATATTAAATTTTACAATGCAATTAATAAACTGTAATCAAAAAGATTTCTGAATGAAATTGAAGTACATTCATTTATTTTGTTTTTTTATTTAACTTCATTTGACTTTATTGCTTCATTTAAATTTATGTTATCTAATCCATGCGAAATATCGCTTAAGTATATTTCAAGGCGATTCGAGATATGTTATAAATAAAATTGATGTCTCAGTGATTATAAAATACATAGTTAATGGTTGGTAGTGTATTTATGTATTCCGAGCTTAATGAATATATATTTTTTGGCTGCCAATTTGTCTAGCCTGAAGAGAGACAATTTTATATGAATTTTCACTGTCAAGTTTCGCTTTCTTAATTAGCTTTGAGGGTTGTACTAAAAAATCTTATAAATATTACCCCACGAGAGGATAACTGGCTTATTTTGTCTGTTACATTTATATAAACAATTTAAAAGCTTCGGCTATTTTTATTCTTAAGCAGTCATTTATGTTTTATTATAAATATTGTGTGGATGAAGTTGTTTCTTCAGGCTCATATTCTTAACAAAACATTCGAATAAAACATGTCTATAGAAAATGAATGTAATAAAAAATTTATAACTTTTCATTTAACGTAAAAGTTAGATTCAAAATATTTAGCGATACGTTTGTATCACTGAATCTAACGTTAGAATAAATCCTAGATTATAAAATAATTTTCAACCTTACCATTGTAATAAAGACACCAAATTTTCAAGTGAAGCCGAGAAAATTACAAATATATTTTGGTAATGAATTTAAAATGTTGAGTAATGGGAAATGATAGTCATTAATCTTAATGTCATAGTCGTTATAGCTCAAATAACACAGTCGTTAACTCTGGTAATATTTGCGAAAATTATTAGTCTTCACAAATTTGAGAATTCTAATCAACGGATCTTGACAGTGTCGATTTGATTTGAAATTAATTATTTGAATTTGATATTCACTTTTTCTTTTAAGATTGGATTTTATAATAAATTAGTGCAATATGTAGACATAATGATATCAGGATTGAGAAGAGACCACACCGATCCGAAAACTTTTTTATGTAACAATTTAGTAGTAAATGCGTAAAAAAATTAAAATAATTCTCGGAGTTTGTAAAGAAACAACAAAAATGTTGCAAGTATTTTAATCCTGATATCAGGACTGAGGAGCCACTCTAATCTTGGAAACTACTTTAATCACGAAGATAGTACCCTGATAGTAGCCTGATACCAGAATAGTCATGGACCTGTGCACCACTCGCCCAGAAATAATACATACACAAGTGCTGAAAACTCGGAGTTATAAACAACTGCTCTACAAAGTTTTGCCCTTCTACAGACTTCTTGAAGAAGCTATAATACATTGGAATTCGTAATACACAGCTTAAATCACTCCATAGTTACCTGAATGCCAGAGTACAATGTGTTATAGTCGAAGATTGAATGAGTGATGGTTGGGAAGTTATAGGATTCCACAAGGGAGCATTTTGGGACCTAATTTGTTTTTTAACGACTGCCCAAAAAGTGTTATATTTTTAGATTTCATGTATATAAGGTCGTTAATAAAGATTAATAATATTAAATTAATTAAAAAAATTAAAGGCACCACTGCCATGTGTGAATTAAATGTTCTTATTTCACAGCTTTTTGAGTACCATAGCCACTAATTACTACTTTTTAAATCTTACTAGCCTATGATACCTTGGACAATGTAAGAATGCTAACAATGTCCCATACATCTAAATTGGTTCAATTAAATTTTAATTAAAATTGGGCATTTAGAAGTTTTTATGGTGGCATAAAGAAACTCACAAACATACTTATGTTTGTGAGCATATGGCAGTCTTTAAGGTGGCTTTCATTTTTTTAATTAATTTAATCTTATTAATCTTTATTAACGACCTCGGCCAGCTAAATATCTACATTATTATGTAGATATTTAGCTGGCCGAGGTGAGGTTTTGATGAGAGAACATTATTATGTTCTCTCATCAAAAGTTATTTTATTATATAATCATATATAAAATATACAATGTTCCGAAGGGCCTGATAATCTATTTAACAGGGTTTCCTAGTATTTCCTATATTAGTATATGTGATTGCTTCGTTGGTCTAGTGGTCGCAAGCGCGGCTGCTGAGCGTGAACTCCTGGGTTCGATTCCTAGGTCGGGCAGAGCGTTATTAGGTTTTTCTGTAAGCAAATTCTCAGTAGCATGGGAATTAGGAGTTTGGCGCTGTGACACGGCCGTGCTTCGGAGAGCGCGTAAAGCCGTTGATCGTGCGCCTGATCTCTGTCCGGTCGTTTTGGGTTGCCGACCCACCCAATTATGAGAGTGAAGGAAGAGGGAGTGCATCTGTGTTTGCGCACACACTTGAGCCCTATAATATCTCCTGCGTACTTAGCTAATCTTCTCGGAGATAGGCAGTCGTGACCGAAAGACGGTTTGGAGGAGTATTATTATTTTTATGTAACCTGCATAGTTTTAAGGTGCCTTTGTGCACGAGAAAATATTATATTAAATTAGAGCATCATCAGGAGTCGAGATCTATGCAATACTAAGCATCGTAGAGATTTATTTCATTCTTTCTCAGCAACCATGTGGTAAAACAAGCAAAGTAGACTATACTATTCAAACACTTTCTTGGGTACAAATCCATAAAGATATAAAACATGATCGCATGAGCACCGCTTTGACGCAGCAACAAATTTTGTGATTTATAACTACTTTCTCCGCTATTAATCATAATAATATCAGGGCAGTAGACATCAAATAATGTCGTTCAATCTCTCATATTGCGCGAACATTATTTATATCCAAGTTTAATGGAGAATGAATTTCTGTTGAAATAAAAGTCTGGCTACAATAAATAGTGTGAAAAGTAAATTGAGACGTAAAGTGGCAGTTTCTAAAAGCATTAAAGTGGAAGTTGGAAGTGTGAAGTAATTAGTTTTATTAAAATATTATTTTTCGCGGCGTTCTCGTTCTCGTCATTGCTTTACCGTTTGTCACGTCGAAATTTATATTTTGTGACACTGCGGGTTTTGGGACGATATTTATATTTTGTTAAATGCGGCCTTTTTGGAAGTTGGTTCTTTTCTATTTTGTGGACGTTTCGTATTTCAATATTAATTAAGTAATATTTTATGCGAGATGTACAATTCCTTTTTCTTAGTTTATGATTGCTTCAAGGGTCATATTCATATTCCTTAGTTATCCCTACAAAATTCGTAAATAGTATTTTTATAGTTATTTTAATGTTGTGATTAATAAAAATTATTCTGTAGATATGTTCCTGTCACATTGGTTGGTTATCTATGTTACCAATGTAAAATAATGAACATTAGATAAATCGTGCCATTAGTTTTATTCACTTTTTACTTATGTCTTGTGTCCATTTTTGTGCAAAGAATAATTCAGAAAGACTTGAACACTATTTAAATAAGATAATTTTGTGATTTTTGTTTGGTTAAAGATTCCCTAGGTACCAAAATGTCACAAATGGTTGGCATAGGGCTTATACGTAAGTTGAAGACAAACATTGTTATCTCTATATTACAAATCTAAAACAAATGTAAATCTTAGTTAATTATCACGTATAACATTTGGTAACATTTGTCGCCAAACATGTGCCATACGAGTTGTTTATGATTCTAACTTAGTTTTCACGACTGTTACGTAAATCATGGAGCGTTGCAAAATAATTTGGTTAAGTTCCGTGCGGAATAATATATCTAGTGGTATTTTCGCGTCGCGTTCTGTAGGGAAATCGCAATTTTGCGGAAGGGATTAAAGTGGACTGTATTTTTTGTTATTGTTTATTCTCAAAACATATCTGTCTGGACTGCACAACTGATTAAACTGCTGTGTAAGGATAAGATTTTTCTATGTAATGTGACTAATCGTAATTTTATGTTAGCACTTCCCGAAGTATATGTAGCCATTGTAATGTTGCAAACTAAACTAAATTTAGAACATTCCTGTCTTTTACTAATAGTTAGGTACTATATGAGCAATATGGGATGAATCAAAATGTCAAATTAAAATTTAGGCACGTCAAATTAAAATCTCTGAATATTTGTAGTAGGCACAGTTTTAGGTACCCACAAAAGGTAGACGTCAAAGGAAAATGTTTTTTTTTTTAAGTTGACATGTTTAAATTTTAATTTGACCTCACACCGTCCCGCTCTTATAGTAACGGTTACTAAAAGACAGCAATGCTCATAATTTAATTTAGTTTGCTACAATAGAATTGTGTTAACCAGAAACTGAGGGCACTATGCCACCACTAAGCAAACCCAGGCCCCGAAACCCAGTAAAATTTTATGAAAGGTTATGTGGGTTAAGCAGGCTTTCAGCACAATACTCAATGATAGATTTCCACATTAAGAAAAGGCGCCATATTTTAATTTCATCACTGAGTGAGGGAGGGCTACCCTGGCAAAAACTAGATCAAAAAGACAAAAAATAATAATAAAAAATGTCAAAAAAGTAACAATAAGACGTGCTAAGACTAAGACTAAGTTTTGTACGTATTGCTGAAGAACAAAACTGAAAAGTTCTAATTCATAGTGACAGGTAATTCAGAGGCTCTTTTCCTTTTTATTCTTTTCTTGTGATTTATGTCATCTCTTTAGATTTTTTTATTTTACATTTAAATTTATGAAAGTTCTTATTAAAATAGACATGATGACAGATTTTGAAATCTCCTTTTATAATGTAGGTACACGTCTACTATATCCGAAAAAAACATTATTTCAGCAATAAACTAAGTTTCAACGCAAATTATTGCATTTTAATCAATGTTATTTGATTTAACCGCGAAAACACTGCTGGGTGTCATGGCGCCGTTTTGACGTCATGCCTCAGCATTTTTGACATCATTTGAAGCCATATTGTACGGTGATGATTGACATTTGACTGAGGCGTGACGTCATTCGCTGTGATTGACGTTTCAGTTAACATGGCCGATTGCAGTATTTTATACTTTTATTTTATCGAAAATCTTATTGATCTTAATGTTTTTTATAAAACTAGGTAATTTTTGAGAATCTTTTGTGTCTATATTTACCTCTAAAACCATTTATTCTTTGGTTCTTTGATACTGCCATCATGCCTATTCTATATTCTTTATTTATTATGACTGACGTAAGTATAGCCGCTGAGCATGAGGTCCTGATTTTGATTCATGGGGAAAGTGTTATTAGTTTTTTTTTTTGGATATTCTCAGTAGCAAGTATATTGGAATTAAACAAAAACGGCATCACATTATATTATATACCTACTTCAAATGTCTTTTAGTGAAAAAGTTCTGAAAAATCTATTTATTATCAGGACAGGTATAATTTAAGAACCGTTTTAAAAACGTCCGTTTTCATTATGAATAGCCGTAAGTATTTTTTTAATCAATAGTTTTTGGATCAATCCCTTCAAGTTTTAATTCAGATTTTCCCCGAAAGAAACTTGACTAATGATCAGGACTGCCGCAGCTGATTCGTCTGATTGTGATTAATTAAGTACTAGTGCTGACGCTGTTAATCCTTTCATCTCGTTCCACTAACAGCAGATAGGTTTATATTGTGGCCTGCTCTGAGAGCCTAACAAGTAAATTGCCTGTTAAAGAAAGTACAGTAAGTAACGACATTTTACAAAAGTGCATTTATGTAAAATACACTGCGTCGTTGGTCTAGTGGACCCAAGCGCGACTGCAAAGCGTGAGGTCTCGGGTTCGATTCACGGGTCGGACAGTGTTGTCGCCTGCCATATTTCAACTAAAATATGAAAAAATAAAGTACGCGCAGAATTTTTAAGAAAAATGCGTTTTAAATGGTTGAAATTTAGTTTTTATTTAAAGTTATACATAATATTTTGTGGAAAGAAAAATACGGTCGTGAGCAGGATTCGAACCTGCTCTTGAGATGCAATTTTTAAGGCTAACTGAGAGGTATAGCCGAATGTTAGATAGCCTATACTATTCCTCATAAATCTGGCTATAATATACTTTTTTTTTTATCCGACTGGTAGTTCCACAGATTAACGAGTTTAAACAAACGTATCATTAACATTTAATATTATATTTACTTTCTTAGGTAATCTAAGACATCACAGATATCACGCTGCAGTGAGCTAGCGTGGTGAACAATGATCGTGCCTTCTCTGTATTAGAATGGGCTATTTATGTTAGGTTACTTGGACGAAGCTTGAAACCGTAGAGCTTACCGTACCGTGGCAACGCTCTTAATGGCACGGTATGTCAACCAAGGTTACCGCACGTACTATCGCGGCCTTTTCCGCCTGCCCACTTAAATTTTTTTTCGTGTATATCCCGCGCCGGCGCCATGTCACGCCCCCTTAAAGTGTTCGCGTATTAGGAAAGTGATAACTTAATTAGTTGCAATCTGCACTGCGCAGCTTAGTGACGCATCACGTGTACTCCCTTTTATGAATTTTAAGGACGATCTAATTTGACCTTGGCGGGGCTAAAGAGCGCTTCTATTTTTTTAGTGCAAGCGAAAATGAACTTAGTGGTGGTCAGGCGGGAGTGTTCGCGATAGTACCTACATAGCATCATAGCATCACGCCTATATTCCCCGAAGGGGTAGGCCGAGATGTACACAGTTGTACACCCACATTTCACCAATGCTGTTAGCAAGTCCCATGTACTAGGTGGTGAGCCCATTGCCATCAACTGGGCACAATTCCAAACTCCAGGCTGCTACTGAGAATTTCTTAACAGAAAAACTCAATAACACTTTGCCCGACCCGGGAATCGAACCCGAGACCTCATGGTCAGCAGTCGCACTTGGGACCACTAGACCAAGGAGGCAGTTAATTAGTGTTACCCGCACAATATTTTAAATAAATCATCGGTAGGTACGTGCTGCCTAGCACGTACCTACCGATGATTTATTTAAAATCCCTAACAAATAATATTAAGAATACGCTATCAGTATATAGATTGTACTAAACGCTATTGGCGTGCGTTTAAAACTGATGAAATTGCGTTTTAGACGTGATAGGCATAAACGTTTCAGTAAATCAATCAGTGAATCAGATTGGTAATTGTCCTCTGTTAGGCACAAGTAATCTAGTTAGTAATGGAGCGTGGGTTTGACCTCTCTGTGAAACGTTTTGTAGAAGGATTATGTGTAAATATATTGTAATAATTATATTCAAACTTACCAATGTGATTCAAGATAAATCTTTGAAAAGCATTAACGCATGCTTAGCGAACTCTAAAGTTACAATATTAAATGGAAAAAGAATACGGTCGCGAACAAGCCATAAGCATCTCGATCGTCGAGATGGCTTTTTTATTATTATTATTTGTGGCTTTTATATCACTGGGACCGGAAATGATCTATTTCGATCGCCACTCTTGCGTTTAAATTAGAGCTCATCCCTAAACCCTGCCGCTGTGATGAGCTGCAGGATTTTTCTAGGGGTGAGCTCTTTTATTTCATCCGGGCTTAAAATATATTTCCCTAGATGAAGATTGATGTATCAATCTGCCTAGCCTTTTCCCAATTACATTGGGGTCGGCTTCCAGTCAAACCGGATGCAGCTTAATACCAGTATTTTACATGGAGCGACTGCCTATCTGACCTCCACAACCCAATTACTGGGTAACACGATATCTCGTGGTATGACTGGTCGTCAGACTTTCAGGCCTCTGACTACCCGTAACGGCTGTCATAGATCTTAATTTGACAACCGGGACCGACGGCTTAATGTGCTCTCCGAGGCACGGAGGGGTCTCGGTATGAAATGATGGTCACCCATCCACAGACCAACCGCGACAAGCGCAGCTTAACCTCGATCGATCGATCTGTGCAGCTGTTACTTAGCCACGAGCCCTCTCAGATGAAGATTGATGTATGATTCCCGCAAAATGTGAAGTGGTGTTTCGTCAGCCTTTTCACACCGTCTGCAGGTTTGTGTCTCGCTTAGCCTCAGGTTGAACATGTGCTTATTTAAGCAGCAGTGTCCAGTTAAGGCTCTTGCCACTACGCGCAAATTGTTCCTACTCAGCTCTCGGACGTGGTTTGTGTACCTTTTGTCGTAGGCTTTAATGAGGATTTTGGAGTGAGTCATGCCTGGCGATTCCGTCATTTCGAAACACGACTAGGTCGCTTCACGGCATGGCTTCGTCCGGTGGTAAGCAGCCGCGGCCGAAGCCTCCGACCAGGAGATTTTTTAGGATTTCTCGTCTAGTGTTAAACTCTAACAATATAACTCATATTATTGGCTTGATTTCTGATTTCTAAATGTAATACTCCGGTTGGACTGGAAGCCGGCCTTCTTAGATAAAGATATAAACCTTAAAAACTGCCTCATTGGTCAAGTGGTCCCAAGCGGACTGCTAAGCATGAGGTCTCGCGTTCGATTCCCGGGTCGGGCAAAGTGTTATTGAGTTTTTCTGTTAGAAAGTTCTCAGTAGCAGCCCAGAGTTTGGAATTGTGCCCGGTAGATGGCAACTATTACATAGGACTTAATAACAGCATTGGTGAAATGTGGGTGTACAACTGTGTACACATCTGCCTACCCCTTCGGAGAATACAGGCGTGATGCTATGTTATGTTTTTTATATCAGAGTCTGTTTAGTAAACTAAAATTATTGTAACTGTTTAGTTAAAGATTAGCATAAAATATACGACGGAAATAGGACGCAACCTTATTCGTAAAGCTTTGATATAGGAGCCAGTATAAGAAAATTAAGTCTTCAAGAAACAGTCTGTTTATTTGAGTTCGCACAAGTAATGTTACGCGTCGAAAACTCGTTTGCACTGAACAAATGATTCTTAAGGAGAAACTAAATAAAAGCTGTGTTTTTGTGTCTTATGTTTACTACGAGCATAAAACAAAAAAAAAAGAAATTAATTAAAAAATGAAAAAGCACGACTGGCATTTTTTTTTATCAATGTAAGGATTCTAACGACTTCCAAATGCCTGGACCGATTTATAGGGTATAAATCGGTCCAGGCATTTGGAAGTCGTGGTGGAATAAAGAAATAAAAAAAAAAACTCTAAAAACATAACAGTCTTTTCGGGCAGTCTATGTATAACCTCGAGATGGCTTAGTGGTCAGAGCGCCTGGAGTATTCATCCGGGAGGCGCAGGTTCGAATCCTGTTCGCGACCGTATTCTTTTTCCATTTAATATAATAACTTTAGAGTTCGCTAAGCATGCGTTAATGCTTTTCAAAGATTTATCTTGAATAATAACCTGATTATTCTTCCGCTAAATGAATCTCCAAGATTCCTACATTTTATGCGGAATAGTTAACAAAATGGCTAAAAAAGAAGTAAGTACCGAGATAATACTCGACAGAGATGTATAGAGGAACAAGAAACGATGTGCCGATCCCAATGAAATTGGTAATAAGGGCAGAGGGTGATGATGATGTGTTATCAAAATGGTTGAATCATTAATATCACACGCAACTCCACATTGCATTGTGAAGCCCACATATAAATAAACATTAATATTACACACGCACGTTAAGCTGCGCTTGCCGCGGTCGGTTTGTGGATGGGTGACCATCACTTTATACCGAGACCCCTCCGTGCCTCGGAGAGCACGTTAAGCCGGTTGACAAATTAAGATATATGACAGCCGTTACGGGTAGTCAGAGGCCTGAAGGTCTGACAACCAGTCATACCACGAGATATTGTGTCATTTGGGTTGTGGAGGTCAGATAGGCAGTCGCTCCATGTAAAATACTGGTATTAAGCTGCATCCAGTTTGACTGGAAGCCGAACCCAATATAATTGGGAAAAGGCTAGGCAGATATATATTACACACCAAAAATGCATCACACAAAACAAATTAAGTTCTAATTCCACTGAAAAGAATTCCAGCATTAAATTTGCAGTTCACATTCGCTTCTCAATCTGTCCACTACTACTCGTTACATTAAAGGCTTCTCTCGTCTTACCTGCCAGGCTCCATTTAAATGTACATAAATTACATTGGTTGGCACACACCACTGTTTCTATGTACCACACCAGAAAGAAAAGGGAATATTTCTGTGAACATTTGCTTTTGGAGGTAATTATTTCATAGTCGGTTGCAAACTGTGGTTTGCAAGTGATCGTTAAGGTTCAGCAACGCTTGCCACGGTCAATCTGTAGATGGGTAATTGTTAGGAATCTTTTTTAACATTTTGGGGGCTGAGTTGCCTGCGTCCGTAGGACTGCACCATCCCTTCACGTGGCCCCTGGGTGGTCCAAAACAGACAACACAACTCTGGTGCACCATCAGGCGAGTTGGTGGCCAAACGTAGATCCATTTTTGTTAAAAAAAAAACGTCTTTAATGTTTTTTTTTTCTTTTTAGAAACCTTTTATGTTAGGAATATTTTAACCAACATATGTGGGTGGGGAGAAAGGGATAATGAGTAGTTGCTAGGTGAAAAGCCCACGGGTGGTTCTAAAACTCTAACACTAGGTTACAAAACTTGCTTCTTTTTCTTCTCCATGTAGTCCTAACTACATAGAGAAGAAGAAGAAGCGAGTTTTCTACGAATAAGAATAACTAACTTATTTATTCAAACACAAGATACAATAATTGGTTTTAATTTTCAACAGCTTCAATATTTTGAGGAGAAGGCTTTTGAAATATAATAGGCTAGGTTGTATGCCTTTGTTTGTTATAAAAAGTGATATTTAAGTCTAGACATATTATTTAAAATTTAATTAATGTGGTAATTAGCGTGTACATACTTATAACATTTTGCAAAGAAATGGTTTATTGGCTCTTAACATTGGAATACACATTTAATCGTTGAATTTGTTTTAAATTTGAGCCTTTTGACGCTCTACTAAACTGGAAAACCTTTTACTTAACCGCATTAAAGTTTCAGTCGTTTATCTTAAAGTGGTAAGCTAGGTTAGTATTTCATTCGAGTAGAAGAGAGTATTACAATATATTTAGTATGTCATATAGATAAAGTACTATTTGTTTATTTAATACTAGCTGGTGCCCGCGACTTCGTCTGCGTGATAAAAGATAGCCTATGTCCTTCTCCAAGGTCCAATCTATCTCCTTGCCAAATTTTATTACAATCCGTTCAGTCGTTTAGTGGTTACAAGGTAACAAACAAACAGAGTTACTTTCGCATTTATAATATTAGTATGGATACTTTATTGTATACTAGAAAACACATAAAAAATAATAAAAGCTTTTTAAAACAAACATTGGGTGGCCTTATCGCGATCTGCGATTTCTGTCAATCTGACCAACGAGTACATATGACTGCCTCGTTGGTCTAGTGATCGCGCCCCCTCCTGTTCACGCTCTTCACTAGCGACATCCCCAAAAATAGACAGGCAAAGTTAGCTCTCTTCGCAGACGACACTGCCATTTTTTACTCCGGTATCGTGCGCGACCGCATAGCTAGCACTCTCCAAACTTCCGCCAACGTACTAGGCGCTTGGTTCAGGAAATGGAGAATAGAAGTCAACCCCGATAAGAGTCAAGCCGTACTCTTCGCGAAAAAGCGTAGGATCAGACCCCCCGACCCCAAACCGATAACCATGTTCGGCAAGCCGATCCCTTGGGAGAAGCAAGCCAAGTACTTAGGAGTCATCCTCGATAGACACTTGACCTTCGGTGAGCACATAAGGACGGTGCGCTCGCGCGCCGCCTTCGCTCTGGGTAGGCTTCACTTTATCATGAACGCACGCAGCAGATTGTCCCTTAAGTGCAAACTGCGCATTTACACCACGTGCATACGCCCCATCATGACCTACGCCTGCGTAGTGTTCCCACACGCGAAATCGTACCGCCTCCATAAGATGCAGACCCTCCAAAACCGTGCCTTACGTAAGGTCACGGGAGCCCCCCTCTACGTTAGAAACGAAAACCTCCATCTCGACCTCAAGATTCCCACTATCCAACAGTTATAAACCGCATTTGCAAGCGTTATTTCGAGTCTGCTGAAAAGCACCCCAACCCTCTCATCGCGGCTGCCGCCCGATACACCCCCTCCCAGATAAGTAGAATTCGCCGTCCTAGGCATTCACTATTGTACCCCGATGACGCTATAACCCTGCTCCAAGAGAGCCGTAGGGCCACCAGCACAGTACACAGACACAGACCGCCGTCATTTAGGCCTCGCCGCCGAGGCCCGTCGCGACGTCCCCGTAATGCACCTAATGCATCACCTCCCCGACCCTTGCTCGTGCCAGCCCGCGTAGCCGCTGAGCCTGTAGCTTTAAATTCCCCTGATAATAATAATTATGATAATCCTTGTTCGATCCAGCCAGTCCCTTGCTGTCCTCCCTCAAGCGACGCCCTAAGCCGAGGCTCGTACCCCGCAGGGGGTGCCCTTAGCGTGGTCGCTTTAGATTTAGTTTAATTCGTAAGCCCCTGGCTGGAGGCCTTAATAATAGTTTATTATTAGGGCATCCACAGGAAAGCCCGGTTAAGCAGCCGACAACCTCCTAGGTTGACCTGCGAGATGCCACTATCAAAAAAAAAAAAAAAAAAAAATCTAGTGATCGCAAGGGCGGCTGTCGAGTTTGTCAAGTGTAGGTTCGAATGCCAAGTCGGGCAAAGAGTTATTGGGTTTTTCTGTTAGGAAAATTTCTATAACAGCCTGGAGTTAGAAAGTTGTTGTGACACCCCCGTGCTTCGGAGAGCACGTTAAGCCGTCGGTCCTACGCCTGATCTCTCTCCGGTCGTGTCGGATTGCCGTCATATCGGACTATGAGAGTGAAGGAAGAGGGAGTGCATCTGTGTTTGCGCATACGCTTGTGTACTATAATATCTCCAGCGTACTTGGCTAATCTCCGGGAGATAAGCCGCCGTGACCGAAATACAACCATATTTCGGTCACGGCGGCCTATCTGGAGTATATTATTACTAACTATAATAATAATGCAAATATAGAAATTAGGTATACACAAACATAATTATCACCATACATAAACATATAGGCATAGATACATATAACATTCATGAACTACTATGATTCAATAATTACTATACATGTGTAATAACAATAATTATTATAGGTATTTAGTGGTATGATACGAGTAAAAATGGCCGATCTCCGTTCTCATTCTGGCAGTATTCACCCGAATATTGTGCGGGTAAAACTAATTAACTGCCTCGTTGCTCATACTCAGCAGTGAGTATGAGGTCCTGGGTTCGATTCCCAGGTCCGGCAAAGTGTTATTGAGTATTTCTGTTAGGAAAACTCGTTGGTCTAGTGGTCCTAAGCGCGACTGCTGAGCAGATCTCGGGTTCGATTCCCGGGTCGAGCAAAGTGATAGGTTGAGTTTTTCTGTTAGAAAATTCTAAGTAGCAGCCCGGAGTTTGGAATTGTTCCCAGTAGATGGCAATAGGCTCACCACCTATTACATGGGACTTAATAACAGCATTGGTGAAATGTCGGTGTACAATTACGTACACCTCTGTCTACCCTTTCGGGGATTACAGGCGTGATGCTATATTGTTTAACACTAATATAATATATAATTTTATAATTCTTGAGTACGCATGTACTGCTTAATATTTTATTAAAACAACGTCTAATAGCAAAACATGAAACTTGCTATCAACTTCCACATCATATTTATCGCTCATCTACATAGACGACATAGCACCGAGACCGCAAACCGTACGAGACGAGCCTATTTAATATTTCAACTGCTTTTCAAAGCAATGGCCTTTCATACCTTTTGTAGGATTCCAGGCAGGTCTGGTAAAGTCCGCAGTATTTTTTCAAATAACAATGTCAGGATTCCCCTCTGGTTTATTTTTGGGTAATGTTGATATTACCATGTTATTCAGTTGTGATTGTAGAATTTGTGGGTACGAGGTGAAAAGTTAATGTAATCATAATATTACTTAGGTTTGTTCAAGCTATGTTTGCGTTGAGACTATGAAAATACTTGTAGCGATGAATTGAGATATTTATATTGTATGAATTTAACTTAACAATGAAGTATTATTTTGATATGAATAACATGCCTTGGGTTTTTATTTTTTATCTTAAATTCAAATGAAATCTATCGATGTTGGGCATCGTTTATTTTTTTTTTTTTTTTTTTTGTTATAAGAACGCCTCTAGCTCTCGGTTTATTCAATATCTATTTTTTGGACGCTTAAAAAATAAATTTAATGTTTAATAGTCTCTTGTCTGCCGGCACGTGGATCCACGCCAAAGACAATGGAATTTTAATTATGTCTAAAAATGCGGCATACCAGAGGTCATGATAGTCATTGGACAAATATATTGTGATCTAACGCTAACTTTTTCAGAAAGTTTGACTATATTACCTATAAATATCTGTTACAAAATCTATAAATTAACCTATATATATATACTACACAATCCGTGGGTCAAATCCACGGATTGTGTAGCTTAATCCCCAATTTGCTAACTTGCCCCATAATATATCTACCCTATACAGTGAAAGAGAAATTGCTATAATGATCACACCTGCCAACTAGGTTGGTATGAAGCCCTAAACATAGAAACGATGAATTGTTCATTTAATTTACTTAGGTATTTCTTACCCTAGCAACTATCGCGTAGTTGCTCTACATTAGAGCACTTTCTAATCAACATTACTAGGGCATCATAGCGTTACATAACTGATTACCACAGTCTAATATGATAGCACCAGCAGCCCAATTGGCAGGCTGCCACAAGCTCGGATTATGTTTGTTCTACATCCCAGCGGAGGCAGCCCACAGTTTAGTGAAGTAAATCATATTAGATTAATGTTTGTGGTTTCATGTAATTGTTATGATGCTTGTTTGTTCTTCTTGATCCATATATATAGCCACCATATTTTGATCAATACTAAGGCAAATAGTGTGTGCCGGTTATGTGGTCATCAGTTAATATTTTCTTTTTTGATCATTTTATGTGCTTACCCTTGACGATATTCTAAGCCATAAGTATAAAAATGCGGTCAATGGTGGAGCGTGCTATCCCAGAAGTAGATGTTCACTTGTTTAAAAAAATATGATTTGGGTTACAAGAAAGTTTTACGATTAACGAAAGGCTGACCTTGCAGAGGCCTTGGTCTATAGGCGTTGAAAACTTTCCACGTCTAATTATTACATGAAATAGTGTAATTGAACGTCCTCCTAAGAATAGTGGATGTCAGTACAGCTGATGTGTGTGAGGTACCTACTACTGGTTAGATTTCCGGGTCATAGTAATATTGAGTTTTTTTTACTACAAAATTTACAAAAGCATACTTAGTTTGGAATAGGGTAATGCATGTATATTTCTTATATTTCTATTCGATTGTATACGTTGGTACATTACCGCGAAAAAATATAGCACTTGTAAAAATATGATTATTCAGCATTAAAATTATCAAACAAACCTGCAATCAGTTTCGGACGTTTGAAACGCCGCCATCTTGGCGCGCTTTCTCTAACGTCACAGTACACATCAAAAAAGATATCTTATAAAGTATGGAGTGTTTAAATAATAATTTTTAAATTTTATTGAATGGATTTTCTTTAAAAAATAACGTTAAAACTCAAGAGGAACTACAAAACATGATAAACGCCCTGTAACAAAATACTCGAGATATTGTCATCGCGGACAGTGACGTCACGTTTCACTCCAACAAATAGCATGCGTTTTGACATTTCGAATTTCCCTCGCATGATTCTCACTTTTCAACTATAATATTTCATAGTTAAAACACGATTAATTAAAAAGTATTTGAATATGTGTCATTCTACAGCAATAAAGATTATTAATAAAAATATTTGACCTATATTTGAGTCACATGCATATTTCCTATTGTAAATTTGAGTTAGTGGTCGATGGCAATAGCCTCGCATCTACATATATTACAAGGTCCATAATAAGGCCTGCAGGTGGATAAAGTCTTTTAAAGCGACGGAATACACGAGTACAAATTTATAGGTATAAATTACGTAAAACCAAACCTAAACTAAAAAATACGGTAATATTTCACGCTACGCCACTTTTACAACGCGCTACAATATATGCAGCTAAACGTTAGGCTATAATAAATGGGACGTGTCTAAAAATAGAACTGAGCTCTTTTTGTGTGGAAATTTAATTACAATTCTAGGTGAATGGCCGTAGTGGAAAATGTAGTAGGAAAAATTACCTCAGTTAAACGTAGTAAAGGAAATAATTTATTCTGATATTCTTCCTTTAGGCTCAATATATAAATTCTTAATATCGTTGAAATAAATCAGTATAAAATAAACAGACGTTGTTAAAGAAGAAAAATATAATCAATAAATCACAACATATCATCATCACCCCCCTGCCCTTATCCCAATTTATTTGGGGTCAGCGCAGCATGTATTCTTCTACCATACATGCTCTACTTGTACTGGAATGCTGCTAAAGTTTTGGCTATGTTTTATGACCGGCCGTCTGCCTGACGTCAACCTTCATTGGGAATGCTGTTGTTGGTGGTAGTCGCCACCAATACGGTCTCCTTCTATCTAGCTATGTCACACCAAATGTTATCCATGCGCCTGGTTCTCATGTTATCCTAGTATCACACTCCACTAACCGGGCCACAGTATACGAGCTACATAGCACAATTATTACTTATATATTATTTATTATATTAAATATTACGTCTAAATGGTATTATAAATATAATACGTTATGTATTATTGATTATGTTAAAGAAAATATCAATTTATTTTTGTATAGTGTCTCAGTTGAAAATCTTAAACAGAGAATTTAGACATTTCATGCACTTATATTCTACTCACTTGACCTAAACATACTATTTTTAGTACAAGAAAATAACACATTGCGATTTCAATACCCTCCTATTAAAAAAATCGAATTACTATATTTCATTTAGCTAAAAGCTGACGAAGTCCTCTTGCTCTTTTCATTCTCAATCCAGTTCGAAAATTAGGTTCAATTCCAGAATTCAGTTGGTCTTACAGCCCATCCCTTAGCGATCCCAATTCCATTATCTTTTTGTCTTTTATATCCAAGTATTTTTACTTGGGGCATGAACAGATATCTAAAAGGCCTGCTGTTTTTGATGTCGGAATCTAAAGGGTAATTTGTACCTATAAAAGAGCTGCAATTAGGTAGGTGATCATTTATGGATACCGTGTTTTTACATTTAATGAATTCACTAAATGACTACAAAGATATTTTGCCAAGGAATTCCTATTACATGTCAGTAAAGATATTTAATCATTTACCAGAAGACCTTAAAATTTAGAAAAGTTTTGCACTCGTATCTGGTAAAAAATCATTTCTACTCTCTAACTTAATAACACTTTGCCGGCCCGGGAATCAAACCCGGGACCTAATGCTCAGCAATCGCGCTTAGGACCACTAGACCAACGAGGCAGTCTTCGCTTTTATATATATAGTAATACTTAATAATTTTGCTGTTCTGGTCATAATTTAATAATAATAATAATAATATTCCACAACTATCACACAACGCCGTCTAGTCTCAAGCTAAGCAGAGCTTGTGTTATGAGTACTAGACAACTGATAAACATACTTATATATTTCTAAATGTATACATATTATAGATAAATTACACCCAGACACAGAACAAATGATCGTGCTCATCACACAAACATTTGTCCTGAGTGGGAATCGAACCCACGACCTCCGGCATAGCAGTCAGGGCTACTAACCACTAGACCAACAGGACAGTCGCCATTATTTATCGCAATTAATTATAACTACTAAATATATAGTATAATAAAAAAAAATACAACTTAATATAGGTAATTATTATATAACTTACTTCAAAATAAAGGCAGCTTTATTATAATTCGACAACATAACTATGCACTAGAAATAACCATTTATTATTTACAGTTTGTCTCACGTGTTTATTCCCCTTAATTATGAGCTGGTCACGTTGTACGTCCACGTTTTGGAACCGTAAACAAACAATTCTGTTAAACAGTACTCATGAAAATCACATCAGTAGTAATATCTTAGGTTTGCGCGATCACTACACATTATAATAAAACAACTTTTAACCGGATTAATCGCGTGTATTAATGGTTTTTTGTTTTTCCTGACGTTTCGAACACTTTGCAGCGTTCGTGGTCGCAGGAGGACTGTCCTCCTGCATATATATGTTTTAATACACGCGATTAATCCGGTTAAAAGTTGTTTTATTATAATCACATCAGTATTTTAATAAAATAATGATAAACAAATATTCAGCATGATGAAATTAATAGAAAATTAAAAAGCGGGCCAACCATTTGTATTTGTTTTTTATTTCTCACTATATTGTGTACCATAGCTACTATATTTTAATGTAAGGATTCTAACGATACCCCACACATCTCAATCGGTTCAAGCGTTTAGAAGTTATGGTCGTATAAATAAACTCACAAATATACATACATACATGAACCCCAAAACAAAACACTCCTTAAAGATAAATCTTTGAAAAGCATAAAGCATGCTTCGCGAACTCTAAACTTATAATATTAAATGGAAAAAAATACGGGCATGAGCAGGATTCAAACCTGCGCCTCCCGGATAAATACTCCGGGTGTTCTGACCACTAAGCCATCTCGACCTCTGCTCACCACCGCGAATTCATCATCCATATTTTAACACGTTTTTTGGCGACGACATTGCTATCTATTCAGTCCCTATACAGATGACCGAACCGACACGACTAACTTTACAGTTCATACAATGTCGTAAAGATGCAATTGCCTTAACAATTAAAGATAAATCTTTGAAAAGCATTAACGCATGCTTAGCGAACTCTAAAGTTACAATATTAAATGGAAAAAGAAATGGACTATTTATCCGGGTGGCGCAGGTTCGAATCCTTCTCACGACCGTATCTTTTTCCATTTAATATTATAACTTAAAAACACTTCTTTTTTTTTGGCAGTCGTGTGAAAAATGAAATTGTATTCGCACGTACACAAGGCAACGAGTATTCTAGTACACCCGACGCCGACGAACATAGTACATAATATTCTAGAACTATCTCTGAAAGACACTTTACCCAGTTTCAGTGCGATGTTCTCAGTGTGTGGCCATTCATTTCTCTCTCAAAATCCTTGCGAGACAAGTGCGCGTCTTGAAACCGTGCATGAAGAGAAATGTACGACTACCCGACATTTAGTTCCTTTCCGAACTTGCTACATGTTTTAAAAGAATACGAAAAGCTTTTATTCAATGTTATGTGGGTTTCGAACGAAATTTCCGAGTTATTTGGAAGTGAGATATCTATGTAAGGCACGTAACGTTAGCTGCGTATTAAAAGCTCATAAGAGGCGAACGTGATATTATTATATACTCTCTATGCCTGTGAATACGTTTACGTAATATAGAGACTTCGGTTGCTTTGTAAACACATGAATTTGATGTCTTTACATGCAAACTTTATTAGAGTTCCGCACCCAAGGGGTTCTCAACTAAACCTTTTTACTGTATATCCATCTGTCTTTTACAGAACTGTAGGCACCATAAGCTAATTAAAATGTATTCATTTATATTCCAAAAGGTGTCCAACAAGAAAGGTCCAAAAAAACGTTACCTATATATCTCTTTCCTGCTCTTCAAAACGATAAATCATCTACAATTTTGGTCTAATTGTATTGTATTTATAGTTCAACAACAAGTGGTACGGAACCCTCAGTGCATAAGTCCGACTTGCCGTAGGACCGTTTTTAGGCAACCATTACGTATCTACAAACAATTTCATAAGTAAACTTAATGATCCGTACAAAACATATCATAAAAGACATTAAAAGGATTACACTAAGATCATCCTCACTACAAACAAATAATTTAAACGATAACTAAATGAAGTGCTAAAAATAAAATACCAATCACAGAACGTGTTATACGCACTAATAAAAGCAACCAATAACTACCTCCATCAGTTATTGCTTCCATTACATCCAATTCTTCGGACACAATACGAGATCGGATCGAAGGCCGTAAGTCCGTACAAATAGCTGCGGACGCCGCGGACGGTGCGGACCGGTCGATCCACGTACATAATGTAACAGCATGCATAATGGACGCCGCGGATCAGCTAATACATTGACATGGTACATTAGTAAGTGATATTTGTGGATGTATTTACCGTTATCCGCCATTGAATTTAGTGGATCATGTGCGAGTTTTTTGTGTTTTTGTAAAGGCGGTAAAATTGTGAAAATTCAATATACTTTCGAGTCCATTATTTATCAGTTTAACAGTTAACTGTCGCGTTGATCTAGTTGTTTTAAACGTAGTGTCAGAGTTTAAACCACCCGTAGGTCTCTGACATGGCTTTACATACCATTGAGTAAATCTCTAAAACTGCCTCTTTGGTCTAGTGGTCCCAAGCGTGACTGCTGAGCACGAGGTCTCGGGTTCGATTCCCGGGTCGGGCAAAGTGTTATTGAGTTTTTCTGTAAGGAAATTCTCAGTAGCAGCCCGGAGTTTGGAAATGTGCCCGGTTGATGGCAATAGGCTCACCACCTATTACATGGGACCTAATAACAGCATTGGTGAAATGTGGGTGCACATTTGTACCACTGTGTACACCTCTGCCTACCCCTTCGGGGAATACAGGCGTGATGCTATGTATGTGAGTAAATCTCTCAGGTGTGCTGGTTTCCTCACGATGTTTTTTTTTCACCGCAATTGGTAATTAGTTTATAATACGCACATGACTTCGAAAAGACAGTGGTGCGTGCCTTTTCTTTTCTTCTTTCTTTCTTGTTAGCCCCATGGTCAGCGTTGCTCGAGGAACCTCGCCTCTCCCCGACGCCGTAATGAAGAACACACACCAGTCACCAGTTTCTGCAGCAGCTGTAGGGTATACACGCCAAGCAGTGGTCCCTGTCGCAGTAGTGGGGGATACATGTACTACTATGCAACATGCCAGCTCTGATCTAAAGATCATCATACAAGAGTTGAAAGCGGTGCGGGCTGAGTTACAGACTTTCAGAAAGCAGATGCAGACAGAATTAGCGGAGCTTAAAGTAGCCATGGGCACTTGTAATACGCGTCTGGATAGCCTTGAGTCCAGGGTAGAGGCCCTTGAACAGCGAGCTGTACCTGGCCCCGCGGAGACTACGACTGTGGATGATATCGTTGAGAAGCTTAGGCGAGAACTCAATGATAGGGATCAGGATCTCTTAGCAAACGATATTGAGATATCAAACCTGCCAGAGTCCAATGCCGAAAACCCAGTTCACATAGTAAGGCTAATTGGTCAAAAGCTGGGGGTAAATGTGGAGGAGCGGGATATCGTCAGCGCAGAACGAGTCGGAGGACGTCAAATCAGTGCAGCCAGTCCTGGAGGAGCCGTGGAGTATCGCCCGCGCGCAATTGTCGTGCGCCTTGCACGACGTGATCTCCGCGACCAGCTGATGAGTAGTGCCCGAGTGCGCCGCGGTGCCACCACGGCTGACCTCGGCCTGACTGGTCCGGCTAAGAGGTTCTTCCTCAATGAACGGCTGACCAAAATAAATCGCCAGTTGTTTCGGAAGACTCGTGATGCCGCCAGTCTTCATGGTTGGAAATATGCCTGGACGAAGAGAGGACGCATACTGGTACGAAACAAACCAGGTGACCCAACGTTCAGGGTTCGATCTGAAACAGACATTGCGATTATTACAGGTCCAGTTGTTGTTGCCTAATTATGTTATAATGTTTTTACTGTATTTTTTGTGTTTTCCTTGTATTTTTTATGTTGTTTTTACATTTTTGTGGGAAGTTGTGTGCCTCTCCTATCGTGATCACAGGGGTATGGATTTGTTGTCGATTTTGAGTTGTGGGATAATTTATATATCAACCCGAATAGTAAATTTTATTATAGAATTTAGAACTACCATAATCACAGTTTTTATTTACACAATTTTATTATGTAATATTTATTCTAATATAATATTTACACCAGTTTTACATCACTTATCATTAAATAAATATAAAATACATAATCACAATGTCACATCCAAATTATATACATATACATACTCTCATACCTACAATGATTCGAAGTAAACTATTAAAGTTTGGTTTTTTTAATGCAGGATCTCTGTCAACGAACCATGACGAATTCTTGTTAGCCATGGACCGCCACGCAGTAGACATTATGGCTATAAATGAGACCTGGTTGCGACCGGGGGAAGAGGGTCGAGCACCCAGCGTACCAGGCTATAGGTTAAGACATATCCCGCGCCCGGCATCTATACGTAGAGGACGCGGAGGTGGAGCGGCCTTCTATATTAAAGTCGGGATCAGCGCGCGAGTTAAAGCTCACCCCGAGCAGCCGGATATTGAGCAAATGTGGTTGACTCTCAATATCAATGGTAAAAGGTTGCTTGTCGGTACCGCATATCGACCACCATGGTTTGATCTCAGTAGATTTCTGGAGGGCTTGACAGACAGCATCAGCGCTTTGGCGCCATATCAGAATGTTGTGCTGCTGGGAGACTTTAATGTAAACATGTTGGAGGTAGACAGCATTAAAGCGAAAAAGATTACAGAATTCACTAACTACCTTAGTCTTAATCAGATCGTCAATACACCCACACATTTCGTCAACAATAGCAGCACACTAATAGATGTTATATGCACTGACATTGGGGTGCGTACTGTGTTGGTTGATCATATCCCCGAGCTTGGTCATCATTCATTTATCGCTTGTAACACAATAGTGAATAAGGAAAAACCAAAACCTAGACTGGTTATATATCGTCCATTAAAGGACATACTTGAGGACTATTTTAACTCTGATTTGAATTCAATGCCGTGGTCGGAAATTGGTGTTATGAGCGATGTAAACTCGATGGTTCATACCTTTAACTCATGTGTTCAGTCACTTTTTGATTTGCATGCCCCATTAAAAAGGAAAATTTTTAAAACTAGGCCAACACCATGGTTTACGGAAAATATCCGTTTGATGTTCAAACTAAGAGATGAGGCTAAGAACAAACACCGTAGCCATGAAAATAGCAGTTCTAAGAAATACTACCTGGACCTAAAGCGACAAGCAGTCACCGCACTACACTCAGAAAAAAAAGGATATTACACAAAACACATCAACTGCAATATCAGGGAGCCCAAAATGCTTTGGAAGAACCTTAAAAGAGATGTACTGCCTGAGCACAAAAATGGCCAGCTTCCAAAGCATTTCAGTGACGCTGATGCAATAAACAATGCTTTTCTAGAGGTGCCGGGAATATGCAACATAAACATCTCACAACTATCATTCTTTGAACATCACAGATACAGCTGCACAAATTTCACACTGAAACCAGTCAATCAAGAGACAGTACTAAAGGTTATAAGAAGTTTTAAATCAAATGCACAGGGTATAGATGGAATCAGTATTGACATGATATTTCTTACACTGCCGACAACATTACAAGCCATAACAGATATCATTAACAAGTCTATACTCACACATACATTTCCAGATATGTGGCGATGTGCTGTAGTCCGCCCCATACCCAAAATCTCTAACCCCATAACTTTTAAAGACATACGCCCAATTAGTATCCTGCCATGTTTGTCAAAGGTCATGGAACGAGTAGTCTACACACAGATGGTGGAGTACCTAGAATCAAACAGCATTTTACCTGATCTTCAGTCAGGTTTTAGGAAAGGTCGTGGTACTGCTACCGCACTCTCTGATGTTGTGGGGAATATTGTTGAGGCTCGTGATAGAGGAGAGGGTTCGATTCTCACATTGCTGGACTACTCGAGAGCTTTTGATGCAATAAATCCCACTCTACTGCTTTCAAAGCTTGCCTATTATGGGTTTGCAGTGGATACAATAGAGTGGTTCAACAGCTATCTCTCCAGCAGGACCCAATGTGTTGAAATAAGTAGAGAGGATGGTTCTGTGGACAAATCCAAGCCTCGCAGCGTTTTCAGGGGCGTTCCCCAAGGATCAATCCTTGGGCCTATTCTGTACATCCTGTATAGTGCGGACGTTGTTAAGTCACTCATAAACTGCAAATATCATATGTATGCAGACGATATTCAGCTGTACATATCTTTTAAAGCACATGATACATCATCAGCAGTACAAAAGATGAATGAGGACCTGCAGAGGATAGTTGCTTGGTCTGATCAGAACTCTCTGGTACTAAACCCAGCAAAGTCAAAGTTTATGGTGCTTGGCAGCAAAAAACAAATAAAAGCTATTGTATCTGCCAATCCCAACATTGTCATCACGGGTGAAAAGATTGAACAGGTCAACTCAGCTTGTAATTTAGGCCTTACAATGGATCCTGAGCTACGATTTGAGGCACATATTGGGAAAACTTTACGAACTTGTTTTTACAGACTGAAGGTCCTATATGCTATCAGGGAATACTTAAGTATACCAATCAGAACACAGTTGACAGATAGTCTGATACTGTCAAAATTAAATTATTGTGACACAGTATATGGCCCTTGTCTCCAGTCTAGAACGGTACAACTGATTCAGCGAATACAAAATGCTTGTGCACGATACTGCTTTAATATCCCAAGAAGAAATCACGTAACACCTTATCTCAATGAGCATGGCATACTCAAAATGGAGGCCAGGAGGAAGTTGCACCTAGCCAGTCTACTGTTTGGGGTTATGGCAACACACAATCCTAGCTATCTATATAAAAAACTTGAGTGGAGACAGAATCAGGCAATGCACAGCTTACGGTCCATAGTCAACCCACTGTCAATCCCAAAGCACCGAACTACAGCCTTCAGAGGAAGCTTCAAATACGCCGCCACACGTTGTTGGAATGACCTGCCACCTCCAACACGCAGCCTGAAATCCAAACAATGCTTCATTTACTATTTAAAGAAATTATATTTGCTTAAGCAACACTCATTATGATATGAACTATTTTTCACTTTGAATTGTTTATTATTATTTTAGTTTTTTTAAATATGGCCATACCTAGGGGTCACGGCCGGCAGGCTCTGGTGGGGTTCTCCGCTTCGTGGGTGGTTTTGGACTTCCTTTATACTATTGTTGCTGTGTTGTTAAGTGGGTGTGTGTGTGCACATGGGTGCTTGTTTCCGGCGCCTGGCAACCATGCGACATTAAATGACTGACCTGGAAACCGGTTTAAGAATTTAATTGTTTTCTCATTTATAATAATTTGTCATAATTATCATACCTTTATTAATGTACTAATTAATTATTTAACTCTTCTATTAAATCTGTGTTTTATAAGTTTAGGTTACTTAGAATCTGAAGGTTCTACTTACCCTATGAATCTGGGTCAGGATGCGAAAAAGTCGCTCTGGTCGCCGGGCTCCGGCATGCGACATTATCACCAACACATCACGTTTTGGGTTAATGGGGATGTCCAATAATCGCCACATCTCATCACACCAAATATTTCATGTCTTTCTTTTATCTAAAACGAATTAGCATGGATAACACAATAATACTATACCATACATATTACTTTTTCCATATTCGCAATCGATACTCAGCATTAGTCACCAGTGGACACGCAAAATCATCAATGCTTACCATTGCGTAATTTTCAATTGCATAAAACATGACTGCATGCATAGACAAGTCGATAGCTGACGAGTTTGCACAAAATATAAAAATACATCAAGCCAATCTAACATGTTTCGTGGGTTATGTAATGGATACTATTGACATTGCGCACGCACACGACGCTAACCACATCTATTGTTATCTTGTAATCCTATTACTCGCACAATTATCTATTCTCGTTTTTTTAAATCAATCACTTAATAATGGCCTTGTTTTATAATCGTGGTTATTTTCTTGGGAACTCATATTAATAAACCAAATTACTACCGGTAGACGCCATTACGTCACCAGGTCGTCTCTGAAAATCAGCGCTGTTTGGTGTTCATCTGCAACACTAAACTAGCATTATGCTGAGCGACGCCCTTTCTTTTTTTTTGCACACGGGGGCACACAACTTAACGAATCACAAAAAACACTATTTTTTATTTAACATAACGTTTGAATATTGTAGTTTGTTTAGTTATTTCATAATTTGGTGCAGTGCAGTTGTTACACAATATCAGTTAGTAGTCATAATATTTGTTTGTTGTTACCTCAGGTTGTTACGTAATACCTACATTGATCATAGGTTATGTTTGTTAATGTCATGTTGGCTGCACTGTACTTCGAGGCAAGTCAATGCCAGCTGTTGCCAATAGTAAAAATGAAGTATTTTGTCAGAATTTTTAATTTAGTTTTATATTATTATTTTTGTTGTGTACCTGTGCAAGAAAAAAAATAAATTTATTTTCTTTTCTTTCTTCTTTCTTCTTTCCTTATATTCGAACTTTCGACCTTTGACTTGTCAGGCCAACGGTCATACCACTAGGCTATCATTGATCAAAAAGAAATCATTGAAGAAAAATACTTTATATGGATTAAAGATAAATATTTAAAAAGCATCAACGCATGCTTAGCGAACTCTAAAGTTATAATATTAAATGTAAATACTCCTGGAGTATTTATCCGGGAGGCGCAGGTTCGTATCCTGCTCGCAACCGTATTCATTATAACATTATATGGAATTTATATTAAAATGGGAGGGGCTCGTGGCTAAGGAGGGGCTCGTGGCTAAGTAACAACCGCACAGATCGATTGATCGAGGTTAAGCTGCGCTTGCCCCGGTCGGTCTGTGGATGGGTGACCATCATTTCATACCGAGACCCCTCCGTGCCTCGAGCTCGTTAAGCCGTCGGTCCCGGTTTTGTCAAATTAAGATCTATGACAGCCGTTACGGGTAGTCAGAGGCTTGAAAGTGAGAACCAGTCATACCACAAGACATCGTGTTACCCAGTAACTGGGTTGTGGAGGTCAGATCGGCAGTCGCTCCATGTAAAATACTGGTATTAAGCCTATGGTAGGAAGCCTACCCCAATGTAATTAGGAAAAAGCTACGCAGATATATAGGTAATATTATTGCCATAAATTACGCAAAATATACGGATAAAATGTTGTCCGAAATTCACACTTCTAGGTAAATTTATCTTCGGCTCTCAAAATGTTGACTTTCATTGATCTCCAGGAAGATGGTGCCACTCGCCCCATGGTCACCTTTTCTTGGTTATAAAAAGGGTCACTCCCAATTTCTCCACAACAACATGCCAGACAAGGTCACCTATTTTCATTACTGTGAAATCGTATCAACGAATACAAAGGTTGCATGTTCCCTACGCAGATACTATTTCGTTCTATTATTTTATTTTAAAAGTGTGTTTATGGAGTTTCTTGTCGGTTCTTCTCCATAAGACCAGGTTTGTGGAACCTTGCAACTAAAATCAATTCAAGTTTCATAAGTGAAGATAATTTGCTTATGTGAAATGAAAACTTTTGGCTTTGGCTTTGAATAACATGACCTAGCATCACGCCTGTATCCGAGAAGCATTAGGCAGAGGTGTATTGTACACCCATATTGCACCGGTGTGTTATAGAGCCCCATGTGAAGAGCTTACTGCCATCATCATCATCATTATAATAAAACAACTTTTAACCGGATTAATCGCGTGTATTATTTACAATTATATGTACGGTAGACTGAAATAATTTTAAATAATGTTGAGACGCCTGACACCTTAGTCCTCCTGCGACCACAAACGCTGCAAAGTGTTCGAAACGTCAGGAAAAACAAAAAACCAATAATACACGCGATTAATCCGGTTAAAAGGAGTTTTATTATAATGTGTAGTGATCGCGCAAACCTAAGATATTACTATCATCATTATCAGCCTATAGCATTTCACTGCCATCAATTCCAAACTCCGAGATGACTCTGAGTTTCTTATCAGAATAACCCGAAAATACTGTGCACAACCGGGAACTAAAACCAGGGCTTTTACGCTAAGCAGCCGGCTTGCGACCACTAGACGAATGAGACAATTTAATCATCAAACAATTGATATTCAGATCTTGTATTTTATTGTGAAATCTTCACATCCAGTAGATATAGTTCTACTAGACTCGACTGATAAAAACTAACTTTGCAAACATCTCTTTAAGATAATTTGTATTGCCAAAGAAAAATTTCAATTTAAAGAAAAATTGGCGTGAAAACACATATATTCACTTATATAATCGTGGATGAGACTGCACTTGAAGTTGACATATATATAATAACATAACCATCCCATAACTGTCCAACTGCAGGGCAAGGGCCTCTTCTCATACAGAGAAGGCACTCACGCAAATCACTACGCTAGCACACTGCGGGTTGGCGATTTCAGACCATTAAGTCCAGGTTTCCTCACGATGTTTTCCATCACCGTATGTCTGTGATGCCTTATAATAAATAAGGAAGTAACTACGCATGACATTGAAAAAGTCACATTGGTACATGCCAAATTTGAACCCATAACCTGTAGCTCAAGAGACGGGCTCTTAAGCAGTCGTCCACCATGATATTTTACTGCTCCATTTAAATACGAAATCAATGTCACATAAACATCTGACGTCACGAAACGGTGTTAACGACCCCTTACACGTAAAAAGCGAAACTACAATATACCGCAAAACTTAGGCGTAAAATAAAATAGTTTAAAAACAGTAGTTATGAGTACTAGTCCAGCAATCCAGCGCCATATTCCTGGTGCAATACTAAACTTGTTATTTAATTTCATTTGTATTGGCTTAGAACTAAACTGGGCCGTTTGCTCAGTTGTTTTGTTAGCTGGCTTTCATATAGGTATATTTTTTTATTACTATTTCTCAAGAAAACATTGAAAACTAATAGACAAGAACGGACCTTCAACTCGCGACCCTTGACATCCCGTGTCATCACTCTACCTACTGAGCTACCTTGTCGTGTTCAAATCTATTGAATTTTGAATCCTCCTTGTATTCGTCTTTAGGAGATGCCTGGCGATATTCATTTAACAATAATCTACAAATCTATTAATAAATAGTATTATTTTCGAAATTTTCTTGAAAAATAGTAATTAATATAGGCATTACATGGCCTCAACATGTATAAAAAGTTTTTTTTTTTTTTAAGGGATATTGTGCATACGAACAAACGAACCGCCTGATTTTAAGCGATTACCGCCGCTCATGTACACACGCAACACCAGAAGAGACACAACTGCTTTGCTGGCCTTTTAAAAAAGAGTGCGCTCTTTTCTTGAATGTTTCAATTTTTTATTTTAATGCCCAGAAACGGACGCTTTAACGAGAAATGCAAGCATTCTCTCGTGTTGTCCAAGACCATGAGTCTTGACACGAGAGAATGCGAGTAAAAAAGTACAGCAAAATTATATGATCAATCCCAATTTCATAGTTAATTAAAATTCATGCACTTTGCAGATTAATCTTCCAAACGCTTGAGTAGCAAACATAAAAGTCATAAATTGAGGAATACTTATCCAGGACGCGCAGGTTTAAACCCTGCTCATGACTTATAGCTATTAAAATTGAGTCAATGTATTCAAAAAAAGTGTTTAATAACATGTTTTAGGTATTTACCTACTATTTATCTACCTACTCATACTAATGAACGCAAGCGCTAAAATTGAGAACACGCAGTCTCGAGCTATCGTGTTGCCCAGTACCTGGGTTGTGGAGTTAAAATAGGCATTCGCTCCATGTAAAATACTGACCGCAAAGTTGTTGCGAAAAGGCTAGATTCTTTATTTTTCTTCTTATCTTGTGGTATAACAACCTAGTATCAGAGTTTAAACCACCCGCAGGTCTCTGACATGGCTTCACACACCATCGAGAATATCTCTCAGATGTGTTCGTTTCCTCACGATGTTTTAGTTCACCGTCATTAGTAAGTGATAATTAATTTCTAATATGCGCATGACTTGGAAAGTCGGTACGTGACTTGGACTTGATTTTGCGACCTTCATTTGAAGTTACCAGGGCTAAGGTCACCACTAAGCTATCACTTTTCAAATTATTAGATTGCTGAGACTTAGGTAGGTACATAATATATTACAGCATTTATTTGCCTTGCAGCATTCATATACCGTGCCTTGGAAAGCACGTTAAGCCGCCGGTCCCGGTTGTCAAATTAAGATCAATGACAGCCGTTACGGGCAGTCAGAGGCCTGAAAGTCTGACAACCAGTCATACCACGAGATATCGTGTTACCCAGTAACTGGGTTGTGGAGGTCAGATAGGCAGTTGTTCCATGTAAAATACTGGTATTAAGCTGCATCCAGTTTGACTGGAAGCCGAGCCCAATGTTATTGGGAATAGGCTAGGCAGATATATTATTTGCACTATTGTTGTACTACTGATCCATGATACTATAAATATTGATATTAAAATGCGAAAGTAACTCTGTTTGTTTGTTACCTTATCACGACTAAAGAAATGAACGGATCTTTATTAAATTTTGCAAGGAGATAAATTGTATTTTGGGGAAGGTCATAGACTACCTTTAGTTGCGCAGACGACGTCGCGGGGTCCAGCTAGTTGTCTATATAACATGTTTTCCTATCTCTATAAATGGCTCTATATCAATATATCAAGTCAGTTCGTAATACTAATTGCCTACACGGTTCCAATTGAGGTTCAGTAATTTTATAGCAATAAATGGATTTTATTTTGTTCGTGTTTTTTGTTAATTGAATGAATTCTATTACATGCGAGGTTTTTTTTTTTTTCTAGAGTAATGCCGGCACAACCTTTTAATTGTGAATACTGAGTATTTGGTTGTGTTATTTAACTATTCACATGGATTTCGGGATGAATAGGTCTTTCAGTAAAATGTGAATATGATTGTGGTGAATGGAATAAAGTTGAATTATTTTTAAATAATAAATATAATGTATTTTTAATAAAACGCTGCCCAGACTTGGTTTTTTTCTGTATCTGTAACGCCCCCCGCGTTTACTGACTCATGATACTGAAATAAATCTTATACACAGACACACCAAGACTCGACACACTTATCTACAAATCATACATATAATTGTTCCGAGGAGCAGTGATAGCCTAGTGGCCTAGTGGCTAGTGATCACCATTAAACAGACAATTCAACGGTCGCAAGTTCGAATCCAAGGCACGCACCAATATCTTTTCGAAGTCATGTGCGTATTAGGTCTGTATTAATAATCAATTACTTAATCGTTTCCTTGCCGGTTTCCCCGCGATGATTTTCTCGCCTTTTTAAGAAATTAATTATCATATTAATTTATGATACGTACATGTCTTTAAAAGTCAGGTGTGCCCGGGATTCGAACTTGCTCTTGCTCTTTGACTTGTCAGTTTAACTGTCGTCACAAGATAATTAGATTGTTAATTACTTAGTATTGACTTAGGTAGATAACCTATTCATTTGCATTCTGAAACCTAAATCACGATTAACTATTTATTAATTAATTGATTCAGATACTTTTAGTACATAACGAGCAGTGCCCCGCGGTTCCACACGCCCAGTGAACATTTACCGTACGAATAAAAAATATCTTATATATAAACCTTGTCCTGACAATGTCGAACATAACAAAAAAAGAATTATCCAATTTGGTGCAGTCGTTCTTAAGTTATGGCGTGACCAAGGGTAATAGGGATTCTTTTTTAAATACATAGATTGTTTCCGTTGAATTTCATTCGTCTGTTTGCAGATCTTTAGTTGTTTTATTTTTTTATATAGAGTAACACAAACATACGTTGACACGTAACTCCTCCCAGCCAAAAACAGTATCCAAATTGTAAAGCGCAAAATTTCGTCACCAAAACCAATAATTGGTTTTATCAACGGAAACAACGAAAAAAAACAAACATCGGTACCCTCGTCAATGTCCGAATGATACCTACTTTTAATTTGCCACTCCGTTAAATTCGCGATGTCACGAGAGCTGTGTAGGTACTTATTGGTTGTCGCGGTACCGAAGCCGGTTCAATTCCAATTTGTGACCTGAATAAAGTGTGAATTTAATGGGAAACATTCGGCCGTTTGATGTAATTCGATTAGGTAAGGTAGGTTATGTGAGCATAGAAATGCGATATAAGGGTCAATAGCCGAACGGCAGGCGACCGAAAGGATGTTTGATCAATAGACTATTATCCTAGGTATATTAAAGAGGGGCTCGTGAAAAATTAAAAGTGTTTTGTGAGATACGGGTCTGGGCAGTAATCATTTCCCCAACTATCGTTCTCCCACTCTACTTAAGAGTAGATAGATTTATTCTGGATCTACGTGCTCCATCTTCGGCCACACCATCGTTTACCATCAGGCGAGTTGGTGGACAAACGTAGAAACATTTTTGATAGAAATAAAGCCGCATAGACCTCTTACACGATATGTTACTAATATAGCTAATTCTGAATTTCACACAGCGTATTTTATTGTGTTTCTTCCGAAAACAACTTTAACAGAAAATCATTTTCGTTTCCACCAATTATTTACTTCGTTTGTAAGATAAAGCGTACGAATGCACCCCTTGCCAAATTCATTAAGCATAATTAAGATAAGAATTTTAATCCATTGTTTCTGTTTTGTCCTTGACAGGGGCAGAAAGAGGGAAAGTTACCATTTCAGAATTTTTTATTTGTTTCGTCCCAACATTGTTACCTAACCGTTTTGCGGAGTCACTTCACTGTCTGTCACCCTGTCACCTGTCTCGGTAACTTGACATAGGAACTTACAATTTGTTTCTATTGTCTCATAGTGTAATAATAGACTAGGAGAAAGGAAAAACTGTTTATTTTCAGACCGAAGACAAATCTTTTGTTTTGTCTTTCTTGTAGATTGAATTGTGATGTAAAGCAAGAAATTACATTTTTTACTTTTAACTCCTTCTTATCGTGTGGTTGATGAACAACCTAACGTCAGAGTTTAAACCACCCGTAGGTCTCTGAAATGGCTTTACACACCATCGAGAACATCTGTCTGGTGTACTGGTTTCCTCGCGATGTTTTCCTTCACTGTTTTAAGCAAGTTATAATTAAATAATTGACAAGTCAGCGGTGCGAGCCTGGGATTCGAAAGTCATATCACTAGGCTATCACTGCTTCAAAAATTTTTACTAATAAATTTGAATGGACGAGAGATAATTTGAGTATGAAATACAAAACGACCCGTAGATAAAGTGGATTAACTCTAATCGTTATATGACTGATATATTATGATGATATTATGTAAGTAGGTATCCCTAGGTAACCATAGAAAATAAAATGCCAATTGGTCATACATATATATACATGACATATATCTTAACTCCAATCAAACTACAATTGTCCGTAGTCAATATACAAAATATCTCCCATTCAATAAATTTATGATGGCCGTATAAAAACAAGTCCAGTTTCAGAATTAAACATCAACCAATCGACATATACAACCAACGTTCACGACATTTAACTTAATTCCAACCAAAAAACACACAACTCAAAAGTTAAACTCACAATTTTTCCATTCTGATGAGCTTACGGATAAAATTGAACATTTTCATTCATTTTCCGAAGAATTCCCGTCGTTATGAATCACGACCGACAAACAGACGGATAGGACGACAATATAATTCACAACAAGAGACTGTAATGAGCATTGCTTGTATACAACTCGCATTTATATTGCGAAATGACAAAAAACGTTACTTTACATTCTACAAGAATTAAATGAACATACACGAAGAATTTGTTCCGAAATTTTACTGGGGTACTTATGAATTCGGTGGATAATTGGAATAACATAAATAAATGTAAATGTAATAAAATGAAAATTGTAAATGATTTGCTTTTTAATTTTAAGACAATTTTTATAAACATTTGTCGTCTTGTCTGATGTAGCGGTCGAGTGAAGTGGCTTTCGTGCTATGAATCTCAGGTTTTAATAACGCATATATATGTAATTTATTGCTCCGTCGGTACAAGATTGTAGTTTAAAATTTATGTCTTTACGAGTACTGAATTCGATAACAATGTTGAAAAATATTATAACACAGAATATTAAAATAACTTTTTGTTTGTTACAGATAATGTTCGCGGTCCAACCTTGGATGCCTTGAGGCAATATGAATGTGAGAAAGAGTTTGGACGTGAGGCTGATCGCCTTGTGCACCACCTGCCTCCTCCTCCCCGCCATCGCCTGCCCCACGCAGTGCATATGCAAGTGGAAGAACGGGAAAAGATACGTAGAGTGCTCCGAAAAGGACCTCAAAACTATTCCAACCTCCCTAGATCCAGAAACACAAGTACTGGACTTCACAGGAAACGATCTACAAGTTCTACAAAAGGAAACCTTTCACAAACTAAACTTACTCAATCTGCAGAAAATTTATCTACAAAGATGTAGACTGCAGAAAATCGATAACCACGCGTTCAAAGGCCTCGCGAACCTCGTCGAGTTGGATCTCTCCAACAATTACTTGACAGTCATACCGTCGACCAACTTTGTTTTCTTCCCGTCGCTAATGAGGCTCTCGCTCAACAACAACCCAATAACGAGCATAAAAACCCGCTGCTTTCAACCTTTATCGTACTTGAATACTTTGGAACTGAGCGATTGCAAAATAGAAACAATAGAGAGCGAAGCATTTTCCGGCCTTAACCACCTGGAGTGGCTGCGACTGAACGGCAACCGACTATCAAATATTCAAGGTGAAAATTTATTCCCCGATACGCTGCGAGGGATCAACTTGCAAAATAATAATTGGAATTGCGATTGCCATCTCAGGGATTTACATAGTTGGTTGTTGAATTTCAATATGCCGCACGCCGTCGAACCAATTTGCTCCCTCCCGGAACGTTTGAGGAAACGGACGATCGCGAGCGTCGCTGAAAACGAGTTGGCATGCTTACCGAAAATGAGCCCTACGTCTGTATTTTTAGAGACGAATATAGGCAACAATGTTACTCTCGAGTGCTTAGTGAAAGCGATACCCGAAGCGAAAATAACTTGGTTATATCAGGGTCAGATCATCCATAATTATTCGAGCATGTTACCGGACTCTCGAGACCTGTATTACGTGGAAAACGGCGTCACGGATAAAAAGAGCGAATTGTACATATTCAATATCGGAAACGAGGACAATGGCACGTACTCATGCATCGCCGAGAACCCCGCAGGCAGGTCTCGAGCCAACTACACAATACGAATACTAGTGAAAGAGGAGCCCGTCGTTATAGTGGTCACGTTCCCTCAGAGACACTTAGTAGTCATAGTCACAGTAGTCTTTCTTATTATCGTCTTACTTATAGCCATAATTGCGGTAGTATTATTAAAATTTAAAACGGACACCCGAAGCCGGAAGAAAAAAGAAAGTGGCAAAGATGTGGCATTGTGTAATCAAATACTTCCTTCAAACCGGGGTAATGGGATGCCTAAAAATAATGGCAGTGTTATTGTGAACGCCCACTCTCATCACGCTTTGCACTATACAGTACAAACAAACCGTGATTACGAGTCGAGCGACGTGTACCAAAGCAATAACATGAAAGGCTTTGTCGACAGAAACCCCGACCTAATTAGCGACGCGGAAACTGTAGCTAACAATGCGCAAAACGAGAACACAGTGTTATCAGTATACAAAGCTCAAACCGCGAGCGGCGACGGTTTCCAAGAGGAAACCGCATTCACCGCGCCAACAATACCCAGACAGGTCACGTGGCAGGATCAACAGACAATCAACATACCGCCAAACACAATCAACAACATGTACCAACATTCGGCGGATGTACACCTCAATCCGGGATGCTTTCTAGATAACGAAGGCTACCCTTACGACTACGGTCTCCCAAAACATCCCTGCCGGCCACCGATAATGTCCAACTATTCGGTTGTCGGTCCATTTTATCAGACGCTACCGCACAATCGTCCGAAGGGTCAGAAGCTTGTTTGTAAATTCGCGAAAGACACGGAGTTTAACGCGACGCCCGCGCCAACCACTTGTCCTAATTTTGAGATGCCGTTCGGGCCGGGGAATGTGCGGCGTACTTTGGAGGGCTACCCCGTGCCAAGAAATAGGCAGATCGCGTTTGTGGGTAACGGGACGGTGTATTATAACGAAGAGTTCGTTCCGTCGCCACCCGAAGGTTACAAGACAGAGGCGGTTCAGTGTTGTGCACCGACCGAGGCGTGTACTTCGTGGGTGAATCCAAAAGGTACGTGTGCAGTGATGGTGCCGATGAGTGTGGCAGAAGGCCCGGGTCGGTGCTACCAGGTGGAGACCCGGTGCGTGGACACACAGACGACGGACGCTCGGATGCCCGGCGAAGGTACCGAAAGTGTGCTCAAACCTTTACCACAAGTGTCTAACGCAAAGTGTGCCGCTGACATATGTTCCGAAAGTCCTGATGAGGGTTACGTCGGTGACGCTAACGATATCTGACGTCGACGTCAGACCGATAGCGCTTAAACAGGGCAATTTAGACGCTAACAAAGTGATAAAGCGACTGAGTATAAAGTAGTTTTGTAAATATATGAGCTCGCGGCGACGGCGAATAGAGGCGGGATTCCATTACTTAGCGAAAGATCCTGTTTGATCCCTATTTTGCAATTTTGTATATTTTATAATATAAGTCCGTTTGATACCGCCTTTGTTCGGCGCAGTCGTCGATAATGGATTTACCAAATATCATTACTATGTTTTTCCTAGTAAAATTTATTAGTGCGGCCACGTTTTAAAGTTGTATGAAAAATATACACATAGCTATATGTTCCACTTAATAGCTGAATAGTTATTTTTTCAAATAATTAATTGGAAAATTCTGTGGTTGGAATCGAAAAACATGTTTGTATTTTATGATTTTAAATACAATACCTGTAACTGTGTTATGCAACATTTTTATCATAGCGCTAGAAAATATAAAAATCCAATTAAAAAATTTAAATAATTATTTCGTGTACCACTTCTAGCCTTCGGCATTCCAATTTGATAAATACATAACCATCTATTTGTTAATTTTTTTGAACCCTTAAGTAAACTTATCACTATACAAAAGTGTTAAAAAAGTAATTCATTCCCAATTATTTATTTATTTACTACAAATATGTATATAATAAATATATATGAACAAATAATAATCCGTTATTCGTCGAATTGGATGAAAAATGGCAAAATGCAACATGTTTCCTGAAATTTTACCAAAACAATAACATGTTACAAAATGTTACATAACACGATAATAAAATTATAATCTCCTGTACGTTTTCACAGATGTTTTATACGATAAATAATTAAGAAGCCTCTCTGGGACGATGTTAATATTCATAAACGTTGTGTTATAATATGCCCGTGTCATGTTTGCTACATTTCTTGTACCTTAAACCCTTAGGTAGTGCGCACACGTGCATTTTGTTACGAAAAATCGAACAACTTGTATTTTGGAAAAAAAAAACTTGTATAAAACTTGGATGGAAATGCAGATCAAATAACTAATCTCATTTATAAAAAATGATTACTATGCTACACTCTTATTAGAACATTCAATACAAAGTGTAGAAGCTATGTAAGCTTTCCACGCAGTGACATACCACTAAGCGAAAGACCCATTACAGTAGCTTGAAAACGCAATTAAACTCTTGAGACGATTCCGCATGTGTGCACACTTCCTTAGCAACGGCATTGCACTGTCAGGAAAACGTGAATTGAAACTTTTGCGTGAAATTTTATTATTTCACTACGTTTGGGTTGCCAATAACATGTGTAAACATTTACCAATAGTTAACCTGTTTTAAAATAATTATATAACTGAATCACTAGTTAAACTATAATTTGGTGGTCCTTCTCTTTATGAGAAGAGGCCTTTGCCCTGCAATGAGACAATTATGGCCTCATTATGGTTATATAAAAGGAAATTTAATTAACAACACTCAATTCCATAAATTTTACAGTGCAATATCAAAAGTTAATTTTTACACATCCGAATTTTCGTTTTATTAAGTAAATATGTACCATAAAAGAAGGGCAATCACAGGTACGTAAACTAGATCTAATGTTAATTATATTTTGTAATAATAGTAATGTAAATATAGTGTAAATATTAGTAATTACTTACGAGTACTTTCTATAACTGATTAAGTAGCTGATGTTAAGTATTAAATTGATATCAGGGTATACCCTATGAATAGATGTGGTGTTTCGATGACTCTGGTTTCATAGATAAGTTATTTGTCATTTATGTGTCGACTAGCTGGTGCCCGCGACTTTGTCTGCGTGACAAAAGGTAGCCGCCTATATCCATCTCCAAGGTCCAGTCTATCTCCTTGCCAAATTTCATTACGATCCGTGTAGCCGTTTAGTCGTGAAAAGGTCAAAAACAAACATAGTTACTTCCGCATTTATAATATTAGTATGGCTTATATTCAGATAAGCTATCATACAAATTGTTGTAGGATTGTTTATTCTATGAAAATTCTGACTTTGCAATGGTATTCAGATTTGATCTTCGTTGGGTGCCACTCCACTATTGGAGGTCGGCTGTCAGGTTTGGAAACCTGTTCTGTTCTTTGCCAAGTGGAAGAGGCGAAAACGGAGAACGAGTCTACTCGTGACCACGATCAATACAACGGTCGTGAGCAGGATTCGAGCCTGCGCCTCCCGGATAAATATTCTAGGTGCTCTGACCGCAAGCCTTTTCGACCTCTGCTCACTACCACAAAGTCTTCTGCCACATTTTAATACGTCTTTTGATGACGTCATTGCCATCCCTATATAGGAAACTGAATGTTCAGTTGAACAGTTCGCTATGCATTTGTTAGTGTTAGTAGTTTTCAAAGATTTATATTTATTTGATTAGGTATCGTTAAAATTCTCCGTAAAATTTTAATACCTACCCAATCTTTGAACACCTAAATGTAAGATTATACTACGAAACTAGTGGAGAAACGGTCTTAAATTTTAAATTAAAAATTCACCAATACATCTAACAATAACATTTCAAATAGTTCAAAACATCAGTTTCCTGACACAACACGGAACAAACCTCGAGAAACAACAGCAATACCGGCGAAACCATTTCAATTTCCTGCGCAAGCAACAAATGACGCTAGGCGGTTCAAAAACGATGGATTCAGCATTTTATTTCCTACTACGGCCACAAAATCAAAAGCATGTGGCGTATAAAACCCCTAAGGCTTTGATGGTCAAAGGCTGACTTTGTAGTCATAACTTTGAAATCGAACACAAAAAATGTGGCAGGATTTACTGGGCTATGTATTTCGGTAAAAAGGGTTTTATATACCTACTTACGCCCAATAATATAAAGTTATGTATGTAATGAAAGTTTTTATAATAACTTACGTGAAGTTATTATATTAAATGGAAAAAGAATACGGTCGCGAACAGGATTCGAACCTGCGCCTCCCGGGTAAATTCTCCAGGCGCTCTGACCATTAACTTAAGAGTTCGCTAATCATGCGTCAATGCTTTTCAAAGATTTATCTTTAATAATTATATTGCATAATACAGAAGTAGAAATTCCCTAATATTTTATTTAAAAAGAGTAGCGATACTGCTACTCTTTTCTTTTCTTTTTTACAATGTAAAAAAATGCCGCAGTCACTATTTTACACAATTGAAAACCTGATTCATATTTAACTGAAAAATTCGAAAATGAAATACAAAAAATCAAAACTCAACACCGGTAGCCAATCGAAACCGGAAACCGGAACCGAATACGGAGGAGGTACCAACTCGTCCCCGTAGAAATTAAACGATATTTATTACTACACAAACCTGCTTCCATAACCTTGAGTAATTATACGGGTTTGGATGTTAGCCAAACACATTAATAATCGCCCCTCTAACTATTAAAGAGACACTTAAACTTAATTTATTCATTAATTAATAGACTAACAACCTTAATTACTGGATCATAAGTTTGATATTTATTTGGCATGTTATCTGAAGAATCTGTCATAACTTCTTAAGGGTCGAGACTGGGAATTTGGTGTCAGAGGGACTTTATTATATGGATGATGGACAGCTAAATCCCTTGTATTTATTTATTTGAAGAACTTTCCCTGCCACTATAGATTTATATAAAAAAACAAAAAAGCATAGTGACTATACCAAGTCCAATCGATTTGAAAATAAAATCTACTTTAGAAGGTTAACTAATGAAGTTTGAACTGTATTGCAAATTTGCATGAAAATCGCTTTACGTAAAATTGTGATATTTGAAAATAAAAGCGGTTATAATCTAGTGCTATGAATATAGAACTGGCATACCAAAGGTTGCAAATTTGGACCAAAAGAACCCACGCACCAGAGACAATTCGTAATCATAAACGAAATGAATAAAATAGCGAATTAAAACATCGGTGTTGTGAAAAGCTCGAATTCTCGATGGTGTGTGGAGACATGTTTAAATCCTAGTCGCAATTTAAACTCTGGCATCAGGTTGTTCATCAACCTCTTATTATGGTTCAGGAACATAACTGACATTAAAAATCCAGAAGGATTATAAATCTGAAACTTTAACAGGAAAAACTGTCAGGTGAATGAAAAATGAAGTTAAAAAGTTCCATCAGGACAAATGGGCACCGGCTTTCTCTAATGGGCAGTGATTATTGTAACTGGAGGGATTGGGGGAGGACTATGGTGCGAAGTTTCAGAGATAACTGTGACTCTATTACTCAATGTCGGATCTCGTTATGTGATGCTGAAGACTTTATGAAAGTAATTGCTTCTTTTGATGGTAGGAATAGGGTAATTTACATTGATTTGAGCTGGAAGGGGAATATATTTTTAGAAGTCAGAGAAATGAAACAATTTAGAGTGAATTGTAAATTAAAAGACTTCTTTCTTTTTTGTTGAGGACTCAATACGATAAAATAAATAGTGCCTGTATCAATATATTGAAATTCCATTATATTTTTAGTGTGAAACTTGAACATAGAAAAAATCAATGGTGATCAGAAATAATAAATAATGTGTCTCACGAAAGTTATTATACAAAAATATAATTATTTAATGTTGCAAAAGGAATACTATTTTACAAAAAAAAAACTATATACTTTTACTATAATTAAATAACAAAAAATATATAACCAGATTAATCGCGCTTAATATTGATTGGGGTTTGGACACTTTGCAGCGTTCGAAACATAAATTCAAATTCAAATTTATTTGCAAACTAAGTGTACATTATACATAGGTCTTAATTGAAGTGGAACTTATAAACTGAGCAAATAAATGAATACGTGATAAAGGTTATTTTATTCCAGTCCAACTAGTTAAAAGTTATTTCGTTTTAATAATGTATAGTGATCGCGGAAACTTTAAATATTACTATTATCGTTCTATATACAAAAAGTGTCATTCAATCTTTTAAAAACCGACAATACCCTATCAGCTTATCCACAAAAGAAAAAACCGCAAAGACTAGACTAGAGTCTAGACTGAAACCGGAAGCCACAGCCTCATTATAATATTGCGACAGACCCTGAATAGACTTGAGAGGATTACCGTGTTTTGTGTTTCTTCATTCAATATTGTAGGTACCCGAACACAGAGGAATCCTGCTACGGAACCTATTAAAATATATGAATAAAGCATGTAATGCATAACATTGTCCGCATTATTAGTATAGCACAAAATTTAAGGAATTGGAACAAGTAATTGTGAGTGCTGTTTTTGTTTGGAACCGTTATTTCTGTTGTTTTTAGATAAAATAAAAATCTTTCAAGCATTTATCGCATGCGTGGCGAACATTAAAAGTTAAGTTATTTTCAAAAAAATTGGAAAGGTAAATACGATCCTGAATAAGATTTGAACCTACTTCTTCCGGATACTCCAAGTGCACTGCCAACTAAGCCATCTCGAGCTCCGCTTACTACTCCGAATTCTATTGTTTTTCGAACCGCTTTTCTATTTTTTTTCGTGGCCTAACCTGAGCAGTGAAGCGTTCGGGCTTATCTAGTGAAAAACCTGAAATAGATTCCTTCATGAGGTTATGATCATTGTGATCAAAATGGTTATGGTCATATTGTATACAATGTATGACAAACGTCCTTAGCCATACTTTAGGAGGTCAATGTACTTATGTATATAAACAACGTTGAGTAAAGCACCAACTTTAAAATACGTCAAGAAAACTGCGTTCTATAGAAACGTTTGTGCCACTCAACCAAAATGTATGGATTAGCTGATTTTTTCGCGGTTTCGAAGTTGTTTCTTTAGTATAAGTTGTTTTTATACATGGGTACATTGACCTCTTAAAGTCTGACCACGGAATTTTGTTACACGTTGTATAATGTATTTGTATTTGTATATGTTTTTCGTGTCTGAGTATTACATGTATGTTTATGTACTATATTTACTATATGTGTACTGTATCAGAGAACAATACATTGTGAAAGTCACAATGTATTGTTCTCTGAATTGTGTGTTATCTTTTAAATATTGTAAAGAAACCACTATAAATTGTAAAGATATTTTATTAATTCTTAATTTTTACTATGAAACACAGTCAAAGAAACATCAAAATAGGGACATAATATAAATGTAACAACACTATCTTTTGTAAGACGATTAGTTATAACTTCATTTTTTTTAACGTTGAGGTCAAACATAGCAATAAATAAATCTATGAAGTCTATCTTTATGTAATACATACAGTTAATTAATAAGTTGGATTATTAAACATGAAACCTTTATTGTGAGTTGTGGTGTGGTTTACGTGGTTACAGCACACAAGTAAATGGAGAAGGTTCACTTACTACAACACGCGAGAAGCTGATATCAAATAAACATATATTATGATTTAATTTTTATTCCAATTACACTGACTCAAATTGGAATCACTATTTCCAACTGTCAAAATTGTTTCTACTCACAAAAATTTTAATAATATTCTACAAATAACTACATTGATCACCCGGTTGCGTGTTGCGGGTTTACAGCTATTTACAGAGCAAATCATTTTGCGCACCTATTGACTGGCACAAACATTAATCGTACACTGTGTTTATGGTACACTTATCAGAAGCGCAGCGAGATGGTAACGTGTCTTTAGAACTTCTATTGAATTATTTAGATTTCTTTATTTCAACCTATGCGAAGATATCTTGCATGCAATATCCAACTGTCAATATCGATCGTCTCGCGTATAGTGCACGTACCTCTTGTAATTCTTCCTTTATTTCGGGAGTGGATAAAGCAGTTTGCTCACTTACCAATAAAAAAAAATTAAGGTCGTTCTGTTTTATGTCAAATATAGCGGAAGATCATGATTATTATCATGCGTGGTTAGGAGTGAGCCTTCTATGTTAAATAATAAGTGACATACAAAAATGTAAAACTTTATATTTATATTTTAGTTTAATTTAATTAAATCACCAGTGATTTAACATTAGATTTTATTATACCACAGTTATGCCACATCCATGTAGTTAATTATTTAGTTATTAATAAATTAATTCATAGGCCGTACTTGTCTATTATTAATTAAAATGTTTGGTGCGTTTGTTTTGGAAAACAGTACGCGTGTTTAATTACGTATTAAGCAATGATTTTTTCTATACTACTATGCATTTAAAGTAGGTATGATGTAATTTTATTTGGTATGGTACAGGCTGAAACTTTGTTTTTAAACTAGCATAACTCATTAGGGAGTTTCAATACTTTTATACTGGGTTTGTTGCCATTGACGTGCACCGTGCTATTGTGTGTTTTGGTAATGTTTTCATTCTGATGGTACAGTTAATCCCACGCCCATGGTAACCACTTGACACTGACAGCGCCTTTATATCGTTGCAATAAGCAATATAAGCATTATAAGCATAGGTTTTTGTTGTTTAAAGTTCAATTGTTAACACTGACGTGTGATTGTCCGTAGATCTTAGAACTTATATCTTAGGTTTTCGTACAACTTTTAATCGAATTAATCGTGTGTATCGGATTTTTGTTTTTCCTGACGTTTCGTACTCATTGCAGCGTTCGTGGTCACAGGATGACTCCACGTTAGTTGTTTTTTATATGTTAACTTTTCTGGACTTAATGTTTTCGCTGGCAAGGTTACCTTCTATGTTAAGTTCATTTAGTACATGATTGCGTTCAGTATGCAAATATTGTTTGAATGCTAAATAATGGATTTTAAAAGGTTAAAAGGGACAAAAATCCAATTCACAAAATTGTAATTTCAGTAGAATTATTTTTGTACCTTGAAATATTGTTTTGGAAATACCTAGCTAATATGGGTAGAAAAGTTTATCGTGTTAACTACGTAAAAACGTGCTCACATTTCGTTTGTTACAAATTATTTTTTTACTATCCATTTTAATTAAAACAACCAACTAGAATTAGAATAGGAAATATACTTTTTTAATTAATCACCAATAAGAGTTTTTTTTTTTTAATTGTGTTTAAATAAAAGTACCTATTTTTATTGTTAGGTTTCTATGTAATGTAATAATAATTATAATACCCTAATTTATTTGTGAAATTTCTTTTAAGGGGTTGATATATTACTCAAATACATATATTTCAACTATGAATTGTATGCATACTTGCATCAATTAATTATAAATTTCATATCCTCAAGACGAAAACTGCTTACAAAAAAAATATTATACGAGTATGAGATATATTATACGCATATGAGATGCATTATACAAGTATGAGATGTATAATACAAGTATGAGATGTATTACAGAGGTATGAGATGTGTTATACGAGTATGAGATGTATTATACGCATATGAGATGCATTATACAAGTATGAGATGTGTTATACGAGTATGAGATGTATTATACGCGTATAGGTTTAAACAAATCCTTTAACACCTACCCATAATCTTTTTAAAAGGAAGTTTACTAATAAATTAGAACCTTATAACCCTTGTATTGTATATTATTGAATTGTTTCTATTATATTGTATTGTACTGTCTAGTATTATTGTTATGATCACTCCTCACCACAACTCACAAAATCTAAAAATTTCCACAATGTATAAACCCAGATTGGAACCGACAGACTGGATAGTTCACAAGTCGAATAGCACAATGATATCACAATGTTACTCTTTAGTGAAAACAAATTGTAGATGTGCATGACTTTTGAATAAAAGTGTATTTTTAATTGGTTGCTTTTATTTAACTACCCTGGTCTTCTTATCATGTTGTTGATCATCATAGATGAAGCGACAGAGGTGTGTCAGAATCGTAGCAAATGGAAATCGATAGTCTCTGCCTACCCCAATGGGAAACAGGCGTGATTGTATGTATGTATGTATGTATGATCGTCAACCTAGTATCCTGGACTCTATACCTACTAACAATATTAGGGGACTTTGCCTAGCGGTTATAATGTTGGTAAGTATCGTTTGAATTATAATCCTCAATGATTTTAAATGTTGATAAATGTCCTCTTCAATCTGCCTAGCCTTTTCCCAATTACATTGGGGTCAGCTGCCAGTCAGACCGCATGCAGCTTAATACCAGATTTTTACATGGAGCAACTGCCTATCTGACCACTACAACTAGTTATATATCACGGTATGACGTCATAGAGCTTAATTTGACAACCGGGACTGATGGTGTAACGTCATCTTAAGCGCAGCTTAACCTCGAGCGATCGATATGCGTAGCGGTTAATTAGCCAGGAGCCCGTCTGATAAATTTAATAAATTTTCTACAAGAACTAATCGTGTCACTATTAACTTTAAAAAATATACTTTTGCCCCTAATAGAACATTTTATTTCTAACCACTTAAATTAAAAACTAAGACATTTATAGCTACCGCTACAAAGTCAAACGGTTTGTACAGCCATGGTGTAAATACAGATATTTATGGCAAAGCGTACGCCCACACGTCCGCTACGCATGACTGGTTAATGCTCACTGAACTTGAAGTCTGAGTGCGTGGTACATACGTGGGAGTCCGGGCTAACCTAACGTATTGCAGGGTTGCCAGAATGTCAGACATTCGCTCTAAGGAAAGCTACATATAGGATATATAATTTCCTAGGAGACTTTCTCATTGAAATAAAAACAAGAAAAAATAAAATATGTTTATTAAACTATAATGCCACAGAACATATAAGTTAAATTACAAAAACCGAAGTTAAATAAAATAAACTAAAACAAAGCATAACAAAATATAACAATTAACAGTTACACAAAGATAATTGGTCTAATAGTCGCAAGCCAAGCCTGGGTTCCTGTGTTTGATTCTCAGGTCGAGCAAAGCATTATAATCAGACCAGTTTATTATTTATCATCTAGCCTTTCATCTAGGCAATTTTTAACATTATAATAGCATTTATTTAACATTGTATTTTGTAACATGGTGTTAAAAAATTTTAAGGGTTATTCAGTAAAGTTCTGAGGCATAATATTAAATATTTTAATGCACATAAAAATAGTGCAGTTGACATTTCTCTTAAATATTTCTAATTTTATTTTGTGTAAACGTAATCTATTACTATATCTGCATTGGCTGTTTACATTATGGTCAAGTTTTTCATAAATATAGGGATATTTTTTCACGAATTTACACGTTTCTAATATATATTAGCAGGGTAACGTTAAAAGTTTAAGGTTTTGGAATAGCGCCTTGCTGCTATCTATAAGATGATAGTGTTGAAAAGGGATTAAAATAAAAACATCCGCCATATTGGATTTGTATGTAAAATATTTAGCCAAGTAACCAAGAACATGTTAACGAATCAATTGAGACCTCACTCATCAAAACTAAAAAACAATAGTTTAGTCGCTAGAGCGGAACATACGTAAATATAACCTCTGCTAAAATTACTATTTTTCAAAGTAACATTGAAAAACATTGAAAAAATAATGGATAAGAACGGGGTTTGAACCCGCGACCTTTGACGTTCCGGGTCATCACTCTACCAACTGAGCTACCTTGTCTCGTTATTACCCATTGAAATTTTCAACCTTCTTTGTATTCGTCTTAAGAAGACGCCTGGCTCTGCTAAAATCATAACCTTTCGTTTTGACTTAGCCTTAGACGAGTAAAACTTATGCAAAAGCCAGTGTTAACCAGCTTCAAAAACAGTTCAAATACTATAAATTTTCCCTTCCTTTTGGCTTTGCCGTGGTCGGGTAAAAAAGGTAGCCAAAGACTTTACCAGTTTCCAACTCACATTCAGTGGAATGTATGTATGCACTCCCTTCTCCACGGTTTCTTCTCCACGTACGTAGCGTTGTCGTGTGGTAATAACATGATACATGGCGAATGCATTCTGCTTTTTAAGCATAGCTTCTACGTCCTAAGCTGTGTAAACAAAGCTGCATAAATCTCAAACTTGTACCGATTTATTTTCAAAGCGTCGTCTCGGTGTAACTATTTCTTCTTTCTTATCGTGTGGTTGATGATCAACTTAGTGTCAGAGTTTAAACCACCCATAGGTCTCTGATACGGTTGTACACACCATCGAGAATGTCTCTCAGGTGTGCTGGTTTCCTCACGATGTCTTCCTTCACCGTTTTATGCAAGGATAATTAGTTTATAATACGCACATGACTTCGAAAAGACAGCGGTGCGTGTCTTGGATTCGAACTTTCGACCTTTGACTTGTCAGACCAACGGTCATACCACTAGGCTATCACTACTGTTGCTATGATAATCTGGAAGTTACGTAGTAGCATTGATGGCTACTTCATTTTCCCCTCATTTATCATGTTTTGGAATCATTATGGAAAACCCTGTTCTGAATTTTTACCGACAAAAACTTAACGGTTATCCAACTTTTACCAGAGTTCCGTGATCGTAGCGGATCATTCATAGAGTATATCCATTCAAATAATGGCAGAAACGTTGGAAGACTATAAAAAAGATCGAGTGATGATTCACCAAAAACTGCTGGCAAACAATGAACGAGGCCCGCACAGTACAGAAAAACATGGAAGGCTTTCGAGGAGGTTTTCACTGCCCTCGGCTGTCCATACACGGAATTAAATAGTGAAGAAAAAAAATGCATGCATTTGTAATGTTGTACGGTACAATAAAGCTCTAATTATTAATAGCTGGCGGTACACTCAAGCGATGCAGGAGTAAAACTTTAATATAAAAGGTGAAAAAGGAAATTATGGTGGCGGATTTTTATAAAAATACTAGCTGTGCGCCACAAACGTTGTACTGCCATATAATTTTTCTAGATAGGGTCACCCTTATCACCTAGGGGTATAAAAATAGCCTACGACCTATTCTCAGTCCTACCAAATATACACAAAAAAAAAAACATAAAAATCGGTTAAGCCGTTTCGGAGGAGTTCGATAACAAATACCACAGTATTTATTATCGAACTCCTCCGAAATGTGAACTCGTGAGTTTTTATGGATAACATTAAATAACATGATTTTTTGTATCACTTCAAGTGTCATCCTAGAAATGGCGTCGTCACTAATTGCTATGCGGTACGCATGTATTAAAATAAGCACAACGTTAAAATTGTTTAACAAATTCTCGTCTGTCATTCCTGATGATAACGGAACCCATGCTTTCAAAGATAAAACCGAAACCACTTTATCCCCGGCACCATAGAACCGCGATAAACTCAAAAAATTGAGCCAGCATTTTTATAATAGGTACTCCGAGATATACAGGGGGAATCAAATAGACGGGAATTCGCAAGACCGTAAAAAGGTAAAACTGGATTAAGTATGTATGAGGCCATTAGTGGCCCCCTCGCCTTGGCGGGAACTCACGAAATGTTACGAATAAATACGAGTACCTATCTTAATAATATGGAGGAGTATACGTAATCATCAATGGAGGAATTAAGGTAGGTGAGATGCCTTTAGATATTTAGGAGCTGAATGTGGTAGGAAACAGGCTATTTTTTGAGTGTTATGCTTTTCAGGGTTCATGTATGTTTGTGAGTTTCTTCATCCCTCCATAACTTCTAAAAGCCTGAACAGATTTGGATGTCTTTAGAATTCTTACATTATTCCGAGTAACATAGCTTAGTAATATTTAATTTGAAAATAGTAATATGGAGACTACAATATACAAAATTATTTATCATACCCGTTATTTCGTTTTTTAACATATATAAAAAATCGTTCAACGATATCATAGTCGCCTACTTTGTAAATCCACTGAAATTTTTAATGTTGTGCCATCGATCTAATAGATTGCAAAACAATTATATTATGCATGTACAGAATACCTAAAACAAATAATCTTAATTTATTTTTTGAACAGTTTGAAAAAAAATTGCATTTAATTAACCTGAAAAATATTAGGAAAAATATCATAATTGCCGGTGATTATAATATTGACTCTTTGAAAAGAAATAATACTGTGATGGAACTGGAATGCCTACTGTTAAACTTTAATATGAAATTACAAATAAATCAACCCACACGCCTCACGAGTGGGACTTGCATAGATAACTTCGCACATAGTTTAGGAAATAAATGCAAGTCAGAAGTGATTGAATTTGGCTTATCAGACCACACATCGCAAATATTACAACTGCCAGTAGACAAAATTCCATTAATAGACCGTTGGTATATAAATAGACGAGATTATAGTAGTGACAATATGATCAAATTTAAAAACTACTTGCAAAATATATCTTTTTCTGATGTATATAATACTAGTGATGCGAATTCGGCTTACAATGCCTTCATTGACACTTTTATGCTACTATATAACTTATGTTTTCCATATAAAAGATTGTCTATAAGTACTAAAACTAAAACATGTTGGATATCACGCGGCATAAAAATATGCAGTAAAAAAAAAGAGAGTTAATGTGGAACTATAGGCTGAACCGTAATTCTTTCAATAAAAGTAAATATAAGGAATATTCTAAGATATATAAAAAAATTATACAATTAACACAGCGCCCTCAAAATAATTATAAAATCAAAACAACTGTTAATAAATCTAAAGCTACTTGGATTGATGGATTCAATTACCGCCATAAACATTGATGATCAAATTGTAACTAATCCACAACGGATATCAGATGCCTTTAATAACTTTTTCATTGAAAAAATTACCCCTGTTCCAAATTCTGGCAAACAAGCAACCCTAAATATTGAGAAATCTATCTACGTATGGAGTACTTGGTGCCATAAACATTGATTATGTTTATGGCACCAAGTACTCCATACGATATTTTAATGATAATACGCTCCCTAAAAAATACATCTAGTGTGGGGTATGATGGAGTTTCTACAAAAATTATAAAATATGTTTCATACCAAATTTGTGATCATTTAAGCAATATTATAAACTTTTGTATAAATTCAGGAACTTACCCAGAAAAACTGAAAATATCTGTAATTAAACCAATATTCAAAAAAGAAGACAAACAAAGAATGGATTGCTATCGACCTATTGCACTCATACCAATACTGTCAAAAGTATTCGAAAAATACATTTATTACCAAATTTATAGATATTTAGAAAAAAGAAACGTACTGTCTGAATATCAAAAGGGTTTTCGTAAAAATAAAACCATTAATATGGCTATATTTGATTTTTTAAATAAGGTCACTGCAAATGTAGACAAAAAAACGGCGGTTTGTGCAATATATTGCGATATGACGCAAGCCTTTGATTATGTTAATCATGACACTCTGCTCACTAAGTTAGACGCATATGGCATCAGGGGTAACGTGCTACAACTTATAGAAAACTATCTTAAAACTCGGAAACAGTATACAGAAATTTACAGAGTCAATGCCAAAACTAAGCGTGAAGAAATATACGTATCAGATAGACGTACAGTTAAATATGGTGTCCCTCAAGGGAGTGTACTAGGTCCGTTACTTTTCATTATTTATATAAATGATTTACCTAGAATCACAAATTATCCGATGTCCCTTTTTGCTGATGACAGCACAGTAACTATAAATGCAATTAATAAAAACCTATTTGAAAATGAAATTAATCACACTATTAAATCAATAATTGACTGGATGAATAACAACAACCTAAAAATAAATCTACAAAAAACTAAAATTATGTTCTTTAGCCAACGTATAGCAATTCCAAAAATTGAAGCTGCACATCAAGGAGTGCAATTACTTAAGGTTGATACATAAAAATTTTTAGGTGTAACAATAGACAGAAACCTTAATTGGAAACCTCACACAGAACATTTATGCAAAAGAATCAGCTCATCTGCCTACGCACCCTATAGACTAGCACCCATTATAAATTCTGATGCGCTACTTACAGCATATCATGGCATAGTAAATTCTATATTAAGATTCGGCATCATATTCTGGGGAAATTCCACTAATAAAGAAATCGTGTTTAAAGCCCAAAAAAGGTGCATTAGGGCTATGTTTGGAATAAAGAGTACTGATAGCTGTAGACCTTATTTTATTCAATACAATATTTTAACACTTCCGTCATTATTTATTTATGAAGTAGCTATTTTTGTTATAACAAATCCTAATTCAAACTCAAACTCAAATTTTTTATTTCAAATAGGCCCTATTACAGGCACTTAAGAAAAGTCAAAGCTAGGTGCACGGTTCCAAGAAGTTGGTCTTATGGAGAAGAGCCGGCAAGAAACTCCATAGACACTCTTTTAAAATTATGTGTCCTTTACAATTTAAATTTATTAATGTGAGAATAATGCAGGTTAATGTTGAAGAAAAGGCAGAATTTTAATTATATAAAAAGCCAAAATTATAACCAGAGCTATTACGAGCTGACCAGTCCCAACAGACAGCACCCGTTCACGAGTATGACGAGCGCATCAGCATCGCTAAACTCAACCATTTTGAAGGGAACTCAACGACCCAATACACAACGCCACCATCAGCAAGACATTTTAGTGAGCATGACAAACTCATAATACCCGGTCATAGGCTGTTATATGAGAGTACTTCTTTAATGTAACGATTAACATTAATGTCCACATAATGCTCACATTTTACAGAACAGTAGTGAAGCTATAAGATATAATCCAATATTTATTAAGAAAATTACATTAAATAACTGTTAAAAAAAAGAAACAGTTAAGTCAAATAACAATAAATATAAAATTTATTCAGTAAACTATCAGATGTCATAATTCGCAATCGCCGTGATAATACTAAACTTTGTATAGTAAGATCTAACACTGCACTAATGCACAAAAGTGTATTTTGCTTGGCACCGATAATATATAATAAAATTCCTAGGCCTTTAATTCAACTGCCCCTTATACAATTTAAAAAACAACTTAAAAAGTATCTCATTTCCAAATGTTATTATAGTCTAACAGAGTTTCTAAATGATTAATTTTTAATGTATACAAATTGTTTAATAACTAGAGTTATGTATAATGTTAGAAGCTGAGAAAATATAATTTATTTAAATAGTTTATTTGGTTATTGGTTAGCTTAGCTTAAGTATAAATAGTTTTTAAGTAAATAACTTTTGTACGCCATCATTGGCAAAACATGAAGGTCCCATGCCTATATATCGAACATCTTACATGCGGATATTGTAAAAAATCCTGTATTGTATACTCATGTTTTACAAAATAAATGTCTTTGTCTTTGTCTTTGTCTTTGTAAATCAAACAACAGTACAGTTAAGTTGAAACCAATACATTCTAAATACCATAACAAATATATAACTGAGGACAGTTCCAGAAGAAAAATATTACGAAATCTTTATCCAGCTGAAGATGGAGATCTTTACCAAACTCGTCTTTGATATGAAAGGGATGTAATGTTATAATAAAACAACTTTTAACCGGATTAATCGCGTGTATTATTGGTTTTTTGTTTTCCTGACGTTTCGCGCAAACCTAAGATATTACTATTTTAACCGGATTAATCGCGTGTATTAGTGGTTATTGTTTTTCCTGGCGTTTCGAACACTTTGCAGCGTTCGTGGTCGCAGGAGGACTCGACGAGAAACGTCAAGAAACACAAAAACCAATAATGCACGCGATTAATCCGGTTAAAAGTTGTTTTATTATAATGTGTAGTGATCGCGAAAAGCTGGGATTTAATATGATTATAATTCAGGATATGTTATTTCTAAGCCTGTTCAACCGTTAGGGAAATACAAAAACAACATTACTACACTTAATAGGTATGTATCGTTCATGATTCTATAAAAAAGTACAGTTATTTTCCGTTCCTTATCAATCAATCAATCAAAATCTCTTTATTCAAATTAGGCTAAAAATTTGCGCTTTGTGAACGTCAAACATTAAAACAACCCCAAAAAAGCTCATTTTATATATCTTCGTTTGACAACCGGGACACATGCGTACTCTAAGAGGTACGGGGCACTTAGTACGGAGGGTTCTCGATATAAAATGATGGTCGCCTATCCTCAGACTGACCTCGGGAAGTCTAGAGTACTGTGCGTCTGTTACATTGACAGGAATCCCTCGTAAAAACTCATAGGTATTTAAATATATTGAATCAAATAGTGATATGCATTGATAGCCTAGTGGCCATGACCATTGGACCAAAAACATTTACACTTCAAGTATTTAAAAATAATACCTCTTATTATAACCCTATCATTAGGATGTGTCGTCTGTATAATGAAATATCGAGAGATCATGATACCGTTGATATCTTCGATTCACGTGCCGCCATTTTTAACAGGAGTGTTGTTGCCCTACTTAAATGATTGGCAAACTCATATTTGTTTTTGTTTTTTGTGAACTTTTTGTCTCCTTGGTTAACTTATATAAATTTGAGTATAGTAGCTTCATTTGTTTTACTTTACCGTGATTTGTCTCAATTAAGTTTCATAGCTTTTCATGAACACATCACACACAATAATAGTGTACTTGTATACTTGTGACACAAGTTAGACAACTATTAACGTAGTCTGTCATGCTGTGCGATTACGCTAGGGTATTGATCTGTTGAAACTTATATTAATATTTACTTGTAACTTTGTGATTGATACCTGTTGTGATTGCCTCAATAAATAAATAAAATAAAAATAAAATTGGACTGAAAAGTCAAAGGTCGCAAGTTCGAATCCAAGGCACGCACCACTGACTTTTCGAAGTCATGTGCGTATTATAAATTAAATATCACTTGCTTGAAACGGTGAAGGAAAACATCGTGAGGAAACCAACACACCAGATGACAGAAGTTCTCGATGGTGTGTAAAGCCATGTCAGAGACCTACGGGTGGTTTGAATTTGACACTAGGTTGTTGATCAACCACACGATAAGAAGAAGAAGAAGTAATGATAAAATAACAACTTCCAGAATTCTAAATAGATGCTAATAATAAAGGTTTTGAATTTATTCTAGAAATGGAATGAAAATAGTATTGTGTTGTTTTTTGCAAGTTTTAAAAAGCATTGTACTGGCTTAAGGCCAAAAACCATCCCTATCCTCCATATCTCCAATGCAGCACTAGATTTTTAGGAAATCTCTCTAACATGGAAGGATTTAGCCCGGCGTTAATATCCTTTAAAGTCCCCCACCGTCTCATAAGGTCATTATTAACACAGTCACAATGAATACGAAAAAAACTCAATATCAATTCAGTTTTGTCGACTTTCATTTTGTATTTAATATATGTTCACGACCAAATTTTCGGTCACGGCCGTCTATCTCCACAGAGATTATCCAAGGACAGCGCGGTTGGCGCAGTGGTCAAGAGACCGACTGCTGCGCTGCGTGTCGCAGGTTCGATTCCTGCACGGAGCAAATATTTGTACGATCTATGTATAATTGCTCCGGGTCTGGGTGTTTGTGTGCTTGTGAGATTATATGTCTGTAAACGCACCCACGACACAGGACGAAATACCTAGTGTGGGGCAACGTTTTAAAAAAAAAAAAGTACATAGGAGATATGTGGATAAGTGTATGCCCAAACTCTGGTACTCCCTCTTCCTTCTCTTTTATAGTCCGTTGGGACGGCAATCGGACATGACCGGAGAGAGATCAAACGCAGGACCGTCTTTCCTCTCCAAAGCACGGAGGCGTCACACCGCGAACTACCTATCTCTGGGCTGCCACTGAGATTTTCGAATAGAAAAAAATCAATAACTCCTTGGCTGACCTGGGAATCGACCTCAGGAACTCACACTCGGCAGCCGTGCTTGTGGCTACTAGACCAAAGTGGCAATCTATTTCATAAATAGTCCATATCTGCCTAACCTTTTCCCAAATACATTGGGGTCGACTTCCAGTCAAACTGGATGCAGCATAATACCAGTATTTTACATGGAGCGACTGCCTATCTGACCCCTACAACCCAGTTACTGGGTAACACGATATCTCGTGGAATGACTAGTTGTCAGACTTTCAGGCCTCTGACTACCCGTAACGGCTGTCATAGATCTTATTTGCAACCGGGACCGACGGGTTAACGTGCTCTCCGAGGCACGGAGGGGTCTCGGTATGAAATGATGGTCACCCATCCACAGACCGACCGCGGCAAGCGCAGCTGAACCTCAACCGATCGATCTGTGCGGCTGTTACTTAGCCACGAGCTCCTATATAAATAGTAACAACATTAATAACCTGTGTTAATCAATACACATAAAAGACCACAACACACTATTTCCAGTAAAAAAAACCGGCCATATGCGAGTACCATTCGCACTCCGGTGGTTCCGTATAATTATCATTACTGAAATTCATGAACCATGCAAGCACTAAGTATTACTCTAACGCTGAAAAGCTTTTCTTTTCAGCGTTAGAGTCCTTATCTCGAATAAAATGATAAACATAACATAGCAATTAAAAAAATATTCACCCTTACATCGATATACGGTCTATAATCCAACAGCAAATGTAAGTTTGTAATAGTAATTTAATTATTTTTATTGACATAGCTACTACTAAGTGAATATTTCTACTTGATACATCCACGCGTTTCTGAGAATAAGGGTCTTGACAGACAGATGGACAACGGAGTGCTCTTATAAGGATTCCTTTTTCTTCTTTTTGAGGAGCAGACCCCTAAAAACGCCTGTGTTTCATCGTCCATTCAGTTCATTAAACCATACAAATACAACCAGGCTATCAGTTTCCCATCACGCTATCAATAAAGTGCTTGTCCCAAATTGAAAACTGATAAAACGCTACCTCGCAGAGCAATAGGCCTATTCGATCTTTTTACGATGCCCCGAATATATGAAATCGATATACCCGGAATCCAACCGAATAAAACGAAGTTATGTGTTACATATTTTACGTTTATAAGAACGAAATAGATGAGCATTCATGTCAAAAGCTATAATAATATACATATACCCATAAACTTGAGCCTTTTCCCCATGGGGGTAAGCAGAAACTATAGACTTGATTCATCCATATTCATACATCTGATCATACACGCGAGTTGGTTGGGAGTACTGCGCACCTGACCTTTATGGAGGACATCACCAATAATTTTTATCCTTCTATAGCATCCACTCCCGGCATTGCTATACCTACACATGCCTTAACAGTACTTCGCACATCATATACTCTCAATATTTTCAAGTGATTAGATTTCAAAAGTTATTATAATAAATGGAAAAAGAATACGGTCGCGAACAGGATTCGAACCTGCACCTCCCGGATGAATACTCCAGGCGCTCTGACAACTAAGCCATCTCGACCTCTGCTCACCACCGCGAATTCTTCTTCCATATATTGACACGTCTTATGGCGACGTTATTGCTATCAATTCAGTCCCTCTACAGGTGAACAAACCGACACGACTAACTTTGCAGTTAATACAATGTCGTAAAGAATGCAATTACCTTAATAATTCAAGACAAATCTTTGAAAAGCATTAACGAATGCTTAGCGAACTCTATGATAAAACTCGCGATGATATTTTCTAAAATTATAGTTTCAACTGCAGTCAGATTCTTTATTTATTTTCAAACATAGATCATCATAAATCATTTTTTTTATAATACATACATACGATCACGCCTGTTTCCCATTAGGGTAGGCAGAGACTATCGATTTCCAGTTGATACGATTCTGACACACCTCTTTCGCTTCATCTATGTTCATTAACCTCTTCATACATGCTCGCCGATTTAAGTGGCTCCTGACCTGTCCTTTTTTGAGAACTTCCGCTATTTGATTGCGGTACGTTCGTCGAGGTGGGCATGTTTTTTCCTTACAAAAAAAAAAAAAACTCAGTCAAAAAACGGTATTTCAAGAAATCTATAACAGAAATATCGTCACAATCAGTATCACTTCATAGACACTAAGGCAATAAACTTTCCACAATATTTGGCACATATTATTTTATATAATTTCACTTAATTAGTTTTCGTTTTAGAATTTTTGGTAATTTTATCTTCACAATTTAAGATTGTAGAATCAACTCCAGTCAGATTCTTTATTTATTTTCAATCCTTAACTTCATATTTTTTATCATACAAATAAAAAACGTACCCACCGAAACAAATAGCATTTCAAGTAATCTATAACATAAAATCGTCACAATCACCATCACTTCTCAGACACAAAGGAAAAAAATATTCGAGGTAAACAACCTCTAAAATATTACAAAAAACTACGTGGTCAGAAGCTCAAACCGCGACCAATAACACAAAGGTTTAAGGATTGCAATCCTATATCTTTTTTTACGAGAACCAAGAAAAAATATGAAATCGATTCCCCGATAGCGCACAGGGTAGTAATGTAAACTACGGTCGCAGGTGGCCTTGGGTGCTATTCTGATAAATGTCAATGTCGAATTTACGATCGAACTCGAGTCGAATGAAGCTTCGCACGCGCGTTCGGCTTTATTCGGTAAGCCGACGACTGGAACCGACTTGCGGCGTGCTCCGGCCAGATTTGCGAGGTATCCCGAATTGATTGGTTGCTGGATTGAGGGTTTCAAGTATTTTGTAGTTATTGTAGTCTGCGGTGCGTGATTGATAGCGGTTTTGCGGAGAAGTTGGCTCGGATAGTACTAACTTGTGATGCGCGAGTAATAAAATAGCGCACAACTTTATATTGGGGTGGTTTCGTAGGAATTGTAGAAAATTTCAAATTAACAGTGGTAATAATCGGGGCAAATAGATGTAGTTATTTATTCAATATACGTACTAACAGTACACACACGGCAAACCTACAACTTTACTAATGAAGTAACGACTTTTTCTTTTCTCAAAAAACATAAGAAAAAGTCTCAATAAAAACTTGATCCGTCCCTTAAGAAAGAAATCTCGGAATACGAAAAACTAAAAGGAAGAATAAATCTATCTTACGAATCCGGACAGATAGGGCGTAGCCAGCCTTTATCGTGGACAAATCTAAATAATACAATAAAGAAGCAAAAAAAGCTACAGACTTTCGGTACCATTGTTCTAGAATAATAAGAGCGTCTCCGTTTCGAATACGAAACGATCATAAAGTACCGGAATAACCACCCTTACTATCTGTTATGAGTACACCGAAAAATATTAATACTTATTATACTTTTTCCTTCTACAAGCCCTGTATTTCTCTTCAAAAACTTTGTTTCAAGTAGATTATGAAAGATAATGAAAATAACAAGGGGTAAGAAGCTAAAAGGACGGTAGGTAATGAAAATATCAGAAAAAACAAGTGTCATTAACGGACGAGTTTTATCTCGGAGAAAAAGTTTGTGACAAATTAAGAAAGAAGTGGGTAGCTGGAGTTTCGGGCTAATGGAAAATACGTTTTGCTTCAAGATAAAAAGTTTACAAGCATTCGTTCCGGTGGACGTGGCCCTTTTCGACTGGTAACAGATAGAAAAACATTGGACTTGAACGATTTATAGAGTACGAACGAACATTTGTAGCAAAGTTTTGAGAGTTCAATAACTTCAAAGCATTCTGCCGGAGTGCCGGGAAATGTGGTGTGTATTGTGAATGTTCGTCGTTGTTTCCTCCAAACTCTGAATAGAGAGTGACGTGAAATCTGATAAGGTATGTCGTTAGATAGTAACTACATGATAAGATTGGTTTACTGAAGCTGTATAATTGTACATTTTGAGTAATGTTAATACTAACATAAACTTCTCTCAAACTCACAATGTATTTACATTCGTTTGTTGTAAAATTAGATTGTATGTGGGGTGCTTATATATGAAATACGATTATGATGAGAGGAGTTCGAAAATAAGCTATATACATAAATAACTTACATATCGCTTCACGTCTATATTAGCAGAGGCGTGCTGTTTATGCCCATAATATTGTAATTTTTACCACCCACCGAGAACAACTCCAAACGCCGGTCTACTAGTAATTCTCCGCCCGACCGTATTTCGGCCATGGTGGCCTAACTCCACGGAGATTAGCCAAGTAACTACGCAGGAGATATTATAGTGCACAAGTATATGCGCAAACACAGGTGCACTCCCTCTTCCTTCACTCTCATATTCCGATGGGACGGACGGACCGGAGACAGATCAGGTGCAGGACCAACGGCTTTACGTGCTCTCCAAAGCACGGGAGTGTCACACCACCAACTTTCTGACTCCTGGCTGCTACTGAGAATTTCCAAAAAAAACAAATAACACTTTGCTCAACATGGGAATGGAACCCAGGACCTCACTAGACCAACGAGGCAGTCAATAGAGGCGGTCTACTACTGAAAATAACGTAGTATAAAAGCACAATAATACATTGCCTGACCCGAGTATCGGATCCGGGAACGGTGCTCACTTCACTAATGAGACAGTCAGGTGATATATACCTAAATCTTTAAAATTCCGTGATATTGAATTGAAACTACCAACACGTTCCATGATAGCAACGTTCTTTTGTTCATCAACTTTTTTTTAAAGAACTATAACTGGGACTCGGATCGAGTGGTGTTATTGGTAGTAGCTGCCCGGAGTTTGGAATTGCGCTCCTATTTTGGAACTTAATAACGGCATAGGTGAAATTAGGGTGTACAATAATAGTATAACTTTGTATAATCCTTCGGGGAATGATGATGATTGTGATTTAAATTTATATATACATTTGTACAAAATTTCATAATGTCGTCGATTTGTGCACTACATTTCCGAGTAAGCAGTGTTTATTGCGTTCAAATTGATATACCGGAAATAAGCTAAACTGCACAATATGATCTGTGTTGCTTGTTCAAAATAATATGGTTATTGACTACACACGTGAGTTACGAAATTGTATTTCGTACATAATCGTGTTTCGGCTCAAATGGGCGCTTATTTCTTTAATTGTTAGTTGGAGAGAGATTTAAGTTTAAATATAATCGATTAATGTTTAACACTGCATTAAAACCGGGTTTACTGCCTCGTTGGTCTAGTGGTCTCAAGCGCGACTGCTGACCTGGAGGTCTTGGGTTCAATTCCCAGGTCGGGCAAAGTTCTTCTGTTATGAAGTTCTCAGTAGCAGCCCGGTGTTTAGAATTGTGCCTGGTTGACGGTAATAGGCTCACTAACTATTACAGGGGATTTAATAACGGAATTGAAATGTGCGTGTACAACTGTGTACACCTCTGCCTACTCCTTCGGGGAATACAGGCGTGATGTTATGTTATATAAAAGTGGGTTTTTGCCATCTACTGTGATAAAGTGATCTGGTGAAATACTTAATTTATTTCCAATAGTGTGGAAAATGTATTATGACCTTGTGCCGAAATCCAACCGACTAAAACCCACACGGTTCTCCTAATATAGTAACGGCTTCTCGGGACCGCGGCTGCATTAACCACAACCCCAGGTTATGGTCCGCCCAATGTAACGACAGAGCTCATCACTACAGGTCAGCCACAGATGGTCTGCACAGACACTCCACATAGTTGCGAACACCAAAGCGTAGAACTCTGCCGTTTTGGGCCTGTTGCTGGTTGGCCAACGAAGTACCAAAGTCCGTCGCACACGGTACCCGGAGATCGTTGAGTGAAACTTATGAAACGGGGTAGGTATTACCGTTGCTTTATATTATGATAAGTGTAGTTAAAAGACATACCTTTAAAATGCAAGCTGAGCCGAAAGGTTAATCCTTATCCAAATAAATACGTTATTCATTACAGATATGTAGTTTTGAACAAAATTGCCATTGACATCATTTGATTTGAATATCTTAGGAGATATCATAGTTTTAAAATAACTCCGCAACAAAATAATGATCAAATACCACGCGCGCATTTATGACATAACATAGCATCACGCCTATATTCCCCGAAGGGGTAGGCAAAGGTGTACACAATCGCACACGCACATTTCACCAATGCTGTTATTAAGTCCCATGTAATAGGTGTTGAGCCTATTGCCATCTACCAGGCACTCTTCCAAACTCCGGGCTGCTACTAAGAATGTTCTAACAGGAAACTCAATAACACTGCCCGACCCGAAACCTGATGCTCAGCAGTCGCGTTTGGGACCACTTGACCAACGAGGCGGGGCATTTATGATATGCTGGTAGAATATATTTTAGTGGGTTTTTTCCTCAAATTAACGCCGGTAGAAGACTAAAACAAACTATGGACTTTTTGTGGTCCAGAAAGTATCTATATGTCAGTCACATCATAGACTTCTAAATATTCAAAAACAACATTCTGTAATCCATTTCTATTAATAACCCCATTTCAGACTCATAAAATATATAGAAACGTGTTATCATAATATACATTTTATCGCTCTCAAACTGAAACCATATAGTTTCAGATTAATGACTGCAGGTCATTACAAGTCCCGCCGGGTGGAATTAGCTAGGTTATCACAGAACAGTCTAATAGTCTCAGTCGTAACTCCAGTTAATGTCTTTATTGGCTATAATGTACGGTCCAGACTTTTAGACTATTAAAGGAATGGCAAAAGGATTCGTTTTATGGCCCGCACCCCATTATAATGAGGCACGTAACATATTGTATAGAGAAAATCTATTTCGTTTGAAAATTAGATCATATTTCTCTTTTTTGAGATGTTAAATGCTTTATTAGTGTACAATATTGTGCAATTTACACTCTATTGTAGATTTCCAATACGTGCTGTGAACGCTGCGTTGCATGCAGAAAATAGAATAAGTTTCATTTCGTATAAAATTTTCATGAGACATATTCATATATATATATTTTTTTATGTTATAGGGGGCAACCGAGCAGACGGCTCGCCTAATGGTAAGCGATTACCGCCACCCAGGGACACCCGCAACCCCAGAGGAGTCGCAAGTGCGTTGCCGGCCTTTTAAAGGGTTTGGGCCTCCGGTACCCTCACTCACTCGGTGAAACACAACGCAAGCGTTGTTTCACGCCGGTTTTCTGTGAGGCCGTGGTATCAATCCGGTCGAGCCGGCCCATTCGTGCCGAAGCATGGCTCTCCCACGATGATATCAATTAATGTTCACCGGTTACTACTTACGTGCATTTTTTGGGAGCTGTGCACAGCTTTGAAGTTCACGTCATATAAAAGTGAGTTAAGCCTGGAGTGTGACACAGTCAGCGCAGTATGCACCGGCATAAATAGTAAAGACAATATCCCGGACACGACGAGTGGCGGAAACACACGACACACGCACGCTACGCGGTGCAATGCAGCTCCAGTTTGACTCGCAACATCGCCGCGGGCTCGCCTCATGACTAAGGGCTCCGGTCGAGTTCGAAACTAGTCGGGCAATCCCGAAAAATGCACGTGAGTAGTAACCGGTGAACATTAATTGATAAGTTTCAATTCATTTATTTAATTCATAAACAAAAAATACATTTGTGTTGAAATATGAGCATGCTTAAAAAGGTATGCATTAAAGGTAAAGGTATAAGGACTGCCTCTATTGGTCTAGTGGTCCCAAGTGCAACTGCTGAGCATGAGGTCTCAAGATCGATTCCTGGGTCTGGCAAATTGTTATTGAGTTTTTCTGTTAAGAATTTCGCATTAGCAGCCTAGAGTTTGGAATTGTGCCCGGTAGATGGCAATAGGCTCACCACCTATTACATGGGACTTAATAACGGCATTGGTGAAATTTGCGTGAACAACTGTACACTTCTGCCTACCCCTTAGGGGAATACAAGCGTGATGCTATGTTATATAATTCTTAAGTTACTGCTAAACTATTACTCACCTAGCCTCAATGAATTTACTTTATTTTTACTAACTCGGATTAGGAGTGACCGTTTTACATGTATTTGTATAATAAGATAATTTTCAACTGTGTAGAATCTTTACCGTTTAGATTATTAAGTTTCATTACATCGGGGCGAAGGAAAAATATAAAACGATAGAAGTTAAAATTAAAATTATACAAGAACACTAAAGACTGAATAACTGACGATGACGTCATTGTAAGACGTATATATGTATGTATAATTATATATATTTGCTAACCTATGCTGTCCCGCTGCTGGGCAAATGTCTCCATCCATTTCCTTCCACAATTCTCTGTCGAATGCATTATCACTCCATTTATCCGTGAAAGCTACAGAATCATCACGCCAGCGTTTCCTCGGCCTTCCGCGGAAGCGCCTGACTAATTAATATGGAACAAGAATTTATAATAGTGAGCAGAGGCTGGAATAGCTTAATTAGGTAATCCTGCTCACGACCATATTTATCTTTGCTCAAAAATTTATAACTCTAGAGCTCGCGACGAATAATAAAAGATAAAATCTTCTTATAAAATGAAACATCTTCCCAAAAATGTTTCGTCATAAAGCTATATAACTACCGAACAATTTACTTGACAATATCAGCGATATCACATAAAAAACCGCTTTGTCACGAACATGAACGGTCAAAACGCAAACCCTTTGCAGGACCACTTAATTTGGCTGATATATAAGGGCTTGGGTACCTCACATACGCACTATAAATTCGCCGTACGTGATTTTACCGAAGCAATCTATAATACGACCAAATAGAAATGCCCTTATCGTTTTGTCGCAAGAATAATTTATTCTCGGGATGGTAAGCTAGATATTGTCGTGCAAGCAAGATTTGGGGGTCGATAATGCCTACGTAAGTGGGGAAGATGTAAATGTATTGTTTTGTGTTTTGTGAAGTTGAAAGCTGATAAACTATGGGTATGGTTTTGGGTTGATACAAGATAGGCAGCGTCATATGATAAGAAAGACATATTTATTGATTTAATTCATAATAAATTGTGTCAAGTTTGTTTCACGATGTCATATTGGTTGAGGGGTTTCAAAACAGCCTCTTAAGCGACAGATTGTAGGAAAGTACCGATTTGACTTTTTCAATTCATCTAATATATAAAATTTTCGTGTCACAGTTTTCGTTGCCATACTCCTCCGAAACGGCTTGACCGATTTTGATGAAATTTTTTGTGCTTATCCGGTATCTATGAGAATCGGCCAACATCTATTTTTCATCCCCCTAAATGTTAGGGGTAGTCCACCCCTCAATTTTTTATTTATATGGCAAAACAACGTTAGCCGGGTCAGCTAGTATATTATAAATGCGAAAGGAACTCTGTTTTTTGTATGTTTGTTACATTTTCATGTCTGAACGGATCGTAATGAAATTTGGCAAGGAGATAGATTGTATCTTGGAGAAGGACATAGGCTACCTTTAGTTGCGCAGACGGCAGACGGAATCGCGGGCACTTCTTAGTTAATCTAAGACATACAGTAAAAAAGGCAAATCATTCTATAAATATTTTTACATTAATCGTTGTTCAATTGTCATTACTGGTGTGGATTCTTCGGGATTGCCGAACTTTTAACTCACGATATCGCCGCGGGTTCAGGTCATGACTGGGCTCCGTTTGAGTTCGAAACTAGTCGGGCAATCCCCAAAATGCACGTGAGTAATAAAACCGCTGAACAATAATTAATTTGAATGTGTCTCACGAAAGTTTTTATTCGGAAATATTTTTATTTCCTACCCCAAAGATAATATGTGAGTTCAACAAAACGGTTTTGTACGGAAACTCCTACAAAACCTTCACAAACTTGCACATACCGCGGAGAGCGTGTGAGAATTTCGGGTACCACCCGGTAAACCATTTGAGGTACGAATCCATTAGTATTCCTCTTTGAGTGGACTTTGCGGCTAAGATTTACACGCAGACTGAACGTAAGGCTACTTTGGTATTTTGACTGGAGAATCTGGGTACCGACCACATGGTTTGTGAGCACGAGGAATGTATTTGTGCGTTGCCGGCCTTTTAAAGGGTTTGGGCCTCCGGTACCCTCACTCACTCAGCGAAACACAACGCAAGCGTTGTTTCACGCCGGTTTTCTGAGAGGCCGTGGTATCACTCCGGTCGAGCTGGCCCATTTTTGCCGAAGCATAATTCTCCCACGGTTAAGATCTAACAAAATTCTATACAGGTAAGTCGGGTATACTGTGTGTATAATATATGCTGAGAAGGATATCGATTTGGAACAACTGTGGACACGATTTCCACGGATGCTTTTTTATAATGCAAAGTAGTGTTTCATGTTTTACATCAAAACTAATTTTCTTTACGTTATATATTTTTGTGAAAATGAAAATACGGTCGTAAGCATTCAAACCTCCTCGCCTCCCGAACCGCCTGTGGTCAGAGTTAAGTACCTACTCTAGGCGCTGTGACCACTAAGCCATCTCGACCTATGCTCACTACCGCGAATTCTTCCACATTTTCATACGTATTTTGGTGACGTCATTGCAATCTATTCAGTCCCTATAAAGGTGACCGAATTTTCTTTCCACGAAAATGTAAAACTTTAAATACATATTTCAATGCCATTATCGCATGCGTAAAGGACTCAACATTATAAAAAATAAACTACATATACTAAAAACTATCTCATCGGTCTAGTAGTAGTCAGGGCGTCTGCCAGCGTGAGGTCCTAGGTTCGATTCCCGGGTCGGGTAAAGCGATATTGCGTGTTACTGAAAAAATAAAAAAACTTTCATTAGCAGCCCGGAGTTTGGAAGTGCCCGGTTGATGGAATGGGGCCATTGCCGTCAACCGGGAACAAACACCTTCCAAACTCCGGGCTGCTAATGAAAGTTTTACCACCACCATGAAATATGTACATCTCTACTTGTCCTCTCAGAGAATACAGAAGTGTTATCTAATATATAAAAATCTCATGTCACAGTGTTTGTTATCGAACTCCTTGGCTTGACCAATTTTTTTGTGTAAATTTAGTAGGTCTCAGAATAGGTCATAGGCTTTTTTAATACCCCTAGGTGATAAGGGTGGCCCTATCCAGAAAATCTTTATGGCAAAACAATACGTTTGCGGAGCACAGCTAGTGTAACAATAATAATCCTTTTTTATTCAAATATCTTGACTTAGCACACGAGGTTGTCGATATGTGGGATGTTGACTCAGCAATCATTGTGCCGATAGTCGTCTCAGCCAATGGGTTAATACCCAAGAGCCTCGACAAACATCTTAGGAGGCTCTCGTTAGGCAGCTGGGTCAAGAGCTTGATGCAGAGAGCAGTACTCCTTGACACGGCACGAATTGTCAGGAGGTTTCTCTCGATGGAGCCCTAACCACCGGTGGCTTGGACCCTGTTCCCGACACCGGTGGCATACTGTTTTTTATATTTTTAAATATATATTGCATTTTTTAATATGTATTTAAAATTATATTTAATATGTATTTTAAAACAAATAAAGAGAATAATCCTTTCATATCTCTTCTAAAAGCGTTCTAAATGAATTTCTGCCGTCACCATTTGCAGTAGTCACTCATTACATATGTACCACTACAACCGCCGGCGTCCAATCGACAGCGCATCGCATGCATTACGTCACCAAACGACGTCATTATGCGAGCACGCATGCTTCGCCAGCCAAATTTGCATCAAAGTGACTAATATGAATGATTGTGTGTAATGAATGGTCCTATGTTTTATAGTACTGGCTGTGATTGTGTGTGTTCAGTGTGCCCAGTGGCTTTTTATACAGCAAGATTACTAAAGTTATTATATGAATACGGTCGTGAGCAGGATTCGAACCTGCGCCTCCCGGATAAATACTCCAGGCGCTCTGACCACCAACCCATCTCGATCTCTGCTCACCACCGCGAATTCTTCATCCATATTTTAACGTCTTTTGGCGACGTTATTGCTACTTATTGAGTCCCTATATCTATGAGTCACCTGGATAAGGTGAGCAGAGGTCGAGATGGCTTAGTGGTCAAAGCGCCTGAATAAGAAACCCATACTCCGGGTTTGCAACAATACTTCACCAGCTAACCCTTCCGTGATACAGGCTTACTACAATCTGTACAGAACCTTTGAAAAGCATTAGCGCATGCATAGTGAACTCAAAAGTTATAATTTTTTGTGGAAAAATAATACGGTCGTGAGCAGGATTCGAAACTGCGCCCCCCGGATAAAACCCCAGGCGCTCTGCCACTAAGCCATCTCGACCTCTGCTCACCACCGCGAATTATAATGAATGGAGAATAATAAAATATGGACGTCATTGCTATCTATTTAGTCCCTATACTGGAGACCGAACCGACACGACTAACTTTGCAGTTAATACAATGTCGTACAGATGCAACTACCTTAACAAATACAGGTAAATCTTCGAAAAGTATTAACGCATGCATATAATACAATCTAGCCAAACTCAAGGCTACATTGACTATAGTGATTTATTTTCGTCCACACCATGGTTTACCATCAGGCGAGTTGGTGGCCAAACGTAGATCCATTTTCGATAAAAAAGTAATATGTTAAACATATATTGTTATACAACAAAGGGGGCTCTTAACAACTTAAACTACGAGTATCGTGAGTTATAAAGCCTTATTTATGGTAGGGACACGACTATTTAATGCCTTCTATTAACACCACCAACAATTGTATCGAAATATAGATAGATATAATTTTAAATGGAAAAAGAATACGGTCGTGAGTAGGATTCGAGCTTGCGCCTCCCGGATAAATATCCCAGGCGCTCTGACCACTAAGCCATCTCGACCTCTGCTCACTACCGCGAATTCTTCTTCCACATTGTAACACGTCTTTTGGTGACGTCATTGCAATCTATTCAGTCCCTATACAGGTGGCTATGCATACGAACATATCTTAGATTGGTGGTTTTCTCTCCAGTTAACTCTCATGATTATGAAAAGACAGTAGTACGTGGTTTGGGTTCGATCCTGCGTCCTTTGACACGCCAGTCCGAAGTTCATAGCAATAGGCTATCATTGCTTTTTGTATTGAATTATAGTTATACATAACTATACAATATAGATAGACCTATGAGAGGAATACTGTTTGTTACGCGTAGTTAGGTACATATATCGTTTGCTACGATCGACTGCTATTTACTACGCCGTAGCGCTGTTACTAACTTGTTACTTACGTAACTTCTGCTACGCATTCTGCGGTTTTTTGGGCCTACGCCCTACACGAAGAATTCTAGATTGTTTATGTATTTACAGACAAACAATAAATTTTTCCTTACTGGAACCTAACCCGTGACAGATGCGCCGTCGCTTTTATATTTTACAATAAAACAATTTTAAACCCGATTGATCGTGGGTACTATTGATTTTATTTTTTATTTTTCAAGGGAGCTGCCTTTTTTGTATAAAAACTTTCGTGAGACACATTCATATGAGCTGAGCCCGCGGCGATGTCGCGAGTCAAAGTCGCCGCGGGCTCACCTCATGACTAAGGACTCCGTTAGAGTTCGAAACTAGTCGGGCAATCCCGAAAAATGCACATGAGTAGTGACCGATGAACATTCTTAAATTCACAGTCTTTGATTACTATTTCCGTCTAACACTATCCGCAACTAAATCTCAGTAGTGAGTCAAACTACCATTCTTATCAATTAATTAACCAAAATACACCGCTATCAGGTATTCCATCATCTTGCTAATCAACTGCTCATAACGAGAGATTTCAAATCCCATACCAATTAATATTAGCCGAACAATACGGCTTTAACACAGATTTATTGTTCGGCACGCCCATTTAATATTATTTTATTGATAAAGTTTTGTAGCCTACTCATAATCACTTTGAAATAGGTTTCAGTTGTCAAAGTTAAATATTAATTTAATTAAAATATTGAGAGTCTAATTGTTTTGTTTTTAATTAGATTTTCTTATAGTATTTGTACGGTGATATTAGATTTTTCTTTAAGAAACTGTTACAGATGGTTCTTAATTAAGACTTCTTTTTGAGTGTATGTTATTTTAAGCCCGCGGGTTCAATTTATGAAAAACTAATTATTAAGTCTGCCTCATCGGTATAGTGGCCAAAAACGCGGCTGCTGGGTTCGATTTTTGAGGTCGGTCACCCGCAAGCCCCGGCTCACGGTACCAGTATTTTACATGGAGTGACTGTCTATCTGACCTCCACAACCCAGTTACTGGGTAACACGATATCTCGTGGTATGACTGGTTGTCAGACTTTCAGGCCTCTGACTACACGTAACGGCTGTCATAGATCTTAATTTGATAACCAACGAGGCTTAACCTTTCGGCTCAGTAACGTACAGATCTGTACGTTGTAACAATAAAAATCTATTGTGTCTGCAAATGACTGACGCAACAGCTTAACCTGCTCTCCGAGGCACGGAGGGGTCTCGGTATGAAATGAAGGCCACCCATTCTCAGAACGACCGCGGCAAGCGCAACTTAACCTTGGTTGATTCGATCTGTGCGGCTGTTACTTAGCCTCGAGCCCCTCTGTAAGTATTAATTCGTATATAACACAATTCAAAATTGGTTCTCCATTCACGTTTCTCTCAACATAGCTAATTTCGAATTCGTTTTTGTTATCTGTGGCTGATACAGGTTAATTAATCTTAGTTTTAGGCACTATACTTCATCCAGACCCGGATGAAAATGTCCGGATAATTAAATCGAGACCACACATCTGTACAGGAGACATTCCTAGTGCGTGAGAGACATATCTATGTCGAAGATGGCTTGTAGAACCGGTTTCAGATCTCCTGTCTGCCAGGATTCCAGAACTGCCGTGCTTACAATAATGGCAGTAAGTCTAATTTGATGAAAACCGATATTAACACTGCTGTTTTATTCAATAAGCTTTGTAACATTTGAGCTTTTGTTATTTTTTTTTAATAAATATGCACGTAGATCCAGAATAAATCTTTCTGGTGGATCGATGCCAACAATTATGGTTGGGGGTGAAACAATTGAGATAGTCAAAGACATCAATATGTCATTTATATAATCCTATACATTTATTTAACTAGTACAGTAATAAGTAAGTGATGTAATGCGCGATAGTGTAGTGTGTGTATTACGAGTTGTTCGTATCAGAGTGGCTACTGGCTTACTCTGTAACTACGTTTTTTATATCATTCTTTCTGTTTTTCCTCTTAAATAACTGTTTTTAAATCCGTGAGTCACTAAAGGGTCCAGTTGAAAACCAGCGCTGAGAACTTTTTTTTTTTTTTAACATAACATAGCATCACGCCTGTATTCCCCGAAGGGGTAGGCAGAGGTGTACACATTTGTACACCCACATTTCACCAATGCTGTTATTAAGTCTCATGTAATAGGTGGTGAGCCTATTGCCATCAACCGGGCACAGTTCCAAACTCCGGGCTGCTACTGAGAATTTCCTAACAGAAAAACTCAGTAACACTTTGCCCGACCCGGGGATCGAACCCGAGACCTCCTGTTCAGCAGTCGCGCTTGGGACCACTAGACCAACGAGGCAGTCTTTTTTTTTTTGAGTGTGGAAAATCCATCATGGACGCTGTGCCGGACTCCTACCGACTAAAAACCACACGGTCCCACTCCAACCTTTACCGAGGACCCGGGTTCGTTGCAGCAATCACCGCGACCCCGGCAGGTTATGGTACACTCCAGGTTTGTGCAGGCCGGCCACTGTTAGCCTGAACACCTTCCTTTGTCACGCGTGCGTGGCCGTCTCGGGCTGGACTGCTGATCAGGCGGCGAACCACCCACAAGAGCTAGGCACCTGCCTTGCACATTACTGAACTGGATACCTATTTGGTGCAACTGTGAACTTAAGTGAATTTGTTTGTTTTGTTTTTAATCGCTTTTTATAGAAAAGGGAGGAGGCTTATGCCATGCAGTGGGTGATCTGCTGTCTCGCTAATGACTTGACACAATAGAATTTAATGTTATGAAGTATAATTTTGTACTTCTCCCATTCGATGAGTTAAAAGCTGCGAATCATGATGACGATGATAAGTGTATCTGTCTGTGCCGTCGTAGCACCCACTGGTGGGCATAGCACCACCAGTTGTTCGCCGCGAAATAGCTGCCCGCACTGAGAAGGGAAAACAGGAGCGAGACAGCCGCCACCCCCTGTATGAGCACCAACTAACACCTGCACGTCTAAAGAGTCGTAAAAGTTTTATGAGATGTACGACCTCACTAGTGGACAGTGCGGCAGACGAGAGGTTTTCATTATGGAGGCACGAACACCCTACCCTTCCACTCTTCATTACACAGGCAGAACATCTACCCCCAGGATGTGAACTGCAGTGGCCAATCTGGAAATCTCTAAACCGACTGCGGACCCTGGTTGGCCGCTGTAAAACTAATTCAAATGTTGCATTCTGCACCCATCCCGAATGCAGTGCCAGTGTAGAGCACCATCACAGGACATGCGTCACCTCCTTAGTTGCCCGTTGTGCACAACCACTTGCACCACCCAGGATCTAAACGAGGCCAACGATAGAGCTGTACAGGTTGCTCAATACTGGTGTGACAAAATTTAATACGAGTCAATCGAAAGAAGAACATCGTTGCTCCCATACGGATGACCCGATTTTGATTTAGTTTTATTTATTTACCTAGAAGTTGGGTAAGCTTTTATCGACGCGTGTTGCGTCTGACACACACAACATGCATCGACACTCTAACACTATCCCACCTTCCTAGCTCGGTGGGCTGTTCTGGTACAGCTGCTGCGGCAGCGGAGGTCCTCAAACAGTGCAAATACAGCAACCTGCTCAGCTGGTAAATTTAAATACAGATCAATCTTTCAAACGCATCGACGCATGCGTAGTGAACTCTAAAGTTTTACATTTTTGTGGAAAGAAAATTACGCCCGGAGTATTTCTCCGGGACGCGCAGGTTAACAACCTGCTCACGAGCGAAAAAAATAATTACTTTTTTGATTATAGAATTTTATCCTAGTCTACAACTCATTACGCAACAACTGTTCCACAACCACTCAGCCACTTAAACCGAGTGTTAGCATCTAAACAAACCACAACACACTACTAAACTTCTTCTAACTTCCACTACTGAACCACCAAACTTCGCCACTTCATAGTTTTCACATAAAAATGACTTCGCATTTATGTCATTTATTGTATGAAAGTTGTAAGGGTTATTATGTTAGTACACAAGTGGTAATACTTGCTTTGGAAAAGAAGTTTCATAATCTTAGGTTATAAAACTATTGAGAAGTATCTAGTGAGTTTTAGCTTAGTTTGATAGGAAGTAAACGTAATAATAATAATAAATACTCCGACCGTATTTCGGTCACGGCGGCCTATTTCCATGGAGATTAGACAAGTACGTAGGAGATATTATAGTGCAGAAGTGTACGCGCAAACACAGGTGCACTCCCTTTTCCTTCACTCTCATATTCCGATTGGACGGCAATCCGACACGACTGGAGAGAGATCAGGCGCAGGACCGACGGCTTTACGTGCTCTCCGAAGCACGGTGGTATCACACCACCATCATCCTAACTCCGGGCTGCTACTGAGAATTTCCTAATAAGAAAACCCAATGATACTTTGCCCGACCTGGGAATCGAACTGGGAGCCTCACGCTCAGCAGCCGCGCTTGCGACCACTAGACGAACGAGGCCGTCCGTAGAAGTATACGTACTCCATCCTCGCCCACACCATCGCTTTCAACTAGGTGAGTTGGTAACCAAACGTGGATCCATAACTGTCCCACAAGACAAGGGCCTCTTCTCATACAGAGAAGACACAAAAATTGAGCACCACACTATCTCACTGCAGGTGATTTTAGACCATTAAGTCCAAGTTTCCTTACGATGTCTTCCTTCGCCGCATGTCTGTGATGTCTTAGATTTACTAAGAAAGTATATATGACATTGTAAAAGCAACATTGGTACATGCCAGGTTTGAACTTACAACCTGCGGCTCAAGGGGTGGGCCCGTAGTCACTCGGCCACCAGGACTAGAAGTAGATCCATTATTCTTAAAAAAGAGCCAGCCGTAACGAAGTTGGTAAAAAGCTAGATTTAGTACATTTTGGTGTAAGGAACTTTTTATTTCATACATGCATACATAGAATCACGCTTGTATTTCCCGAAGGGGTAGGCAGAGGTGTACACAACTGTACACCCACATTTCACCAATGCTGTTATTAAGTCCCATGTAATAGGTGGTAAGCCTATTGCCTTCAACCGGGCACAATTCCAAACTGGAAGACCGAGACCTGCTCAGCTGTCGCGCTTGGGATCACTAGACCAGCGAGGCAGTTTTTTACTTTTTATAGCGACATTAATTATTGCTAAATGGTTATTACTCACGTGCATTCTTGGGAATGGCCCGACTAGTTATTTATTTCGAACTTAAACCCACTGCTGGACAAAGGTCTCTCCAAATCCTGCCAATTATCTTTGTTCTTGCTTGTTTTCCACAATTCCTTGGCAAAGCCATCGAGATCATCCCTCATAGCTATCTCGGCCTACTTCGTAAGGAGAAATTTATACAAATACAGGTAATAAGTCCGAAGAGTTTGTGTGTTTGTTTGAACGCGCTCATCGCTAGAACTGCCAATTGGATTTGAGAATTTATTTCTGCATTTGTTAGGCCTATTTATAAGTAAGATTACAAGCTATTTTATTTTAGTATATGCTTGACCACACCTTACCTGATGTAAAGCGACGATGCAGTCTACAATGTAACACGCTTGCCTAGAAGATACCTATTCACTTGCGACTTGAAGACGCCCAGATTGTAATTATCGGGAAATACAGACTCCAGAAAAGAGTTCCATTCTTTAGCGGTACGTATGATAAATGTGGAAGCAAAACGCTTTGTACGCACAGGTTTACACGCATTTGGTAATGTTTACCATATATCAATGACGCTTTACCGAGCGTCTGGTTGTCCGATGTTGGAAAGGGGAGATTAAAGGTATTAAGTTGTACAACTCAAAAAAGGCCACACTCGCCGAAATAGTTAACGTCACGCTGGAACTAGCAAAAAGAAAGAGCCACGGGACACAGCTACTTAAAGCTTTATATATAAAAACTCACGTCATCTGAGTCACGAGTCTAACCTTATCGATATATCGCTTTTATATATCGATACGATACAATAATGCCTACTAGAGAAACATTTAATGTTAAATAGTTGTACTACAGTTAAGGGTCACGAGGTCAAATGCCCTTACACTGTTGCGGTGTACCCTTTGTTTAGTTTTAGTTTGAAATTGAGTAAATATTAGGTAAAGTAAATACTTTATATGTTGGTAGGGCTTCGTTTATAGACTGTTACCTGTACCTTTATTCCATCATGGCCGCGACTTCTACAGACTAAAATCCTCCACTAATCTTTACCGAGATTCCGGGATCGCAGTTACATTCGCGGCAGTCCCGGCAGGTATAACCTTTACCTACCAATTAAAAGACAGAAAATCTATTTCGGAAAATCAACAAACAAAAATTATCAATTATTGTTCACAGGTTACTACTCACGTGCATTTTTTCGGGATTGTCCGACTTATTTCGAACTCAAACGGAGCCCTTAGTCACGAGCCCACGGCGATGTCATAAGTCAAACTGTTTGACGACGATTTGTAGTCGGGCAATCCCGAAAAAATGCACGTGAGTAGTAACCGGTGAACAATAATTGATATGAATATGTCTCTTGGCTTGCAGAAAATCTATTTCGGAAAATCAACAAACAAAAACTGTTTGACGACGATTTGTAGTCGGGCAATCCCGAAAAAATGCACGTGATTAGTAACCGGTGAACAATAATTGATATGAATATGTCTCTTGGCTTGCGACGCCGACGCACCGATCTCGGAACACTCGTATGTGATACTTAATAGTAGTTAGTAACTGTCACAATGTGATAGGTATTGTGGTTTATAAAAGGTTTATATTTGTCTGTCAAATAAGATTTTTTACACGATTTCCCAAAAAAGGAGTGTTATGTTTTTACGGTTCATGTATGTATGACTGTGATTCTTTATTCCACCATAACTTCTAAATGCCTGAATCGATTTAGATGTATAGGGTATCGTTATAATCCTTACGTTGTTTCAGGTAACATAGGCTAGTAAGATTTACATATAATTCACAAACGACAGGCATGCTTTTTATTTTATTTTATCAAAATCATCTCGTTTTCTTTTAAAAATCGTTGCCCCACATTAGAAATTTCTTTCCGTATTGGGGGTGCGTTTACAGATATATAATCTCACAGGCCCACACACCCAGACCCGGAACAATTATCTGTAAATAATACTAATATTTGATCCGTGCAAGAATCGAACATGCCACACGCGACGCAGCAGCCGGTCTCTCGACCACTGCGCTAACTGCACCGTCATTAACGGTTTGTAATCGGTACCTACTGTTAGAGAAATACAAATACAAAAGGAGCTATGCCGTCCTCAGTACAGATACAATTCTTCGAGGCATTTATATATTGTACGTCATGCGATCGGGTATTTAAAACCAAGTTAGGTCTAGCGACTTATATTAGGGCTCACGAAAGGAAAAAGCTATTAGGGTCGCCCTTATCGAAACCGTTAAAGAGGACTATGTTAGTTATTGATCGAAATAAATAGATTTGCTTTTATAATTTTTACTATCAAATATTAAAGCGTTAAGAACGCTGCAAAGTGTTCGAAACGTCAGGAAAAAAAAAACCAATAATACACGCGATTAATCCGGTTAAAAATTGTTTTATTACAATGTGTAGTGATCGCGCAAACCTAAGCTGTTACTTTATCAAATAATAATTTAAGTATTGCGAAAACTAATCTTGTTTTTTCATTATGATGATTTGTTTTTTAAACCGTTAATTCTCGTTGTTAGAAAAACCTACAAGGTTCAGTGGGAAATCTACATATACTTATTCATTATTTTTCTCATTTTACACGACTTCCCAAAAAAGGAGTGTAATGTTTTTAGGGTTCATGTATGTGTGTTTGTCAGTTCCTTTATTTCACCATAACTATTAAACGCCTGAACCGATTTAGACTTATGGGGTATCGTTGGAATCCTGTCCCGTACTGTACCTTGTCCCGGGTATAACAGACTAGTAAGATTTGAAAAATATATTATGTTCTGTTCTGTGGTTCTGTGTTCGACCCATATGTACGAATGTTTGTATGTATGTTTGTGTGTATGTTTCTTTATATGTTTGTATGTGTCTTTGTTTGTTTGTTTGTTTGTATGTATGTATGTTTTGTATGTCCGCGATTGTCTCAAAAACTACTGAGCTGATTTGGATGAGGTTTTTGTTTTTTAAATACCTACATATTTTTCAAGGATATTTTTCTTACTACATTTTCTTTTCGAGTCATTGTGACCCGGATAATGGTATTTCTATTCTATTATATTCTAAGCATGTGAAAGTAAATTTTTTACTCGCATGAGTATGAAAATCTTATGGTGGATTGAGTTCAAACATGCAACCTTCTATCTAGATTAGGCTCACCACTATCTTTTTGTTATCGAGTTGTTGATGAACAGCCTAGTGTTAGAGTTTAAACCACCCGCAGGTTTCTGACATGAAACACACCATCGAGAATATCTCTCAGGTGTGCTAGTTTCCTCACGATGTTTTTAATCACCGTTTTATGTAAGGGATATGTACGGTCTCATACCGTACATATTTTTTACGCACGCAGCAACCTACTTTCGGTTGCGCGCTGCATTAGTAATAAATACATTAATTTTATTTATATCAAAGTAGTACGTCAATACTCGTCTAACTAGACACTATAAGAGAAAGAATCGTCACCTTTTTACTTTGTATTATACATTATTTTACGGTACAAATAAACTGGTTATCTTTGGTGATATATTTTTCTACGTACTACTATCTACTATCACTGCTGAACATTTACGTTCATCAAACAACTCCTGATCCAGTCATAAACGACAAATACTTATTGCTACTAGTGTAATTAATTTATAATACGCACATGACTTCGAAAAGACAGCGGTGAGTGCCTTGGATTCGAACTTGAAACCTTTGACTTGTCAGGCCAACGGTCATACCACAACGCTATCGTTGCTCAAATATAACTTATTTTAGAATTAAATAAAATTTGCTTGCGTTTTCTCTAACACACACAAGAAATACAAGAATACACAAGAAATACAATATATGTACACATGGCTTACATAAAGCATGTCGCCGAGTTAAAGACTAGCATTAATTCAGTCGATGTGCTGTAATAAATAAATCTGTCCGTAATTTACGAGAAACCCCGCTGTGACAACCAGTGTAACATTATTTTGTCATATTGTATGTACTATGCTCAAGAAAAATCTCTGATAATCTGCCAATATTTCCAATGGTGATTTATTGTACATTGTTTTTTAAAGACCCGTTTTGTGAATACTACGTTCAAAACTTGCTTTGTGGCTTTAGATAGTTATTAAGATGACACATAAATTAATTTAATTGATATAATTATATGCAAGGATCGTAGCAGGTGGCGCGTATAAATTGGTCAATTGCAATGGTTAATTCTAAATAAATAATTATTTTTTGTAAGAAAAACGAGATTTAACCTGTTGTTTGTCGAAACGTGGATCCACACGAAAGACAATGGAATTTTAATTGTGTCTGGAAATTCGGCATACCAGAAGTTAACACCAATAAATATTTAAACCAAAATTCCCAAGCACGCTCCTCGCTCAGTTCCTAGGTGTGCGTGTAAAAATCATATACTTTTCCCAAGATGGCGCCACATAAGCCAACCAGCAGATCACTGACGTCATTCTATTCAAAAATCTTTTTGTTCCAGGCGCATATGTAAGAAAGAAAAATTGAAAATTGAATTTTCTTTCAATAGATAGAGTACTCTTTATTGTCCAATGTTTCATTGTCTTTGGAGAAGATAAAAATATTGAAGTTGATACAGTTTAATAGTAGGTACATAATAGACACAATAGGTAAACAGTCGCCGTGTACCACATGTGGGTCATTGAAGAGTTTTGTTTTTGTTTTTTACAAAAACCGTGCCCCACACTAGTAATTTCTTCCTGTATCGTGGGACATATAATCTCACATGCACACACACCCCAGACCCGGAACAATTACCTGTAGATCATACAAACATTTGCTCCGTGCAGGAATCGAAGCTGCGACACGCGGCGCAGCAGTCGGTTTCTCGACCACTGCGCCAACCGCGCCGTCAAAGTGAAAGGGTTAATACAGAAGATTCCTGTTTTATTAGTTTAAGTCATTAATTAATGGTAGATGTTGCAATATTTGAATATTAATATGAGTAAATTGTGACTGAACTCAAAGATTAGTTACCAGTAGGTAAAAAATATATATTACGCATGTATACTAGATAAAAGATAAAAAAAAAACTCGTTAAAAAAATTGTTGCATTTTAAATATCAAATTCACTAAGACTTTATGGCATTATAGAATAATTCAAAGAATTATGTTAAAGATAATGTAGAAACCCATATGTCACTGCGTTCCTTTGAAAATTCCTCCTGACTTGACTGAAATATTATCGTACGTGCCTCCAAGAGGCATCACATTCTCTCATATTATGACCCCACTTTAAGATGCTGGAAAAACTTGCACCATAAATTCATGCAACTGTCACGTTTCCTAGGAACTCCTCGACAAATAAATGGACTTTCTATTTTTTCAAGGTTTTTTTACTGGGTAAAACCATGACAAGGTAGCACTTTACGAAAATATGTGCGTATTAGAAGGTAGTGGTCACTTGCTTAAAACAATATAGGGAAACATCATGAGGAAACCAGCACCATCTAAAGCCGTTGTCGAATAAAGTTATAATATTAAATAGAAATAGAATACGGTCGCGAGCAAGATTCAAACCTGCGCCTCCCGGATAAATACTCCAGGCGCTCTGACCACTAAGCCATCTCGACCTCGAGATCCATTTAATATTATAACTTTAGAGTTCGCTAAGCATGCGTTAATGCTTTTCAAAGATTTATCTTTAACTGTTGTCGAATGTCGGTGGTGTGTAACGATAGTGTAACGATAGTGTAACGAAAACTTTGACACTAGGTTGTTCATCAACCATATGAGAAAGAAAGAAGCTATATTACTCTGGTGGGAGACTTCTGCCGCAGCTGGTTACTAACCACCGGACGAAGCCATGCCATGAAATGACCTAGTCGTGTTTCGGGATGTTGTCCGATGCAACCATTGTAGGAGACGGGTCTGGGCGGTTGCATCAACTGCCAAACTATCGTTGTCCCCAAATCTATCCACTCAATTTAAGAGTGAATAGATTCATTCTAGATATACGTGCTCCATCCACGGCCAAACCGTCACTTACCATCAGGCGAGTTGCTGGCCAAGCGTAGATCCATCATTGATAAAAAAAGTTAATAATATTGGATTTGTCTAATATTTAGTGAATATTGAGTAAGTCTTCACTCTTCACTTATGACTACTGTGATTACTCAACACTTGAACTTGAGTGCCTCGGAGAGCACGTTAAGCCATTGGTCCCGGTTGTCAAATTAAGATCTATGACAGTCGTTACGGGTAGTCAGAGCCCTGAAAGTCTGACAACCAGTACCACGAGATATCGTGTTACCCAGTACCGAGGTTGTGGAAGTCAGATAGGTATTCGCTCTCTATGTAAAATACTCGTATTAAGCTGCATCCAGTTTGACTGGAAGCCGACTCGGCAAATTCACAGTACATATTATATCAATCGCACATGCACACACCCAGATAGAACAACAAATTATTTGTATTAAATATAGTAAATTATAAAACATTTTATTGTATGCGTAAAGCGAATCTGTAACATGCAGCGTAGCAGCCGATCCATCGCCAAGTGGGCCTAATAAAAAAAAAGTAAAAGAAGTAATTTTTTTATTAACTCGACATACTCGTACCAGATCCCATGGATTCACCATAAAGTATTTTATCATAGATCTTTCATGGAGTCTATTTTCTCCCACTTCATCGCTTCCATATTTTATTTTCACGTATATGCATCTGCGCCGTTCCGACTATAATTTATCTGAAGATAGCCGCGGCTTGGTACATAAATCACGTCGCGTTTTTCACGCGCGAATACGATAGGGGAAGTGGGGGTTATACGGGTTACGAGTTGGGACGGGTGCGGTCACCATTGTTTCTCATGTAGCGCACTTAACAATAGAGACTTGAGTGTAACAAAGAAGTTAGAGTAATTTAGCTTTAAAATAGCCTATAGTGGAGAGACTTTTCGTGAGTATAAGAGACAGATAAGGGGAATGAGAGAAAAATAAGTACTAAAGAATTTTCTTCGCAGTTGGGGAACTGTGGAACATTTTCTTAGGACGGTAAGGTACCTTGTCTTTCACTTTTTCAGTTTTATACATGGCGTGGTATTTTTAAAGCCTTGCTTGGGTGATATGGTCCCTAACCGAAAAATCCAAAAAAAAAGAAAAAAAAAGCCGTGCTTCTCACTAGGTACTATTCGTATAAAGTATCGTAAATTTAATGTTTAACACATAAATGCGAGTGTGATTTTTCTCCGCAAACAATGGCACAAATGGGATAAACTGGCCAGCTTGTCCCACCCAGGTGGTGGTACACGCAAGAATCTATGCAACGCCACAGACAATGCTATTTGCGAGGCTAAGTACAGGTCTATAACAAAATATGTTTAAAAGTGCACGATGAATTCTTCTTATCGATACAATATGAAGAATTTTATGATTAACTAGCTGTGCCCCGCGGTTTCACCCGCGTTAATCTCCACTCCTACTGGTCATAGTGTGATGTTATATAGCCTATGTTACGCGGGGATAGTGTAACTTCCTAACGGTGAAAGAATTTTTCAAATCGGGCTAGTTGTTTTTGAGTTTATTCGTTACATACAAAAATATAAATCTTTCCTCTTTATAATATTAGTGTAGATACATATTTTTATAACCAAAGAGCTCTCATCCCGGGCTCGACCGCAATCCCTACCCATACATTCCTCAGAGGTCAGCCAACCATCTCTGGATGTCAGACGTGCGCACGTGTAAAAAAAGGTAGCGGCCCGCGTTTATAACGATTTGTTAACCCTAACATCACCGGTATGGACGAAAGTAGTAGATTAACTCTTTTACTTGCTTAAAGTCTTAACTAATCTATCCTCGTAAGCAAGAAAATTCTCTGTTGCCAAATCGAGTAATACCCGTTAAATGTTTTTTTTACGTCGAAACTAGGTCTCACGGCTCTGTTTAAATTAACGTCTAGTATTACCCATGGGGGTAGGCAGAGGTGTTCTTCGCTTAACTCTGTTTGTTTGTCACCGTTTCACGACTAAACGGCTGACCGGATTGTAATCAAATTTGGCAAGAAGATAGATTGTATCTTGGGGAAGGGCATAGGCTACCTTAAGTGGCGAAGACGAAGTCGCGGGCACCAGTTAGTGTAATATATATAAGCGAAATCAAAGACATACGGGTTGCTTGAACAATTCCGATACTGGGTTGGCATGTAAATACACGAAGAAAAAAATAAGACTTTACTAACTGCTTTTTAAAAACTTTATTATTGGGTTCTTCTGTCAGCAAAATCTCAGTAGCAGCCCGGAATTCGGAATGGTGCCTGGTGAATTTCAAAAGACTCACCACCTATATAAATGGAATTGAATAACAGCATTGGTAAAATCTAGGTGTTCAACTGTATACGCCTGTGCCTAACTCTTCGGAGTATGTTATCTAAGTCTAAACTAGCAACAGAAGGTGTTCCTTTTAGATAATATTTCTGCCACAGAGATACCAGTGACCTTTACCATTATTGACATAATTCTGTGTTGGGCGAGGTTCCGATGTCAGATTAAAAAATGATTGATCTGAACAGATCCTTCAACCTTGTACAGTAATACGTCTGCTAGTGTTATATACTTATTGTATTTGTGCTATTTTTAGCTGACTGTCCCAGAAAGAGGGTTATGTTTTTTGAGTGTATATACGTATGTGTTCTTTAGCACGCCCTGTTACCTAAACGGCTTGATGGATTTTAACATACCTACGAGATGTTATTAGTTTTGACTCAATTGCACGAGTGGCTATAACAATATTTACAAAAGAATGCACGTGAGTAGTACCTAACCGTTAAACAATAATTAATAAGGTAAAATACAGCACAGAAGAAATAAGAGTACAATGGGCAGTCTTATTGTACGAAGTGTTTTGTGTTTTAAAAATATAAGTGCAACTATCAAAGAAACTGAAGGAGAATTTAATTATTTTGACATAGTCAATAGGAACTGCAGATATGCAAGTGGGTCATAGTTCAATTTCCTCGATTGTACACTAGAATATCCTTTGCCAAATGTGTAAATTCTCCTTTTAACGAGTAAAATTCTGCTGCATAACACATACGCAAAGGAAAACAAAAATAATTTCCAAACGAAATAAAAGTGCAATTTAAACTTAATTTAAAAATAAATTTCTGCCAGACTTATACCAAAGTAGTGAACCATTTGCTGAATTGAACCTATTAGTTACTAACTTTTCCATTAGAGTTTCACTCAACCAATTTCTTCATGGAACGCAGAAGAGAAAATATAATTCATAAGCATTCTTCAAGCCTCTCTCTTCCCGATACTTTGTTAGCAGACTTAATATTGTTTCTTAATACCCCGTTCCAAGTTATTAAAACCCAAATAATGCAGGGTAAGCAGATATTAAGCACAACAAAAGTCTAGCTTTAAACATTATAAAGGTCATAAATTGGTAACAAACCGTTATTACTTTTAGTCAAAACTCTCGCGGGCACTCTGGGTTAATTCAAATTTATTATTATTGTCGTGCTATATAAAATCATTGTTTTGCCGAATGGGGTATAATGTTGCGTGCTAATAATAATGTTGGAAAACATTTGGAAAATTATGTTATTATTATGGCTGTTTAATGGCCGTGTTTGGTTTATGGAATTGCAACTGTTTTTCATGCCAACAGCAAATAGGTAATATTAGTGTGACATTCTAATAGAAATTTTGGTTCTAAATTCTAGTTTATTCCCTTGGGAACCATTTTATCATTTTGCCTGTGATTGTCTATATACATAATCAAAGCATTTTCCATATAAGTTTTTTTATTTATCCGTAAAAGTTTAGTTATTATATTTTCATTTTTTTAAGTTTCGTGAGACATATTCATATAAATTATTGTTATATGAGTTTGACTCGCGACATCGCCGCGGGCTCAGCTCATGACTAAAGGTTCCGTTCGAGTTCGAAACTAGTGGGGCAACCCCAAAAAATGCACGTGAGTAGTAACAAGTGAACAATAATTTATATTCTATTTACAGTACAATATTGAGTTTGTACAATGCATAATTTACACTCACATCAGAGTATTGGACACAAATATATCTACAAGACCATCTCCGATCACAATGAACTGCCTCGAAATATAACTACGTCACGGGAGTTATTGGATGTTTCTGTAAATTCTCAGTAGCATCTTGAGGTTAGGAATAGTGTTCAGTTAGCAATAGGCTCGTCACCTTTAAAATATAGGCGATATGCTAGATTATTATGTTCTTAGAGCTATGTAAGTCTTAAGTTGAATGGTCAGCCACTCTATACATGTTTTTTTTTTATCAAAAATGAATATACAGCCGCCAACTCGCTTGATGGTAAGCGAAGGTGTGTGCGGGGATAGAGCATGTAGATCCAGAAGAAATCTACTCACTCTTAAGTAGAACGGTTCACGGCTTCGTCCGGTGGGTGGTAACTAGCCGCGGCCTAAGCCTCCCACCGGAGTTGTGTTGCCTGTTTTGCACCACCTTTGGGTGCACCCCTACAGACGCACGCTGGATTTGTTAGAACAGTATCACCCTCATGTAAAATATATATATAGAGACAGAATTAGTACTCCGAAGCATTATTTCTTTGGACATCCATTGTAATAGTCATTGGCAAAGATCAGCTGTTGACTTGAAGATGACTAGGTCATCAACAAATTGTTTTCAAATAAAAATAATCTTTCACACGCAGTATTCATAGCATCACGCCTATATTCCCCGGAGGTAAGAGGTAAGAGGTAGGCAGAGGTGTACAAAGTTGTATACCAATATTCCAAGTATATATATTATTAAGTATATATATATATATATCTTATTAAGTCCCATGTAAACGGTGAAAAGCCATCAACCGGGCACAATTCCAAACTCCGGTCTGCTACTGAGAATTTCCTAACAGAAGAACTCAATAACACTTTGCCCGACCCGAGAATCGAACTCGAGACCTCCTGCTCAGCAGTCGCGTTTTGAACGAGTAAGTATATAGTAATATCTTAGGTTTTCAAGATCACTACACATTATAATAAAACTAACTTTTAACCGGATTAATCGCGTGTATTATTGGAAAAACAAAAACCAATAATACACGAAATTAATCCGGTTAAAAGTTGTTTTATGATTCAGCATATAATTATTACGTAATGAGTAATCAACATTCTTTTTATCCCTTTCCAATTATGTTCAAACAAAGCGCCATATAAGGTGCTTATATAGCCTTAAAAACACTGCCTACATTCGCAGCTTGACCAAAATTGCCGGCCAAATAAAAACATAATGAAAGTATAACAATATTTAGAATCCAAACGATAAAAAAATAAAGCTGCAAATAAAAGTAAAACCGGAACAAAAATAATATTCAATTTGACGTCACCACCATAAGGTCGCGTTCATAACGCCGTGCAATATGTTTAAAGGGGTCGTTTGTGTGGTACGATACACATGCGGAATGTGTGTGCTATAGCATAACGAAAATAAATACAGATGTTAAAGCATACTTGATGACATCTTGTATTCTAATACGTATATCGTGTAGTTAGGGGCCAACCAAGTGTCAAAAGTCATTCAAGCCACCCGTAATTCTCTTACTTGGCTTTAGGACCAACGGCTTCATCCATTGCCCTCCAACAAACTCGAGGTGTTGGCGCGTAATATTCCACGCGCGCCCTTCTTAGACGTCATACGGAGAACGTAACACCTAACTCCCCCCATTTACTGGACAGGGCTCGTAGAAGCTCCTCTAATACATCATCAAGGTTTCAGAGTCCGATTGGCGTAAGGAGAGCAGCTGTATTGAAAATGTCGCGGTTGGAGTCGAGCAGGACTACAAGCTTTAAGTCTTTCGACCTTCAGATACCCACGACGCACAAAAGTCTCTTCCTTAGCATCGAATTCTGGCCATCAGGAGTAGTGTTACAAAGATGACGGAGACCGGGGGAAACTGCTCGTCCTCTCCCTTTTCGCAGCTTCCTTCTGTAAGATTAGACAGACTACTCCCCTTACCCCAAGGCGGAGGAATTCTTTGAGGATTTCCGCCCCGGCAAAAAAAAGCTTAAAGTGCTGTCGGAGGTATCCGGAGATGCTCAAATTAAAATGCTTCTAGCGGTTACCCATCAATCGTCTGACCGTGCCTATCGGTGCTTAACTGCAACAATGATGTACGGACCAGAAGTTTCAACTGGCCATGAGCTGCATAGGAGCGAATTTTTTAAACTGTACGTAGCCTTTTTGGGGAAAATCTGGAGCCCGTACTCCCACTAAAAACCTGCACTAACCTTTTTCCCCGTAATCTTTATTCCACTTGCAACTGCGTTCACCGCAACAAACTGTACGTAGGCCATTAGATATTTTCCCAAATTGCAATTATGGCGGGTTTGCATATGGCGCACACTGGCGGACGATCGGTGGCGCGGCTGATTATAAACAGAACTGAATCGCTCGGCCTTGCACTGCATCCAATCCCCGGCGTGAAACGTTTGACGCCGTATTCTTAACGTCGTTTTTACTTAATTAAATTCAATTGAAAATTATATTTTTTGTAAAAAGCAAAACATGAGCTGAATTATTAAGCTTCTGAATGCGACTTCAAAATTGGGTCGAGCAAGGATAAAAAGCATTCTATGTGTTAATCCTGTCTGCATTTTACGTTAGCTATTTTAATTTTGTAAACTCATGTGGAAACTGTAGGCTTCCGTTGCTTTTCCAGTGACGCGGGCAATCGATCTGGCGCACAAATTTTTGATCGTCGACATCTTGGTCGTCACAGCGATGACAGGTCGATCTACCGAACCAGAAGACACAATTTAGTCTAACCTAGTTTATTGAGATAATTATAAGCTGTTTGTTTCCCAAACTGTAATAAATAATAAATAAATAAACGATATTTATGCCAAATTTCATCACATCTGTTAAGTAATTATTAATAAATCATTTATTCTCAGGCTTCAATGGCCCATAGATATATACCATACAAACTATTACTTTATTATTGCGTGAAAGAATCAATCTATCTATCCATCCTCACAAACTCACAATTTAATATTAGTAAGATGTTTACAGAGCGCCTGGGGTGTACATCCGAGAGGTACAATCAACGACGCTCACGAATATATTTTTATTAACAAAATAATAATATGACTTCAAATAAATTTTATATACAGAAATACCCTGTACTGATGCCCAAATTACAATCATTTTACAAACTTTCTACCTACTGTCACCACATCACACTGGAAATTACGCCAACGCTCTTTACGTCACTCACACAACTTTGACTAAGTGGAAACATATACATATTAAAACTTTACACACACACACACAAAGTAAACGCAACGGCCTTTATGGCGACGCCCTAACAAAGTACCCACACAGATATTATGCAAAAGCCACAAGTAATTATTCCGAGGGCGGTCGGGAACCAAATACGCCACAACACAATTAAATACTAACCTACATACTCGTAAGTATATATAAATATATATATGGAAACGGTTATTTCCATTTAGATTTTTTGTGCGTAATAAGCGTTGCCTTACAAGAGTTTGACGTTTTTGGGGTTCCTCAAAATAAAAAGCTGAATCACTTCGTTGTCCGTCTGTATGTCTAACAAGAAACTTACTCAGAAACGCGTGGAGTTATCAAGGTGAAATTAATATTAAATAAAATTAATGGAATACGGTACCTTATAGTTTCTAAATTAACGAAATAAAATTACAGCCAAACATACCCGTTATGCCACATATTTTGACGCTCGTCAATAAATCGAAACCTATTGGGTACTTCCTGTTGGCGTAGAATCACACTGTTTGGCAAAAAGCAAGATTTTACAGCATAAGTATAGGAAAAAGTGTTAAAACCGTTAATTTATGGTTATATCACATAAAAAGTATATTTTGATGCCGAACCCTAAAAGCAAGAATCCGACTCGCACTTGACCGTTTTTTTTTAATGGTACGATCTTCGTCTAGTGGATAAGCATTAGCGTTTCCTTGTACTGCAGGATGCTATTCACAACATCCTGCAGTCTGCCATACATCTGAGAATTCGTGATCCCCCGCCCATATCTCAATTTAATTGGAGTCGACGCAGCCTGTCTTTTTTCTTCCATACATCTCTGTCACCAGTCATCTTAGAAGCCACTCTTTTTCTAGCCATATCATCTTTCACACAATCTATCCATCTTTTCCCTTTCGTCTATACATCTGAGTATTTTGTTGAATTAATTGAATATTGTAATGTTAATTTCACGTTTTAATTTGTTTTTCATGAGGTTTAAATATTATTTTTAATTAAAAACTAAGCGATCATTGTGAGGCCTATTTTTAGCAGTACCATTAAGACCAATATAAAGATGATGAATGATGATTGAAAGACCGAGGTAGCAATTAAACTCTCAGACTGCCCTACTTAAAATAATCGTGTTTTCGAGAACTCTTCAAATATTTCAAGTGTTCAAAAAGCTGATTCACCCGCCTTTTTACTAAAATCCCCTTAGCCAAGAGGGCAATTATTCTAGTCTCAAATTCACCTCAAGTACACTTAGTTTAATAACTTTTAATTCCACTCATTAAACAACTCCTTCATTTGATTCTTGTTCGTTATTTCGACAGATCCGAAGAGTTTCCATAATGGCCCCTTAGCCGTTTGAAATCCAAACCATCTTGGTAACAAAAGTTTTTTAATATTCCTTGACAGAAAGAAATAACCTTGAAAAAATATTCATTTAACTTTTTATCAATGCTTTTTATCTAGATTTGTTGGTTAATTTTAAGGTGGAGGGTCCAAGGTTGGCATTAAACTTAGATTAATTCCTGGAGATAAGTAAAGAAATATTTTTTTAAATAAAGTAATTTAGGTTTTTAGCAGTGGAGGCCGCCGATAGGTGCGGGCAATTCTTGCCGTTTCTTATTTTCAGCGCAGTTACTTGCGCAACTGATTTGCGAAGACAATACATTTCAATTTTCCATATATATTCCAAATACTCCCCTGGTATATAATGAGTCGCAGATGAAGACAAAATACTTACGTCGTAACAATTTAATAATCTGTGGTACTCTCTCCCCCAGTGGGTGACAAAGGAATCTTACAGGAAAGATGGACCATCCTTTTCTCAAGTAATAACTGGGTACCAATTAATCTGCTACATGTATGTACATATATTTGTAATAAGGATGTGTTGACAATAAAGCCCTCGATTTTAGATGACGAAATTCCATATTTTTTAACACGGCGTCTATAGTACTTTCTTGGTTATTCTAAGATATCACAGACATATGGTAAAGGAAAACATCGTGAGGAAACCTGGACCTAATGGTCTGAAATCGCCAACCCGTAGTGAGCTATCAGTGCTCATGCCATCTCTGTATGAGAAGAAGCCCTTGTAATGGGAAAGTTATGGGCTAATTATTTTTATGTTAGGTATATTATTTATTAACAGCACTAGTGAAATGTGGATGTGTAACGTGTGTATACATCTCTACCTACCCCTCCGACGAACAGTCGTGATAGAATGTTATTCCTTTTTTTATATAATAAATCTACGCATATTTTTGTGAATGTAAGGATTACTTTTGAAAGTCAATGTTTGAAAGAATAATGTAGTTGTTTAAAATCAATTTCAGTTGTTTGTGTGCAGTATGACTCATCTATCTGTTATTAAAACTTAGTTTCACAAATATGCTCTTGGATATTTTTTATATAAGTAATGTATAACATGATGTATTGAGATTTTTGGTTCATAAGTTATCAATACAAATAAATAAAATTGAAGTGTCTGTTTCTAATGTCAACATAATAGTTTTTATTTAAGTTCGTACATATGCACAATATCTATGCCTAAAAATCAGTTCTCGATAGTGTGTAAAACCATGTCGGAGACCTACGGGTGGTTTAAACTCTGAAACTAGGTTGTTCACCAACCACACGATAAAATTAAGTTATTAAAATGTTTGTCTGTCTATCTAATAAGATTTTACTGGCAGGTAGCTGACCATATAAGGAGTAACTTAGGCCAATAAGCATATAATTATATGCGGTAGAAATTGCGGGGCACCGCTAGTAGATAATAATAATGAATATTTTTAATAAACAAATAAAATCAAGAGATCTGGTGCACGAAGTTGTCGGCGTACGAGTATGGGGCGTGGAATCGGCAATAATTGTGGTGATAGGTGTATCGGCTATTGGACTAAAAGCGAAGAGTCTCGACCAACATCTTAAGAGGCTCTTGCTAGGCGGCTGGATTAAATTCCTAAAAGAGGAAGCAGTACTTCTCCACATGGCACGCATCGTAAGGAAGTATCTTTGTCTGGAGTCCTAACCACTAGTATCTTGGACCCTGTTCCCGATGCCGGTGGTATCATCATGTATTTTTAATTGTTTAAAAAAATTAATTATTGTGTGATTAAATTAATCCTTTTCACGTTTTATTTTCTTTTGTTTTTTTTTTTAATGGGGAAACGAACATACGTATCGCCTGATGGTAAGCGATTACTGCCGCCCATGGACACCCGCAAAAAGGGGGTTTGAAGGGTTTGGGCCTCCAGTTCGCTCACTCACTCAGTAAAATACAACGCAAGCCTTGTTTCACGCCGGTTTTCTGTGAGGCCTTAGTGTCACTCAGGTCGAGCCGTCAGGAAAAACAAAAACCAATAATACACGCGATTAATCCGGTTAAAAGTTAGTTTATTATAATATTGTAGTATTCATGTATTTGTCTATATATAGGAGGACCGATTCTTCTATGTGTTATGTACCTTATTTTATTATTATACGCTAGAGATATTGTCGGCGATTCTTTAAAAGTTTGTATTGACATGTTTGTGCTCGTGACTGTACAACAGAATTTCTCTGTCTAACCTTTCGTGGGTACAGGCTTGATGCTACGATGTTATGTTACTAATGGATTTTTGTATATTGAACAGAAAGAGGTGTCATTTTGTACCAAAACATGAAGGGATTTGTTTGAAATTTTGATTAATCTACCTATTTTCGATCCAAGTGTCGTATCTAGCAAATTGAACTCTATATTACGCAGTGTGCGTGACCAAATCCTCGTCTCTCGGCTAAAGGTGTTTTAATCACCCTCCTGATGGATTTATGGAGTGTTGATATAACATTTTTCACAGAATTAGAGGGTTATTTGTTAATCAATGTTGTTTTGAGGTATATTTATACCAAAATAAATTGTTATTTATATTTTAATTATTTTTGTCGGTTTTAGCGATCACTACACATTATAATATCAGGAAATATGATGTAAATATCTATATCTATATAATGATCAATATAATATGATGCAAAGTGTTCGAAATATCAGAAAAAAAACTAAAACCATTATAGGTACATGCGATTAATCCGATTAAAATGTGTTTTGTTATACAGATAAATCTTCGAAAAGCATTAACGCATGAATAGCAAACTCTAAAGTTATATCTACATTTTTGTGGAAAAAAAAAATATGATCGTGAGCAGGATTCAAAGCTGCGCCTCCCGGATAAATACTCCAGGCGCTCTGCCTGCTAAGCAATCTCGTCCTCTGCTCACTACCACGAATTATTCTTCCACATTTTAATACGTCTTTTAGTGACGTCATTACAATCTATTCAGTCCCTTTACAGTAAACTGACGTCACCAAAAGACGTATTAAAATGTTGAAGAAGAATTTATGTTTTGTTATATTTTATTTAAATTTGTATTTGAGTAAAAATGATTTATTTTTTTAGCCTTCCTCGTAGTATCTGTTTACTCTACGTACCTAGTATGAAAACGTTCTTCGCTGCGTCTCTTCCATTCTCCTCTATCAGTCGTCAGGTTATCGTTTACTACCTTCTCATTCATAACATCCCTCGCACAATCCGTTCATCTTTTCTTTGGTCTGCCTCTTCATCTCCATCTATCTTCATTCATATTTATTACTCTCTTAGTCACATGTGTTTCATCCCTCTTCACCACGTGTCTATATTAAGACAAACAATTTCCTTTAAACTTTTCTGTCACTGGTGCTTCTTACAAACTTCCTCTCATATATTCATATCTCACTTGACAAAAAATACACTCAATAGTTATAAACTTTTGTAAAAATAAAACGTACGAGTAAGTAAGCAGGATTTGAACCCGCGCCTCGTGGATAGATTGAATGCATTTTTCAATTTCTCATGAAATGACTTGTTTTCTCTTGTATATTCTGTCACACTTCATACCATGTTCAGGTAGTCTATACGGACGTTTTAAATCCGAACACCCAATTAAAATTTTCTTAAAGAAATGATTACACAGTTCAGTATCGATTCATCCCATAAATGTCAAAAATAAGTTAATTTATGATAACCGATATGATACACTTAGGCTAGCACAATATCCTAATGTTTAATTTAATCGTAACCCTATAGGTTCGTCACGCGACGCTGACGTGTTGCGTCAATAAAACACGGTTGGTGAGGCGTCAGAACATACTTACCTTTAGATACGGAGGAAATAACACATGGAGTTATAATCATGTCAAAACTAAGTCATAATTTGCGAAAGTGAAATTTTTGGTTCTTGTGCTTGAATGGAATATAAATATTTGACTTGCTTAGAGATGTTTGTTAACACACGGTTGGCTGTAAACAAATTAGGAAAAAATACAAGACCATTCAACTATGAAAGTCCTACAATTAATTAATTAAAAATTATGTGAACAGATTTCAATATATCAATGGGCATGAACATAGCACTTCATCATCATCATCATCATCATCATCATCAGGAGGATTATCCCAATTTATTTGGGGTCGGCGCAGCATACCTATATCTGGCATGCTGCTAAAGTTTGGGCTATGTTTTATGACCGGCCGCCTGCCTGACGTCAACCCTCTTTGGAAATGCTGTTGTTGGTGGTAACCCCCACCGATACGGTCTCCTTCTATCTAGCTATGCCATACCAAATGTTATCCATGCGCCAGGTTCTGATGTTATCCTAATATACACTCCACTAACCGGGCTATAATAACATATACGGCCTACAATCCGAACGATACCATAGCAAACATAGCACTTAATAACGATTTATATAAAAACTAGCTGTGCCCCGCAAATGTTGTCCTGCCTACGACCTATTCTCGGACCTATCAAATAAACCCAGAAAATTTCATAAAAATCAGTCAAGCCCTTTCGGAGGAGTTCGATAACAAACACTGTGACACGAGATTTATATATATTAGATTTATTTATGAACTATAATAAAAAAAAAAAAATCTTTTCTTCAATTCTCGACTAATGACACATTCTACTGATGCATTAAGTAATAGGGCGAGTTTGATTTCCAGGAAACTAGTTTCTGTTAAGTCTCCATTTGCTAACTCCTCTGTGCTTTGAAACATACGGCTTCCGATCAACGTGTAACTTTATATTAATTACTAGCGAGGCAGAGTGGTGTAATATTTTAATGGGCAATTAGAGAATAGGTTTCCATGGTTATCCGGGATTATTTATAGGGTTATGAAAATAGTGTCGTTTAAAACGCAATTCAGACTGCGCTATACTAGTAATGGATGTAAATACATACAATATCTAGCTACTTCCACAATATTGAGGATAGTCTTGCATTACCTGTGCACCGTCCGCCCGCCCGCAAATATATACACATACGCTAGCGGTGAAAATTGAAACTACCACCAACACCAGCTCCTGATGATGCCCCATGGGGGGGGAACACGTATAGAGTAGTTATTAGTAGTGTTTTCTATTGTATATATTCTTTGTTACTCTTTTTTTGTTTTCTAGGCTCTTTTTACGTAGATAAAACTGGTTTCGGTATCATGCGGCGCACGCGTGTATTTATTTGCATCCATTGTAATGACAGCGCGGTTGGCGCAGTGGTCGAGAGACCGACTGCTGCGCTGCGTGTCGCAGGTTCGATTCCTGCACGGAGCAAATATTTGTACGATCTATAGATAATTGCTTCGGGTCTGGGTGTGTGTGTGTTTGTGATATTATATGTGTGTAAACGCACCCACAATACAGGAAGAAATTCCTAGTGTGGGACAACGTTCTTTGAAAAGAAGAAGAAGAAGAAGAATGGACTTCCGCAAAGTATTGTCTGAATCTATTGAATATAATATATTAAGACATACAGACAAACAGGCGGCGTAGGCTTAGTAATAATATTCTCTCCCCGACCGTATTTCGGTCACGGTGACCTATCTCGGAGATTAGCCAAGTAAGTACACTCCCTCTTCCTTCACTCTCATAGTCCGATGCGACGGCAATACGACACGTCTGGAGAGAAATCAGGTGCAGGGCTTTGCGTGCTCTCCAAATCACGGGGATGTCGCAAACTTCCTAACTCCAGGCTGCTACTGAGAAGTTTTTGCTCTCCGAGCATTGAACCCAGGACCTCACACTTAGCAGCCGCGCTCGCAGTCACTAGACCAATCAAGCGGCACTTATAATGCTGATATTACAATACCAAGAAATTGTTCCAATTAATTTTACCAAGTCAACCTCAAAACACGTATGTTTTTCTCAATCCCCATGACAATAACACACGCAAGAAATCAACTTAATGAAACGTCACCTAATTCCCCAACAAACAAGTCATAAAGGGGGTACATTTAATTAATCTTACATAAATTACGTTAACCATTGCCGTTTCTGAAGGCTATAAAGTCACTGATTCATTACGTGTGGCGCGCAATGTAGGAGGAACATTGCTAATGTTACGACCGACGTATTACGCTGAGGCCACGATTTTGGCTACTTAGAGCTGTCGTTAAAGTTAATGGGTATGTCACAGCGCAATATGGCGGAGCTGAAGGTGGTTTTCAGGTGTTTTATGGTGGGGGGTCGAGTTTAAGACATTGTAGGTGATAACTCAAATTACTTAATATTAGTTTAACCTTATATCCTTGTGAGTGTTATGACTGCCTCGTTGATCTAGTGGTCGTAAGCGTGGTTGCTGAGCGTGAGGTCCTGGGTTCGATTCCCAGGTCGGCGAAAGTGTTATTGATTTTTTTCTGTTAGGTGTATTGATTTTCTATATAACAGAGATAGATATAGTAAAATATTAGAAACGCATGTATATAGAGAACTCTAAGAAATATATATTTTTTTGAAATCCTTCGCCCGACCGTAAATATACTGGAGAACTAACAATATATAGAACGACTAGACTAGTATATAAGTAAAGAAGAGATTTCCATTATAAAACAGACAGAAAAATCCTGAAACATTAAAGTTATAATTATAAATAGAAAAAGAATACGATCGCGAGCAGGATTCGAACCTGCCGCCTCTCGGATAAATAATCCAGACGCTCTGACCGCTTTGCCATCTCGAACTCTGCTCACTACCGTAAATTCTTCTTCAATATTTTAACACGTTTTTTGGTGACGTTCTTTTTCCATTTAAAATTATATTTTTACGAGTAGAGTTCGCTAAGCATGCGTTAATGTTTTTCGAAGATTTATCCTGAATCGTTTTTTATATATTACCTCGCATATCAATTTAGCGCACCACAACACAGTGCCATCGTCACCATCAACATAAGGCCATATACTAAAGTATTATAACCTAGATATAGGTATTAAAGTGTTAATGTTTAATTTTTGTCGAATAATATTCAATTATACAACAAAGAATTAATAACATAATTTCTTAATAAAGGGTGCGTAACAAGTACCTAAATAAAGACGAAAGATTTAATATATTTCGTACCAAATATATTGTGTTTGGAAAACAAAATTTATGAATTTAAAATACACACAATGGATAAATATTATTGTGTTATCATGTCTTATTAACAACATGACAAAAACATGTCGTGGTGGCCGAGTGGATATGGGCATACCTCTTGAATCACAGGTTATGGGTTCAAACCTAGCATATGCTCAGCAGTCGCACTTGGAACCACTAGACCAGCGAGGTAGTTATTTTAAGACGCCTTATAAGTATTACAAAAGACAGTACGGCAACATTATAATAAAACAACTTTTAACCGGATTAATCGCGTGTATGCAGCGTTCGAGTTCGCAGGAGGAGGCCAATAATACACACGATTAAACCGGTTAAAAGTTGTTTTATTATAATGTGTAGTGATCACGAAAACCTAAGATATTGCATAGCAAGATCTTTATTTAATAACATATTTCTTCAATGGATACGTCCAAGCGAATCAAGAAGCACGTCTTTCCATTATTTGTAAGGGACTTCCGTCCCTTGATCCTAAGGACCCCGAACCACTGACCTTTAAACATGATTTTTATAGATTCTCTTAAGATCTCTACGACATTTTTATGAATAAAGAACAGCGTTTTTTTATATTGAAAGGTTTCAAAAACAGGTTTACATCATGTTTACTGTTATACATAAAGCTTCTTTTGCCACCTCATTGATTTAAAATCATATTTATAAAATAACGGAAAATAAATTAATAATCTTCGAATCTACTTAAATTGAAAAAAAAAGAATATTCTTGAGCTGAATCGCCGACCGAATTTTTCTAAAAATATTTTATCTCTTAAGTCTCAAGTCACATCACGTGATTTCGGTAGGTACACTGCGTACTCTTAACTATAATACAAAAAAAACACACCGCCTTTATTAGTCTCTACCCTCGTCCCTCCAACACCGGCCACTCCATAAGACCTTAGTCCTTAGACAAACCTTACTTAAATTATACTTCAAAAAAAGGCTTACGTGATTTTTACAACCCGAAGAATTAAAGCACACGAAGAATTACTATAAATGCGACTATCAATTCGTTGGTAACCGAGTTAGCCAATAGGTAATTTGCGCGTAGTGGCAAGAGCCTTAACAGGACACTGCTGCTTAAATAAGCACATGTTCAACCTGTGGTTAAGCGAGACACAAACCTGCAGATGGTGTAAAGAGGCTGACGAAACACCACTTCACCTTTTGGGGGAATGTGGACCGCTGATACACAAGCGCTACACTCATCTAGGGAAGCATATTTTGGGCCCGGATGAAATGGTGGAGCTCACCCCTAGGAAAATCCTGCAGTTCATCACAGCGGCAGGGTTCAGGGATGCACTCTAATTTAATCACAAAGTGGCGATCACAATAGACCTCTTATGGTCTAAGTGACACTATAGCCACATATAATAAATAAAAAAAAAAAAAAAAATAGCCAACAGGTACGCTGATCTTAAAAGTTTCTTGCGTCAAAATCTACAGCAAATTATTCATCGCCAAACCATTAATGTCACAAGTCAATTGTGTCAAAGTTATATTACGTGTCTCTAACACCTAAATATTACAACCTAATGACCTAGACCATTTTATAAAAATAGCCGACACAGGCGACCTAATGAGCTCACAGTTGAAGGAACATGAAAAATGTCTACATTTTTGATATACGGCTACTTTTCTAGGGAAAATACGTCGTTGTTGTCACAAACTTTAGTATAGAACTTTTGATAACCATGACTGAGTAGTGATAGCCTTGTGGTACGACCGTTGGACTGACAAGTCTAAGGTCGAAAGTTCGAATCCAAGGCACGCACCACTGTCTTTTCGAAGTCATGTGCGTATTATAAACTAATTATCACTCGCTTAAAACGTTGAAGGAAAACATCGTGACAAAGCCCTGTCAGAGAACTACGGGTGGCTTAAACTCTGACACTAGGTTGTTCATCAACCACTCGATAAGAAGACGAAGAAGATAACCATAAAAAAGGTAATAGTGAATCAACCTTAAAAGATAGACATATTTTGGACTGTCAGTGACTGTTCAGTCCTCCTGCGACCACGAACGCTGCAAACTGTTCGAAACGTCTGAAAAAACAAAAAACCAATAATACACGCGATTAATCGGGTTAAAAGTTGTTTTATGTGTGATCGCGCAAACCTAAGATGTTACTAGTTACTTTTTTTTATAACTTTTAAAGGGGAACAATTCCGTCATAAATGATTTTTGCGTAACTTTAACCGTTTACGCAGCGCACGCAACGGAAGCTCTTTAAAGGAATACTTTTTTTCCCATTTTTGCAATATTTTTCATTGATGCTCCGCTCCTATTGGTTGTAGCGTGATGTTATATAGCCTATAATCTTCTTCGATAAATGAACTATCCAACACAAAAATATTTTTTCAGTTCGAACCAGTAGCTCATGAGATTAGCGCGTTCAACCAAACAAACAAACAAACTCTTCAGCTTTATAATATTAGTATTGATGTGACATACATGCGAAATAATTTCTAAATTAAATATTATCAATATTATTGTAATATTAAATATAAGCAGGAGATATTATAATGCACAAGTGTATGCGCAAACACAGTCGCACTCCCTCTTCCTTCACTTTCATAGTGCGATGGGACGGCAATCTGACACGACCTGAGAGAGAACAGGCGCAGGACCGACGGCTTTACGTGCTCTCCGAAGGACGGGGGTGTCACACCAAACTCCAGGCTACTACTGAGAATTCCCTAACAGAAAAACCCAAAAACATTTTGCCTGACCTAGGAATTGAACCCAGGACCTTACGCTCAGCAGCCGCGCTTGCGACCACTAGACCAACGAGGCAAAACTACGTAGATGAAAACTATATAGATGTATTTCTACGAAATAAATAAAAACCGTAATAAATTTCAAAACTATGTTAACGATATAATGAAAATCGGTTCAATTTTACGTTGAAAATCGTGCTACGAGTATGTTCATAACTTCTAACTTATGGATATTTTGAATAACTTTTATTTATTTGGCAATTAATCATAATATTGAAATAGGTTATGGAAACAAGGGCGGAACAGCTAGTAAGCGTACCTACTACAAAATCTAAAAACAGACAATTATAAAAAGCATTCCTATTATAAAAGCTATAAACCTAGTTCAACTCTAGTGTATCCTGAAGCGATCAGTTAGCGGTACAAACTGGTACAAAACAATTCCACTACGACCCCCAAAAGAAAAACACCGAACCGAAACACGCAAAGGCTTAAAATACGTACCGAAGCAAATCGGCAACACTTTCATAAAATTGCCCCAGCTTAACGACTTTCGCAAGTTAAACCGTTTTCACTAATACGAACAGTTAGTTACTCCAACTCGATATTTAAGTACCCCAGTATTGATTACTTCAGCCTGTGCTTTTTAGAGCTTTCAGCCAATTTGGAACGGTCGTTATAATTTTACTGTAAGCAGAAATTATAATAACTTTAGAGTTCGCTAAGCATGCGTTAATGCTTTTCAAAGATTTATCTTTAATAGAAATTATATTGTTTGATTTAAAATGCTCTTGATGAATTTAAAGTATATATTCGGTCCTATCCGAAAACCAGCGCTGCTTCATTTCGATGGAGTAGCTTATGCTGAGATAGGGGCCTTTTTTGGTCTCGTGCAGGTCCTTAGTATTCTTAATTTTTGTTTTATGATTTGTGTATTTTCTGTATGTTTAACCTGCTTACGAGGTCAAAATAAATACTTTCTTTCTTTCTTTCTAAAGTAAAATTTTGCGGTAGCTGTCCAGGACCAAGCATTTTCAAAATTAAAGGCAATCTCTTTCAAAACATTTTTTTTTTGTGTATGGCATCTCGCAGGTCAGCCTAGGAGGTTGTCGACTGCTTAACCGGACTTTCCTGTGGTTGCCTTAAAATAATAAATTATTATTAAGGTCCCCAGCCAGTGCATTCGACTTATAAACTAAGCGACAACACGCTAAGGGCACCCCCTGCGGGGTACGAGCCTCGGCTTAGGGCGTCGCTGGTGGGAGGACAGCAAGGGACTGGCTGGATTGGATTCGAATCATTATTATTAGGGGACGAAGTTAAAGCTACAGGCTCAGCGGCGCGGGCTGTCACGAGAAGACGAAGAAGAGACGTAGAAGGAAACCTTGGAAGGTGGACAATTACGGAGACGTCGCGACGGGCCTCGACGGCGAGGCCGAAATGACGGCGGTCTGTATTTGTGTAATGTGGTGGTGGCCCTACTGCTTTCTTGGAGGAGGGTTATAGCGTCGTCGGAATATGAGAGTGAATACCTAGGTCGGTGAATTCTACTAATCTGTGAGGGGGTATATCGGGCGGCTGCCACGACAAGAGGGTTGGGATGCTTTTCAGCAGAGTCGAAATAACGCTTTGATGTGAGTTTAATGAACTGTTGGATGGTGGTGATTTTGAGGTCGTGGTAGAGGTTTTCATTACGAATATAGAACCGGGCTCCCGTGGCCTTTCGTAGAATACGGTTTTGGAGGGTCTGGATCCTATGGAGACGGTAAGATTTTGCGTGTGAAAACACGACGCAGGCGTATCCATGATGGGGCGTATGCACGTTTCAAAACATGTTTGTTGAGACATTTTTATTGCTGGAATAACTCTTGGACCCCATAATTAAATAACACAGGTTAATTACACAGGTGTAATAGTGGTCCACAAGCGCGACTGCTGAGTACAAGATCTTGGGTTCGATTCCCAGGTCGGGAAAAGTGTTATTGGGCTTTTGTGTAAGAAAAATCTTAGCAACCCGGTATTTGGAATTTATCTCGGGTAATAGCAATAGCTTCACCACCTATTGGCAAGATGGAAGGTGGGATTCCAATTATGTACATATCTGCCTTTCCTCTCGGAAATACAGGCGTGATGTTATGAAATAGTAGTACAGTGAGCGCCATATAGATAGAGGCATTCAATATGACCAAATATGAATCTTAGAACTTACATAACATAACCAGCCCATAACTGTCTCACTGCAGGGCAAGGACCTCTTCTCATACAGAGAAGAGCTTATATAATATATAAGTGATTATAAAAATAAGCCAAACCTACAAACACACTTGAAACAAAATACCTACTAGAACCCTACAATCACACAATAAAATACAACTTTCTCTCCGTAACACAAAAACTAGTACCTTAAATGAGTATCAAAACGACAAGCCAATAACTAAAGTAACGGGCAGCAACTATCTCTGAAAATGACACAAAGTTAATAGTCTCCATTTTTCCCAATAAACCGATTTCCAACCAATTGACCAAAAATAAAAGAAGACCGCTTCGTAATCCTTTGCGGTTTTCAGTTTCAATGGAATTTTTTGAGAGAAATTTCTTAGTCTCGAATATATCCTTTGATCCTTTCTACTACTTTATTGTTCCAAGAAATAACCAGAATTATAGTATTTTTTCGAACAAACTTGTTAAAGTCGATCACCAGTCCTTTTTGACGAAGGAATATCTATTGATCATTTAGGGACAAAGATATTTCTAGATTGAATTGAAATAAAAATGTAATTTAGATGTTCGCAATCACTACATCTACACTAATATTATAAAGAGGAAAGATTTGTATTTTTGTATGTAACGAATAAACTCAAAAATACTAGCCCGATTTCAAAAATTCTACGATCATTAGAATGCTACATTATCCCTGAGTAACATAGGCTATATTTATTACTAGAGAATATTAGGGATCCGTATTAAAACTTCAATAATGTAACCCAAGATGTAAATTTTCACCCGTGCGAAGCCGGGACGGACCGCTAGTATTATAATAAAACAATTGTTAACCGAATTAATCGCGTGTGTTATTGGTTTTTGTTTTTCCTGAGGTTTTGAACGCTGCAAAGGGCAAAACCAATAACACAAGCGATTAATTCGTTTAACACTTGATTTATTATAAAAATGTATCTATCAACAAATAATTATTAGAAAAGTAGAGAGATCTAGAGGATCAATTTCGTAATTGAATACGTAATTGATTAAGAGAATGAAAAAATGGTCATAACAAGGTTTGACTATGCCTCCCGGATCAATGCGCCTGGAATATTCATGTCTTAAAATCCTATTCACGACCGCATTTTTATTTCCATAAAAAAGGTATACTTTTAAAGGTAGCTTGCGTTCTAGAAATATATTAAACACACGTGATGTTTCTGCGATGAGGCTTTAACAGAAAGTTATTTTACCTAAAAATAATATGAAACACACCCGCGAGCGTTCACTACACATTATTCAACTACAGTTCATTACCCTCACTAACATAGGTACACACTTTTATCTACCTTTTGATTCTACAAAGACTTTCTAAATATTCTAATCCGATACGATACTGTAGTATATCTGTATAACAGATAATAATATATGTACATTTTCTCATGCGCATAAGTGGCGGGGTAGCTGTCAAACTAGAAAATATCTGATGCAAGCTAGTGAATGTTACAATATTTGCCTGCAAAAGGCTCTTGGTGTGACAGTAAGCCAATGGTAGTGCCAGATGCGGCTTCACAGACAGTTCCAACTTAAGATGTGAATATGGTATTGAGGTACAAAACATAGCCCATCTCAGATTTAGTCCTGCACTCAGGAGGACATGATAGACTCTGACGAAAGCAGTGTCCATGTGGCGGAATACTAGGCTGACAGGGTATGACTCGTATGCTCGATATGATAGAGGAAGAGAGCGAGTAAGTTACAGTTAATTTGAGATACGTTATACTTAAAACGTAAAACGATATATCCTCTCATACCTACGAACAGTATCATGCCTAAATACGCCTAAATCGAACCAAACAGAAACTAACATAAAGCAGGCTAAGGGTCGTAAATACGTTGCAACAATAACAAACGGCGTATAACTTCTAAACGAGGGGGACTTTAAGGCATTAAACGTAAAGACAAAAGAAGACCCATAAAACTCACTCCCCAAAAAGTTGGGAACGAAGATTGAAGGTAACAATTGGCTGGGGACCCGTTGAACCCTGTTCGATTTGGCACATTCGTCTGTGCGACTCGCTAATACGGTGTAATCATTCATTTGGGTCCTACTCCTCGCTCGATCCAGATGAATTGATATTAAACGGTGCGTAGTTCGATGGAATAGGTGGGTGTGGGGTTCGATGCCTCTTCGTCTTTGTTCTTTGACTTTTTAAGGTGGAGACGTTGTCTTTTCTTTTAGGTCTGTAGTAATATTTAAAAGTTTGTGAAACAGACTTGAGCCACGGGTTTTGCGGTTTTACTTTTCAGAGAGATGGTTAACTTGACATGTAGAAGAGATTCTGAAGGCCTATTTACTTTAAAAATAGTTTTCATTTCATTCGTTTTCATATAATATAGATTCAATATAGATAAGATATATTCAGGTAAACAAGTTTTTTTAACTGTGATTTAGCTCAGTTAGTCATTGGTAGAAGATTACTTTTCTCTATCATCTCCAAAAAGTTTTATAAAACAATTGCATCGGATGCTTCTGTGTTTAGTAAGCTACTCGAAAATACTTGCAAATTTGTATTATAAGAACCGAATACCAGAGTCTAAACAATTTTGTATAAAAACTTTCACGGGGCATTCACAAAATTAATGTAATACCTATATAATATTAATATATTCATATGACAAGATAAATCTTTGAAAAGCATTAACGCATGCTTAGCGAACTCTAAAGTTACAATATTAAATGGAAAAAGAATACGGTCGCGAACAGGATTCGAACCGAGCAGAGGTCGAGATGCCTTAGTGGTCAGAGCGCCTGGAGTATTCATCCGGGAGGCGCAAGTTCGAATCCTGTTCGCGACCGTATTCTTTTTCCATTTAATATTTTAACTTTATATTCATATTAATTATGGTTCACCGGTTACTAGTCACGTGCGTTTTTTGGGATTGTTCAACTAGTTTTGAACTCGAACGGAGCCCTCAAATCTGAACTGAGCCCGCAGCGATGTCTCGAGTCAAATTCTGACTGAGTTTTAACTAACTAGCCTGACAATTTTAACGAGACTAGTCGGCCTCCATTCGAGTTCAAAGCTAGTCGGGTAATCCCGAAAAAAGGCATGTGTGTACTGCATAGCAATGACCGGTGAACAATAATTAAGAATCTATATTAATAAGCAATATAACCAGAGTCAAAGCAAGTAAAGAGTTAATGAAAACTTGTTTTGTATCATGTGGAATCAATTTACTGTCAGTTGTACGAGCGTGATTGAATGAAAATAAAGAAAGATAGTATATTAATAAATCACACAAAAACATAGGGATAACACACAGTAAAATAATAAAAACTAGACAAATTGAAATGATATATCTATGAAAAATAATCAACTAAACACGAAACAAACAAAATAAAAACATCACATACTAATATTAATGATCGACGGTTTAACGCAATATGATCACCCATCTATAGACAGTCGGCGCCAAATGTTGTTTATCACAACGACGGTTTACTGACCAGAGGTTGTAACTCAACCAGGCACAATTTCAAACTCCCGGATGCTACTGAGAATTTACTAACAGAAGAACTCGATAATACATTCCGGATTCGGGCTCGATACCCGGGTCGGGCAATGTGTTATCGAGTTTTTGTTTGTTTAGTTGAGACCTTGAGATCAGCAGTCGCGCTTGGGACCACTAGACCAACGAGGCAGTTAGTTAGTAATAGACTAAGGTTACCTATCAATCCGCCTAGTCTTTTCCCAACTACTTTGGAGCCGGCTTCCAGTCTAACTAGATGCAGCTAATACCAGTATTTTACATGAAGCGACTGCCTGCCTGACCTCCAAAACAGTAACTGCATAACAAGAAATGTCATGGTAAGACTCTTTGTCAGACTTTCAGGCCTCTGACTACCCGTAACGGCTGTCATAGATCTTAATTTGATAACCGGGACCGATGGTTTAACGTACTCTCCGAGGCAGAGAGGGGTCTTGGTATGAAATTATCGTCACCCATCCACAGACCGATCGAGGTTAAGCTGTACTTGCCTTGATCGATCTGTATGGCTATGACTTAGCCATGAGTCCTTCAATATTAATAAGCTAACCTATATCCAAGTTTATTCTAAATTAAAAGTCGCCGAAGATCTCTTCTAAGAATAAAGTACTACAAAATACATTTGCACTTAGCTGTGACATCAGAGATGTGAGAACAGCTTTCGTATCTTCATCCCGTTTAAAATAATGGCATCGATCAGTCAGAGACGTGGAATACTTTAGCGCGGATTTCATCTGGAGTGAATTTTATCACAGTGAGATAGGGATGCTGTTAATCCAAAGATTTATAAGAATTTTCACTGTCGTGGTGGTCGAGTAATTCTGAGCACGCCTGTTGGGCCATAGGTGGGGGTTCAAAACTCGGCTATACCAATGTGACTATTTCAATGTCATGTTATTAGGTACTTCATTAGTTAATGTCATCACAAACATGCGTTCATAGAAAACAACTTGAATTTGACGGTTTGGAGTCACTAACCCGCAGTGACTTCGCGTGGTGATCAATGTTCGTGCTTTCTCTGTATGAGAAGAGGCTCTTACTGTGCAGTGGCACTATTATAGGCTTTTTTTACTTCCTCTTAGCGAGTCAATGACAAAGAGCCTCAATGTTTTATTTACAACTGCAACACGCAGACGTTGTAGTACTACACTACACGTGTTTCGTCCCCCCACGGGGCATCATCAGGTGCTGTTAGACCGTGTAATGTCCTCCAAGTGGTGGTGGCGCTAGTCGCAATTTTCACCGCTTGCGTATGTGCATATATTTGCGGACGGGTGGGTGGTGCACAGGTAATGCATGACTACCCTCAATATTGTGGTCTAGATATTGTATTAATTTGCATTCATTTTAATGAACTTCATTTTAATGATATCTCTACACGTTCCTAAGAAAAAGGGCCTTGTCAGACAGAAAGACGGACAAAGAAGTGATCTGAGAAGGTTTCCTTTTTTTTATTTTTCCGAAACTGAACCATAACCATAAGGATTCTAAAAATATCCCTTATATCTAAATCGGTTCAGGTGTTTAGACTCACATACATACATACGTGAACCCTAAAAACATAACACTCCTTTTTTCGGGCAGTCGTGTAAAAATGAGTAAAATGTAAGTAATAAATACTGTGTGTGTGGGTTTGTGTGTGTGTGTGCGTGTGTGAGTGCGTGCGTGCATGCGCGTGTGTGTGTGTATGCATAGCAAAGACGTCACTAAAAGACGTTGACGTAGGGTTAAGTTTAAATTATAATAATTTCGATTGTTAAAATACTTCACAACACGCAATAATTATAAGCAGGAATATTTACACACATACATTTCCCAATGGAGTAATCAGTATTCCTGATTGCTGTATGAAGCAAGTATTAATTACCGTGGTGTGGGAATTGGGGTGGGCGATCTGTCTAGATTGTGAAGGTAATTTGTTGAATACGTATTATTAAATATATGGTAAGCTTGCAAAATGCACGTATGGACAAATTAGAAAACCACATTATTGAATTAAAAACCTCTAACTCAAAAATTGAGGAATCAAATATAGAAATCGAAAAATCTATGTCATGCTTATCCGACCAGCTCACATCACTAGAAACAAAAATTACGGACCTTGAAAAGCAACGAAACTCAATGACAGTTAAACTAACCGCACTTGAAGAGAAGATTGAATTATTCGACCGTAACATTGTGAAAACTTCTGTGGAGCTTCGCAATGTCCCCAAGCGGTTTAAGGAAACTAAAAAGATGCTTTATGATGCATTGCTAGAGTTGTCAAAACACATTGATATTAATTTACTATCTTCTGATATACGTGATGTACGGCGGCAACCATCAAAAAAAGAAAGCACGACCTCAACTCTTACGGTTGAATTCACCAATACCCTAATCAAGAATAACTTTCTAACTGCTGTTAAGGAACACAACAAGCGAAATACTAATAATAAACTGAACTCCTCTGACTTGGGTTTTGATGCACCTACAACGCCAACCTACGTTGCCGAACAACTAACGACATATTCAAAAAGGCTTTTCTATTTAGCACGCAATTACGCGAAAGCAAACCAATACTCGTATTGCTGGACCACTGATGGACGCATCTTGATCAAGAAAAACCCTGAGAGCCCCTCTATCGCTATAAAAAGCGAATTTCAACTCAATAATCTAACTTTACCTACAGTAATATGACTACTATTGTTTCTTCGAGAATATTTTTAAACCTAAGATTATTTTATACAATTTTTTCTACTGGTTTATTATCAAAATAATTATTAGTTATAATCTAACAAACAAATACACATTTTACTCAACATTTAAAAACATTGCTTACACATCTCAACTAAACAACCTCATCACACCACATATTTTTCTCACTTACTCTACTCAGTACTCACTTATGTTCCCAACACACTTACTAAATCACCCATCACATCGTGACTGCCATCCGTCTACCCTCCGACCTTAAAATTTTGAATTAACAATGAATAATAACATTATAGATGTTATCAATAATGTTGATAATTTTTCTGTATCTGAGACTTATCTTTGCACACCCGAACAAACCAAAACATACGTAAAAAATTTGAGCGACTGGCACACAATTCTGATGCAAAATATTCGATCCCTTAATTGTAACTTTTTACACCTAGAAACACTCGTTCACCGTTTGTATATGGACTGCGATTTTCTGGTCCTTACTGAATGCTGGTTACCATGCTCCAGTAACTCCCGTATACCCGCCCTACTTAATTATAACACGTACAGCACTACTAAACATCTTAATCAGAGTGACGGGGTTGTTGTCTATGCAAAATCAAATTTATTAACCTCTTGCGAGGAACCTGACCTTCTTGGTTCAGCTTCAGGATTGCTTGTAACACTTAAAACGGATATGGCTATCCTATGTATCTACCGATCGCCGTCTACTGATAATATTCATACATTTCTTACTGCACTCAATACCATACTCCCAGCCCTCGCTAATTACAACTCTGTAATCATAACCGGAGATATCAACGTAGATATTAAATCTGCTACAATGGACTTCCGATCACATGAGTACCTTAGCACCTTGGCATTCCACGGTTTCTTACCCGCCCACTCTTATCCCACCAGAGGTAACAACTGTTTGGACCATATTATGATTCGAACCAAGATAAAAACTTTGACACTAGTTTACAACACGACAGTAACCGACCACTGCTCTTCTCTCCTCTTTCTTAACAAAAATAAAATTAAACCACCTGTCCAAAAAACAATTTCTAAGATTGACTACAATACACTTGATATCAACATGCGAAATCTTGACTTTAACCCACTTTATCATATCTCGGATCCAAACATTGCCATAGATAATCTTATAACAATAATAAAATCTACCATAACCGAATGTACAAGCATTGTAAAAGTGTCAGCTAATAAAAGAATTCTTAAACCATGGATTACTCCTGGTTTGCTGAGGTGCATACGAAACCGTGACTGTCTACACAAAAAAGTTAAACAGACACCAGGTAACTTAATTCACGTTATTACTTACAAAAGATACAGAAATTTTTGCACCGCCCTGTTAAAAAAAGTTAAAAGGCAATATGACTCAAATGAATTAAATAAGGCTAGTCAGAATCCTAAAAAACTTTGGGACACCATAAAAAACATCACTAACACCCACTCAACGAGAAACAACTCCAATCACTTGTTAACCTACTCACTGTCACCCAACCAGTCTTGTAACGAGGCAAACAATTTCTTCGCCAATATTGGGAAAAAACTTGCAGATAATCTCAATTCTGGTCTATCTCTTCCTCCTCCATCTAACACCACATGCTGCACAAACTCCTTCGTACTAGAACAAACTGATATAGAGGAAATTATTATTACTATAAACATGTTAAAGGTCAATGCTGCTTCCGGATGGGACGGTATCTCCCAGTACTTTCTGAAACGATACGCTCGGATCCTTGCACCCGTACTCTGTCACATCTTCAACATTTGCCTAGAAACTGCTGTTTTCCCCACTGGCCTAAAAAGAGCTATCATTCATCCTATCTTCAAATCTGGCGACAAGAGCTTACCTAACAACTATCGGCCTATCGCTGTTCTTAGTGCTTTATCGAAGGTGTTGGAACGCATTGTTAACAAGCGACTTACCCACTATTTTGAAAGTTTTAAGCTTCTGTCACCCCAACAATTTGGCTTTCGCAAGAAAAAATCTACCTGCGACGCAGTTCAAAACCTTATCAACAATGTTGTAGAAAACTTAAACGGTAATAAAAAAGACCTTACCATATTTTTAGATCTTGCGAAAGCCTTCGATACCGTCCCCATCTCAATCCTATTACTCAGGCTCGAGGGCATCGGCGTAAGAGGGTCCCCACTTGATTTTTTCAGGAGCTATCTGACAGACCGGTCTCAGTCAGTCGTTATAGACAATCACAGGAGTAAAGAACTGCCTATTCGGTATGGTGTACCTCAGGGCAGTATATTAGGGCCCACACTGTTTCTAGTGTACATTAACGGTCTCTGCAACCTCGAAATTCCAAACGCTAAAATAGTCTCCTATGCAGATGACACAGCCATTACATTCTCTGCAAACTCGTGGCTGGAATTACAGACTGTCGCACAAAGCGGCTTTAATACCATTGTGAAGTGGCTTTTGACACACACCCTGACTCTTAATGCTAGTAAAACCAACTTCATCACATTTTCCATCAATAACGCTTCTCAACCTAATAGCACTGTTTCTTTAAAAGCTCACTCTTGTCTTGTCCAAAGTCAATGCCTGTGCCCAAATCTGACGCCGGTGGAAAAACTTAAATATCTTGGTATAATATTAGACAAAAACCTTAACTTCAAACCACACATTTCGACTCTAACCAGCCGGATACGCAAGTTAATATACATATTTAAGACCTTGCGGCATGTAGCTAACACCGCAATTATTAGAAACGTATATTTTTCCATGTGCCAATCTATCCTCATTTATTGTATTTCTTGCTGGGGTGGAGCCCCAAAAACCATACTAAAGCCATTGGAGATTGCCCACAGAGCAATTCTTAAAGTTGCAACGTTCAGACCTATACTTTTTCCCACAAGTGAACTCTACAAAACCTGCAACGTTCTCAATATTCGGCAACAATACATCTTACATGTAATATTAATGCAGCATCAAAAAACACCTTATCTAAAAATTACGAAACGCCGCAAAAACAAGATCTGCTCTGTTCCTCCGGTCAGGACATCCTTCATAAAAAAATTCTTTTTCTACCTTGGTCCGTCACTATATAATAAAATGAATGAGAAATTGCCGATTTATGGATCTACAATATTTAATTGTAAGAAGACTGTCCGCTTTTATCTACTTAATCTCAATTATGACGAAACAGAAAACTTGCTTAAGTAACCATTTTTATAAGGTTGACAACAATACATCCACCCACCCTCACACAAACCACACACACACACAAACACACACACACAAACACACACAAACACACACACACACACACACACACTACACTTATCACAACTTATACCCACTTGACCAACATTCAAAATTTCCTGTATTTAACGATTTTATTTTTTTCTGTTTTCCTTTTTCTCTGCATGTAATGTCATTGTTACTAGGATATTTAACATTTATAACACGTGCTATTAAACTCTCATATGTATAAGGGGATCGGTCCTGTCTATCCCTAAACACAGGTTACTCAGTAACCTATCTAGGAAGACAGAGCTTCACCCACTTACCAGATTAATATATACACTACTGCGCTAATTGTATCTTGTTATCTGGTCCTTGTAAGAAACAATAAACAAAAATAAAAAAAATATTTCCATTGTTATGTCTGTTCATTGTGCGCTGACCATTGAATAACAAACTACCTGTATAGCGCCGACAACCCCAAAAGACGTATTAAAATGTGGAAGAAGATTTAGGAGTAGTGAGCAGAGGTTCAGATGGCTTAGTGGTCAGATCGCCTGGAGTATTTATCCGGGAGGCGCAGATTCGAATCCTGCTCACAACTGTATTTTTCTATTTTGGGAGTTTATTTCTGGTGAGTAGAGGTTGAAATGGCTTAGTGGTCAGATCGCCTGGAGTATTTATCCGTGAGGCGCAGATTCGAATCCTGCTCACGACTGTATTTTTCTATTCTGGGAGTTTATTTATGGTGAGTAGATATTGAAATGGCTAAGTGGTCAGATCTCTTGGAGTATTTATCCGGGAGGCGCAGATTCGAATCCTGCTCACGACTGTATTTTTCTATTCTGGGAGTTTATTTATGGTGATTAGATATTGAAATGATAGCGCCGACAACCCCAAAAAACGTATTAAAATGTGGAAGAAGATTTCGGAGTAGTGAGCAGAGGTTCAGATGGCTTAGTGGTCAGATCGCCTGGAGTATTTATCCGGGAGGCGCTGATTCGAATCCTTCTCACGACTGTATTTTTCTATTTTGGGAGTTTATTTCTGGTGAGTAGAGGTTGAAATGGCTTAGTGGTCAGATCTCTTGGAGTATTTATCCGGGAGGTGCAGATTCGAATCCTGCTCACGACTGTATTTTTGTGTTCTGGTTGTCTACCACTTGTAAGCTGTCGTAAGAGATCCGCTAAATCGAGTTAAGACCAGCAACAAATTTATACATATAAATAATTTTGATGCACAATAAAGAGGGTTCGTTATTGTTATTACCTAATTTTAAATAGTAATTTGAAATATATTTTATATGGGTCATTATGTACACAAGCTACGGCGTCCATTCTGATGCAGAAAATTAACTGAAAGTAGAAAATTAACTGAATGTAGAGAATTGCTGTATTTTATTTACAGTTACTATAAGAGTGGTAAAAATTATGAGACGTTAAATTCAAATAACGGCATTTCAACCTATTTAAGTTTGATGTTTTTAATTTTTTTGGCCCCATAAAAACATGTCTACATAAAATGTCCGAAAATTTTAGTTTGACGTCCCTAAATTCAAATTTGTCGTTTTTCGCGTCTCGCTCTTATTTTATCTGTTAGTATGAGACATAAATGTTCTTATTAAAGTTTAGGTAGGCTACACCAGACTTGATGCCAATGGCGTCAATTCTAATGTAGGTACTTAAACTAAATGTAGAACATTCCTGTTTTTACTATAAGAGTTAGATGGGACGAATGAAGAGATGATAAATTCAAATTAAGGCACGTCAAATTAAAATCTCCGAACATTTTTAGTAGGCACAGTTTTAGGTAGCCATTAAAATTAGAGATATCAAACGAAAATTGTAAGGAAATTTTAGGTAGACATGATTAAATTTGGATTTGACGTCATCCCGTCCCGCTCTTATAGTAAAGTAAAAGAAAATGCTCTTAATTTTGTTTATTTTGCTACATCAGAATTGACGTCAATGCCAAGTGTATAAAAATCTCGTGTCACAGTGTTTGTTATTGAACTCCTCCGAAACATTTTCATGATTACATTTGGTCGCGATTACCGACATCTACGCGGGCGAAGACGCGGGCATCAGCTAGTCAAGTATAATTTTATACTTCTCCCATTCGAAGATTTAAATACAATTACGTTTGAAAAAGATTTCAAAGATATGTACAGCACTTTATTATTTATCTTGTTTTCTATATTAATATGAACTCCATGTTATTTCTCATGCTCTGAAGTTATTATAAGCTACGCATGATAATATACGTCTGTTATGGAAACATCCTTTCACAAACGAAGCTGTTTTGTTAACCTTTTAGGATAACTGTTTGAACATCTGTAATTTATGACTTGCTAATTATTATGTTTGGAATATCAATGAAAGACGCGACATTAAGCATTCAATAATAACATGTAACATACAACATCACGCCTGTATTCCCCGAAGGGGTAGGCAGAGGTGTACACACTTGTACGCACACATTTCACCAATGCCGTTTTTAAGTAACTTAGTCGGTGGTAGCCTATTGCCATCAGTCGTGAACAATTCCAAACTCCGGACTGCTACTAAGAATTTTCTAACAGAAAAAAGCCATTTACACTGCGCGACCTGGGAATCAAATCAATAAACAAGTGTAGATAATGACCCACATCATAGGCTACTTTTCATCCTAGCACAATCCGTGCGAAGCTACGGGGCAGCAGCTAGTATAAGGAATATATTATAATTATATTGTTGTGTGTCTCGTGGTATTGTGATATAATAAAATATTTTTCTTTCTTTCTTTCTGAATAAATCATGACGCCTGTATTCCCCAAAGGGGTTGGCAGAGATGTATTCTGTTGTACATCCATATTTCACCAATGCTGTTATTAAGTCCTATGTGATAGGTGATGAATCTATTGCCATCTATCGGGCACAATTCCAAACTCCGAACTGCTACTGAGAATTCCTAAAAGAAAAATCCAATGACACTGCCTGATCTGGGAATCAACTCCAAGACCTCAAGCTCTTGTAAATCTAAACTATAACGACTATTCATACGTAAAAGTAGCTAATATCGGTATACTACCTAAGACCCATAAATAAAAAATTGGAATCAATACAAATAAATAAAGTGTCTGCTTTAATGTCATATAATAGTATTTTTTTAAGCTCATACTATTATTTGCACGATACCGATGCCTAAAAATCGGGTTTTAAAATTTTTGTCTGTCTGTTTGTTCCGGCTAATCTTGAAAACGGCTGGACCGATTCTGATAAAATTTCCTTGTCAGTTGGCTGACTATATAAGGAATAACTTAGGCTAATTGTAATATAATTAAACGTGGGTGAAACCGCGGGGCATAGCTAGATTGCAATATAAAAGAAACGAATACAAATACGCATTCAGTATAGATACCATTACAAATTGAGATTAATAACATTTCAACTCCTCGAAATTATTAAAACGAATTAACTTAGGAGCGTAATAATTGAGTTTCGCTAACAACTGCTTGTTGGCCTAGCTAATCATGTTTCTCCAGTATTTTGTTATTAATAAAAACTACAAATGAAAGTGCGAATTGTAAGGAAACTAAGTTTGCGGAATATTACGTTCCTTTGTTGGAAATTTACATACATTTGTACAGTTTTAATTTTGCTCTGCTCTCGGCCGAGGCCATTTCCATACTAATTTCGGGATTAACAATAAGCTGCGAATTTTTTAAATGGATTCAGATGTAGGGGTAGTATTATCGATTTTTGTTTTGCAATTGGATGCATGGGGAACAAAAGGAGATTAAAAGTAGTAAGATTTTAAAGTGAACAAATGCTTTTAAAGCTCCTTCATAACTCTAACGTATCGAGTCCGATGTTAGAATGAATAGATTTCTTCTGGATCTATGTCCTTCATCCTCGGCCAAACCGTCGCTTTACCATCAGGCGGGTTGGTTGCGAAACGTAGATCCATTTTTGATAAATAAAAAAATTATCAGTGACAAATAGCGAGGAATAAAGAAATGGATAGAAGAACTATTTCTTCTTTTGTACAAATAATAATATCTTCTAGATATTTTAAAGTTATAAAGATGAAGGATACGGTCGTGAGCAGGATTCGAACCTGCGCCCCCCGATAAATACTCCAGCCGCTCTGACCACTAAGCCATCTCGACCTCTGCTGACTACCGTGAATTTTTCTTCAAAGCCTATGTCCTTCACCAAGGTCCAATATATCTCCTTGCCAAATTTCGTTACGATGCGTTCAGCCGTTTAGTCGTGAAAACGAAACAAACAAACAGAGTTACTGTCGTGTTTATAATATTAGTATGGATTAATTTATAATATGCGCATAATAACGAAAAGTTAGTATGCATTTAGTTGGAATCTGTGACCTTGGACTTACCAAGTCTAGCAGTCCTCTCGTCTGTGGAGGGACCGACAGTCGGTCGGCAATAAGGCGCATCTGTAGGGCCATATTTTCACGGGTGGACTGTGTCGACCTCCTTGCGTATACATAATGATATCTTTGTTTTTTTAAATGGAAAGCACTATGGTGATGTATAGAAAGGTTAAAGTATATTAAATTTCCTTGTATACTGTATACAACTTAATAGACAAAATAAAAAGAAATATACGTCTTTTTAACCGTAAACACAAAAAATCGTATTTTGTGACCTATTTTCGATTATAATACATTTGAATTATCATTTCGTAATGATAAAAACTATTAATCCCGATACAGTATACCTATTTTTATCTATTTAATAATATTGAAACCCGTACATACAATTTTATTATAAAAACACGTTATCAAAAATTACGGCCGGCGGAGTTCCCGGCGCCGCTATGGAATGTTATATGTTATATACAATATTGGCTCGACTGGCTATATTTTTATTGTTTTGTGAACATAAGAATATGATCTAAACATTGGATAACTCATGTTAATGCTCAGTTATAAATATTGGGATATTTATCGAAATTAAACTAGGTACTTACCAGTACGGGTGCCGCCCACTGTTTTTATCAAAATATACGTAATTATTATCCGCCCCTAAGACGACCCTCTGACCTGGATCACTCACAACACTCACTAAATCAAATACTACACTATAAAAGACTCACCTGAGTCCACAGACAAACTGTTTAGAACAGTTTTGTGGACCTATATATTATACTAAGGTTAAGCACTATTCTGTAATAATAATAAATAAAAAAAATAATAATAATAACACTGCGATATAAGAAGAAAAAAGGTAGGTCAACGCTTTAAATAAAAAGATAATACTATAACAACTACACAACGGGAGCAACGGCCGAGTCACTATTATTGCGTCATCACTACGTAATGTTTACTTACGTAATTATTATTCCGAACTTGCACAAACTAACTTTTTTTTATTTATATAGTCACTGTAGTCTATAATTTACACTAATCATAACACGTATATGGAAACTTACACGTTTAAACGCGAAAACTAAGCATTTATTTGCGCATCATAACTCGAACGCTGCAATGAGCCGACTGTCGGGTCCCCCACAGATGCGCGTTTACAAGATGGCGGCGGCCCACTGACGAGAATAGACAATCAAATGCTATAATTTATTTTTTCTTTTTATATATTTATATCATAACAACATCATACAGATCACTCCAAGGCGATGTTATAAGCATATACAAAAATATAAAAAATTTAACGTTACCCGTATTTAAAAATGTATTTTGTGTCGTGGGTACATTTACAAACACAAATATCACACGTACACATAAGGATCCATACACACTAGGTACATATCTGTAGATCTTAGAAATACTAATTCCTAGCGAGAATCAAATGCGGCGATCTCTCAACTACTGGCACTAAGGGCGTGGTAACGATAATAATTTACTTCTTTTAACATAACATACGCCCCGAGGGAGTAGGCAGAGGTGTGGTGAAATGTGGGTGTGCAATTTCACACTCATATTTCACCAATGCATGAATACAACCTGCGCCGACATCAAATAAATTATAAACAAATAAACAAAAAAAAATAAAAACTTGTTTATTCAGAAAAAGTGCAATGCAATTTACAATTTTCTTATAATTAAAATAAAGCAGACATTTCGTATTTGCCTGAACTAGGTTGAACCTGTGCCCCAGGCTAAGAAGTGCATAAACTTTTACAAATTAACAATAAAATAAACTTAATCAAGATTAAAATTAAAATGTATTATTTATATTATATTATATTTTTGAATTAATTATATATATTATATTTTTATATTATATTTTTGAATTAAAATTAACAGTTATTATACAAAATTAATATATAGTAGTGATCATTTAAACATAACATTATGACAGCAGTTTATTTGCATACTACGAGTAAATCTTCTGTCTGTTCGTAATAAATGTTTTGCAAATATTGTCCCATAACCTACTATTTAGTAATGTCAGCATTGTAGGTTAGCATGGTGCGTGCATAATGAAAAGTTGATGAACAGTCAACACGCTGCAGGATTTATGTAGTAGATGAGTAGGGAAGAAACAGAGATGGAAGTTGGCTTTGACCTTTAAAACTGCTCTCTGAGCTCGTTTAAGAGTAAGTATATTAGTTTCAGGTGCGCCGCCCCATGAAGTTATACAGTATTGAATTATGGATTGACATAGAGCTAAATAAATTTGTGTGATTAATTTCGAATCTGCAATTGTCCGTAGTTTTTTGAAAACGCATATTAATTTACGCACTCTTTTAACCAGACTGTCGATATGTTGTCTAAAGGAGAGTGTATCGTCAATTACAACCCCAAGATGTTTTATGTTGCAGGTTTTGAGGAATAATTGGGATAAGGGCAGGGGGATCATGATTTCACGAATGCTGAAGAATTTACTAAAAACCCAATAACTTTGCCTGGCGCTGGAATCAAACTCAGGACCTCATGCTCAGCAGTCACACTCGGGCCAAGTAGACCAACGAGGCAGTATCTTTCTTTTGATTAGGGTACAGGGAAGAAAAAAATGAACAAGAGTGACAAATAAAAGTTAGAAATTAATTAAAAGCATTAAAAATCACACCTTACTAGCCTATGTTACCCGAGACAATGTAAAGATTCTAACGACACCCCATACATCGGAATCGGCTCAAACATTTAGAAGTTATAGTGAAATAAAAAAACTCACATACATACATTAACCCGAAAAACAACACTTTTTTTGAGCATTCATGTAAAAACAATTAAAACAATTAACCTACCAAACTTTCTTAACATCTATAAAACCTCATACCACAGCCGACTATTTCAAAACAATTTCACGGTATTTCACGCTACTGAGTACAAAACACAGAAATGATAAACAGCGGAGCGGGGACATGGATACATTCGCTGAAAAAACACCGCCTTATTTTATAAAGCGTAATTTAAAGTACGCGAACGCTTGTACTGAAAAAGTATTCAGCATGATTTATTTTTCAATTTGTCTTGTAAGTTGAATTTTTTTATTTCTTTACTGTAATTTTGTAATTTGTGCTAAGATAAGGCTTTATAGTTGGTGTGACATAGCTAGATAGAAGGAGACCGAATCGGTGGCAGTTACCACCAACAACAGCATTCCCAAAGAGGGTTGACGTCAGGCAGGCGGCTGGTCATAAAACATAGCCAAAACTTTAGCAGCATGCCAGATACAGGTATGCTGCGCCGACCCCAATAAATTGGGATAAGGGCAGGGGGATGATGATGATGAAACTTCATGTCCGTGAATTATGTAAAAATATAAGGTATTTACATTAGGATTTAGAGCAGTCCAGAGACTGAAAACTTATTATGAAAATTATATTTTTTCGTGGAAAAAAAATACGGTTGTGAGCAGGATTCGAACCCGTGCGTCCCGGATAAATACTACAGGCACTCTGACCGCTAAGCCATCTCGACCTCTGCTCACTACCGCGAATTCTTCTTCCACATTTAATACGTCTTTTGGTGAGTTCACCGTGACCTTATTCTTTATCCACAAAAAATATAACTTTAGAGTTCGCTAAGCATGCGTTAATACTTTTCAAATTAAAATTTTCATTTGTCTGTATTTATTATAAAAATGTTTTAGTACTAAGTAAATGTTTAGTTTATAAGTTGTGGGAGTACCTATTTGGTATTACTTGGTAAAAGCCTTGCGTTACACTTTACACGTTAACTCGACTCATATCCGGTTTCTGTGGCAGTTTTATTGGAAGATTGGAAGTTTATGTGTTAATTTAAGAATTTGGAGGCAGAGGGCGCCACGGTGCACTAGTAAACATTAGCTCTGTGTATTAATTATTGTAAAAAATAGATAAAGTGCTTCAAATGATAAGAAAAGTGAAAAATAGTTTAAAACTAAAGGACCAACAGTGATAAAAGTTATAGTTCACCTAAAATTCACAAGGATAGTGAAATAAAACACAACTTGTGCCAACGATAACGAACTCCATTTCAAATTTTCTAACACCTATTAGAAGAGTGTAAATACTAATATTCTGTGAAGTTAGTGCATACCCAGAAATACATCAGTTGGAGACATCCCAGTAAGCTAAGAAACATTTATTTCATGATTAAGTGTTGAAAAAATTCACTTAAACTACAATTCATTCTGTATCTAGAATTGATAGAAGCTCCATCTATCGACGAGTGCTGAAAACACTAGCTCAATATCGACAGATAATTATAACACCAAACTGTCCAACGAATTAATATCACTATCGTACATTAGAGGGCGTTGTTTTTAAAAAGTCTATCAAACTGCTTCAAAATCTTCAAATGGCGCCTAGGTATTGTGCAGGATGTCAACAAAAAACCAATACAGAAAACCTTACCTGTTCTTTATGCAAGGATATATATGATTTACAATGTGCTAATACTACAAGGGATAATTTCAATCGTATGACGCTGGAAAATAGAAATTCATGGAAATGCCAGGCGTGCCGTTGCAAAATCCCCAAAACTGGCAACATAAATACCCCAATACGACAGCAACATTATAGGATAACTCAGCCATTAAATTCACCACCTAAAGACTCCGCAGATATTAATATTACAATTAGAAAAAAGACAACCTACTCCGAGAATGATACAATTACATCGGAAGACTTAAGTTTCTTAGGTGACACAATGCGTCCAGAAGATGAGAAAGCTACTGCAAACACAGACATGCAAGCAACTACGTCCCTGCAAAATCTTAGTGAAATTATAATACAACGCCTGAAAGAAAATAATAAATACATAATATCTGAATTACAAAATACAATCGAAATTGAAATAAATAAAGCCATTACTAAATTGAAAGATGATATTGAAGGAAAAACAAACTTTTTATTTAAACAAAATGATAAAAAAACCCAGGATATAGACATCATAAATAAAAAAATTGAAAACCTAAACAAAGAAAACGAAGCTCTAAAAGAAGAACTTAAAAAATTTAAAACTATGCCGGAATTGAAGTACAGTGAAAACAACTCTAAGAAAATTGTAGTATATGGCTTCCCTGAAATTTACAAAGAGTCCGAAAGTGAACTACATTATAGATTAATAGACATGTTTTATGAAACCCTACAAGTAGACCTAACTCATTATATTGAAGAAACGTACAGAATAGGAAAGAATTACAGAAAAAACCGACCTCTTGTAGTTGAACTCCTTAGCAAAAATATGGCCAAATATATAATAGAAAATAGATACTATTTACAAGGAACAAAAATATTTATATCCGAACACTTAACTGAAAACCAAAGACAGGACAGAAAATTATTGCGTGAAGAAATGCTGAGAGCACGAAAAAAGGGCCAATATGCGATTATAAGAAATAACCAACTGTTTATAGATGGAAAAAGAACACCCATTATAGAAGAAGAAGAAAGTAAAGAGAATAATATATCATATCAGAGAACCTATGTAACAAATGAAAAAATAGAAAACAATACAAGAACACGCACAACAATACAACAACTTAACAACTACAACAACGCATTAGAAAATATAGAAAACGATACATTTCGAAACTACAGGACAACAATTTAAAGTTCTGTTCCAGAATATACAAAGCATTTGTAACAAACACCATCTATTAGAAGCCTTCTTCCACGAAAAACCTATATATAATGTAATAAGGAAAACTGGAAGTTCACGCGGCGCCCTTTTGAGTTACTCCTCGAAACAAAATTAATTTTGCATCTAAAAAGACACTTAAGTGCTATTTAAAGTAGATAATCTATTGACATTGTTTACTACGTCAAATCCACAGTGAAAAATAAGTGAATTAAGTGCAAAATAAATCGAATTTGGACTAAATATAATCACATTAATATTTCAACTACCGCCGGTACTATAATAACAGGTTATCGTGTCGAAACGCGTAAGCGCCCCGTATACGACGGCGCTTACGACCTTTTTCTCGCTACCTAGCGGGTCTCGTCGAGTCACCGGCCGCCGCAGCCGAACGGAGTTGTTGTGAAGTACGGTGGGCCTTTTTTAGTGTGCAATTTTGCTATCGGAACCGTACTTGATTTGTGAGGGTCTTTTATAGTGTGCATTTAATAATTCTGCATCATAAATAATTAATAATGCCTAAAGTTGTACGCACCCCACCTAAAGCATCAATATCAGCCGAATCGGACGATCCTGTGCTACAGGAAACTGCGGACTCCGAACAGACTCACGTCTCCCAGCGTATTAAGCGAAGACGAGAATGTTGCTCCCCTGGCATTAACTTCAATCAGTTTAAGGACGAGATAACTCAAATGCTGCGGGTTTGGAAGAGTGAGCAAGATGCATCCCTTTCTAAGTTGGTTTCTGATATAGCTGATATGAAAATACAATTTATACAAGTCCAGAAAACAAACATAGAAATAGAGAAAAATGTAAAATTCGTAAGTGATAAATACGACGAACTGTTAAGGAAAATAGGCGATATTGAAAAAGAACGGGTAAATCTTCGTGAATGCATATCCACATTGGAACAACAAGTTCACGATATTCATTGCGGTGCGCGTTCCGCAAGTATTGAGCTACGAAATATTCCTGAAAAAGAGAAAGAATCTTACGAAGACTTAAAAAACGTTCTTATGTGCGTGGGAAAAGTCTTAGACACAGACATACAACCGTCAGAAGTACGAGATATTTACAGATTACATGGGAAAGCGGTCGGAAATAAAACAATTATAGCTGAATTTACAACTGTTCATGCTAAAGACACAATTATTTCTGCAGCACGAAATTTCAACAAGAATAAAATCAATTCGGAAAAGCTACATTCTGAACACCTTGGCATCAGTGGACATCGTTCACCTGTTTATGTTACTGAATATCTCCCACCAAGCGTAAAGAAACTATTTTACCAGGCGCGAGAATTCGCCAAAGAAAATGAATATAAGTTCTGCTGGTATAAAGGAGGAAGAATCTACGTACGTAAAGAAGTTGGTAAACCACACTGTTTGGTAAAATCAGAACAATGTTTAACCAAACTTAAACTCCAAAAATGACTCTATTCAGTTAGCTCGCATATAGTATTTTTCTCACATTTTGTTTTGCATGATCTAAACCTACGTTGTTTTAAAGGTCATTTTATCATTCGTATTAATAATAACTTTATGCATGTTGTGTTATCTATTAGTTATAACAAGACACCTTACATAACTGTTACACAAGCACAAGAAATTTATACAAATTCTCCTATTACACAACCACAAATTCATAACCATATTAAACATAAACATACACTCTATAAGTGCACATACTCACCCTCATCACATTCTAAAGTTGCACCAATATCCAAATTTAAAATTCGTTCGTATATTTTGGTATTGTCCACTCCTATTGGGGGATCAATTTTTACTTATATCTTGATGAAAACATTTCAAAGGAATGATATTTTTCTTCGCCTCTTGTTAGAGACAGAAAATTTGATTAAATGGCTAATATAGACCAATTAAACTCAGAGATTGACTCATTTAGTATATCATCCTCATATAGTTCCCAACCTGATAAATGCGCTCAAATATTGGACATTAAAAGTGAACAGTTTCTTAAGATTATACATATGAACATACGCAGTATTCATAAGAATTTTAATGGCTTGCAAATACTTCTAGCAAGTATTAATATTGACTTCGATATTATTCTTCTGTCCGAGTGCTGGCTAAAACGCGATTATCCTCTTCCAGTTCTTATTGGATACACTATCTTTTCCACAAAATTTGTAAATAATCAGAACGATGGCCTTGTCCTTTACGTTAAAAATAACATTTCATGTTCAGTAACTGAACCGATATTTATTGATGGAAATTGCCTTGTTTGTAAATTGAAAAACAATGCTGTTTTTGTTGGTATATATAGATCACCATCGTATAGAAATATTGAAAATTTTCTTAATAGTCTTGACAATGTCCTCATATCAATTAAATCTTACGCAAATATAATTTTAGCGGGAGATCTAAATATTGATATTACGGCTGGTAACATGCCGAATAACCGGCAATCCAATGAATATCTAACCTTGGCCGCCACTCACTGTCTTTTGCCCACTCATTTGTATCCTACTAGGCTACAAAGTTGTCTAGATCATATCCTGCTAAAAACTAATTATAAAGCGACAACTATAGTCGTAGAAACAAATTTAACAGACCATTACCCGGTAATGCTATGTCTGAAACTCGCAAAACCCCATCATAAACCTAGCGCATATTCTACATTAATAAATTACACAGAAATAGAAAATGCTATTAAAAACACTGACTTCAGGCAGGTATTATCAACTAGGGATCCAAATCACGCATGTAATATCTTCATCAATATTCTTTCACCCATAATAAAACTCCATACTAGAGTCTTGAGAGTCTCCTCTAGGTGTCGAATTCTAAAACCATGGATTTCACTAGGTCTATTACGTTGTATACGTAACCGTGATCTAATGCACAGTAAGCATCGCAAATCGCCAGGTAACATGGTTCTAAAAACTACATACGTTCGGTATCGTAATTTTTGCAATGGACTGCTACGTAGACTCAAAATAGCTTACGAAAAATCGGAATTCTTGAAATCTAAAAACAATCCCAAGGCCACATGGGACACAATTCGCAGGATCACAAATACACAACGCGACAAAAAAGTGGCACTGGAATTGCTTAATATCAAAGATAACCCATATGATTCGGCAAATTACGTAAATTCTTTTTTTGCTGGGATTGGAGGGAACTTGGCTACTAAATTAACACTCTCTGGCCCCACTTGGAGTCAACCACCAGTTTCGGATGACACCTTATCACCGGCAAACTCGCTAGTTATATTTCATGTTGAAGAAGCTGAAATTGAGCGCATTGTGATGAAGCTTCGGGATGACTGTGCGGTAGGCTGGGATACAATTTCCTCTAGAATATTAAAAGCCTCACGGGCCACTCTGGTGCCATTAATTACCTACATCTGCAATCTATCGATAGACACTGGCGTCTTTCCCTCAGCTCTGAAAAAAGCAATTGTAACTCCTGTATACAAGAATGGAAACAGAGACAGTGTAAACAACTACAGGCCAATATCGGTTCTTCCTGCACTTTCTAAAATTTTGGAAAGAGTCTTAAACAACTACCTACAAAAATTTTTAAATCATCACGATATTATTGCGAGTAATCAATTTGGTTTTCGATCGGGAGTGTCAACGGAGGATGCTATGATAGGTCTCACTAACTCTATTGTTAAAAACATAGACAATAAGCGCAAATGCATTGGGATATTCTTAGATTTATCAAAGGCGTTTGATACGGTTTCTGTACCTATTCTTGTATCAAAGTTAGAAAAAGTAGGAGTGAGGGGAATAGCTTTAGAAATTTTTAAAGATTATTTAACTTCCCGCACACAATGTGTTAAGATAGGTAATTTTATTAGCGGAGAAGAACCGCTCATGTACGGGGTGCCACAGGGCAGTATTTTGGGGCCAACACTCTTCCAAATTTATGTGAACCAACTCTGTCAGTTGAAACTTCCAAATTGTGATATATTTTCATATGCTGACGATACCGCGTTGATAGTATCTGGTGCAGATTGGTCAGAAACTAAAAGCGTCGCTGAAAACGGGTTAAAGCTTGTAATGGAATGGCTTCATAGGAATTTGCTTACAATCAACCTTGAAAAAACAAAATTTATAACATTTTCTAACTCAGTCTCGAACTGCCCACTGGGAAATTTCTTTTTAAAGGCGCATACATGTCACTTTTTATTCCCCGGAAATGACTGTTCGTGCACATCATTGGCTCGAACCACTGAAATTAAATATTTAGGTGTTCAGATAGATCAACGATTAACTTGGCACGCACACATACAAGAACTTGCTTCTAGGATAAGAAAAATTATTTATATTTTTAAAAAATTGCGCCAATCTGCTGATAAAGACACGTTAAAACTTATCTATTCTACACTCTGTGAATCTCTCCTAACCTACTGTGTTGTTGCATGGGGAGGTGCATCAAAAGCTGCCTTTCTAGAACTCGAAAGAGCCCAAAGAGCAGTTCTGAAGGTGATGTCCTCAAAACCGTTTAGACACCCAACTACAGATCTCTACAATGAATGCCAGGTTCTTACTGTAAGACAACTGTATATCCTCAGAATTGTATTAATAAAACATAAATCATTGACGTACATACCGCAACTTCTGAAAATTAAACGAAGAAACCATCATGTATGCAATGTAGTAAAGCACAGAACTACTTCAGCGAGCCATCAATATTATGTTTTAAATGCAAGACTTTATAATAAAGTCCACAAAAGTCTGCATATTTTCTCGCTAAATTGCAGAGAAGTAAAAAGCAAGGTAACAAAATGGCTGAAAACTCTGAATTATAATGATACCGAAACCCTTTTAAACAGCATGCTTTGAATGCACAAATGCTAACTATCATACGCATACGTTATCGTACAAAATACAGTCAACACAATAAAACCCCGTACACACACAAACACGCTCACTCTCACACACACACACACACACACACACACACACACACACACACACACACACACACACACACACACACACACACGCACGCACACACGCACGCACGCAAGCACGCACGCACGCATACACACAGACTAGTGTTAGTCTGTGTATATGTGTGCACACATTCAAAACCAACAACAATAATAATAATGTAAAATAAACCTATAATGTTAAATGTCCAGGATCTATAAAAAACCAATCCAAATTATACTGTAATTTTTTGTAACCAACTAGGAACACTGACTCCCAAAATACAGGTAATGACCTAGTTTGGGAGGCAGCGGTTTATTATTGGTGGCACGTATTTCCAGTATGTACATAGCTGATACGAATAAATTGTAAAATGTAATTGTTGCTGGTATTAAATAAATAAATAAATAAAAAAAAAAAAAAAAAAATATGCCTATGCGAGACTTGGCTATCGCAAGAAAAACTAGAAAACCTACATTTTAGCGGATACAAAATAGCAGCATCCTACTGTCGCCGCACTCGAGGTGGTGGCGGAGTCTCCATTTTACTACAAGACCATATAGACTGTAAAGAAATACGTGATATTAGCGATATGTCAATTGAATACTGTATAGAAATATGTGCTATAGAGCTACCTAAAGAGAGTATACTAATAGTAATTATCTATTGGAATAGACGAGAGGAAGATTTATTTATTCGTCAATTAAAACTAGTTATGCAATATATAAATAAGAAATATATAAAATTTAACGTAATATTAGGAGGAGACTTTAATATAAATATTTTAGAAAATAATTTAAAAACAAATTTATTCTTAGATCTCATGCTAGAATATAAATTTAAACAATTAATAAAAGTTCCCACTCGTATTTCTCAAACTACATCAACATGTCTAGATTTGATTTTTACTAATTTTAATAATAAAAATAATTATGCTACAGTTGAAGAATTAGGTTTTTCAGACCACTGTGCAGCAATTTTGCACATGAAAATACAGAATGTAATAAAAAAACAAACAACTTGGTATACACAAAAGAGATTTTATAACACACTGAATGTACAAAAGTTTAAATCCGAATTAAATAAGCAAAATTGGCGAGAAATCATAACAACAAATAAAAACATAGAAGATAACTATAATTCTTTCAATAATACATTAAATAGAATTTTAAATATTTGTATTCCTGCAAAAAAAGTAAAACTAAAAACAAAACACAAAAAGTTCTGGTTAACAAAAGGAATTAAAACCTCTTGTAAAAACAAAAGACTACTTAAAATCCTTACACAAAATACAAACAGTCCAATATTATTACAATATTATAAAATATATGAAAAAACACTAAAAAAATCCGTTAAAACAGCAAAAAGAATACAGAATATAAATAAAATTAATAAATCAACAAACAAAATAAAAACAATGTGGAGCATAATTAACGAAAAAACAAACAAAAGTATAAGTAACGAAAATCTTAACATTAAATTACAAATAAACAACGATTTAATACACGATCCTAAACAAGTAGCAAATAAATTCAATAGTTTCTTTGCATCCATCGGAGGAAAATCCACTCAAACAGAAGGTGAACCAAAAGGAGCCCCAGTAGTCTGCCCTACAGAAAATACCATGTTCCTCAGTCCAGTAGACCCCTATGAAGTGAATAAAATCATAAAAAACCTAAAAACCAAAACAAGCTATGGAGTAGACGAGCTCCCTCCATTTCTTCTAAAACAGTGCGCTGATGAACTTACCTTGCCGTTCTATAAACTTATTAACCAATCATTTGAAGAAGGAACATTCCCTAGCCAACTAAAAATAGCTTTAATAAAACCTATCCATAAGAAAAACGCAAAAACAGACCCAAACAACTACCGCCCAATAGCGCTATTGCCTACTGCATCTAAAATCTTCGAGAAGGCCATGTGCGACCGCGTTTATCTCTTTTGCGAGAAATATAAAATACTAGACGAGTGCCAAAACGGTTTTCGCAAAAACAGATCAACAACATTAGCCGTTTATAAATACATTCAGGAGGCCATAAATATTATAAATAATAAAAACTATGCAGTTGGGCTTTTGTTAGATATGACAAAAGCTTACGACAAGGTCCAATTTAAAATTCTGCTTGACAAATTACATGGAATAGGCATACGAGGAAATGCCCATAAATGGTTTGCTTCGTACCTAAAAGATAGACAACAAATAGTAGAGTTAAAACATTTTAATAACCACACAAAAGAAATAATAAATATAAGATCCGATAAAAAATCCGTAAACGCATCAATCCCTCAAGGAAGTGTAATAGGATGCCTGTTGTTTTTAATTTATATTAATGACCTCCCAAAAACTATAAACGAGCCATGCGTTTTATTCGCAGATGACATCTCTCTACTCACTTCATGCCAAAACAATAGTAACATACACGAAAAACTTGACTCCCTTCTATCTTCAACTATTAACTGGATGAATAACCACAACTTAGAAATAAACTTTAGTAAAACTAAAATAATCACTTTTCATCCCTATCAAAAAGCCCCCTTAAAACTTGATTACAGCTTCAATAACACAAAACTACAGCATGTAAATGAATTCACCCTACTTGGTCTATCCATAGACACGTACATAAATTGGAAATCCCACATTAAAAAAATTAGAGCAAAATTATCAAAATTCTCATATGCTCTATCTGAAGTTAAAAAAACCACTAACTTAAAAACGGCACTTACCACCTACTATGCGTACGCCCAAGCATGGCTTTCCTATGGCATTATCCTATGGGGAAATAGCACAGATTCACCAACTATATTTACCCTACAAAAAAAGCTTATCAGAATAATAACCAACATAGAACAAACTGACAGTTGTAAATCATATTTCAAAGAACACAAAATATTAACCCTTACCTGCCTATACATATTTGAAATTTGCAAATTTACACGTAAATATCCCCAATACTACACCACTCGTAAAGACATCCAAACAAAATACACCTTAAGACACAAAAATAGATTAAATCTACCTAAATCCCGAATAAAAATACACTCGTCAAGCCCCCTAGTCATGTCAGTAAAAATATATAATAAACTACCAAAACACATAAAAGAAGAAAATAAAACAAATACATTTTTAAATAAACTAAAACGTTTTCTAGAAATAAAATGCTACTACACAATAAAAGAATTTTTCGATGATAAACTAAACTAAAACTAAATATAAATCAAACACATTACAAATAACAATACTACACAAATAATATTAAGTACCAATAGAATATATTAAATACATATACTAAACACCAATAAAAATAAATAAAGATACATCCATGTAAAATAAATAAGTTTAATACCTACTTATACATATAATATTAAATACAAATATAGTTCTTACACATTATATATATCAGGTATGTATATATATTTACTAATTACATACAAATATAAAATAGGATTTTAGACTTATGTGTACTAATAGATATAAATTGATTAATGCTTAACCCTCTTCCTCTCTCTTAAGTCTTTGCTGTGCCCGACAGGGTCCATAATGCTTCTGTATTTTTATATTTTTATGACCATTTATGTACATTATGGAACGCAATAAATGATTGATTGATTGATTGATTGATTAATTAGCGCTATTGGTTTGATAACCTATGAAAATGAGTCTCTGAACAAAAGTCGTTTAAATCTTATACAGGACCTTATTGAATCAATCTCATTGCATATAATATAGTATCACGCCTGTATTTCTCCAAGGAGTAGGCAGAGGTGTACACAGTTGCACACCAACATTTCACCAATGCTGTTATTAAGTGCCATGTAATCCTACTAATATTATAAACGCGAAAGTTTGTATGTATGGATGTTTGTTACTCTTTCACGAAAAAACTACAAAACGGATTTTAATGAAATTTGGCACACAGATAGTTTATAACCTGGGTTAACACATTGATTGTTTTTATCCCGGCTAGACACAATTTTGTAGTCCACGCAGACGAAGTCGCGGGCAGATGCTAGTATTATAATAAAACAAGTTTTAACCGGTGAATCGCGTATATGATTGGTTTTTGTTTTTCCTGTTTGCCATGTACTAGGTGGTGAGCCTATTGCCATATACTGGGCACAATTCAATATCACTGCTTTTTAATATAAGAGCAACCACGTAGAAATATTATCTTTTCCCTGTAAATCTGAATTCAAGAAAAATTGTTATCATACCAACAAAAAAGTAAAGTTTCTCGGTCATAAATTTCACTGTATACCTACAGGTATAAATGGGTGACCTTTATATAATCCCTTATTCGCTCCTCTCGACACTTACAGGAAAAGACGGTCTTATCTACCCGGGGCCCACGCGGCATAACCACTTCCTATTGACTTAAAATACCGTTTGTCTTGTAATCTAATATTCCGGAAAAACATTCTAATGCGAAAAGGACCCAATTCTTACATTTCCCTTTTCCTTTTAAATAGAAGGTATAAGTTATCCGGTTTTACGATATTTGTGCCGGTTTGATTTATAATCATCGGTGGGAACGGTTCTTGAGAAAAATACAATTTCGTTTACAGGGTTACGGGGTATTTCAATTTGCGCGACACGGGTATTTTTGATTTCGTTTCGTGTTTTAAAAGAGGTTTTGTGTAATCCCGCAATTTTGGTCAAAGGACGCTTGTGGCATTTAATTTTGGGTTCCATTTTTAAATGGACTGACTGTGCAACATTTCAGTTGGATTATCTTTTTTTGTTATATGATGAATTATAACTACCGAGTGGATACAGAAATATATTTTTAACAAATGTATAATATATATATGTTAATTTCACAATAACTATAATTGTTTAAACAAGTCAAGATAAATCTTTAAAAAGCATTAAAGCATGCTCAGCGGACTCTAAAGTAACAATATTAAATGTAAAAAAGAATACGGTCGCGAACTCGACTCGACTCTCGAGATGGCTTAGTAGTCAGAGTGCTTGGATTTATCCGGGAGGCGCAGGTTCGAATCCTGTTTAAACAAGTTTGATCAATAAATATTATTTCATAACTTTGCTATGCATAAATACAAATATCTTATAATTATATTGATATTTTTTATACATGTTAAGGCTATGTAATGCCTATATTAATTACTATATTTCAAGGAAAAATTGGATGTGAACGGAACTTGGACCCGCGACCCTTGCAATCCGTGACATCACTCTACCAACTGAGCTACCGGTTCGTTGATCGTGTCTATTAAATTTCAAGTCTCCTTGTATACGTCTTATGATATTTATTTAGCAATAATAATTTACACTAAATAATTCACACGAATACGGAAAAAGATTGACGTTATTTGCCTTATGAATGATAGCAATAAGTGCGACATCGCCGCGGGCTCAGCTCATGACTAGGGGCTCCGTTCGAGTTCGAAACTAGTCGGGCAATCCCGATGGCTTCTGCTCTAAGTAATAGGGTTTTAAAAAAAAGTAACATTAATTTTCTACATTAATTAATCAAGTGAATTATTACAAATACTAAATGCTCGTCGCTGGCTGTCATGCTCGCTAAAATTTCCTGCTTATAGTGGCGTTGCACAGCGGGTCGTTGAGTTCCCTACAAAATAGTTGAGCTTAGCGAGGCTGATGTGCGCATCATGCTCGTGTACGGGTGCTGGCTGTCGGTACTGGTCAGCTCGTAACTGCTTTGGCAATCATTTTTAACCGAGTTCCAAAAAGGAGGAGGTTATCAATTCGGTTGTTTTTTTTTTTTTTATGTTTGTTACATCAGAACTCCGTAATTTATGAACCGATTTGGAAAATTATTTTTTTATTTGAAAGGATTTACTTTCAGATTGGTCCCATTTAAATTTTATGAAATTTGGTTAAGTAGTTTGGTATTTAAATCAAAATAACTGAAAAATAATACGTCGTCGAAGTAAACGAAATGGTGTATTTTGCTTTCTTGTGACTTTCCGGTGGTGTTTACGGTCTCTAGAATAGTTCTAATGAACTAACTATTTTCCAGCTTCATCATCAGATGATGATGATGATGATGAAACTGGAAGATAAGCATCGGAAATCCGTCATATTTTTTTGCTATTTAATACTTTTTAGTGTAAGACCGCATTCTCAAACATCTCTTTTTACACGAGTGCTCAAAAAACGGAGTGTATTTATGTATGTATGTATGTAAGTATGTTTGTGAGTTTCTTTACCTATTCCACCATAACTTCTAAATACCTGAACTGATTTCGATATATAGGGTATCGTTAGACTCCTTATACTGTCCCGTGAGTAACATACGCTAGTCAGTTTTTTTTTTTTAATTAATTTCATCTTGTTTTACGCAGTTTATTACTCTCTTTTGAAATAGCCTCAGATCTAGATTTCCTACTTTGATATGGATATGTCGCAGATGGATTGTAGAATAAGCTGTCATACAAAACTGCTAGCTGATTTACAAAACAGTACTGTTATGAAAAACAGCTGAACGACGTTTAGCGGTTTTACATGATTACTGAACTATAACACGCAGAATTGAATAAACGTTTTGCGTTTATCAATGCAGCGGGTCAACGATCAGAGATTAAGTAAAACAGTGTGAAATGAACTGTCAGATTGTTGATTTTAGTTCGAAGTTTTGTCACATATGGCTCTGTATGTCTTAACAATAATAACCTAACTTTATTTTACTTGCCAAAAGCAAAAAAAAATGAAAATTTTTAATGACGTAAATACTAAACCACTATAATAGTCGACAATATATCGGGATTATGAAAGAAAATAAACGAAATTGATCCATGAGCGAGCGAAGCGAGCTCGGGAGTTTCGTGTATCCCGACACGGACAGGTTAGGTTCGAAGAGTTTAGGTTTTTTCTAACCTGACGGACACAAAAATAGGAGCCCCCCCAGGGCTCCGTCGACCCAGCCACGGAAAGTCAAATCAGAATACAGTATCGCTTTTTTACTTGAATGGTGACTATCCATTTAATATACCTATACAATAAACAAACCTGTCCCACTGTAGATATGTCATTCTGCATTACGTCTAAAGCTGGGTAGCAGTTTTGTTAAACGTATCGCAATGGCAATCCAGCTGAACGTTGTTCAGCTGTTTTATAAAACAGTATTGTTTTGTAAAGCAGCTAGAGATTTTGTAAAACAGCAGATTCTACAATCCATCTGCGACAGATATATATGAACAGCGCGTTGAGTAGGTCTACCCATATTCACTTCCGATAAATCAGTTATGGTACGCAAGATTCACTAAAAAGTAAGAAAGAAAATAATTTTTAACAAAAAAAAGAACCGACTCCAAAAATCTTTCTGTTAAGTAAAATTGCACTAAAAAGTTATAAAATAATTGCATTATTTTCTTACTACAATTTATATATAAAAAACAAAATTTAGAGGATTCTGAATAAATCAATTTATTAGGACAATAATATACAATTATTATTATTTTTGGAGTCGGTGCCAGTAAAGGATAATAAACGTGTAAGTACATTCATGAAGTAGCGTATTACGTTCGCTTTAGGCAGTTGTTGTGTTCATTTGTAAATAGGTTCAATTAGGTATAAATTGATTTATTCAGAATCCTCTAAAATTAAAAAAAAATATATATATAAATTGTAGTAAGAAAATAATGCAATTATTTTATAACTTTTTAGTGCAATTTTACTTACCAGAAAGATTTTTGGAGTCGGTTCTTTTTAAAAGTATTAATTTTTAAGTAATTTTTTCTATTGATTTCCTTTATTATTTTGTACATTAAACTGTAATACAGTTTCTCACATTACTTTATTTATTGTTATACCAATTTACTTTAAAAGAGTGTCTATGGAGATGTCGTTCCTCTCGTCAGTGGGGCGCCGCCATCTTGTAAACGCGCATCTGTGGGGGAACCGACAGTCGGCTCATTGCAGTGTTCGAGGCGTGACGTGTAAATAAATGCTTGGTTTTCGCGTTTAAACGTGTAAGTTTCCATATAAGTGTTATTATTAGAATAAATTATAGAGTACAGTGACAATATAAATAAACAACAAGTTATTTTGTGCAAGTTCGGAATAATAATTACATAATTAAAAATGACGCAATAATAGTGACTAGGTCGTTGCTCCGCCACGTGTTTGTTATCGTTTTATCTTTTTATTTAAAGCGATGACCTACCTTTTTTATTCTTATATAGAGGTGGTTATATAGTGTCATATTTGATTTAGTGAGTGAGTGATTAATAATTACGTATATTTTGATAAAAACAGTTGGCGGTACCCGTACTAGTAAGTACCTAATATCCTAATCTTTATAACTGTGCATTTATATGAGTTATCTAATGTGTAGATTATATTCTTATGTTCACAAAACAATAACAATATAGCCAGTCGAGCGAATATTCTATAAATAGACATTAACATTCCATAGCGGCGCCGCGAACTCCGCCGGCCGTTATTTTTGATAACGTGTTTATTTAATAAAAATGTATGTACGGGTATCAATATTATTCAATAGATTAATGTAAATAAGTATACTGTATCGGGATTTATACTTTTTATCGTTACGAAATGATAATTTATGGTTTATAATCAAAAATAAGTCAAAATCACGATATTTTGTGTTTACCGTCAAAAAGACGTATACTTATTTCTTTTTCTTTTGTATATTATGTTATATACAGTCTTTGATTATTTACATGTCAATAATCAAAGTATACAGTATTCAAGGAAATTTAATATACTTTAACTCTTCTATACATCACCATAGTGCTTTCCATATAAAAAAACAAAGATATCATTATGTATATGCAAGGAGGTCGCACGCCGTCCACCCGTGAAAATATGGCTCCACAGATGCGCCATAGTACCGATGGACCGACTGTCGGTCCCTCCACAGGCGAAAGGGACACTTAAATAAAAAAAAAAAATAGAATTTTAATTGAAATTTTAGTTACTTTTCAAAATAATTTCTACTACTTTTGTTTTTTAACACGCTGTTAATAGCTTCACCTGTAACTAACTATATAAGAAAATCTTGGAAGTTTGAACTTTGACCCACTTCCCGGTTTCAAATTGAGCAAAAATTTTGCATACACGTTTAGTTTGGATAACAATGCATGGTGAGCTAAGTGACGTCATTCTAAATCCAATATGGCGGGCTCCCAAAGATGGCGCACTAGTCATTTTTTATGCACTCCCGCGATATGGGTATCAAATGAAAGGTTTGCTGAGAAAAATACGAAAAATAAAATGACGTCCCCCTTAATCCAACATGGCGGACTAAGCATTTTTTATTTACGTCACAATATGGCGGAAAGTTATTCCTATTCATATTTAGATCATTCAACACGTTTTTTTTCAAAAATATTACTGACGTCAATTATTTTCCTAAGGTAGGTACGTAAAGTCGCTACCATGAAAGAGAGATTACCCTCCAACTTATAACATAAACTAAGTATTTATGTAAAGGAATACTGCCGAAGTAGGCTCCGCGGCAATAATCCTTCTAATTCCGCCATAACTCACTGAACTTAACCTTAACCATTTGATCATCCGCGGATTAACAAAAAGACGGTTACGAGTAGTGATGTGTGTACTATGTCGATATGTAGCGATACCATCGAGCAACTCGAAAAATCAGGCAATATAAAAATAAAGATGTTAGGTTTCTAACCTAACATAATACCTACTACTAAATAATTTTAACACTCTGAAACTAGGTTTATTCAGCATTCGTTTGTAGCCCCACTAATTCTGGAAGAAGAATCTAGAAGTAAAGAGACTTTGGAACCAAAGCGACCTCAAGATTAGTTAGATATGAAGATGAAAACAGGGAGACCTAAAGCTTTATTGAAATATGTGTGTACACAAAACAAAATATTACTGCTAAAATTCTTCCTGTATGGTGGGTGCAATAAAATTTTAATATTTTTAAGTAATTAAAGTTAATTTTACGTTTCAGTTTTAATAAAAAATTATAATAACTATTAATTTTTTTATTTAAAAATGAAAGTGTTTTGGTGTAAACTGTAAACTTATTGAATTAATAAATAGAGACACGTCATACGAATTTCGTAACTTATTATTTTGTATGTAATAGAAAAACCTAAATCAATGAAATAATAAAAATTGGTTAAACGTTCAAGATAAATCTTTGAAAAGCATTAACGCATGCTTAGCGAACTCTAAAGTTATTATATTAAATGGAAAAAGAATACGGTCGCAAACAGGATTCGAACCTGCGCCTCCCGGAAAAATACTCCAGGCGCTCTGACCACTAAGCCATCTCGACCTCTGCTCACCACCGCGAATTCTTCTTCCATATTTTAACACGTCTTATGGCGACGTCATTGCTATCAATTCAGTACCTATACGGGTGACCGAACCGACATGACGACGATTTTGGTTAAGCGTATTATAAATAAAAGTTATCATAATAAGTTTGAGGGCGGCTTCCAGTCTAACTGAATGCAAAACCTGTATTTTACATGGAGCAACAGCTAATTTGACCTAGTTACTGGAGAACACAATATCTCGTGGTAAGGTTGATTGTCAGACTTTCAGGCATCTGACTGCCTGTACCGACTGCCATAGATCTTTATTTGACAAGACCGGGACTGACGTTTTAACGTCCTGTCCGAGGCACTGAGTGATCTCATACACAGATCGACTGCAGTGGCCATTACATAGTCACGACCCCTCCCCCCTTATAAAATATGGAAATAAACTCTTTTACTTACCTATTATAAATACAGATTTGACTTTCACTGGAAACTGGGGACTAGGAAATTCTCAGTAGCAACCCGGAGTTAGGAAGTTGGTGGTGCGACACCATGCTTCAGGGAGCACGTAAAGTCGTCGATCCTGTGTCTATCTCTCTCCGGTCGTGACTGATTGTCATCCCATCGGACTATGAGAGTGAAGGAAGTGGGAATACACCTGTGTTTGCGCATACACTTGTGCACTATAATATCTCCGGCGTACTTGGCTAATCTCCTCGGAAATAGGCCGCCGTGCCCATAAACGGTCTGGAGAAGTATTTGAACGAGCTGTATACTTGTTCATGAGATGTTATGATGTTGAAGTAAGTTTGAGTGCGGAGAGAAAATATCACATAGTTGTTAAGTAACGTTTATTAACACCAATATGGATTATAAATAAAACTGTAGACGATTCTTTCCTCTTATGTTAAAATGTTCAATTTTTAAAGTAAAATTATGCGCGCCCGATCGAGGTCGCAGCGTCATCAAAACATGTACAGTTTAAGAAAGTACATTATATTATATAAACACGTACGTAACACAAGGCACTTACCCTAAAACGTCTAAATATCCTTATTCTAATATCCACTTAGCTGAAACAGGGCTTAGTATTATAGGCCCAAGTCTTATTCTGAGACTTTCAACGAAATTTTTATATTAACAATGGGTCCAAATTCCGTCCTTTATAATACTTAAAAAGCGTAAGAATTATTTTATAAGTGAAATAAGAATAGACAAGAGCTGCCAGAATTAAATTTTACGAGAAGTACCTATTATATTTAAGAAACGTTTTATTATAAATTTCCAACTTTTCTTCGCTTCGTTCCTCTTTTTCCATTCTCGGTCCATTAAAATGGAAATGTATCAAAATATCTGGTCCTATATACAAATCTCACAGATTTTTCGCGACCTACCTTATATATTATATATATAGTTTTGTATCTCAAATTTGCGACCGCTTCTTCCGAACTTTGCGACCGCTTTTTCTTAAATCCCATAATTATGATACAATACACTTTCAAAACTATATTTTTAAGTTCAGTTCAATAAAAACACGCGTTTAAAAGTGGGAAGTAATTAAACCCTGACAGTGGGCTTACTTTTGAAACTAATACCGATTCCAATCCAATTCCAATATTAAATAGAGGCCTTAAAACAACGCGTAATTTAAAAATAATTATTGCCTCTATTTTAAAGCAAAGTCTTCATATTATCCCGAATCTATAATTATTTTTTAGACATTTTGGCATTTTCAAGTACGAACCGACATATTAGAGCGGAATTATTTTCAAGAGTAATCCCCCACTTCAGGCTCATATAAATCCGAGGCAATTAAATTATCAATAATATCACAATTTACTGAAAGCAATTACCCACTCCTACGCGTTTGAATATCTTTAGATACGTCAAGGGGTTTAGGACCAGCACGTGGGCGTAATAATCTTAGTGACTTAAGCATTGTTGTGAAATAAAAATGTAGGTATATTAAGTAGGTTTACTTTGTAATATTGGCCCACAGAGTATCTAATAATTCACTCGTTCAATTATTTGAATGATGTTACAGACAATATAACAAAGTTTTGTTATTCGTCTATCATAAATAATAATTGTTTCGTGCGGAAATCGGACACGCCCAGCAGCAACATTCGCTCGACCACGGCGCAAACTGCATAGTCAAACTTTCTTAATAACTTTTAAGGAGAACTTTATGATCAAACTAAGATGGGTGACCTTGAGAAGAAACAAACATAGGCTTTATAGTCCAGATATTTAAAATACAAAATGAGGACAGAAGACAATAAATTGTAGAGTAACACTGGACTGGGCTTTAGTGAAGACCCGCGTTCTACTTACCGAATTACGTATTAACCACAAATTACACCTTATGTCACTTTAAAAAATGAAATAATTCAACGTCATCATCAACTTATATTATTCTTTTTCAAATTCAACGTTATCGATAAATTGAGACCAAACGTCGACACATCGCATCCCTAGCGTTCCACAGCCCCAGTAAGAATCTTTCCTATGTAAATTGATTGCAATACTCGGCGCGCCCCGCGGGGTTGGTCGCCTTACAAACACACCAGACGTTCCCTGTGATATTTAAATCAGACAAAATAGGGACACTTGCTGTACGTCTCAATACTGGTATCTCGGTTTATTGGACAAAGGAATTTTTGTGTGGTTGTTGTAGAAAAGCCTCTTGGGATAATTCTACGTGTTTGTTTTATTGAGTGAGACAGGACAATAGAATGTAAGTTATCAATCTATATGGAAAGACAAATACACTCGTACACAGGATGTGAACCTACGCCCCCGGATGAATACTCCGGGCGCTCTGCTAATTAACATATCTCGACCTCATTGATTTGACAGTGCGGTTGGCGCAGTGGTCGAGAGACCGACTGCTGCGCTGCGTGTCGCAGGTTCGATTCCTGCACGGAGCAAATATATGTACGATCTATAGATAATTGCTCTTGGTCTGAGTGTGTGTGCATATGGAGATTATATGTCTGTAAACGTACCCACGATACAGGAAGAAATTCCTAGTGTGGGGCAAGGTTTTTTTAAAAAAGAAAAACAAATTAAAGAAAGACCTCTATATTATATCTTTAGTTTATTTTGTAGCTACTAGATTCATGTGACTGCCTCATTGTCTAATAGCCGCAAGCGCGACTGCTGAGCTTGAGATCCTGGGTTCGATTCCCAGGTCAGGCAAAGCGCTATTGAATTATTATTTTTTGTAATTCTAATAGCAGCCCGGAGTTAGGAAGTTGGCGGTGTGAAACCCCCGAGCTTCGGAGAGTGCGTAAAACTGTCGGTCCCGCATCTGGTCTCTCTCCGGTCGTCTCCAATTGCTGTCCCACTGGACTATGAAAGTGAAGGATATATAAGGGTATAAGCATAGGAGTACACTTGTGCACTATAATATTTCCTGTGTACTTGACTAATCTCCGTGCCAGGCACGCCATGACCAAAAATTTGGTTGGAGTATATTATTATTATTTCGCAATGTTCATGGAGTATTCATCAGACACGTGTCAAACCAATAGCGTCACTACATTACTTACAAATTAATAAAAAGATCAAAAAAAAATGTTGCTCCACACTAGAAATTTCTTCCTGTGTTGTGGGTGCGTTTACAGACATATAATCTCACAAGCACACACACTCAGACCCGGAACAATTATCTGTAAATCATACAGATATTTGCATTTTAAGATAAATCAATTAAATCAAGTTAATGTCTCTTTGTGTGACCATCAGTCGTTCTTCGCGTCACTTACGGGAAGCGATAGAAATCCCTCAAAATTATTAAATAAACCCTTTTCACAAAGCCTGCCAAATCACGTCACAAATAATGTCATCAACGCTCAAAACTTAAATGTTTAGACCAAAATAAACGTTAAATAAACGCTTAAATCTTGTACAAGGATAAAACTGAAATCAAATTCAAAATGTGTCACAGGGGAATAATCCTTCGCTTTTAAAACAGACACTATCGCCGGAGCCGTTGGGACATTCTGCAATTTATTTCTTTTACAAACATCGATTCCGTCCGGCGTCGCTTGTGGATTTATTTTAATTCTTGCTGAATTTGTCTTGTTTAGCTGAGCAATATATTTGTGGAATCGCTGCAGTGTTAGTCTATTGCCCTTAGATAGCAATCTTATTTTACTTAAACGAATATAGTTACCAAACAATTTTACGTTACCATCGTAGATGAAGATGACCTACGGTACTTTTAGCACATTAATTATTGTTTAACGGTTATTACTCACGCGCATTCCTTGGGATTGCCCGACTGGTTCCGCGGCGATGTCGCGAGTCAAAGAATGACTCACGACATCGTCACAGGCTCAGCTCATGAATAAGAGCTCCGTTCGAGTTTGAAACTAGTCGGGCAATACCGGAGAATGCGCGTAAGGAATAACCGTTAAACAATAATTAATATGAATGTGTCTCACGAAAGTTATTATACAAACATTTTTTAGCACAAACAGAAAAATCATATTTTAGAATCTAAATTGTCACCCAGAACCTAATTTGTTATTCAATTGAGCATGTAGGTACTCGAACTAGTTTAAGAACTACTTATACAGCAATAATGATAACTGTTTTTTTGATGTGATAGGGGGCAACCGAGCAGGCGGTTCGCCTGATGGTAAGCGATTACCGCCGCCCATAGACACCCGCAACCCCAGAGGAGTCGCAAGTGCATTGCCGGCCTTTTAAAGGGGTTGGGCCTCCGGTACCCTCACTCACTCGGCGAAACACAACGCAAGCGTTGTTTCACGCCGGTTTTATCACTCTGGTCGAGCTGGCCTATTCGTGCTGACGCATGGCTCTCTCACGGTAAAAATGTGAATGGCTATCATAATAATTAAACACAAACATACAAACAAACTAAACCTTCCACATGAACACCACAAAATCCGCTAACTTCTACAATTTTATAATAAAAAAAATAGATGTATTTTTCATCCCGCACTGCATTCAAAGCACTTAACTCGGTGATAACAATGTCCCTTTTTAGAATTTAAAGAGCTACTTAAGAAATAAAAGCTTCTCTAAATTACTTCATTTGTGATTGTGTATGAGACTCGTTACGTTGCAGAATCGGCCTGAGCCCTGATCTGGGGGAATATATATTAAAGGTCATTTTGTAATGACCCAAGCCGTTCGAGATAATGAAGACGTTTGAAAAGTCGAGAATTGTGAGAACATCTGTCAATTCATGTTTGCACCAGGCAAACTAAACAATACAACAACTATCTGTATTTTTTCTATGGTTGTTTTCCTTATTGGACAATGTAGTAGGATTAAGGCTGTATTGTGTTTATTGATTTTGGCTCGTTAAATATTCTCTACTTAGTATTGTTGTAGTATTGACAAGTAATAATTGCTATAAGAGTTTACTTATTAGGTACGACTCGAGGTATATTTTCTTGACTGCTTCATGGTTCATTTCTTGGGTTTGATACTTAGGTCGGACAAAGTGTTATTCGTTTTTTCTGTAAATAAATTCTCAGTAGCAGGCCGAAGTTTTGCATTGTGCCTGGTAGATGGCAATAGGCTCACCACCTACATGGGACTTAATAATAACATTAGTGAAATGCGGATGTACAGCTGGTAGCACCTCTGCCTACTCCTTCGGGGAATACAGGTGTCACGCTATGTGTAATTTCCACTTATTATAGTTTGTTGATTGGCTGAGTGAACCTAATCGAACTAAAATTGCCAATTAAAAAGCAAGAATAAGAATAGAAAAGTCTGTATATATAAATTATAAAAGAAAGAGAGATTAATTATTAAAAATAATACATTACAGTGTATATTGGCGGCGTAAAATAATCCTATTAATATTATAAACGCGAAAGTTTGTATGTATGGATGTTTGTTGTTACTCTTCCACGCAATAATTACTGTACGGATTTGGATGAAATTTGGTACACAGATAGTTTATAACCTGAATTAACATATAGGGTACTTTTTATCCCGGCTGGACCTTATTTTGAAGTCTACGCAGTAGAAGTCGCGGGCAGAAGCTAGATAAATATAAACTGTGTCTTACCGGCAAACTTGCCCATACAAAAATACATAATTATCGAGAACCGTATTTATATATAAACGTAGTAATTACATATACAGTAACCTTAGATACATTAAATTTATACACAAAATTATAGATAATTAAGATTAAAGCCCAGCAGAGAATAGTAAAGCTTCTATAATAATACGGGACGCTAAATAGAATTTCCAAGATGATATGGGATTAGATTCTAAAGTCAGTTATTATCTCGCGCCAAAGTTGTTGAAGTTAGTGGCAATGCGTAACTATAATGTTTGTTGGCGAGGAGCCCAACAGTTATGCATATTAGAACATAGGACACTAGCAAGCTGAAATAGGGTTTGTAGAATTTGGGTATCTACATTGGTAATTTTAAATGTAAATTTAAATGAAAAGGGGGAGACTTAATATTTTTTTCGTGTTGTAATATACTATTAAACATTATAATATAGGCTGATTTTTTGATAATATACTCGTCACTCTTATTATATATAATTCAATTGCCTTCGGTTTACCCGGTACCGACATATTTTGTATGTGTGGGAAAGGATATTACGAGTATCTCACATAAGAAAGCAGTGGAGCAGGTCAGAGAGGAAGACTCCCTCACTGCTCCAATCTGCCGTAGGAGAACAGGTCGGCGCAGGCGTCTTTACGCCAGGCTGATGCCTAACAGAGACCAGCAAGCAATAGATTGGGGAGTCTATCATCCACATAGCACGGCACTCGAGTTGCGGTGATGTCCCAAGTATGCCCGGACATCGCAGAGAGTCAAAATGAAAGTGGAAAGCCGTGGTGGGCCGCGCTGGATGGGTCGCGATGTCCCGCAGTTCTCGCGGCTCATCTACCTAAGTCGAGAGTAGACACACGATGGAGGTTTTAGTAGATGCGAACCCCACATAACCACACCGGCTCACTAGTATAGTATTATATAGGGTAGTATTGCATGCGTCAGGATTTTTTCAGCATAAAAAAACTGGTTCGTTTACCAACTATTTTTATTCTTATCAATTAATTTTCACCGGTTACTTACTACTCACGTGCATTTTTCAGGATTGTCCGACTTGTTTTGAACTCAAATGGAGCCCTTAGTCTTGGGCTGAGCTAGTGGCGATGTCCCAAGTCAAACTGCAGTTTTCACGTGAGTAGTAACCGGTAAACAATAATAGATATGAATATGTCCCACGAAATTTATTATATAAAAATAGACTCTTAACCGCAGAATCAGTGTTACAGTAGCCACTCAAATAAATTTTGATCACATAGACAAGGTAATAAAACATAAATTTCCCCAAATAGTAATTTTATAAAAAAAACTGTCAATTTTTTTGTCTTATTCAATCGCAAATGAAAATTTCTGCGCATATAAACAAACACAGTAACTTCAACTAGCCTCGCAGCATAAGTTCCATTCAAGCGTCCATTATATAAATTGCATTAGGTCGACAAGAAACTAACAGAGAAATATGAAAATACGAGCAGTCAGTATGCAAAAAGGTCGATCGTTGGCTGCGACGAGATGATATTTTATTACCATCTACATTATAGTATGGGTTTAGGGTACCGTGGAAGATTGGAAAAGTCTGTCTAGAAGGAAATTTTGCCAAAATCTTTTGTTCTATTTTGCGGTGTTATTCCTTCCCGTGTTATGTTGATTAATTTATTTCTAAATACGATTCATAGTGGACCAACTTATGGGTGCCTGTAAGAGCTTTTAGCATCCAGAGTTTGGAGAAGAATAGATGGTGTAACTTCGAAATATAGTTTGGATGTAATTTTTGGAAAGGTCGACAAGGAGATTGATAGGAAATGTGGATGAAAAAATCTCGTCAGGTCAGTCTCAACAAACAAACCGCATCCAAATTACGGACGTTCTCAAAAAGGACATGTCAAGAGGAGTATGCATGAAGAGCTTATTAAACATAGATGCAGCGAAAGGCTTTGGGAGTATTTCCTACTTCCCGAATGAAATACAAGCGTAATTATATGTATGCTAGCCAGTGAAGTGTGATAATAGGATAACATCAGAACCCAGCGCATAGATAACATTTGGTGTGACATAGCTAGATAGAAGGAGACCGTATCGGTAGCAGTTACCACGAACAACAGCATTCCCCATGAGGGTTGACGTCAGGCAGGCGGCCGGTCATAAAACATAGCCATAACTTTAGCAGTATACCAGTACAATTAGAGAGTACATGTAAGAGTAGATGCAGCGCCAACCCCAAATAAATTAGGATCAGGGCAGGGATCGACAAAAATAATTTATTTTGCTGTGATTATTTCAAAACCTAACAGTCCTTCACTTACCTTTACCAGGGTTTCGAGATCGCAGCTGCATTGACCGTGACTCCAGCAAGCTATGATCCGCAAAAAGCATCGACGGACCCCGTCATCTGTGCGGGCCAGCCGCAACTGGTCTGCACGAATACCGACGTGGGCCGACGTTCGTCTCGGGCTTGTCGCTAGTTAGGAACTACCTAAATCCGTCATCCGCAAACCACGGTTTACAAGTGTGTTCCTGTCTGAGAGTCATATCTCGCAACTTAAAATGTAGTTAGTAGCTACTATATATAAGTCCTAAGAAAGAAAATCATAACATAGCATCACGCCTCTATTCCCCGAAGGGGTAGGCAGAGGTGTACACAATTGTAAACCCATATTTTACCAATGCCGTTATTAAGTCCCATGTAATAGGTGGTGAGCCTACTGCTAGCTGCTACTGAGAATTTAGCAGAAAAATTCAATAACACTTTTCCCGACCCGGGAATCGAACCCGAGACCTTACTCAGCAGTCGCGCTTGGGACCACTAGTTGTTCCAAGTTAGAGAAAGAAAATAAATAAACAGGTAGACGGAACCATTTCAACTTAGTAATTTTCAAACTTACCATTCTAACAACAGCCTGAACGTTCAGCAATATCGTGGAGCAGATTTTAGATAAAATTGATTTCAGCTTTAAAATAAAACCTAGGTACCAGATACATCGTTGAATATTGCTGCCTCGCCTTATGTAAAGCCGTTCTTATATTGATCTCATTATATTATTTATTGGTCTTAGTAATCTGTTGGTAAAACATGAAACTCTTAAATTTTTTTGGGCTATTTGTTATTATATTTATAGGGATCACCATTCTCAAAAATATGCGACCAACAATAAATAAGAACATACAATAGCATATAGTATCACGCCTGTATTCCCCAAAGGGGTAGGCATTTCACCAAGGCTGTTATAAAGTCCCATGGTAGGTGGTGAGCTTATTGCCATCCACCACGTACAATTCCAAATTCCGGGCTGCTACTTGCTTTGCCCGACTTTTTTTTATATCTTGGACGTTATGCTGGACTCCTGCCGACAGAGAATCGAACCGAAGACCTCATGCTCAGCACTGACGTCTGGGACCACTAGACTAACAAGTCAGAACAAAGTAGAGATTTATAAAATATTATTCTATATTCTAAGAATGCCTCATCTTCCTCCGTGTGGTTCCGAAGCAATCTGGTGTCGTGGTGGTTAAAGCTTGAAGGGACATAAAAACGACACAGATGAGATATGAGTGTATATTTTAATTATACATAGCTTTACGTTTTGTCTAACAAAAGGCTTGTTCTGGGTAAGCTCACTCCATCGTCGACTTTGTCTCTGTTACCTCTGACCTAGACTAGGGTCAAGATCAAACTGAAAAAATAATAATATTTACTACTAGCTTTTGCCCGCAACTTTGCCTGTGTGAACTTCAGCATTGGGTCCACTCGGGATAAAGGTAGCCTATGTGTTAATCCAGGATATAAACTATCTGTGTGCCAAATTTCAACCAAATTCGTTCAGCAGTTATTGCGGGAAAGAGTAACAAATATCGATTCATCTTCACAAACTTTTGTATCAATACAAATAAATAAAATTGTTTGTAATGTCAAAATAATAGTTTTCTTATAAGCATAACCATATAGTATAACCATACAGTTATTTGCACGATACATATGCCTAAAAATCAGTTTTTAAAATTTTTGTTTCTGTCAGTTCTTTCCGGCTAAATTTCGAAACGGCTGTACCGATTCAGGTGGGATTTTACTGGCAGTTTTTAATGTAAAAATAGTAGGTTAGGATTAGAATTATCTATTCCATTTTTCTAGAAGTAAAATTTGATGGTGTATTAAAAATTTTAACTGCCTCGTTGGTTTAGTGGTCCGTAGCGCGACTGCTGAGCAGGAGGTCTCGGGTTCGATTCCCGGATCGGGCAAAGTGTTATTGAGTTATTCTGTTAGGAAATTCTCAGTAGCAGCCCGGAGTTTGGAAATGTGCCCGGTTGATGGCAATAGGCTCACCACCTATTACATGGGACTTAATAACAGCATTGGTGAAATGTGGGTGTACAATTGTGTACACCTCTGCCTACCTCTTCGGGGAATACAGGCGTGATGCTATGTTATGTTTATGTCTATGATTAAAATTTTTAGTAAGTAAACAACTTGCATTTTCAATTCGAACCTGTGGGGTTACTCTTGAAATTAATTTTAATCCCAATCCAATTCCAACATTAAATAAATATAATAAAAACAATGCGTAATATGTAAATAAATTTACCCACATCACAGTTTTCTCAGTTTTGAACCATATTTGAATAGTAGTATAATTCTATGTTGCACAAAAGTATAGTAGGTACGTATGGGTCCAAAAATTTATAATAAAATTCCTGTGGATATAAAACAATTGAATATGCCTTTATTTAGGAAAAAACAAAAAAAAACATTAAAAGTTAAGTGTTATTACAACAGAAGTGATTTTTTAAATAAAATTAATGTTTTTTTTTTTATTTGTTTATCTACCTGTAAATAGATAATAGGTATATTACAGTATAAAATTACAGTAATATACCTTATACCATATATTATGGCATACCATGTAGCACTTTTCACATTAAACAACATTGCATACACATCCATGTATTGTAATTTACTCATTTATATAATTAACTATTTTTATGCCATTTTTGCATTCAAATGTACAAACATGATAATGGCATATTTTCAATGTCAATCGAGTGGATTTGTTTTCAAGAGTAAGCTGTTCCAAGATCCGGTCAAAATCACAAATAGAACCTTAATAAGCTAAAGTAAACCCTTTCTAAATTTATATAAAGTTTAAGTTAATAGACCCTTCAATAAGGGTCCTTTGAAGTTCAAAAGTTTTTAATTTCAAGTAGCTGTTAGAGTCAAGTTAACTTTTAACATAGCATCACGCCTATATTCTAAAGGGTAAGGTAGAGGTGTTCATAGTTGTATATCCACATATATTATGTCCAATGTAATAATAGGTGATGAACCGGGTTCAATACTGAACTCCACACGCTGATACAAAAAATTTACTTACCCAATAATACATTGAGCGACCTGGAAATTGAACGCAAAATCAGACTGGTTTGTAGTAGCGACCTTCGGTTTGCCAGTCAATTTTCGTCGTACCACTAACAAGGCCAGTTATTTTTTGCCTTTGCATCCCTGTCCCCCTTTGGTAGTAAGTACTAGGGCACCATAACAATAGGGAGGTGATTACGTGGCCTACGGATGAGGCACGTGTGACGTAACGTTATCTTACTAACAAAGCAAAGTACTAAGAATTCATAATCTGTTTAACTCGTGACCCTTTTCTGTTTATAATTTTTATCTCTTCTAATTAAACAACCAGTAGGGTAATCTTAAAAATAATTGAGCTCAATTGACTTTGGAAATATGTCCATTCGTACTTTTAGTAAAGAATCAGTATAATAAAAGGCCAACATGGTTTAAAATTATAAATCTTTGATGTAGGTAAATTTATTTTAACATCAAATCGGTCCATTAGTTTCGGAGCCTATTCAATGCAAACAAACAAACAATCAAATATTTCTTCCTCTTTTTAATATTAGTATAGATCACAAGTTAATTTAAGGCATTGCTTTATCATTGGAATTGGTATTAATAAATATATAAATGAAATTTGAATAACTACCCACCGAATAGTTTTTGTTGCGAACAACATAACAAAAAATTACCACGATCATTTTAACTTTAGCTTTTAGGTTAGTGGAGTGTGACAGAAGGATAACATCAGAACCTGGCGCATGGATAACATTTGGTGTGACATAGCTAGATAGAAGCGAGACCGTATCGGTGGCGGCTACCACCAACAACAAACAGCATTCCCAAAAAGGGTTGACGTCAGGCAGGCGGCCGGTCATAAAACATTTCCAAGAATTTAGCAGCATGCCAGACAGGTATATGCTGCGCCGACCTCAAATAAACTGGGATAAGGGCAGGGGGATGATTGGAATTGGTATTCATTTCAAGAATAGCCCCACAGGCTATGGTCCCTTGAAAATATTCCAAAGTGAAAAGAACCGAAGAAAGAAACATTAACCATTCAACACTAGCACGGAAATGTATCCTATCGTATAAGTACTAGGGCATCATAACTATAGGGAAGCGATTACGTGCGTCCGTGTAGCGCGTGACGTAACACTGTTGTTGGAGTAAACATGTCGCGACGAGGATTCAGCAGTAATTCAGTTTCGTACCATATGGTTTGGAAATTGAAGAAATCTTGTGAAGGTAGAAAGGTCAGGCTATTTTTATTCTTTCCACCGTCATAGTATCGTGCCGATATCGAAATTGTGGAGATTAGCCGATATCTTTGTTCAATGAGATCTTTAAAACTAGCTTTTATGTCGTAGGAATAAGAACGGTTTTCTTAGCTCAAGTGTTAGGTTACCTCTGAAGTGCGGTTGACCATACGATGATAGATTGAAAATTACCTATTATGGCCTTTTCAATCCACTAAATGCGTCCCCACTAAAATGCTATAGATAGTTCACTCAACAAAGTCGCAACGCACTTTTTCTGGCTGATGTTTAGACTTGTCTCCAACAATTCGCGGCTTCCTCTCACTCAAATTATAGAGTTCACATTCGTAAAATGAACTATCTCTAGTGACTAATTTGAAAAGTGAAACGTCTGTCTGTGTCGTTTTCACAAACATTCTTGACGTTTTATAAGTATGGTTCAATATTTTTGTGTGAATTCATGAGATGCATATTATTATTAGCACTGTTATCTATTTAAAATAACAAAACAGCATCACGCCTGTATCCCCGAAGGGATAGGTAACACACATTTATACACCCACATTTAAAAAATGCTGTTATTAAGTCCCATGTAATAGGTGGTGAGCCTATTGCCATCTACCGGGCACAATTCCAAACTCCGGGCTGCTGCTGAGAATCTCCTAACGGAAACACTCAATAGCACGTAGGGTGAATTGAACCCGAGACCTTCTGCTCAGCAGTCGCGCTTAGGACCACTACACCAACGAGGCAATTATGTATTATGATGCTGTTATTTATTTAATGAAAGTTAATCTCCAACGAAAGACTGGTGCTGTAGGTACATACATATCTTCAGCCAGGCGAACAGAAGAACTGGTTTCATAAATCCGACGGTTGCTCCCTAGTACTGGAGGGGCACCAAAACACGAAGAAGGGCAATAAACGGGCCGTGATCAGGTCATAATGTTAACCTGTCTGCTACAGAAGACTTGGACTTGGCAAAAAAAGTCATCCTCTCATGTATGAATTGATCATCATCCCCCTGCCCTTATCCCAATTTATTTGGGGTCGGCGCAGCATGTAACTATACTGTTTTTGAAATTGCATACTGCTAAAGTTTTGGCAATGTTTTATGACACCCGCTTTTTCGCCCGTTTTTTCTGTCTAGCTATGTCACACCATCCATCGACTTGAAGGATTTTGCATTGGATTGATATATAACTGATATTTTTATAACAAACTGGGTGTGCCCCGGTATCACCCGGTATTTTTTTTGCTCGGCTCCTAAGTGTCATAGCTTGATGCTAAATTGCCTAAACTGTCCTCAAGAATTGGGCTAACAAGTGCAAAAAGAATTATTCAAACAAAACCTTCAGCTTTAATACATTACTAGCGAGCGGATGTTTTCGATATATATGGTGGAACTTCTGCCACCTTCTATACAGCTGGTGACTAAGACGAGGGTCACCTGATATCTTGTAATCTACTTATCTGGAGACTTGGCGCGGATTTGAATTAAATTCGAGATCCACCACCTCTCGCACGTGATGTGTTGCTATCATTTGATACGTTCGGCACGTGTCGTCTTGTTGAATTTCTGATTCGGTCCGCCATATTGGAATTTGTTTTCAATTGTTCTGCAGTAATAGTGTTTGCTTTTTCTTGTCAATGCACAAGTTTCACCAATTATTTTGCGTATTTAGAATATTATGTATTATTTTATGTTTCTCTTGGCTGAGACTCTTATATTTATTCATAAAAACAATAAATAAAGAAAAGATTATGATGATTATTTATTGAAAAATAATCTAATGTTTTCAAATATCTCTGTGAAAAGCATTAACGCATGCTTAAAGAAACTTAAAGTTAAAAAAAAAAGTGGAAAAAGAATGCGGTCGCGAGCAGGATTCAAACCCTTAAGCCAGGTCGAGATGGCTTAGTGGTCAGAGCGCGACCGTATTCATTTTCCACTTTTTTTTTAACTTTAATGTAATGTTATTATTGGTGTACATGTCTTTGCTAAATACATGCAGACACTGTGCTAAAGAACCGCATTGCAAATGGCTTCCTTTGTTTTTTCATTTTGGTAAACTTTCAGTAGAGTATCGCCTTTTCTTGCAGATGGGAAAGGATTTGTAATACTACTTTATATCGACCTATCAAAATTGCGAAGCATACTTTTAAACTGGTGAATTCATTAAGTCATTGCTCATTCGGGGAATTTGAACGAAGGAATTATTTATTTATAAAATATTAAATAAAAGTTATAATATATATAATTCTGTTTGAAGCAATTTGTCGCTCCATCAGACACCTTTCACTTTGAAACAAACTTGCCAAGTTTCAATTACAAATAGTTAATGGATATACGAGTACTTTTATAATTTATTTATTTTCACAAATAATAAAGTTTTAATTAGAATAATTTCATTTTGATATTTTATTTTCAGAGTAATGACTTCTCGATTACCAAATCGATTGTATTGACCAAAAGTTCGCATGTGTTGAAAATCACGCTTGTGATTTTAAATTGTAACAAAATAAATGTTCCACGGATATATTTTTTAACCGACCTCAAAAAGGAGGACGTTCTCAATTCGGTCGGTATATATTTTTTTTTTCATACGTTGATATATATGTTCTATGCGTGCTTGCGTGGAAGAAGACGCACAGACAAAGTTGCCAAACAGTTTAATATTAAAATAAAATAAAGTGATTTTTATTATATTTATAACACGATGATGATGATAACAAAGATTAATGTAAAATGTGCGACAAAATTAAATTAATAAATGTACTAAGTCAAATTCAAATTTAAATATATCAACCAAAAGTTTCCATACAAGTTCTGCTTGACGTCTCTAATTTTATAAATAAATCTTTGAAAAGCATTATTGCATGTAATTTTTTTTGTGGAAATAAAATTACGGTCGTGAGCAGGATTCGTCTCTAATTTTATTGGCTACCAAAAGGTTTGCCGACCAAAAATGTTCTGAGATTTTAATTTGACGTGCCTCCACACGGATTTGAAATTTCTTTATTCTCCTCGTCTTGTCCATAATGTAACTATTATTAAAAGACAGTAATGTTCTAAATTTAGTTTATGTGGGCCACCACAGTACTGACGCCAGTATATTATTTTAATCACAAAAAACTTAAACCTCAGCAAAGAGCTTTCAGAATTCAAAATATTTTGCTGAAATTTAAAAATAAATTTGAAGGTGATATGCTTTTTTATATTTCCGTACTTGTGCGTAATGTAAAGTGAAAAGCACTCGGGTATAATAAGCCTCATTATGAACCTAAAAAGTGTTACGAAGAGCTTTTTTACGAGCAAATGTGTTTATTTATCTTTTTAATAAAAATACACCAACAGCATATACATAAAACATTTCTTTACACGATATTTTCGTATTATTTCTTATGTATACACAAGTTATAGGTGTATATAGCATTCAAGAAAAATAATCATCAGACAGAGGGAGCTTAATTAGGTTAATAATAATAGAGTAAACATAGTTGTATGTAGTTAATAGTGAATAAAACACAAAATCGGCATTACAAACATGTATTGAATAAATATTAATATGGTATTACTCTCAACCATATCTTGCTATGCGTGTGTTATTGAAATTTAAAAATATATTAGTATGAGTTGAAAATCTCAAATTTTCGACCTTCATTTTGTGTTAAACTTCTATCTGTAAACTTCAACTGACTTAATATCATTATCATTGATATTTGAAACGTCTCAATCTCTTCTTATCCAGCGTGATCCAGAGTATAGTAACCTTAATCCCGATATTCAAAACTTGGAGCATATTATCATACATAACAGTTTATGTGAGTTAAACCAGTAAAAAATACACAGAAGGTTTATAGTACCTATAGATCTAGACATTTAGTTAATACTATTATTCTACGTATTAAGTAATATATTGCCATCTACCAAGTACTTCAAACTCCGAGCTGCTACTGAGAACTTCAGAACAGAAAAACCCAATAATAATTTTCCTGACCTGGGAATAGAACCTAAGTCCTTACCGCAGCAGCCGCGCTTACGACCACTACACCAATGAGGTAGTAGATTATATCAGCTTACTATAAATGTCCATGGTGCAGGACAAATCCCTCTTAATATTGAGTAGAAGGGGGCGGATGTACACAGGTGCTTTCAAAAATCAGGAGTGCTGTTCCATTTGTGCTGTAGTGTCACGTCACCAGCTCATGATTTTGGGGCTCCAGTTGCCAAGTTGCCAACCGTACTTAATTACATATACCAGCATATAACTGTCCCACTGCAAGGGCCTCTCTTCATATAGAGAATCGCCTTTATTGATTAGCTGTGATAATGTTCAATATTAATGAATAGGTATGACTTTAGTATTAAAATAACGTATAATACTTATTTTTCTATAACAAAACATAACATAGTATTCCCCGAAGGGGTAGCCAGAGATGTACACTGTCGTACACACACATTTCACCAATGCTGTTATTAAGTTCTATGTAATAGGTGGTGAGCCTATTGCCATCTACCAGGCACAATTCTGAACTCTGGGCTGCTACTGAGAATTTTCTAACAGAAAATCTCAATAACACTTTGCCCGACCCGGGAATCGAACTCGAGATCTCATGCTCAGCAGTCGCGTTTGGGACCACTAGACCAACGAGACAGTTTTCTATAGAAAAATCTATTTCCTTATCTTCTAACAAGTCCAAGATTTCTCCCAATGATTTCACACGCAAGCGTTGTGTTTTTTTTTTTTTATGGAATAGTGGGCAACCTAGCTGACGGCTTGCCTGATGGTAAGCGATTACCGCCGCCCATGGACACCCGCAACCCCAGAGGAGTCGCGAGTGCGTTGCCGGCCTTTTAAAGGGTTTGGGCCTCCGGTACCCTCACTCACTCGGCGAAACACAACGCAAGCGCTGTTTCACGCCGGTTTTCTGTGAGGCCGTGGTATCAATCCGATCGAGCCCACCCATTCGTGCCGAAGCGTGGCTCTCCCACGGTAAAAAAATATATATATTTAACTTTATATATTTATATAAAAGAATATGATAAGCTGTTGCGTCAGTCATTAGCAGACACAATAGATTTCTATTGTTACAACGTACAGATCTGTACGTTACTGAGCCGAAAGGTTAAACAGTGTAACAAGATAAAATAAGTAGCACAGAATCAACCTTCTGCATATTTCTACATAGTGTTATTTCTGTAAATATGTTCCGAACAACAATAAACCTGGATGGCCCATAAAGCTACACGACGTTATGAAGAGGTGGCAGGTATAAGTGTTCAAGTTCGATGCCGTGCCGATGTCCTAAAGTTAGTGGCACTTACACTCAATGTGTTATGGACTCGGCAGTAACCGTTAAGTATTGCTCTTAACTGTGTGTGTTACCGTCAATATTTCGTTCTAAGAATGTGTGAGAAATATCTGACACATATTTTTAAAATTTAATACTAAAAGAGTAGAGAATACTTCAGGCGCGCTCTACTTGCTTCATCCGGTATAGTTGGCATTCATTCAGTGTTATTTTTTATTTTTATATACAGAGCTTTGTCTCTGCTAATGCGATCATGCAACTCTGATAAGATAAATAAATAATTGCTTGTTAACTGTACTATTCTTTTCCCAAAAAAATATAACTTTATAGTTGCTTATGCATGAATTACTGCTTTTAAAAAATGTATCTTGATATATATTTTTATATATTTTAATAGACTTCATCGTGAAGCCAACATCACGCACGAGGAACTAAACACCTTCTTTTGGCGGGTAACAGCCACTATTCGTGATAGGTGGAAGAACAAGGAGCCTTTGTCCAATATTTTGGCAACACTGGATTTAATGAAAATAATGTTTATTTGTAAACGTTTTTCTCGGCAAATATGGCAGTACAGTTTCCTCATTGAACGTAACTTAATATGGTTAAGGTATTACCACCCGAAGGATGGGCAGTAACGTCATGGTAACGGCTAATAATGTTAAACCATTGCCTTATATGCTCTTGTTTAGATCAATATTATGACTTGGTTTTATGCATAGCATGAATTATTTTCAATATAAAATAATAATGACAAAAAATCTAACGCTGAAGTTGTATTTGGTAGAAATAATCTAAAACTGCGTTTCAATGTTGTTTAAATTACACAAACACTCTATATAATAAATAAAGACCTTACTTGAAAATAATAATAAATTAACCAATCAAATAAATAACAATAATTGCTAAACTAATTGGCTAATGTAGTCAGCAGAAAACCCACTTTATATATATCAGCATTAGTAAACTAAAAGTAATTTTAATAATTAAATAATGCTAACGTTATTTAGTTTGAGAAACCTTTGCTGATTGCCAACTCGTAAATTTTCTATTCCAACCACACTTAGCGCACTAATTTTATTAACTACTTTATTATGAACTGGATTTTAGCTTCGAATTTTCTCTAGGGAAAATGAAAATAACTAGTGTTGGAATCGAATATTTTTAGTTAGAATAGAATAAAGAGAAGTAGGAAAATTTAAGCTGACGACTGTGAAAGCCTCATCTTGTTGAAAATCGTAGCCAAATATCACTCTTGAGTTCCTAACGGTAACCAGTGGCAACCCGAGGCTTAGGTTGGAGCGAAATCAAATTTTAACTTACATCTTCACTTTTTCAAGCAACCATTGCCGAAGGCGCCTCCCGAATCTTGCGGCCACTGCGTCCGCCCTATGGATGGGCCGGCTCTGACGATAACCAAGGTCGCCGGTACTCAACTTTTTGGCAGGATGTATTGTGCCCGGTTGATAGCCTACAATTACGTTGGAGTCGGTTTCCAGTCGAACTGGATGCAGCTTAGCTTAACACAATATTTTACATGGAGCGTCTGCCAATCTGACCTCCACAACCCAGTTTCTGGGTAACACGATATCTTGTGGTACGACTGGTTGTCAGACTTTCAGACCTCTGACCTGAGTAACGGCTATCAATGATGCGTATGAATACCTTTTTTTTTTTCAGTTTTTATCTTTTAATATGTTATTGTTGTCTTCAATTAAAGAGACCGTATTATTTGAAGCAAAAAATAAACAAATGATCTTCATTTTACAGCTGAGACCGCTTATGGTGGCAAGCGCAACTTAACCTTGTTCGATCGATATGTGCGGTTTTTACTTAGCCACGAGCCCCTTCGATACTATTAATGTAGCATGGTTGATCGCGTCTATCTGCTTAGGCTTGAATGCAGCTTAATACCAGTATTTTACATGGAGCGGCTGCGTATCTGATCTCCACAACTCAGTTCCCGGGGTAACACGATATCTCGTGGTATGACTGGTTGATTATCAGACTTTCAGGCCTCTGACTACCCGTAACGGTTGTCATAGATCTTAATTTGACAACCGAGACCGACGGCTTAACGTGCTCTCCGAGGCACGGAGTGGTCTCTGTATGTAATAATGGTCACCCTTCTACAGACCGACCGCGGCAAGCACAGCCTGACCTCGATCGATCGATCTGTACGGCTTTTACTTAGCCACGAGCCGATGGTTGACAGCATACATAAGACATTTATAAATGTATAGATAACACTTTGTAATAATCAACAGTACATCTGCCGGTGATCTTTGATTCGGAACATAGGCTTGATGCTACGTAAATTTTTATTATTATATTGAATACAAAATCTACCAAAAATTTTATCGAACAAATAAGAATAACGTTGAATAGACTCAAACTCACATACACACACACGCAAACCCGGCACAATTATTATCTGTAAATCATACAATTACTTGCTCCATGCGGGAATCCAACCCGCGACCTGCGACGTAGCAGCCGGTCTCTCAAACACTGCGCCAAAGTACCCTCAAAGTTTTATTATTCGCGTAGTGTAGATACATCTATTTTGGTTTTGGCAATTAAGAAGCATATTTTACTAGGCGTTATGTTGCTCGCGTGGCTTGTCTGGTGGCCTGCTAATCAATTTAAGTGTATTAATCAAACAAATGTTCGGGATAGAGCCCCCTAGACCGGTACACATTGAAAAATATACGTTAATGCGATGAGATAAAGATTAAATTAAAAAAGAGGAGTCCTGTTGTACACCACACTTCACTAATGCGGGGACAATTGCCAACTCCTGGCTGATACTGAGATTTTATAACAAAAAATCCCAACAACATTGCCCGACCTGGGATTCGAAACCTAGGACCTCAAAGCTCAGCAGCCACGCTTCCGATAACTAGAACAACGACACAGTTTAAAAAAATGTGTGGTGTGTGCATATTATTTATCTTTTAAGTTCACAGGCGCTCTGACCTATTAGCCATCTTGACCTCTAAGTGGTCAGAGCACCTGTAGTATTTATCCGGATGGCGCAGGTTCGAATCTGCTGGCGTCCGTATTCTTTTTCCTTTTAATATTATAAATTTAGAGTCTTTCAAAGATTTATCTTTAATTTCTTCTTTTATCGATGGGTAGCCGAGTATTTCGCCACATAGATAGCTTTCGTCAATTATTTTCGTGGAAGTTGGACAAGACGTAAGATATTGTGGTTTATATCTCAAAATAACTAAAATATGCTTTTATTTTCTTCAGTTTAATTGCAATCCCAACTTCAGCTACGATTTCTGTACGTTATTGGAAGACAATATGGTTTCAGCCGGCGACGTTCGACACAACATCTATGAAGAATTTCCACAAATCCACACTACAAAAAAAGAAATCATAGAATAGGCAAATGTGCTTGTTTCCCATTTTCCCTATATCATTATTTTTTCGGAAATAATGATACGGAAGGAAAAATATGAACATCTTTAATTGGACAGATAGACAGGTTCTAACACAAGTTGCCATGGTATCATTACACAAAAAGTAAAGTAACAAAAGTAATAATATTAAACGGAAAAAGTACCAATTATTATAATATTTCTATAGTTAATTATGATCCATGTAAGCTTAGTTGGTATTTCTACGTTATTTTTTCGTGCGCTGAGTCTATGGTCCATGCGCGTGAACCAGCTGGATGAAGATGCACTGACGAAGTTACAAAACAACCTAATAATAAAATATAATAAAGTGATTATTTTTCTATTTAAAAACTAAATTCATTTTAATTTTTTGAAAAAAAAAAATGTGAAGTATGTACAGAAACGTAGTAAGACATTTATTTATTTATTTATTTATTTATTAACTTACATCACTATCATTACAGGAATTTCCTAATTCAATAGTGTGGCCATAATTACAGTCTTATTATTTACTATAACATATTATGTACATTGCGATTATTTTGAACTCACTCAGAGAACAATTAAAGAGATCTATGCTATGTGCTACGTCATTAAGTACACGCAAGGTGCGCGTTATCGGGGCTTTACTCATTAGGTTGGTCCTACTACTGGGCAGCGCCAATAGACATGGCCGTCTCCTTCGCAACACGTAATTGTCGGGCACACACAGGTTTATTTCACTCAATATACCTGGGTTTGAAGTCTTGCCACGCAATAATTTAAAAATATAGGTAGCAAGTGCTATGTCCCTCCTTGTTTCCAATTTATTGTATCCCACCATGCCTATAACAAACAAAGTTGGATACATCAATGGGTAAAATGGATATATACCATACCGCCGTAGGTACAGAAACCTAGTAAATTTATTTTGTATACGCTCCAGCATGAGACTGTATTTAGCTTCATGCGGAGCCCATATGATTGCGTTACATTCGAGCTGACTTCTTACCAATGCATTGTACAAAGTAGTTAGCGCAGCAATGCTTGTGAAACCCTCTGCTCTTCTTAGGACGAAACCTAGGCTCCTATATGCTTTTTTACAAACATTTACGATGTGATTACGAAATGTCAGATCCGTGTCAAGGCGTACTCCTAGATCGCGCACCGTTTCCGTTCTTTTCAATAACGTGTTATCTACTGTATAATCATATTTCTTGGGCATTTTCATCCTACTAAAAGTTATTACCGAACACTTTGACGTATTAAACATCAACTTATTCTTTTTACTCCATTCAACAACCCCGTCTATGTCTTCCTGAAAGCGCTCAAAGTCCTTTTGTTCTTTCATAGCTAGTAGTAATTTTAGATCGTCAGCAAACAACAGGCACTTCGCATTCCTGACGACATCAGGCAAGTCATTTATCATTATTATAAATTGAAGTGGTCCTAAATTACTGCCCTGACTTACGCCTGACCTCGTATAATAGAGCTCAGATTTGAACCCAGCATATTCGACATACTGCTGTCTGTTGCTCATATGATCAGCAAAGAATTTCAGCAATTTAGGAGTGCATCCGACTGCTGCAAGCTTCGTCAATAATATGTCATTATCTACCAAATCAAATGCTTTTTTAAAATCAAAGTATGCAGAATCGACCTGCACTCCCAAATCAACGCTAGGAACCACATATGTCATAAAATTTAGCAGGTTTGTAGTCGTGCTACGAGCCGGGCGAAACCCATGCTGTGAGTCGGACAAATTAACTGAAACCTGATTTAAGACACAATGATGGATTACTGACTCAAATACTTTCGCTGGTACCGACAGAACCGCCACCGGTCTGTACCCACTAACTTCAGTCCCTGCTTCGCCCTTAGGTACTGGTATTACTCGTGTAATTTTCCAGCGTTCAGGAAAGTATGACTGTTCAAAACACACATTATATACGTATAATAGTGGTTGTATTAAATAATCCCTGCAGTCTCTTATAATAAATGGTGGGATGCCATCTGGTCCCGCCGAACGCTTAGGTTTAAGTTTAGTTAGTGCCTCCCTTACCTGGCTCCTATCAATACTCCCTATATGTACTCGAGAACTACTTGTGTTACTCTCGGCCACGGCAGTTTGCACATCTAGTTTTGCTTTCAGGGGACTGTATACGGACTTGAAATAATTTGCAAACTCGTGAACACATTCAGTGTCCGATAAAATTTGACCTTTTTTAGTGACTTTTTTACGGTTTACGATACCTTTTTTGCTCCTTACATAATCCCAGAAGGATTTAGGATCCTTGGTGAGATTGTATTGCACATTACCAAGGTATCTATCGTGTGCTAATTCTACCCTATTTTTAACCCTAGCCCTACACTGAGAAAACATGTCGTAATCACTCGTTAATCCACTAATTTTGTACTGCTTATGAAGCCGTGCTTTTAATTTTATGTCGCGAATAATATCTGCCGTGTACCACTCAGGGTAATGGTACCTAGAGTTTACACGGCGGCGTCGCATTTTCCTGGGAACACAATCATCAATAATACCATAAATGTTATCATAAAAATAATTCAAACACTCCTCTGGCTCGCTCATGTTGTACATAGGCGTCCAGTCTTGATTCATTATCATATAATATAACCTACTATAATCCGCTTTATAAAAATTCCATTGTGGCCAGGAATCGCTCTCTTGCATATTTACAGGTATATCTTTAAAAGTACAATCACTGACAGCTGAGCGTTTGCTTATCTGCGGTACAGTAATGTGTAGCGGCGGGTGGTACGTGTCTATTGGCACTATCGCCTCGTCTGCCTCACTGACACACACACTCTCACCTATACTCAATGAACATAGCACTAAATCCAACTGCCTATTATTACAATTTGGTACCTTATTTTTCTGAGAAAGTTCACAAAAAGATATAAAATATTCGTAGTAATTATTTATGTTTACATTACAAGAGCACAAATTGAAATCACCTACAATAACAACATCTTTATACTTAACACATAATTGTTCTAATATCCTAAACAATAACATATATTCATTCTCACTACTATTTGGAGGTATGTAAAGAACGCAACATAAAAACAAATACTTATTACCTTTATATACGGTAGCACAAACCAGTTCGAAGGTACATGTATCTATTACGACGTCATTCTCAGGTAGCGTAACTCGGCGCAGCTCGAGCCGGTGTGTGGCCCCAAGAAGCGCGCCGCCTTGTTTACGCCCGTCCGCTCGGTCACATCGCAAAATACTATAGTTTTGTGGTACCAACTCTGCATTATGTATGGAATCATTGCAGCCCGTTTCGGTAATTGCAAATAAATCTGCCTCTGATGTTTCTATATTTTTATAGAAAATATCTACTTTTGTACGCAGTCCTCTTGCATTTTGATAGTAAATATTTATTGTTTTACTTTCCGTTATCTCCTTTATTTGTGTGTCTCCGAAACCAAATCCATTCGGCAAACTCCGCATTTAAAGGCCATACTTCCGGTTTACACAATTTTTCATACACTCCCTCCGCTACTCCGATAATAAAAGATGCATAATCTCTTTCTGTTTTAGGTATAATTTTTTCAACTTTTACATTTTCATTGCTACCGCAGACGTTCTTCACATGAGCTACCAACTTTTCAATGTTAGTCTCTGGATGCAACCTCCATACATGAAGATGTCTCTTTCGCTCCATGGCTTGCAGATCAAGAATACTTGCATTCTGACCTCTATTCACATTTTTGGATAGCAACTTAGATCTTTTTCTTTGTACTGTGGTCCATTCTGGAGCCCCCGTTACAGTTTCATCCTTACTTTCTGCATTGTTTTTTAAATCCGTAGGTGTTGCATATATTGTTTGTTCATTTGCCTGTAATACTTCGCTATATTTTTTCGGTCTTGGTGTCAACGCCTTTTTTGTGGCCACAACTGGATTTATTATTTTGCCGGTAGTTAGGCATTGCACATTCTCGGTGTCACATATTGATTCAAAAGGAATTTGTTGCCGTGTTGATGTTTGAGTAGATTGATATGTTATTTGAGAGTATTGGCAATTATGCTTGAGGCTGAATTACAACGCTCGCCTTGCGGCTCGGGCTGCAATTTAGCTTCGCGTATAATGACCAATTTAGCTCACTAGGTACTTGAAATTTTACACGATAATAAACTATTTTCATATTTGAGATTGCTTAGAGTGACTATTAATTTTTAAGCCAGCATTACTATCTCAAATATGAAAGACAAAACAAATCATAAAAATCCTGTCTCAGTTACAGCAATTGTAAAGGGTGTCACAATTTTCCCAAGCGCGGGGACCTTGTTAACATACGCTTAACAAACTTCCCGGTACTTGACAACCCTGTATATATAGCAGTAGGTATATAAAACGTCACTTCAAACTACGCTGTGTTGGGCTTTATTTACATAAGCCCGGGACGTTGTCGCTTGATGGAAAATGTCACTTTCTGCGTCTTAAGTGTAAGCACACATTTGCTACTAAGATATTTAAAATAATCGTGTGACGTGTGGGATGTGAGTTCTAATGACAATTATTTTCATCTCTTCCATTTCTTCTATATCGCTTTTCCTTCTTCTTCAATTTAAGAGCTTTGCTCTTGTCGATGTATCATCCGTCTTACTTTTTATCCACTGCTTTCATTAGGACGTCGCCAAAAGACGTATTAAAATGTGGACGAAGAATTTGCGGTGGTGAGCAGAGGTCGAGATGGCTTAGTGTTCAGAGCGCCTGGAGTATTTATTCGGGAGGCGCAGGTTCGAATCCTGCTCGCGACCGTATTCTTTTTACATACAAATTTATAGCTTTAAGTCTCGTAAACTCTATGTCTACATGGTACAAAACAAAGCTTTTCACCTGGATGTGTCTGTCTGTATATAATTTTCTTCGTTTTGATTGACCGATTGAACGGATTTTATTCGGGTTTTATATTTTCGGGTATTATTCTATTTATCTTACAAAAAAAATGCATACGAATCATAGCCCAAATAGATAATCAAGATAGCTGCAGGCCCCATTTTATTAAATACAATCTTTTAACACTACCATCCATATACATCTATGACATATGCAAGTTTGTATACAAAAATAAAGATAATTTTACGAAAGTAAGAGACACCCATAATGTTAATACCCGACATAAAAACAGACTGTACCTACCACCATCTAGAATTAAAATGCTTAACCAAAGTCCTTACTACATGGCAGTCAAAATATTCAATAGATTACCTAAAGACCTACAAAACGAAACCAAAGAAATAATATTTGAGAAAAAAATAAAAAAGTTCCTGATACAGAAATGCTTTTACTCAATAAAAGAATTCTTCGAAGGAAAATAGAACACCAAAATTAAACGCTAAAACCTACCCCATACATAACCCCTCACACCCACAAATACCTACCTACTAAATCCTACATTTTAACAATACCTACTTTCATTTTATACTAACCCACATAATACATTATATACTTATCTATATCCCAACAAATAAATAAAAAATATTTAAAAAAGAAATGTTATATACTTTCCCAAATAATTACAAATAATAACGAACTACATACTTATTAAAATATACCTACTAAGTTTATAAATAATGTTTTTAAACGCAAGAAATACTACCTAGTACTACTATAAGTTATGCTAAGTCCTAAGTTAAGCAAATGTAATTTATAATAAGTTAGTGCTAGCCCTCAAATTTGCAACGCCTGACAAAGGCCGTTAAGCTGTACATAATATTTAAATTAAGACCTGTAATACCTTAACATGCAAAGAAAGACTTTGACTTTGACTTTTTACTAAGGAGTAGAGTATTTCAAGAGAATTTCTGCTCAGCCTTTTCCTAATAACGTTGGAGTCGGCTCCAAGGTTCCGGATGCAGCTTAATACCAGTATTTTACATGGAGCGACTGCCTATCCAACCTCAATAGCCCAGTTACTGGCTACCACGATATCAAGTGGTACTGGTTGTCAGACTTTCAGACTTTTCTGATAATTTTCAGAATAGAACGCGTAATAATTATTATTTGTTAACACTCCCAAGAAATTGTCTAGTGAATATCCTTGTAGATAGATCGTGGAAACGAAACATTGAGATGAATTCATAGATTAAGGTAGTGATTCTAAAAATATCAAGCAGATTCAAAATCACTTCTATATCAGCCCAGAAAACGCGACGTAAAATGCTTTGTCCTTGGAGATTATGCAAAGCTATCGAGATGATTTATGATCTGCTGTGTGTTTAGCGAATATTTAAGATCAGTTCGGCCACTTTGTGGTTCTTGGCCTAAAAAACTTATAAAAGGCAGTAGAGAAAATGATAAAAATAGTGAGGATGTTCGACTACATTATTTTACAGACTTCATCAGAATTGACGCCAAATTAAACCAAATATTAACTAATAATCTTGTATTTAGTAAATATTTGATTATTATCTATAACTTTTAATGTAACAACAGTATTAAAATCGCCCCGCAGCTACAAAATGAAACTTTTCTGTAGATTTCATACGCAATCTATTCATCTATTATCGTCCATTCCTCTTTCTATCTATTTATCAATGCATCGAGACTCACAGCTTCTACAAAACAGATGCAATTTTTCAAGCACTCCAACTCAGCGCTTACCCACAGAGCCAACAGAACAAAATGCCATTGTCCCTGTTATGCAAAGCAAGCGAGTTGATTTATCGTCGGCTGCCTGTGTCTATCGTTTAATGTCGGTACCAGGACGGCTCATTAAGCGAGCCAAGTACCTTTGTATTGTGGGAATTGTGATTTCATTGGTTTCCTGGTTTGAAAAATGTTGGAACTAGTGTTGTGATTGATGATTGTAATGGATTGTTTGGAGCCAATAAGAGCTTGATGAATTGTAGTGTTGGAAAATGTATAATGTAACTAAAATATAGCTTTGTTTAGTACTTTGGTTAGTTTAAGTTGGGGTTTAAGGATTGATTATGTGACCGTTACATTTTACTTAACTACGTGCAATAACTATCTCACAAACTTTTTCTTTCGTGTGCTTATCAATAATAGCCAATTATAATCTCTAGTCACATATACTTCAAAATATTTCATCGACCCCGCTGACGTCAACACTTCCGGACAATCCGACACGTCCAGAGAGAGATCAAGTGCAGGACCGACGATTTTACGTGTTCTACGAAGCACGGGGGTAACACACCGCCATCTTACTAACTCCGAGCTGCTACTGAGAATTTCCTAACAGAAAAACCCAATTATACTTTACTCGGGAATCGACCTAACCCTGTGCAGCCGCGGTATCCGCCACTAAATCAATGAGGCAGATAAGAACAACTAAAAGATGTGAAAACCTAAACGCACTTATAACTTTTAATTGTAAACGCGACTTAATCCCACCAAATAACGCACTTATAGTTAGCTTCAAATATATAATGCTTAGTAACTAATTGGTTAAATATATTTGTAATAAATAAATAAAAAGTAATAGAAAATACCTACAAGCATACAGTAAAATTAAACTTAAATATATAAACATAGAAAGCTAAACTTTAAAATTAAATGAAATGCAAATTACTCTGTTATTTACAACAAATGTAGAAAAAAAAGTGTTTATATTAATAATGTATGTAATATAACTTCTCGCAAACTTGCCATTACCTATTACTTTAAAATAGTTCTACAGTAAACAGAATTCCGTCAGGCGGACTTCACTAGGCATGTTGTTGTGCACACATGCACATAAACACACCATTGGCACACGTAACACCGTAATCACACCACCTCAACTGACTCATAACAAAACAACTTTAAATATTTGCATTATTGACGGTATCTTTACTGGATTTCTTAGCGAATTCGGTCAACAATATTTTAAAGTTATTTCTACTACCTACATACATAATTTGTAATGTTTGTTTTTTGAGATTGTTATAATGTTAGATACTATTGTATGCTTTGTCACTGGACATTTAACTACTTGTAAAATTTAATCTCATCTAAGTGGACTTTGTATGTTCTTATGAGAATAAAGTTTCTTTAAACCGATGAATTTTTAATTGTAATTGTGAGTCCCTCACTAAAAAACGCACTAAGTGTTAGTAAAATCGCAAAATCGCAAGTGTTGAGTAGGGAAGGACCATCGAAACAATTTGAAGAGTGTGTCGTAATTCCCGGTCGTTAATATATACGCCTTTCTTGCCCCTAGTTAATATACTTTACGGGTTTGCTTAGCATTCTGTATGACGATATTAGGAGTAAGTAAAATCGAAATACGGCCAAGGAACGAGAATCGTGATCTCAAGAAACAGTATTTTGAAATTATCAGAGGTCAAACATCTCTGTTTGTTTTGTTTCGTATCTGCACTTATTTTACTTTGTTTAACATTTTCGGAAAACTTACAGACATTAAATATATACAAGTGTTTACTTATAGCATGAACGCAGCTCTCTTTCTCTTGTATTTCATCATAATATTAAGATCATTTCGACTTAGAACAATTACGAATGAAAATCGAGCTAGGTCATGATTCTGTTTTCCCAACTTATACTTTTGTAGCTCCCTGAAATATCGAGCATAAAATGTTATTCATTATTATGTCAAATTTTATGGTACGACATTACGCGAATACTCCATGTTCAAGCAAGAAAAAAAACTAAAACATTGCATACTACCAAATTACAACTGCACAAAAATCGCTTAATGCAGCGAAATTAAAGGATCAAGGAGAAACGTGTCTCGTCCCAGCTCGAGTTAATATTGTATAACACTATTTAGTATTCTACGTGTCGATATTAGGACTAGCCGAGCTCAGAATGTTTATTAAATTATCAGTTTTACGCTAAACACTGAATAGCGTAGGCACATAAAACCTTAAAAAGATGAGAAGAAAGTATGAACATGTATTTTCTGTTATAACCCTACAAGTTGGTGAAAATACAAACATTATAATATGTAATCCTATATTTTGCTCGAAAGCCACGTTTTCGCTGCAGGAAATATCCATGGTCGTGTAATTTCTGCGAGTATTTTGCATCGGAATAGACGAGGAAAATACGCAAAGCAAGGCTGAAGGCTTCACAAAAGTAGGCTTTGAGCTTATGATCAGCTTTGGATTTGAAAAGGTATTTGAAAAGAAAAAGTAAAGCTCTCCTATAAAAGCCCATATGGGATTTTAATAACTTTCGTTAAGTATTTAGAATTTAAATAAATACAATATCTAGGTAGGTAGGTACTTCTACAATATTAAGGGTAGTCATGCAATTAGCCGTGTAACGCCCGCCCGTCTTCAAGTATTTGCACATACGCTACTTCGAACAAAGAATCAGCATTGCCATTCAACGAGGGAATGCTGCCAGCCTTGTCGGCACGTTACCAGTTGACAGCGATGTGGATGATTTGATTTTTTCGACGCTCTATAGTTAGTAGTACTAGAAGTTTAGTTTGCTTAGGCTAGTATTTATTATTATTGGTCAATATTGCTTTCAATGCTGAAAAGATGGCTAAGGATGTGGACTTATGTTTCTGAAAGCCGAATTGCTCTTTTTTTATAATATTAAATTTCTCACATTAGCTAACTATTCTTTGATACATGCATTTCTCATAGATTTTTGACATGATGGGTATAAGTGTTATAATCATATTTAAGAGCACTACAGCTGTGTACTCGAGTACATTTTATCGGGGATCCTGGAAGAAGTCCCATGGACAATAATAAACACCAAAATGCTATGACGTGACCAACGCCGGACTCCGACCAACTAAACACACTGTTCTCCACTAAACTTTACCAAGATCCCGGACAACTACATTGCACGGCAGGTTCTGAATAAATGCTGCTGGAAATGAATTCTTAAGAATTAAGCAGCACTATGGTACTTATATTTCCTATTTATTTCACTATATTTCTTGCTCTTTCTCTGTGTACATAAATTGTTAAATAAATAAAAATCACTAATAGTACCTAAGCAAAAAAGGTAGGCAGATTTATTTCTTTCCAAAAAAAATTACAGTTTTAGAATTCGCTACGCATACGTTAATGCGTTTGATAGAGTTATGTGTTGGTAAGGTTGATTTCATACATACTCCAATAATTAATATTATTCAAATGTGAAGCTGTAGCAATTTCATAACATAGTCAAAACTTTAGCAGCATGCCAGATAGGCATATGCTGCGCCGACCCCAAATAAATTGGGATAAGGGCAGGGGGATGATGATGATGATGATGATTCAAATTTGTAGCTTAGTACCCGGAATCCACTGGGGCTATCCAAATACCTTATATAATATTCCAAATAAAATGTTACTGCATAATTACTACTGAGAATATTAATCAAACAGGGCCTATATAACATATAACTGTGAATTCAGTATCAGTAAATAATAACTTTTCTTTCTAAGAAAGTCTCATCACATACAAATTTTATATTACAGTTTTCTTTTGTCTTCGGCTTTTCATTTTAAGGTAAACAGATATTACGTGTTTGATCTATTCAAGTATTCATGGCGACAAACGTATCTAAATCGTTAATGTAATCTCCGTCGTTCGCAGATTGTTTTCGGTTTTACGAGACGAGTGATAATGCCGTGTCTACGAGACGCCTATAAAAATATTACAGCGGATAGTTCTGTCTTTTATTTCAATGGTACTTAAGCGTGAAGGTTTTATATTATATATTTTGGGGGATATTTTCTTCAAGGGTAACGATTTTTGTCTTTAGTATGGGTCGATTCTCAGTTAAGTGTCAATACTATTTGGCACTTCAGATATTTTCTCTACTTTTTCTGAAAAATTAAATTTAAATTGTGTCTGTGTTTTAATTACATGCATTTCTTCATACTTTCCTGTACCATATTTATGTGTTTATATAATATTTTGAGTGTTGGAGTAAATCACATTATAATAATGAAATAAGTATTTATCCTTAAAACAAAAATTCACCGTTACCCAAACGTAGAAATTATCATAAACCTCTAAGCCAACAGTTTAAAGTCTTACAATTTGACGGATAGAATCCATCAATAAATCCAAAAAGACCAAATATTATTAGGACACAAGGACCAAAAATCAAAACTACCAAAACAAACACGAATCATTCCCCATCATTCGTCACAGCGACAACGTACCCAGTAACAATGTTAGAGTTCTACGCTTCACTAACTCAGTTTGGACAATCTGATTTAAAGGCTGCAACTAGATGAAACCAATTGGATACGGCGCTGATTGTCACTGACACTTCAACATGCTCTTTCTATGGGGTTTGTTAGTGAATATTTCTAAGTAAATATTATTGTTCTTTATGTCTGGAAGTTGTCTCTTTGTGTTAGTTTTTAATGATAGTTTTTGTTCAAAGAGAATAAGCGAAAAGCCACTTTTTGATGAAAGTTTGTGAGACAAGAAAATATGACATTACTATCAGAAGTATCACATCCAATTTTCGCTCATTTGCTATCCGTTAAATAAGCAATGGAGGTTGCGCATTATCATAATATTATTTAGGCCATCCTGTAATTATTCCATTAATAAACAAGTAAGTTATTTTACGAAGAATAAACAAGATAGAGAGACTTAAATTGCTCGGGGTCTGTTGGCAAGTTCAGTTCATTTAAGACCAAATTTCTTTACGCTGCAGCTGTCTTCCGTCTCATCTCCTTCTTATCGTGTGGTTGATGAACAACCTAATGTCAGAGTTTACACCATTTTTAGGCCTTTTTGATGGCTTTATACATCAAGAACATATCTCAAGTGTGCTGGTCTCTTCACGATGTTTCCATTCACCGTTTTAAACAAGTCATAATTAATTTCTAATACATCTCTCGAAAAGTCGGTGGTGTGTACCTTGGATTTGAACTTGCAACCTCTAACTTGCCAGTCCAACGGTCATACCACTAGGATATCACTGATCCTCATCCTTCACTGCAATCAACAATATCTGAGATGAACAAAGAAATACCTATGTATAATATGATAATAGTACTACTAAAAATCGGCAAATTCAAACATGAATAATAAACCATAATATGCATGTGATTCAAATGTAGGTCAAATATTTTTATCTACAACCTATTCAATTACTTTTTTAATGAATCGCGTTATAACTATCTATCTATACATATAATAAAACAGTAAAAAACTGTGTCTGTACATTGAATATATAAAAAAAAACAATTGAGGGAAGTGTAAAATAAATAATAGAGCACGAATCAAAAAAAAATATTCTGTCTGTTTGTCTGTGTGTCTGTTTGCTTGTACACGCTAATCTTCGGAACTACTGGAAGGATCTAAATGATATTTTTTTTTGTTGTATAGATATTATGTCTGGGCAACATATAGGCTATAATTTATCTTGGAAACTGGAACACCTGATGCAGAACCGCAATAGACCAGCTAAACTATAAGAGATACAAAAATGGTACCATACCAAAAATTGTTCCACGTGATGAGCATTTTCTGCTGAGAGAATAAATTTGAAGATCTGGAACACCTGATGTGGAACTCCAAGAGCCCAGCTACACTATAATATATATACGAATGACGTCTTAGCAAAAGTTGTTTAGTTTGATGGGCATTCCCTGTTGACTTACAAAAATTAAAGATCTGGAACGTCTCGAATCGTATTGTGCATCTATAGAGTTTTTTGCCTGTTCTTTACCAGATCAACTTTTTGCCAAACCGTGTACCTAGGTTTGACTGTAATTTAGTCTATTTGAAATAAAAAGTTTTGAATTTGAACTTCAGTTAGATTATATCCAGTAAACATACGAGTGTTGTGGTTCCACGCCTCACTGACACAGTGTCCACAAACTGATTTAAAAGCTGCAACTAGTTCAAACAAATTGGATTAGACCCAATCGTTATCTGAAATTTAGCTAATAGATTTAAAAGTTAAAATACCCTGAATTGTCGAACTAGAGATAAAAGAGATTTTGAAATTAAAAATTTGGCTATGTTAATTTGGCATTTAGCATTGTCTAACTAACAAGCAAGTAATATTGTTAACAACTTTATTATGTTAATAATTTACAACTGAAACTATAAGTTATGACGTGTAAGTAAGGATGCAATTAGTTATGGCGTATCATTCCTCAAAATTAAATTTTAATTCTTGTTGTACATTAATATATTAATGCAATCACTATCACAGTGATATCTGCACTAGATAGAAATCATAATGAAAACCCATATAAAAAAAAAACCCTTGTAAATGTTATGATACTATTTACTTCGTATTTATAAGTTATATGATTCACTATTGCAGAACATAATGTCCTGGGGCTCACCACCTATTATATAACTTTGATGAAATGTGGGTGTACAACTGCGTACATCTCTGCCTACCATTACATACAGGCGTGATGCTTAGTATGTAAGTATGTTTCTAACAATTTGAGCAAAAACCTCGGAGTGCCAAGTCATTTGTCTCACCAACTGTTTTCCAACTACTAGATCAGATCAAAGAAACCCATAGTTTGGATGATTAGATTACAATAGAATCGCTCATCTTTCATAGCGACATACAGATATTGTCCTAGTCGAGAGACCGGCTGCTACGCTGCCTGTCGTAGTTTCGATTCCCGGACGGAGCAAATATTTGTATGACCTAAAGATTATTGTTCTGTGTGTACATTTTATTTTGTGTGTCTGTAGACACACCTACGATACAGGAAGAAATGCCCATTTTTTTACACGACTGCCCAAAAAAGGATTATTATATTTTTAGAGTTCATGTATGTATGTAAGTAGCTATATATGTTTGTGAGTTTCTATATTCCACCAAAACTTCAAATGCCTAAACCGATTTAGATGTCGATGCGGTGTCGTTAGAATCTTTACATTGTACCGGGTTATACAGGCTAGTAAGATTTTTTTAAATGGCAGACGTCCTTTGTACAAGCTTTTATTTAACTTGAAATGTATATGTAACTATGTTTGTTCGGGTGGAATATTGGAAGCTAAATTAGAACCAATCCTTTTGTGATTTTTAATTAATTTCAAATTTTTTAAGAGAATTAAAACGATAGCTCTTGCTGTGGTTTCTAGCAACAGCATCAAGTCTGTATTCTCTAAGTGGATAGACAGAGATGTAAACAACAGTAGTTGCACCCTCCACCAAATGTGCTGTTATTAAGTCCCATTTAATAAAGTGGTGAGCCTAATGCCATCAACTGGGCACAATCCTAATCCTCGACAGTCACCTTTGTGACAACTAGAAAACTGAGGAACTTTAGTAAAATTGTGGCCATACATACTTCCACATTAATTATTTAATTGTCATCTTAGAAAATGAAAACACAAGTAGTTTCCTGTTACTCGGTGTGTACCAAGAATTATAATCAAGTGCGTGTTAGCCCGGGGTATATCGTCCCCCTTCATGGAAAATGAACGCGACGATGCATATATAAATTGTTTATTTACTTAGAGGTAGAAGTTGTTTCTCGAATTTTGGAAGTATCGATTTTCTAAGTACTCTACACTTTCGGGGGCTGAATTGCCTGCGTTGCCTGCGTCCATAGGAGTGCACCCTTAAAATGGAATCCCTCTGGTGAGAGGCTTCGGCCGTGGTTGGTTACCACCCACCGGACGAAGCCATGCCGTGAAGCGACCTAATAGTTTTCGGGATGTAGTCCGGTGCAACCGTTGTGGGAGACGGGTCTAGGCAGTTGCATCAACTCCTCAACTATTGTTCTCCACAAATCAATCCATTCTACTTAGAGTGAACAGATTTCTTCTGGTTTTACGTGCTCCATCCTCGGCCACACCAGCGCTTAACATTAGGCAAGTTGGTTACACATCATCGAGAATATCTCCCAGGTTCACCACTTTAAGCAATCTTACGTACTTATAATCTTGCTACTTAATCCCTTGTAGTGAAATCTTCCGTGCTACATGAATACTACGCGCATAAACCGCTGCATCGCGCAAGCAAAGTTTGACGGCGAATCTGTATATATGTCGCAGATGGATTGTAGAATAAGCTGTTTTACAAAACTGCTAGCTGATTTACAAAACAGTACTGTTATGAAAAACAGCTGAACGACGTTTAGCGGTTTTACATAATTACTGAACTATAATACGCAGAATTGAATGAACGTTTTGCGTTTATCAATGCAGCGGGTCAACGATCAGAGATTAAGTAAAACAGTGTGAAATGAACTGTCAGATTGTTGATTTTAGTTCGAAGTTTTGTCACATATGGCTCTGTATGTCTTAACAATAATAACCTAACTTTATTTTAATTGTCAATAGCCAAAAAATTATGAAAATTTTTAATGACGTAAATACTAAACCCCTATAATAGTCGACAATATATCGGGATTATGAAATTAAATAAACGAAATTGATCCATGAGCGAGCGAAGCGAGCTTGGGAGTTTTGTGTATCCCGACACGTACAGGTTAGGTTCGAAGAGGGGCAGTGAGTGAGCGTAGCGAGCGAACAGCCCCCGTCATCCTCTTCGTGTTTCGTTCTTTTCTGACCTTACAGACACAAAAATAGGAGCCCCGCCAGGCGGGGCTCCGTCGACCAAGCCACGGAAAGTCAAATCAGAATACAATATAGCTTTTTTAATGGAATGGTGACTATCCATTTAATATACCTATACAATAAACAAACCGGTCCCACTGTAGATATGTCATTTTGCATTACGTCTAAAGGTGGGTAGCTGTTCTGTAAACGTATCGCAATGGCAATCCAGCTGAACGTTGTTCAGCTGTTTTATAAAACAGTACTGTTTTGTAAAGCAGCTAGAGATTTTGTAAAACAGCGGATTCTACAATCCATTTACGACATATATACAACCACCCGACATTAACCGTCGGGTTGTGGCCCGCGAGGAAATATCACCCGCCTGGTTGGAGAATCCTCCCATTTCAATAGAGGAACACCACTCCTTGTTCCTCCATACCCTATCCAACTAATCGAACTCAATACAATTGTCAAATTAATTGCAACAAATGCCTGATTTTATTCGTAGTGGTCCTTCACTGGTTGTTGCCTCGTTGATCTAGTGGTCTCGAGCGCGACTGCTGAGCATGAGGTCACGGGTTCGATGCCCGGGTCGGGCAAAGAGTTATTGAGTTTTTCTGTTAGGTAATTCTCAGTAGCAGCCTGGAGTTTGGAATTTGCCCAGTAGATGGCAATAGTATCACCACCTATAGGACTTAATAAAGACATTGATGAAATGTGGGTGTACAACTGTGCACCTCTGCCCACCACTTCGGAGAATACAGCCGTGATACTATGTTACGTTTATGTTCCTTCACTCCGTCATACTAACTGGACTAGCAAATAAATGATACAAGTTTAGGTAGAAAACTATTTCCGAAAGAACTAAGTAACTTCCAGAGATGGATATAACCAAAAAATATTCGTCTGCTCGCGTACATAGCTACGTAGATTATATATCAGAAATACTGGGAGACGTCGTAAAAAAAAATCTCGAGGAAAAATAATACATTTCTCCCTTGGAACTAATAAAATGTCGGGGCGAGGGCGTTGCTGGGAGACGGGGCGATACAAAAACTGCATAAAGCAACGCGACGATTGAAATTCCAACTTTTTTTTGTGTTTCAACTTGTTGAAATTATTCCCCTTTGCTTTTGTCCAATTAATGTTATACTGCTCTAAATATTCCCTTAATTGTTCTATATTGGACCGTTTTGTCCTCATTTTAGGGTTTCCTTAGAAATGTGACGACTTTCATTTTTATTTTAAATTTATAAGCATTGTTGTTTGTTGCAGACATTTTAGCTATGTATTCTCTTTGAGTGCCAATTTCGGTATACTTCGTTAGACGTTACAAAGATTTGTTAATGTTTTCTTGACTGAAATAAAAGTTTAAGGTGACGTTAAGGAAAATTATGTTTTTTGTGATCCTGTACGTGTACCAGGGATATAACAATTATTTATAAGGTTGGAGAATATTTTTCGGAGCATGAACGTTATTTGTTAAAATTGTTCCTCTTGCTTGGTATGATTTGTGTCGCGACCGTATTCTTTTTACATTTAATATAATAACTTCAGAGTTCGCTAAGCATGCGTTAATGCTTTTCAAAGATTTATCTTTAATTATAATAAAACAACTTTTAACCGGATTAATCGCGTGTATTATTGGTTTCTTGTTTTTCCTGACGTTTCGAACACTTTGCAGCGTTCGTGGTCGCAGGAGGACTGTCCTCATATTATTCTGTCCCCATAGTATTGAATTTTTCTGTTAGGAAATTCTCAGTAGTAGCCCAGAAATGTGCCCAATAGATGACAATAGGCTCACAAACCTATTATATGGGACTTAATAACAAGATTGGTGAAATGTCGATGTACAATTGTGTAGGCTGCCTACCCCTTCGGGGAATACAGGCGTGATGCTATGTTATGTTTATTGTATGCTTTAATTGAGCATCGATAATATTGATGGAATATTTTTATGCATTTGGTATACTGCTAGGTTAAATAACTTACAATGATTTTCCACTGAACCACTATTATTACTGAATCAACTATTATTTTTGGTGATGAAAGACAATAGCAAGGTAGAAAAAATATTGTTTTGAATAAGTTAGAAAAATAATACGAGTGTAACTGATCCGTAATTTGGATATACTATAAGGTGCTACTCACTGAATTCTTCTGAACTGCACCGTCATTATTTATAATTATATGCTTGATATATTAATGCGACGTCACCGCATCGTACTATTGACATCAAACATCAGTTATAAATTAAAATGGTGACGCGGCGTGCCGTGTAATATTAGGGATCCCTTTGATTCGCATATTTTTTTAATTTCTCATTTACTTTGGTATCTTTAAATGGCATAATAATACTAAGACATTTTTTTTGTTTTAATTGGCATAACTATCATTAGGGCTATATTTTTCAATCTAATTTGGAGTCGCATAAAGTAAAAGGCATTTTTTTTTCTAGTAGGTTAAGGTAAGACGAGGGGCTTCCGGATCACCCATAAACCGCGAGCATGTTTATTTTACATAGGTATGAAATATGTTTCAGAATATTATCAGCTTCAAAATTGTTATGCTAACAGTAGTTATGCTGAACAAATGCCCAAACTAATTAATATTATGCGTAACGATTATTAGCATAAGTAAAAGTATGCTAATGTAAATTATGACATAACATTTTATGCGAATCAGTTATGAACTTTAGCATTACAGTGTACCTTCACATAACCCCACTACATTCAACTACATCACAAAATCTTACCAATATTCGCGACCAAAAAAGTCTTTTAGTGAAACCCATCGCTTCATCATCTGCTAACTCATAACTTCTATAGAACACGACACGTCTATTTGTCTTCTCTTGCGTCACTTCGGATCAAAGGACCAAAAGTTTGCCTGTTTGCGGGAAAAGTTGGAGACGTATCCCCTGACACTAATCCCGGGAGAAAGGACCAGGAATTATAAAAGTAGGAAACTTTGTTTTGAAAGAATTATCACCGTCGATTTATTATAGTATTTCAATTTATTGATAATATTTTGCGTATGGTGTAAATTAAGGTTTTTATAATAGGCTATTGCACCTAAATTCTGACTTTTCTTAAGTCGACTTTGACTTTATAGTTTTGATATTACATGTTCAAAATATCTTTTTAATGATGTTAGATACTTAATATGAGACATAATGTTTGTTCAGCAGTGGACGGCGATATGATATGATGATGATAATGATAATGTTATAAACGATATCAACCTGTAATGTTTCCACTATAGGCATATAGCCAAAAAATACTCGTATCTTTAAACATTCAATATTAAAGTAATAAATTGCTAGTGTCCAACGCAATTAGAGTGCAGAAAGGGTTATAGGCAAAGTGCTAAATGGTAAGTGCAAGGTCAGTATCTTAATTAATAGGCTGTACCGCAGTCTGATAATCAGTAGAAGCAGCAGCGATATACTATACAGACTGATGACCCCCACATGATAATGATACTTATGGTAATGGATAAATCTATTTGTTTCTCTTGTAGCGTTAAATAGTAATTGACCGACTCCAAAAAAAGGAAGAGCGGTGAGTTAGCGTGGTGCTCAATGCTCCTGCCTTCTCTGTATGCCAGAAGGCCCTTGCCCTGCAGTGGGACAGTTAGAGCTGGTTATGTTATATGTTTACATACTAATACTGAATATGTTTAAATACTCCTCCTCTGACCGTATTTCGGTCACAGAGGCCTGTCTCCTCGGACATCAGCCAAGTACGCAGGAGATATTATAGTGCACAAGTGTATGCGCCAACACAGGTGCACTCCCTCTTCCTTCTCTCTCATAGTCCGATGGGACGGCAATCTAACACGACTGGAGAGAGATCAGGCTCTGGACCGACAGCTTTACGTGCTCTCCGAAGCTCGGGGGTGTCACACCACCAACTTCCAAACTCCAGGCTACTACTGAAAATTTCCTAACAGAAAAATTCAATAATGTTTTACCCGGCCTATCGAAACCAGGACCTCACGCTCAGTAGCCGCGCTTGCGACCACTAGACCAACGAGGCAGTCAACTAACTGAATATGTACAGTAGGACAAGAAAGAAAGAATATGCGAAAACTGAGTGATCAGAACAGAGGAAGGTTGTATAAGAGGATTTATACACGTGGAGGCCAAGATAGGATTTAAGGCTTATACAAAGTGGATGGGCAGGAAAATCCTACACGTGTAGAAAATATTGCCAAAAAACTAGCCTCCATTTTTTTGTTTGTTTTTAGGGTTCCTTACCTCAAAAGGAAAAAACGGAACCCTTATGGGATCACTTTATTGTCCGTCTATCTGTCAGGACCCTTTATCTCGGGAACGCGTGGAGTTATCGAGTTGAAATGAAAACCATATGGTCAGGTCCACAGTCCCTTGAAGCTGTGAAAAAATAAACCTTCTAAGTAAACGTAAAAAAAGATACGACTGGTTATGCCGCAAAAAACGTATATTTCGACACTCTCAAGGGAATCATTTATAGGATACTTTCCGTTGACCTAGAACTATGAAATTTGCCAAATAATATTGTCATAAACTACAAGTACAGTTTTTTTTTTTAAACTATACATTTGTAATGAAATCATATAAAATATAGTCTTTATTTAAAGTACGTAATCAATTATCGAGGTTAACAACGGTTTGAACGATGATTGATTACATACGAAAAAAAAATCTAAAGTACTCGATTCCTCAACTATTTATATTATGTACCTACATTTTTTTTTGTTTTATTTGTACAGAGCCCTTGATGGACAGGTCCGAGTCGCACTTGTCTCCCAACCGTATTTCGGTCACGGCAGCCTATCTCCACGGAGATTAGCCAAGTACGCAGGAGATATTATAGTGCACAACTGTATGCGCTGACACAGGTGCACTTCCTTCACGCTCTTATTCCGATGGATCGGCAATCCGATACGTCTAGAGAGAGATCAGGCGCAGGACCGACGGCTTTACGTGCTCTCTGAAGCACGGAGCTGACACACCACCCACTTCCTGACTCCGCGCTGCGACTGAGAATTTCCTAACAGAAAAATCCAATAACACTTTTTGCGTCCTGGGAATCGAACCCAGGACCTCATGCTCAGCAGTCGCGCTTGCGACCTCTAGACCAACGAGGCAGTCAGATGAGTACAGTAAGATGATATAATTGTCCATGGTCTATACTGACCCATCTCAATGACTCACACTGTACAAAAGTCTTTCATCTGTTTTTCCTCTAGCCTTGACACGATGACAACGGCTCGAGTTCCTATATTTCCTTTTCTTAACCCTTTCAATGGCGGCGGGTGACATGTTACCCCTAATATATGTCGCGGGCAGGCCAACAGATTATTATTTTATTTTATTTTGTTTCGCTTTACTGCAGCTCGGGCTTGCGCCAGATTTTGTTGGTATATTATGTAACGACAGTAATGTTGTGCCAAAATCTGTAAAAGTTTGTTTAGGGAAACGCGATTTGGGTAAGGAAAATAATGTTAAAGTTGTTCTTTAGATTGTTATGTAAGAACTTAATTTAACTGCCTAGCCTTTTTCCCAATTACATTGGGGTCGGCTTCCAGTCAAACCGGATGCAGCTTAATACCAGTATTTTACATGGACCGACTGCCTATCGGACCTCCAGAACCCAGTTGCTGGGTAACACGATATCTCGTGGTATGATTGGTTGTCAGACTTTCAGGCCTCTGACTACCCGTAGCGGCTGTCATAGATCTAAATTTGACAACCGGGACCGACAGCTTAACGTGTTCTCCGAGGCACGGAGGGGCTCAGTGTGAAATGATGGTCACCCATCCACAGACCAACCGCGGCAAGCGCAGCTTAACCTCGATCGATCGATCTGTGCGGCTGTTACTTAGCCACGAGCCCCTACTATGTAAGAACTTAATAATGGTCAAGAAACGGTTGTGTACTGTCATATTTTTGTAGTTATGCACAGGCTATATTAAGGTTCTGTAGCTTTGAGTGTTTAACACTATACGGGACGTGTTGGTGCGGAAAATTCTAACTGACCTTTTTTTTTGCAGTTTTAATGTTTTCAGTGTGTTATCACGAAACGGTTAACTGATTTTAGGCTAACCTTGCATTAAATATAAATCCGGGTATAATTATGTTTGTTTATTTCATTGTTTTTACGCCTTCTAATTAATTTGGCTTAATTTATGTACCCTGTAACTTATGTAGATTATAATTTTTGTTTCTTAGCTACACCACTTTTCCGTTGCCCCACATTCAGTTATTAAGAACTATAGATAACAGAAGCTGATTAACCACTTGATACGACACTTCATCTTCTTTAAGACCATTTAAGAAGGGAAAATAGAGAGAAAGAGAAGAAGAGTAAGACCTCGACGAAGCTTCATACAACAAGTGAAGGAGAAAGTAGACGTCGAGTCTTATCGAAAGGTCAAAATAAAAGCAGAAGATAGAGAGCCATGGTGATTACTCCACCAACAAGAGCCAAACTCTTATATTGCAGAAGAAGCTATACCAATGTAATTTTCATCAAATTCCGTTCTATCGTTTTTAAGTGATTAAGTAACTAACACATCCTCACAATTATCATATTTATAACTAGCTGTGCCCCGCGGTTTCAGCCGCATATAATTATATTATACTAAGCCTACTAAGTTACTCCTTATATAGTCAGCTATCTGCCAGTAAAATCTTATCAGAATCGGTTTCGAAGATAAGCCGGAACAAAAAAAAAACTAAATTATTTAAAAGCAGTTTCTGTAGACATAGGTATCATGTAAATAATTACTGTATGAGCTTAACAAAAACGATTATTTTGACATTACAAACAGACTCTTTAATTTTAATTATTATTTAGGTAATTGAACAGATTTCATGGCCATACGTAGATATTTTTTTAGCTATACAAACGTAAACACATTATATCGGTGTTTGAGAATACCGTTACATACATTCAGTAGTGGACATAAATGGTCAGAATATATGGGATATACAAAGCTGATATTAAAATCTGAATATACCGAAGAGTGGAAGGGAATATTCGCCAAATTACAGGACCGGCACGAACTGAGCCACGTGGAAAGGATAGTCTTTGAATAAATTTACAGACGTTGTCATTTTTCATTTCCGCCGACTTTGAATATTACCGTTTCTTTATATTTTATGACGTTGATGTTAAAGAGGTTTTTTTGTTAATATAATTTATTTGGTTTGCGCTTATCGAGTTCATAAATGAGATTCAAATAATTCTTATACTTTTAAAAAATGAATGTTTCAAAAGTAAAGTAAATCAAGTCCTTATGTCGCCTCCCGGATAAATACTCCAGGCGCTCTGACCACTAAGCTATCCCGACCTCTGCTCACTACCGCAAATTCTTCTTCCACATTTTAATACGTCTTTTGGTGACTTTTATCCGAGAGGTGCAGGTTCGAATCCTGCTCACGACCTTAATTTTAGAGCTCGCTGTGCATGCGTTAATACATTTCGAAGATTTATCTGCAATTTCTAAGGTATTTTCTAACAAGGTTTAACTTACTGGTAATTATTAAAGTTCACATTCAATTGAAAATAATAGTTGGTAAGAGTCATAATTAAAAATTTGACTTTAATAATAATACTCAGTTGTCATATTCTGTGATAAGCCTAGTAGGATTAAAGATTTTGACACACAGGTCCTGAACAGACATGGAACAAATAAATACAATATTTAGCTATAGCGAGACCGTTAAGGCAAACAAAATATAATATAAAAAATTCGTACTCCTACAGAAATAATTAGAAATTTACATTTTCAATGTTGTTTATTGACACTGGTATGACACGATCAAACGTATCGACTGTCAATGTTGTCGCGTTCAGAAATTAGCAGTTTGAAAAGTTTGAAATCATAAAATAAAATATAGGTATTTTTATTGCGGGGTTTTCAAAATATTTTTAACATCTAAAGCTGTGCTTTGATACTAAAAATCAAATAAAGCGCCAATATAACTAACTCTACATTTTTTATTTTATGTTGCTCAAATTAATGTACCTACGGACCTCGCCATGATTCCTTCTATTCTTCTTGTTGTATTAGCTAAATCGCACGCTTCAAAATTACTAATGGGCGATATTAAAAAAAAAACATTAAAAAGCTTTTATTGTTTCTAGCCTATATTACCCGGGACAATGTAAGGATTCTAAGCATACCCCATACATTGAAATTGGTTCAGACATTTAGAAGTTATGGTGGAATAAAGAAACATAACTCCTTTTTTGGGCAGTTGTGTAATAAGCATACTACCATCCGTTACTCCAGGATATTCCAAAAATTCGTAATCAACGGCTTGACCATAATCCACGTTCATGATAAGTACTGCCTATGAATGGAACTCTCTGCCGTCTTCGGTATTTCCTACGAAATACCTAGGCATATTCAAGGCTAAAGTGAATAGATTTCTTCTGAATCTACTTACTCCATCTTTGGCCACACTGTCGCTTAACATCAGGCATGTTGGTGACCAAACGTAGATCCATTTTTGATAAAAAAGCAAGTCTGCGAAATTCTTAAAATGACTTAGAAGGAAAATCATTAGAACAGATAGACCTCCTTTATAACAGAGAGGGATTGAGATCATTTTTAATACCCTCACATGTACGAAAACGCGTAAATAATGGTAGAAACAGCGCATGGTCATACATAACAAATGTCTATCGGCTAATAGAAATCTTAGTGAATAAGCTGGGACGGTTGCCAGAAATCCCGACATCCATCAAGTTATACTTCTATGTGTGTAATTACGAATAACAATTTTGTTTTATTCTTACTGAATTACACTCATAAAAATATTGTTGATTACGTCTCAGGGGCTATATACATAAACCCTCCTATTCAAAGCATACACATTCATATCATCACGCTTGTATTATTTGTGTAGGCACAGGTGTACACAGTTGTACACCCACATTTGACCAATGCTGTTATTAAGTCCCATGTAATAGGTACACGTATAATTCTTTGAATCAATTATATTGTACATCATGTGATCGGGTATTTAAAACCAAATTCGATCTAGCGATAGCATTTGGGGTCGCCGTTATCGAAACGCATTTGGAAGACTAAATATATACCTATAATAGTTTTTGTGAGTTAGTTAGACTTAGTGGTCAAAGCGCTGCCTCGCTGGTCTAATGGTCAGAAGCGCGAAGTCTGGGGCTCGATTCTCAGGGTCGGACCAAATTTTATTGAGTTTTTCTGTTAGGAAATTCTCAGCAGCAGCCCAGAGTTTGAAATTGTGCCTGGTTGATGGCAATAGGCTCACCAACTATTTATTACATGGGACTTAATAACAATATTGGTGAAATGTGGGTGTACTACTGTGTACACCACTGCCTACCCCTTCGGGGAATACAGGCATTATATTAGTACTTAATCATTTTACTAGTACTTAATTATAAATATTGTAAATGTGAGTGCTACGTAACCATTTTATGACATTTTCTATTTTGTTTGTTGTCTGGCAGTTGGAGTATGTCATGCTCACTAAAATGTCTCGCTGATGGTGGCGTGTGTGTTGGGTCATTCGATTCCCTACAATATGGTTGAGTTGGTGATGCTGACGCATGCGTCATGTTCGTGAACGGGCGCCGTCAGTTGGGACTGGTCATCTCTAAACTGTCATGTTTATTTTTTATATTTTTAAACTAAACTGTTTTAGTATTGGCATAATCTTACATTGTTCTTACATATTTAAATTTTTGCAACAAAACCTATTTTATAAAAAGAGTAACCGTGGAGTTTCTTGCCCGTTCTTCTCCATAGGAAACAAACTTTGGAACCAACGTGGCAGCTTCTGGCAATTCAAAAGTGCCTGTAAATGGTCTAATTGAAATGAATGATTTGACTTTTAGTTTAACTTTGGCGTGATGCTATGTTATGGGATGTCAGAGCGTTGAAGTATTTATGCGGAAGACACAGGTTCCAATCCTGCTCCCGACCGCATTTTTCTTTACACAATTTATAGCTTTAGCTGTATTATTAACCTTAAATAATTAACTATACAATGATTTCACACCGGTATCTGATTTGGTAGGCCAGGATTTAACTTGTTAATACTTTAGCTAAGTTCAAAGTTATGAACTAATAGTTGAACGCCCACTTTCACCTGAACTTTACGAGGCTCGACGCAATTAACAAAATCAAACGTGGTATGATTATTAATCAAAGGTGGGATATATTATTAAGTTCGTGATAATGTTCATGTACTCCAATATTGGTAGGAGTAGGTAAAGGTCAAACCGCCTTACAATTTCATTTCATTAGATATGTATTTAAATTAATACGTGAAGAGAATGCTTTGTGCTCCTTTTTACACAACTGCCCAAAAAGGTGTGTGTTATGTTTTTAGGGTTGATGTGTGTATGTATGGTATGTCTGTGAGTTTATTTAGATGTATTGGGTATCGTTAGAATCCTTCCTTTGTCCCAGGTCACATGGGCTAGTAAGATTAATATATTAGTAAGCTTCGTAATTTTTTTACTATTGGTTATTAAATTTGTGAATTGTGTATGTATATATTTTACTTGTAGATATGTATTTTATTAGATATATATTTAAGTATATCTGTGTATTTATTCTTTAAATCTAGGTTTTTATATCATAATAATTATGCTTATTTTTATTACTTTGTATAGTTTTTAAAGTACACCGCCAACGGCCCGTTATCATTTCTTGCACGCACTTGTCCATCCAACGGTTGTCTGTAAGAAATTGCTATTAGCGATAAGACCGCCTATTGTACCACTTCTGTAAAATAATATATATGTTGTTAAGTTTTATTTTTGGTGAACATTATAGAGTATCTATCTATCTATCTATCTATCTATCTATCTATCTATCTATTAATTTAATTATTTATATATATAGTGGCTATGATACACAAAAATTAGCGAATAAAAAAAAATACACTTTTTTTAAATTAATTAAGCATATTGTGCGCACGTAGCAGAGTGAGATTTGTTATGGTTCAAGTTTATTTAGAGAAGAAGAGGAAAAAACTAAAATGCGTACATACCTATACATCATCATCATCATCTGCCTAGCCTTTTCCCAAAAACAATATTTCTTAAATTTAATTTTATAATTCAAATTTTAATTTAATGTATAATTCAAATTTTAAGTTAATACATAATTCAAATTTTAATTAAGTGTTATAATAAATTCTCCTTATGATTATAATTTTTAATAATGTAATATATATTATATATTAATGCATATTAATATTTTTTTAAATAACTTAACTATAATTAAATATTTGTATGTCAAAATTGACAAAACATAGCGCACTCTCTAGTTTTTAAGATCCATCTAAAATGTTAACATACCTATGTTTCACAAATAAACTGATTTGATTTGATTTGAATAACATTGGGGTCGGCTTCCAGTCAAACCGGATGCAGCTTTATATCAGTATTTTACATGGAGCGACTGCCTATCTGACCTCCACAACCCAGTTACTGGGTAACACGATATCTCGTATATACGATACATACATTTACATATTTCTTCAATTATTAATACGAAAAATTTTCTATATCTATGAATGTGTAGAAGTCATAGCAAATTTATTATTTATGTGTTTTGTTAACAATTAAATAAATTTTTAAAATGACCTACTAATATTATGAGGGTAACGAAAGAGAAACGCAAGAGCTAGAAAGAGCCCTTCCCGCTACGTGCTAATAATCTATGGAATAACTCGGCAGGAATTGAACCTGCGCCTCCCGGGTAAATACTCCAGGATACTGATAATCCGGGAGGCTCAGGTTCCAGTCCTGGTCACGACCATATTTTTCTATCCACAAGCTAAACTAATTGCATCTGTACGACATTGTGTTGACTGCAAAGTTAGTCGTTTCGGTTCAGTTACTGAATAGATGGCAAAGACGTCACTAAAAGACGTATGAAAATGTGGTAGAAGAATTCGGGGTAGTGAGCAGAGGTCGAGATGGCTGAGCGGTCAGAGCGCCTCGAGTATTTATCCGGGAGGTGCAGGTGCGACTCTTGCTCACGACCGTATTTTTCGTATAACTTTAACAAATTTAGTTCTAACTGACGGTTTGAAATATAATATACCTACCGTTATAACGTGACGTGTCTCCTAGAGGGACTGATGTTAAAATTATGTTGTACCACAATACCGCACTAAGGTACCGCAGTGTCAAAGAGATGGTGTAATTAAACCGATCACTAGAGCTATGATCTCAGTTAATTGAATCTTGTATTTCGATTTAGAGCAAAGGTTTATGTAAAACTAGCTTCTGCTTGCGACTTAGTCTGTTTGGACCTCGGAATTGGGTTAAGCTGGGATAAAAAGTATCTATGTGTTAATCCAGGATACCAGCTGTTAGTGTGTTAAATTTCATCCAAATCCGATTAGTAGTTATTGAGTGAAAGAGTAACAAACATCTATCCATCCTCAGAAACTTTCTCATTTATAAGACTAGCGTCTGCCCGTTACTTCGTCTGCGTGGACTCAGAATTGGGTCCAGCCGGAATAAAAACTATCCTATATATTAATCCAGGATATAAGCTATCCGTGCTTTTAATACCAATTGTCAACAAATCATGATGAATCATCGCCCACAGTGACTACATCATAATCATCATAAATTGTTGCGGTGAGACCCGCACTGTCCCCATAATTATAGGACCTGTTAGAAAATCAGCGCGGCAATATCTCGTTGTTGCCACTTTATGCTGAAATAGGGGATTTTTGGTCTCGTGGAGGTGTATTTTAGTAAGTCTTCGTTTTTTTTTCTTATTCTTCTCTTGCAATAATTAAACGGATGGACGATGAGACTGAATAAATACTTTCTCTTTTTATACCGCCACCTATCGATGCGAATATTGCACCTGAGAAAAACGTGTTGGTGCGAGGATGCAGATTTTACAAAAATAACGGGTACAGCGTTGTCAAAAATATACTTCATCGAATGCGTGAGGACTAAACCTCTGGGCTCAACTTAAGCAAAAAAATTAATATTACAAAACAAGACTGGGTTCATTCAGCGGTCTAACGCTAATAAATAAAAAATCTTACGGACAACTGTAGGATGGACAAGTGTGTGCAAGAAAGTAAACATGCAGAAGGCAATGAAAAAATGGTACAAAGTAATGAAATGATACCAATGAATGTATCACTCATTTCACAATTGCTACCTCAATATAACAGAACACCTGTCAACCCAGCGACGACCTGTTAAATGTTGACAATTAGTACTTGAAGTCCCCATTAAACTGTTCGTTGTAATTGATCGCCGTTTATTGTCCATTATAACAGCATTGTTTTGTCACCTAATATCACAACACTATTAAGGTACAATTTGGCATTCTATGTCGTTCGGTTTTAGGTTCTACGCACTTAAATTCTGACTTTTCTTAAGTGCCTCTATAATATATAATTTATGTGAAATTGAAACTTTTGGATTGCGTCAATTCATTTTAGCATTTTAGCGATGTTTTTTTAATTCTGTATTCGTTCTAAATGTACGTGGTAATTATACTATAAAATATATATTAAATACACAAAAAAAATCGTTTAAAATATATATAAAATTGTAGGCCACCGGCGTCGGGAACAGTGTCCAAGCCACCAGTGGTTAGAGCTCCAGAGAGGGAAACCTCGTCACAATTCGCACCGCGTCAGGGAGTACTGCTTTCTACATCAAGCCCTTGACCCAGGTGCGAGAGCCATCTAAGGTGTTTGTTGAAGCTCTTGGGTAGTAACCCAATGACTGAGATGACTATCAGCACAATGATTACTAAATCAACTTCCCACAGATAGACAACCTCGTATGCTAAGTCAAGATATTTGATTTCTTAATCTTAATAAGAATTTTACATTTAATCGTTGACGTTATTAATGTCTAAATGGCGATATCTATTGGGAGCAAATCTAAACTTCGGGCTACTGAAAACATATTGACAGAAAACCCACAATGGCTCTTTATCTGACCCGGTAATCGAATCCATAGCCTATCGTTCAGCAGCCGTGTTTTCGTTTACAAGACGAATGAGGTAGTTTATTTTAGATTTACGTTTTATCTACGAAAAGAGAGTATATCTACGACAAGACAGAGAACCAATAGTGTCTTTGAAACATCGCATTTTGTATTCCAAAGCAATATTACCTTCTCTTTTCAAAAGTGCCCAATTTAGCTCAAAGAGCCGTGAAATAATAATGCTTAAGAAATATTTTGAGGCGATTATTAAAATGAAAATTGAAATTTATTTCCCTTTGATAAAAGTTACTAATATATTTTTTAAACTTTAACGAACCCGTAGCGAACTCTAAACTCTAACGCCTCTAGTTTACTCTACTCTACTCTACTCTTAGATATAAATAGAACTAAACGAGAACAGTTATTGTGTTTTATCCAACCTTTGGGATTGGTAAAGTTATGTATAACATGATGGAGTCATAATCACCTACACTTGTCAGTATGACGGAAACAATGTGTAAGTATAATAAATATAACATAAGTCTTCGACCTGCGCGTCCCGAATAAACACTCCAAGCGCTCTGTCCACCATCTCGACCTCTGCTAACCACCATGAATTCTTCTTCCATAATTTCTTTTGTCTTTGGGTGACGTAATCGCCATGTACTCAGTCCCTTTATAGGAAACTGTATCGTCGCGACTAACTTTACAGTCGATACAATATCGAATAGATGCAATTACCTTAACAAATACGACGTAAACAACACTAAACTTAAAAAAAAGTGGAAAAAGAAATACAGTCGTGAGCAGGATACGAACTTAATCCTCCCAAACGTTATTGCTATCTATTCAGTCCCTATAAAGGTCTACTTATCGTGTGGTTGATGAACAACCTAGTGTCAGAGTTTAATCCACCCGTAGGTCTCTGACATGGCTTTACACACCATCGAGAACATCTCTCAGGTGTGCTGGTTTCCTCACGATGTTTTCCTTCACCATTTTAAGCAAGTGATAATTATTATAACTTTGGTGAGACACATTCATATTAATTATAATTAACGGTTATTTTTGACTCGCGACATCGCCGCGGGGTCAGCTCATGAATAAGGGCTCCGTTCGAGTTCGAAACTAGTCACGCAATCCCGAAGAATGCGCGTGAGTAATAACCGTTAACTATAATGAAGTGATAATTTATTTCTAATACGCTCGTGATTTCGAAAAGACAGTGGTGCCTTGGATTCGAACTTGCGACCTTTGACTTCTCAGTCTAACTACTAAGTTATCACTTCTATATGATAAAGGTGAATGAAAAAAATAATTTTCTACAAAACCTGCAATGTAGCTCAGCTTTGAACTAAAACGCTTCCTCGCCGTAACTGTGAAAGAAAAACATTGAACTTTATATCAGTTATTATTAACTCGCCGGTAGTCCGCTAGTTCCTCTCTATGGTTAAACTACTAACTTCATTTTGCTTTCCGCAACGTGTTTATTTTGAGTTTTAATTAATAGGATTTAGAATAGCAACTTTGATGTTGATTAAATACCTATTTAAACGACTTCAAAAAAGGAGGTTCCGTATTCGACCCGTGTGTAGGTTTTATGTCCGTGATTTTATCAAAAACTACTGATCCGATTTGGTTGGGGATTTCGTTATTTAAATAATATTTTTTCAGAAAAGGTGATTGGATAGATCAATGGAATGCTGAACACAATACATAGACATACGATAGCAGCAATCGCGGGTATATGCGGGGATACTTTAGTGTATAATATATTAGGATCTGATTAAGATCTTCGGAGATAGACAATGGAACTCTTCAATAACTAACAGCAAATGAGACGCCATTGTTGCGATCGTATTTCTATGTATTGTTTTCATCATTCCATTGAAGGCAGTACTTATTTATTTAAAAGATATATATATTATATATTATATTTGCGAATTATTTTACTGCCTCGTTGGTCTAGTGGTCCCAAGCGCGACTACTGAGCATGAGGTCTTGGGCTCGATACCCGGTTCGGACATTGTTATTGAGTCTTTCTGTCAGAAATTCTCAGTAGCAGCCCAGAGTTTTGTGATTGTATATATGATGATTTTAATTTTTAAATAATTTTAGTAATTCCATTTTGGTTTGAATATTTCATGTTGGTAGTCGATAGTTACCTACAGGTCTTTTCTGCCCACGGATTCCAGTCAACCGTTAGTGGGTTCAAATTGGTTGATACATGCCAATATGTTCTTTCTTAGTTAATTTAAGACATCACAGACATACAGTGAAGGAATGCAATGGCATTTTCTTATATAGAAAAGGTTACCACGCTAGCTCACTGCGGGATGGTGATTTCAGACTATCAAGTCCAGGTTTCCTTCACTATTGTTGATGTTTCCCTTCAAATTATGTGTATTCAAATTCAAATCCAAATATTTTAATTTAAAATAGACCATATTACAGTCACTTATGAAAAGTCAAAGCTAGGTGCGGTAGAGCCGGCAAAAAACTCCATGGACATTCTTTTAAAATATTTTGGTATAACAATAAATAAGGTAATATGAGAAAATGCAGGTTAATGAGCAAAATAAGAAAAGGAAGCGCTAGAAGCAATAACTTATACAGCATTTTAAAATGATTGCCAAAGCAGTTAGGAGCTGATCAGTCCCGACAGACAGCACCCGTTCACGAGCATGACGCGCACATCAGCCTCGCTTAGCTCAACTATTTTGTAAGGGGACTCGACGACTCGATGTACAACGCCACCATAAGGAGGACGTTTTAGCGAGCATGACAATCTTAGATAGACTAAGATTTCAAGCTGTGACTCAAGAAGCAGGCCCGTATCTCTCGGCCACCACGACACTACTAATATAAATGGTAATCCATAGATCTTAAAAGAACAATTAAGGGATTTAAAGATTTCTATGGTTGTATAATTCTACAAGCAATTGGCCAGATATAGTGATAACATTTTTTTTTTTTTTTTTTATTACATTTCAAATTACAACACCAACCAAATTTTATTTTATTTTTTTGCCGTGCACTTTACGAAAATACAGCTCTAAATCGTACTTAAAAATGTGCTACCAAATACAAAAATCAACCAGACCAAAACCGGCAGCTACTTGCGTAGTACAAGTCCCCAACACATCACAGACAGGGTAAAGAGGTCATGAATACGTTTGTAAAAAAACCTCTCATTCAAATTAAGTCCCCCGTTGAATAATTCATACAATTTGACAGGAGTGCCACTTTGGCGACACAATTTGAATCTAAAAACGTTGTATCTAGAAAAATCCCCGTGATCCTGAAAAGAGGCTTCTGAGGAGGCTTTTGAGGAAACTACATTACCATACATGCCTTATCTTATACCAACGAACGGTGCTTATTCGCGCTGCGTACAAAATTCAAGGAGAAATAAGGATAAGTGTTCACTGTCTGTGGGATAAATATTTCGCGTCACAACTGTGTAGGCGCTGCGTTATGAGTAGGGTGACTAGGTGTTATGTTACTTGTGAGATATTTCAAATGAGAGGAGAGTGACATGTGTGTAGGTGGTAACGTCAGTTTCAGGCAGAAACATTTTTTGCCAGCACAATTTATTCACGAAACGGACGTAAACAAGACAAGCGACTATATTATCAATTTATTTTCTGAAGATAAAAATAAGAAATAATGTTTTTAGGTACACAACAATGCAAGTTTAATATAGGCCTCGTAAAAGAAAAGACAAACACAAGGATCTATTTATTCGGAATCAGAAAACTACTGCAATGTTGCGGGAGTGTCCGAGTGACCAATTAATATAATAATAATAAATACCTTTTTTGTTTCCCAACGTTTCGACCGAATTGCAGTCTGCCCGTGACCGCGGCCGGTGCAATTCGGTCGAAACGTCGGGAAACAAAAAAGGTATCGTAAAAGCCTTTTATATAAAATATCGCGATATAGACCCGATTTATATATTTCTAAAACTCTAATGTAGCTTAATTTATTTTAATATCTCGCATTGTTTTAATTTAATATTGGAATTGGATTTGTCTAGACAATGACGTGTTCCGGCGCGGGGCGGCGGAACGTGGGCGCGGGACGAGGAAGTCGACGACGAAGATCGTCGCAACGGCTAAAACACTTACATTCTCACCACCAGCGAAAACACTTGCGATCGGGCGCCGTAGATGTTTATTTAAATCCGTATTTTACTTCATTTAATATACCTAATTTACAGTCCACGATATTTAATTTCTACTCCAAGTAGGATCCTAAACATGGTCCTTCTCCCGTGAAGAACAATTCCAGCGAAATAGAAGTTAAATACGAACCACGACGTCGTCGGACTTTGAACCCGAATCGTTCAAAAGTGCAAATCATCGCTGCCTACGGTTGGAGATTGGAAGTCGACACAGGATTTTGTGGATGAGGAGAAGGCTATTTGTGAGTTCGTTCCAGTTATTCCTTTTCTTTTACCTTTAAGTTTCCTATTTTCAAACTTTTATTCTTTCAAATCAGCTGTTTCTGCTATTTATTTGAGTGAAGTGCGTAGCTTATTTCTAACATCCTTTCACTTTTTATGCGGCACGTTTGCTTAGCTGTAGGTAAAGTTATAACTACCTATAACGTTGCTAATAAATACATTTATAAAAAACGGTCGTCCCCGAGCTCATTAGTGACGTGGTAACAGTTGTGCATCTTATCTACCTATTCATTACATTCCTTAGGTATGATTCATCCTTTTTGAACTCATTCATTTTTATTGCAAACAGATTTTTATTCAAGTTTAAATTAATTTTGCGCACAACGGTTTTTTTCTCTTTTCAAGTACAAAATGGCTGACAAATTAATTAAGAAACGTAGCTCAATGAAGGCTAAGCTAACCAATTTTAGTAACTACTTGGATGTGCTTAAAAGTTGCAGTAGCCTTTCTGAATTGCAAAACATTGAATTAGACAGCCGCTTCGATAAATTTAATGCTTTATATACAGATTTCGACGATTTACAGACCGAGATCGAGTCGTTGGCGGACAAGCCGGACGAGGCATACGAGATAAGGGCGCGGTTTGAGGAGCAGTATTTCGCACTGCTGGCGGTGGCGCGAAGTTTGCTGTCCAGGGACCGCAAGCGTCGTGACTCTGCAGGTTTAGTGACGGGTTCCGAGGCATCAATGTCAGGTGGGACAAAGATCAATTTTATTAGATTACCCAAAATTAATTTACCTCACTTCGATGGCGGGTATCAATGTTGGCTTGAGTTTAGGGACACTTTTACATCGTTAATTCATGATAACACTTGTATTGATGATATAAACAAGTTCCACTACTTGCGAGCGTCTCTGAAGGGCACCGCTGCAGAAATCATTAAAAATATAGATTTCAAACGTGATCATTATAGTATTGCCTGGGACTTGTTGTGTGAGCGATACAATAACAGTCGTCTTTTGATTAATAACCACGTGCAAGCTTTGTTTAACGTCGAACCACTATCAACCGAATCCAGTGTAGCTTTGCGACGCCTTATTGACGTTACTAATAAAAATATTCGAGCACTGAAGACTTTGAATGAGCCCACGCAGCATTGGGATACTCTAATCATTTACATGATGTCGATTAAACTAGACGCACAGACTAGTAGAAAGTGGGAAGAGCATCGCAATACTTTGTGTAATGCACCCACATTAACTCAATTTTGCACATTTGTTAGTAACACGGCTGACTTACTCGAAACGTTAGAGGACAACAACAAAAATCACATAAAACCAACTAATAGCACCAATAAATTAGATAGTTGTAATAAGTCTAAAAGCTTTGTTATCACATCACAAAATTCATCAAGTAATCACAATTCATTTAAGTCTAAAATTAAATGCCCTTTGTGTTCAGGCAATCATTTTCTTTACACATGTGATACTTTTAGAAAATTATCTATAGAGTCACGCGTGCAAAAGGCTAAAGAATTTAAAGTTTGTATGAACTGTTTACGTGTGGGACATGTTGAAAAAAGATGCAAGTTTTCACATTGTAAATACTGCTCAGTTAAACACAACACCCTCTTGCACATGGAAACTGACACACCAACTGTACAAGATCCAATGCCTTGTCCATCTGAAAGTGTTGCTCTTTCAGCAAATACTTTATCTTTACGGCCCGCTACTCGTTCTTTTGTTTTACTTTCCACAGCACTGGTGAAAGTGGTCAACAGCGCTGGTGAGAGCTGCGATGCCCGAATCCTGCTGGATAACGGTAGTACAGCCAACTTTATTACTGAGAAGCTATGTGATAAGCTGCGTTTGTCTCGAAGTGACACGAGCTCCACGATCTCAGGTATCAACAATCAAACCAGTACTAGTGCACAATCTTGTAACTTAAAAATCGAGTCACTTTATACTGATTATACAGTCAAAATAGACTGTCTAATCATTCCCGAGATCACGCGACTACTACCGTCTTCTCATATCAAAGTAAACAATATTTCAATCCCGATAGGTTTACAGTTAGCTGATCCTACATTTAACATTCCATCGGTTGTAGACGTACTGGTAGGTGCAGACGTCTTCTGGAATGTTGTGCAACCAAATCACATTAACTTAGGTAAAAATCAACCTAAGTTATGTGAAAGTAAGCTAGGTTGGTTAGTTTCAGGTTCCGTAGCTTACCATTCACGCACATCTCATTCACATTTCTGTAATTTTACAAATACAGAATTTAATAATGACTTGTCAAAATTTTGGGAATTAGATTCCATTTCTGAAAAGCATTCCCTGTCTTCAGAGGAACGGGCATGCGAGGACAGTTTTTACAAAAACACTACACGAAAAGACGATGGTCGATTTGTAGTTACGATTCCTCTCAAATCAGATCCTTCTACGTTAGGTGATTCATTTGTTATGGCGAAACATCGTTTTTTATCGCTTGAAAAACGTTTTGCAAGAGACACTAAATTTAAAGACATGTATTTAGATTTTATGTCGGAGTATGAGCGCTTAGGTCACATGACTGAAGATACTGATCCTTTAGAGTATGAAAACAAAGTTAGCTATTTTTTACCCCATCATGGTGTCATTCGAGAGCTTAGTACTACGACAAAGTTACGCACAGTATTTGATGCATCGGCTAAAACTACGTCAGGTGTGTCACTTAATGACATCCAGATGGTAGGGCCCACTATTCAAGACGACTTGTTTTCTATCTTATTAAGATTTCGCCAACACAAATACGTCGTTTCAGCTGACATTGAGAAAATGTATCGAGCCATAGAGATAGATCCATGTCTACGTTCACTACAACGGATAATTTTTCGAAAATCTCCTACAGACTCGTTAAAAACATACACACTGAAAACTGTGACGTATGGTACAGCATCTGCACCGTATTTAGCAACTAAGTGCTTGGTTAGTCTAGCTGATTTGGCAAGTCAAGATCATGTAAGAGCATCTATTAAGAGAGATTTCTATGTAGATGACTACCTTAGCGGCTCTACTAGTATATCTACCACGTTAGAGCTCTGTAAGGAAGTGAAGTCAATTTTATCGTCAGCAAAATTTAATTTAAGAAAGTGGCAATCAAATTGTCCTCAGATTTTAAAGGAATTAGGTTGCTCTACCTCCAACAATAGCGTTTTAGATCTTTCAAATAACAATTGTAAAACTTTAGGTGTAAGTTGGTTGTGCGATTATGACACTCTGTCATTTTCTATTAATATTGAGTTCAACACAAAAATTACAAAACGGCACATCCTATCTACTATAAGTCAAATATTTGACCCACTAGGTTTGGTAAGTCCATGTATAGTCGAGGCTAAAATCATTATGCAGAGTTTGTGGATAAACAAGTGTGAATGGGATGATGAAGTTCCACATGATATAACAAATTTATGGCTTTCATTTGCAAGCACATTGTCTTTTTTAAATTATGTGAGGATTCCACGTTGGATATTATGTGACGATTCAGTCATCCATGAAATTCACGTGTTTACGGATGCTTCTGAAAAAGCTTATGGCTCATGCGTCTACATAAGGTCAATAAATAGTTCAGGTTCAGTGACTGTTCGCCTGTTAACTTCAAAAAGCCGTGTAGCGCCGGTAAAGCCAACTACTACTCCACGGTTGGAACTCTGCGGTGCTCTTTTGGGTTCAAGATTGTGTACAAAGGTTAAAGAGTCTCTTACATTGCCGATTCATCGAATTCTATTTTGGTGTGACTCAACCATAGTGCTGGGTTGGTTGGCAACGCCTGCACAACACCTTAAGCCTTTCGTACGAAATCGTGTTAACGAGATTCAAGAAAGTACCTCAAGCTCGACGTGGAGCTACGTGCCGTCGAGGGACAATCCGGCGGATCTTGTTTCTCGCGGGCTGAAGGCTGATCTTATCGGTCAATCTGATCTTTGGTGGTCAGGTCCTCCCTATTTAATTCAATTGGAAAGCAATTGGCCAAAACAGCCCAATGAATCTGTGAAACAGGATCTACCTGATGTAGTATCTAATTTTATGAATTCCCATAATAATCCTTGCACAATCCTTTCCAATAATAATATTATAATACAAAAATTAATTCATAAATATTCTGATTTTAATTATTTAAAAAGAGTTGTAGCTTATGTTCTAAGATTTATTTACAATTTGAAGCTTGTTAAAAGTAAAAATATTTTACCCAATTTTATTTCTTGTGATGAATTTGGAAAATCTTTAACTTGTATTTTACGTGCAGCTCAACGTGAAATGTTTCCGGATGAGTTTGCAATACTTAATTCAAAGAGATCATTGCCTCGCAGGAATAGGTTAACATCATTAAGTGCTTTTCTTGATAGCGACAATATTATTCGTGTGGGTGGTAGGCTAGGGAACTCTCCCTACCATTTTGATTTGAAACATCCCATATTGTTATGTAGTAAGCACCATATAACTAAAATTATGTTTCAAATGCAACATAAAAAGCTTCTACATGCAGGTCCACAATTACTTTTGGCCCACTTTCGTCAAAATTATTGGCCATTAGGAGGCAGGAATCTTGCTAAAGTTACTGTTAATAAGTGTCTTAAATGTCTTAGATTTAAAGCTCAAACTTTGCAACCTATTATGGGCCAGTTACCTGCTGTGAGAAGTCACTTAGAATTTCCTTTTCTGAACACAAGTGTTGACTATGCTGGGCCTGTATTGATATCTGACCGGAAAGGTCGTGGTTCAAGACTAATTAAATCCTACCTGTGCATTTTTGTTTGTATGGCTACTAAAGCTGTGCACCTGGAACTCGTTGCTGATCTCTCTAAAGAGGCTTACAAAGCTGCATTAAGTCGTTTTATTGCCCGTCGTGGTAAGCCACGTACTATCTTGTCCGACAACGGAACTAATTTTGTTGGTGCGTGTAATGAATTTAAAAAATGTTTACAGGATAACAAAAATGTTGCATCTGAAATGGCTCAGGAAGGAATAGAGTTCTCGTTCGCACCGGCCTATTCTCCACATTTCAATGGCCTCGCAGAGGCTGCTGTTCGGTCTACAAAGTATCATTTAAAGAGGTTACTTACACTTACTCATTTCACATATGAGGAAATGGCTACGTGCCTAACTCAAATAGAAGCAATTTTAAATTCTCGTCCCTTAACTCCACTCTCTACTAACCCTCTAGATTATTCTGCCCTCACTCCTTCTCACTTTCTAATTGGACGCTCTCTAATGTCTATTCCAAATCCACAGGTCTCTGACGTCAGCATTAGCCGTTTGGAACGCTTTCAACGAGTGGAGCACATCAAGCAGCATTTTTGGAAGCGATTTAATATGGAATACATTTCTATCCTTCAGCAGAAGACAAAATGGGTCACACCTTCAGAGGATCTTGCGATAGGATCGCTTGTTCTGATAAAGGACAAGGCGCTCCCTCCTTTATGCTGGTCGCTGGGGCGCGTCGTGCAGGTCTACCCAGGCAGCGACGGTGTGAACAGGGTGGCGGAGCTGAAGACTAGGCGTGGCACTATCCGACGTGCCTACAACAATATATGTCCACTACCAGTGCAGTGAAGCCTTGAAGATTCCACTTCAACCCGGGGAGCATGTCTAGACAATGACGTGTTCCGGCGCGGGGCGGCGGAACGTGGGCGCGGGACGAGGAAGTCGACGACGAAGATCGTCGCAACGGCTAAAACACTTACATTCTCACCACCAGCGAAAACACTTGCGATCGGGCGCCGTAGATGTTTATTTAAATCCGTATTTTACTTCATTTAATATACCTAATTTACAGTCCACGATATTTAATTTCTACTCCAAGTAGGATCCTAAACAGATTGGAATTGGTATTCATTTCAAGAGTAACCCCACAGTTCATCTAACAATTAAAACCGTGTTCACATCAGAATACACGCCAGTAATTAATCTCATCCATTTCTCGAATCTGGCAAACTAGGCATTCTTCAAGTGGTGACTGTAACAGGTTAGCTATTTTTGGTGTGTAAATCTGTTATGGACGATGTACGGGAATCCTACCAATCTAGTCTCTGCTAATCATTATGAGGGTTCCGGGATCACAGCCGACCTCATTATCATTATCATTATCATCATCATTCTAGCCCGGAATTACCCACTGCTATATATACCATTTTTGTATTTTTCTAGCCTCCTTGATCTAAAGCATCCCTCGGCTAAGTAAAATCAAAAACAATTCATTCAAAAAGAGGTTCACGATGAAACCTATTAAGCCTAAAATCGCTTGCATGATGCCTCCAAATCCAGCAGTAGACTCGTGTAAACTAGCATAAGCTGTCGAAAACACTAACGCCAAAATTTTCCATTGAGTTTGCAATTGCATTTTTGACTTTATTATTTATGACAAAAAGAAATAACAATCGGTAAATTTTGTAGGTGTTAGATTACGATGTATTCCTTCGATTGAAACTTAAACTTAATTTAATTAATGTACTGTTTATTATCTACTTTTTAAATTAAATTATAGTAGAAAACATGGTTTCTAAAAAAGTCTCAACTACATATATCTGACGACTGTACATTCTATATATATTTTTTAATATTTCTATTGAAATATATTACGTTTACAAAGCAATTTTTTTCTATTTTAATTTGCACGGCATGATACTGATTAAGGCGGTTTATTATATATTTTTGTAGCCTTGTATTGAATTGAATTGATTTTAACTTTGCAAAGTATGCTACAGTTATTGCAACCTATTATCCCGTGAGTTACTTCCCCGGTTTTCAAAATATCTTTGCACATTACCGACTTGCATTCATATAAAAACATCATTAATATTATGTTGTTTTCCTTCAGCCTTATAACATGGGCACGCATAAATCCTGGTAATTTAATATTTACGATGATGTCAATGTAACCTAACCTCCATGTAAGAAACATAACTTTTATACCCTTCGGCTCATATGACATAAAAAATCGTGTCTTTAACCTAAATGTTTTTACGAGGTATGTTGATAACCACATCTTTGCGACAACAGTTATCGTTAACGCGGCAAATTCACCGTATATACACACTTAATTACAAGAAGTACTGTAAAGTTACAATATTATTAAGTTATTTCGCTAAGCATGCGTTAATGCTTTTTCAAAGACATATCTTGAAGAAGTACTGTATTCAGAAGTTTGAAATTAAATTTTTTATTATAGTACTTTTTTCCAGTACCATTTATTTACATATAAATTACATTTTTTATTGTAGTACTTTTTTCCAGTACCATTTATTTACATATAAATTACATTTTTTAAATTTAAATATAAAAACATAACTTAAAAATATAAAAAATTGTAGGCCACCGGCATCGGGAATAGGGTCCAAGCTACCGGTGGTTAGGGCTCCAGAGAATGGAATCTCCTCACAATGCGTGTCATATCGAGGAGTACTGCTTCTGTATCAGGCCCTTGATCCAGCCGCCTAGTGAAAGCCTTTTAAGGCGTTGATCAAGGCTTTTCCCTATTAGTCCATTAGCCGAAACGACTATCGGTACAATGATTGCAGAGTTCACGCCCCACACGTCGACAACCTCGTGCGCTAGATCAAGATATAAGATAAAATATTTAAGATCACCATCCCTATCGCATGTTTTGATTATTTCAACGATATATTAAGTAAAACAATATCGTTGATCTAAAGGACACAAGCGTGACTGTTGATCGTATGGTTCGGTTTCGATTCCAGAATTAGATAAAGAGTTAATGGTTTGAGGAAACTTTTAGCAGCAGCTTGGACTTTGAAATTTTGCCTGAGAAATGAAAACAGACTTGCCGACATTACATGGGACTTTGCATACCTCTGTCTAATATTTTGGGGAGTACAATAAAAAATACAGTTTATATATGCTGGAGAATGAGTAGGGTGGTACATAGACTTTGTCCCGTGTAGTCTAAAATCATTGTTAACTCAGCTCTTAAAGCTGCAAGCTACAATGGCTTAGTTGAGAGACAGGCGGCTTGTAGAATAGCATGAAGGTGTTATGTGCTCACTTGGGGCATAGTGTGTGTATTATGAAGCTATAATCCATTTCGTGTTTTGTTTTAGGTATAACTGTGTCTGCTTCGTTGGTCTAGTGGTTGCAAGCGCTGCTGAGCATGAATCCTGGATTCAATTCCCAGGTCGAACAAAGTGTTTTTGGGTTTTTTTGAAAATGCTTTAACTATGTCAACAGAAAACTTGCTTAACTTCATCATCTACATAGCTGGCAACCGGATTATGAACACTTCAAATGAGTATAATATTACTTAACATAGAATCACACCTATTTTCACCGAAGGGGTAGCAGATGTGTACACATTTGTACACCCACATTTCACCAATGCAGTTATTAAGTCCCATGTAATAGGTGGAGAGTCTAATGCCATCAACCGGGCACAATTTCAAACTTCAGGCTGCTACTGAGAATTTCTTAACAGAAAACTCAAAAACAGATTGCCCAACCCGGGAATCGAACCCGAGACCTCCTGCTCAGTGGTCGCGCTTGGGACCACTAGACCAACGAGGCATCGTTATTCAAATAGTAAATAAAATAAGCCATCACCAATTACAAACTTATATCGTAAAGTCTGTATACCAGATAAAGATATACGTATCACTAACAACTAAAGAGAGAAGCGAGCGATAAAACTTACCGCACAGAGGGAATTACCTACTTTGCAAACTTTTTTATAACAGAATTGAAAGAAACCTCTTTATACTGAACTATTTATTATTTATGTTAGCATTTTCTTCAGTATAACTCCATTTTACGATTATATTATATTAAATGAGTGGTTGTGTATTTAAGAGTATTATATTTAACTGCTTCGTTGGTCTCGAGTTCGATTTCCGGCTCGGGCAAAGTGTTATTGAGTTTTTCTGTTACGAAATTCTCAGTAGCAGCTCCGAGTGACGAAGTTGGTGGTGTGCGACCTCCGAGCTTCGGAGAGCAATAAAAGCCGCCGGCCCTGAGCCCGACCTTTCTCCGGTCGTATCAGATTGCCGTCCCATCGGAATATAAGTGTGAAGGAAGAGGGATTGAACCTGTGTTTGCGCATACACTTGTGCACTATAATATCTCCAGGGTACTTGGCTAATCTCCGTCGAGTTAGGCCGCCGTGACCGAAATACGGGCGGGAGGAGTATTATTATAAACAGACTAACATATTAAGTCGTTTATACACGAATTGTGTTATAATTTTATAGCATTTAATAAAGTACATTTCCGTATTACCATTTTGTCTAACTTCCAGAATATTTATTGCTGTATAAACTCAAAACTTCGTCCCTTTAAACCTGCACAAAATGACAGACAGTCCAGCCATCTCTCTAGACGGTACTTACAGCGACCACCATTTGTAAAACGCGCTTAAAACGTACCACTCAACTATATCCCCGTACTTTATTCAAGGCGTTTGGAAATAAAACGCGGGAATTATCCGCCATTTTACTTTGTTAGGGTCCCTTCAGACGGGTTACAGCGGTAAAATGCTGGGTAGTGGCTAGTGAGAACGGTTCTGCTGAAGTTCGATTGGCGCTACCACAAATTAATATGCGTGTTGTTGCAAGATAGTTGCATTTACCACCAACTTAATAAATAAATAACTAAATGGCCTCTTCTCATTAGGAATATTATAACCATGCTAAGTTGATCACACTGACTATCACTGTGGTCTATCAATTTCAGACCACTCAATCCAGGTTTTCACGTTCACCATATATTCCATAATAACTTAGAAAGTAAATGAGTTGGTAAAAGTCACAAGGTATATGACAGGTTTGAACCCGCAACTTGTTTCTCAGGAATCGAGACCGTAACCAGCCGCTACGAAATATATCGCAGCAACATAACTAATATTATTTTGGAAAGATAGCATTGTGTTAAGGTTGTGATATTGTCCACAATGTCTTTATTGGACACAATTAACCGTAGGAGAGCCATGCTTAGGCACGAATGAGCCGGCTTAACCGGAGTGATACCATTGCCTCACAGAAAACTGGCGTGAAACAACGCTTGCGTTGTGTTTCGCCGAGTAAGTGAGGGTATCCCAAACCCTTTAAAAGGTCGGCAATGCCCTTGCGACTCCTCTGGGGTAGCGGGTGTCCACGGGCGGCAGTAATCGATCAGGTGATCCGTTTGCTCGTATTCCATAAAAAAGGATGTTCGGTCGAGCACACGTTCGTCATAGGTACATGTGAATTAATTAAACCACGCGCCATACAATTTTGTGCAGGTTGCGTTTTTGCTGCTGTGCTTGTTGTACGTCTAAGCAGACCTTTACTCGTTTACTTGTAACCTTCGTCGTAATATTGCAGCATTGTTAGCTGTTTGTGTAAGAAAGCATTGTTTCGCTGCAGAATGTTTCAACGGAAATATGTTTTGAAGATATTGTTGAGTATGGTCGTTTGGAGAGCGCTGGCATTGACAGCTTCTTAAAATACAGCGGAAAAGCGCTGCTTTGTAGGTGTTTAATTTAAAAAATATATTTATTTATTTTTTAATATATATTTTGTTTAAAATTAATAGTATGATCAAAACGATATGTGACGGGTAAGATATGAGTGAGCTGAAAAAAAATTTAGCTTGTATTATTTTATGACAGCAATGCAATAAAATTAGAATTAATGTAGAAGGTTAATGAATATAATATATTAAGTAGATGAAGCGAAAGACGTGTGTTAAAATTGTAATAGGAGAAAATCAATAGTCTCTACCTTTCCCTATGGGGAACACGCGTAACTATATGCATATGAAAGAAAGAAAGAAAGAAAAATATTTTATTTGATCACAATACCACGAGACACACAACAGACAAACAACTATAGTTTTTAACACAAAAATAAAACGAAGAGAGTTAACAAGTTATTAATCTAAGTACAATAACGTAAGGAACGTTAATATTATAATTAGAAAGACATATCATTAACGAGTCAGATTCCATTGCTATTCATGAATTATGTGTCCCATGGCTGAACCAAATGGGTCACCAGATCAGCTTCATGTCAAGCACAAGTGCCTGACGCTGGTTTTCATCTGGTGCTCATATGGGTAAGCATAAACTTTTGCTAAGAATTAAAAAAGTTGCCTTAAGTTAATTATACAGTATTTCTGCTCGAAAATTTACAATTCAAGGAGAAATAGAACTTAAAATTACGTACATAGATTCTATTTTTCCTTTTCCTTTCATATGTACCTACACGCAATGGACTAAAGATCCCATTCATCTCTTTAATCAATGACCTGACTTAAACTCCACATGCGACCCTCGTTAAGTAACTTAGTCCACAATATAGGCTAGGAGCTTGCGGCTAAATCGAGTTTTATATGAACATCGTTATTTTATATGGAGGTAAAGCTCCGTTGTTGCATTCCTGTCTCGTTTTCAGTAAAAGAACATTAAAGTTAAGCAATACTTACTGTCCAGGATTGGTGACCACTAAAATAATGTCGTTCTGAGCGTCTCCATACTTCGGACACGTTACACGTTAACGGAAGGCGCTCTGACCACTAAGCCATCTCGACCCATAAATACATAGTGGTCAGAGCGCCTTATCCGGGAGGCGCAGATTCGAATCCTGGTTACGACCGTATTTTTCTTTCCACAAAAATTTATAACTATACAGGCTGTGGTTCTAGACAGTGGCCAAATTGAAGGAGGTGGATCTATAGGTGTAACTGATTACAAAACAATTAAAAAAAGTATACCTTAGAAAATCGAATTAATTTCGCAGTTTTTCTGTTTTTTTCGTATACGTCGTGTCATAGCCATCGCCGCGTCGCGTTCAGTAGGCACAAGGACGGCACCGCGCGCCGACAAAGGCCGTATACGAAAATTTCACAGAGAAGCGTTAGCTGTTACGAGACGAATAGGACGTTGACCTCTTGGCTATTATTGTTTTAATTATTTTTATACAACATATAACTTGTTGCTGTATATGTTACTACAATATGGCCACTGTTCAAAACCACAGTCTGTATATTAAGATTACTATTTTGTTAGTATTACTACTCTGTAAATGATTGCTAGATAAATATCGCCAGGCGTCTCCTTAAGACGAATACAAAGTGGATTGAAAATTCAATAGCTTTGAACACGACAAGGTAGCTCAGTTGGTAGAGTGATGACATGGAACGTCGAAGGTCGCGGGTTCAAGCCCCGTATTTGTTATTTTATTGTTATTATTTTTTCAATATTTCTTTGAAAATTTGTAATTAACATAGGTATTCCATGGCCTCAACAGGTATAAAAAATATATAATTATATATAACACGTATTTAGACGGCGGTATGAATAAAATGGTACACTGAAAATAAATAAACACACTGAGGAAACAGTTTTGTCGCCGGCTCCCTACCTATAAAGAATCATTAATGTGCACATTTATTATGGGGCTGTCTACTGAAAGATTCAATTACTACACTTTCAACACTCTTCAGTATTGTAAAGCTGTTTTACAATATTTATTGGAGACGTTTACACTTTACAACGTAAAAACGATCTTAATGGCTGTTGCTTCTAAGTATTCATTTACTTTTTTTTCTGGAAAAAGAATAGAAGAAGAAAGAAAGAATACGACCTGTGCCTCCCGGATAAATACTCCAGGCGCTGTGATGTCTGGGTCAAGATGGCTTAGCGGTCAGAGCGCCTGGAGTATTTATCCGGGAGGCGCAGGCTGAGCTCGAATCCTGCTCGCGACCGTATTGTTTATCCACAAAAAATTATAACATTAGAGTTCGCTAAGCATGCGTTAATGCTTTTCAAAGATTTATTTGTATTAATTAGCTGTTGCAACTTCTATTCATTAATTTAACTGTCACTATTTAAGGTCTTCTTTAAGCCACCTTTTTTTTTTAGCCACCTGTAAATCTCTATCTCTGCTGTATACCTAATGATTTTGTCAATATTAATTAATTAAGCATGTAATGTCTATGTTAATTAAAATCTTAAGACCCAAATAAGGAAATTTCCAATTTAATAGATCCGAACAAGCCACATGGTAGTCATTTGGTAGTTAAACATTTTACCTTAGAAAATAATAATTAAGTGATTAAAGATACATCTTTGAAAAGCATTAACGCATGATTAGCAAACTCTAAAATTATTATATTAAATGGAAAAAGAATACGGTCGCGAACAGGACCGCGGGGTACTGCCCGTTTACGCATATACCTAACTAGGAATAGAAACATGCCGAGTTAAGCAGGAAAGAGGAAAGTGCCTTATTAATATTTTATTATTAATCGCACAGATCGATCGAGGTTAAGCTGGGCTTGCCGCGGTCGGTCTGTGGATGGGTGACCATCGTTTCGTACCGAGACCCCTCCGTGCCTCGGAGAACGTTAAGCCGTCGGTCCCGGTTGTCAAATTAAGATCTATGACAGCCGTTACGGGTAGTCAGAGGCCTGAAAGTCTGACGACCAGTCATACCACGAGATATCGTGTTACCCAGTAACTGGGTTGTGGAGGTCAGATATGTAGTCGCTCCATGTAAAATACTGGTATTAAGCTGCATCCGGTTTGACTGGAAGCCGACCCCAATGTAATTGTGGTAAGGCTTGGCAGATACATATAGAAGAATGTAAGGCTCCCTGTAGTAATTAGAAGCAGAATCCAGAGGGCCTTAGGGGCCTCTACTTTGGCCCAATGACTGATTACGATTGAAAATATCATGAACCGACGGATTAGCGTCCTCACTCTTTGAAGCACGGATACTATCAAATGAAAATGATCCTTAATTGTACAGCTGTAAGTACGAGTATGCTTTCATATACATTTTGAATGTACACAATCATAACATAGCATCACGCCTGTATTCCCGGAAGAAGTAGGCATAGGTGTACACAATTGTACACCCACATTTCACCAATGCTGTTATTAAGTCCCATGTATATAGGTACTCCGGGCTGCCACTGAGGATTCCCTAACAGAAAAACCCAATAACACTTTGCCCGACCTGGGAATGAACCTAAGACCTCATGCTCAGCAGTCGCGCTTGGGACCACTAGACCAACGAGGCGGTTGTACATAATCAACTACCTATTATTATTTCTTGCACAATATATATATATATAACCCAAAGGTTGACTGGCAGAGAATGCCATATGGCATTAAGTCCGCTTTATGTACCCTGTATGTGCATATAAGTATAAATAAATAAATAAATATATTTATTAGTCCCATATAATAAAATTAAAAATTGTTATGAATGCAAATAAACACAATAGTTAGCCACTTCCACAATATTGAGGGTAGTCATGCAATTACCGTGCACCGTCCGCCCGCCCGCAAATATATGCACATATACGCAAGCGGTGAATCAATTGCAACTATCACCAACTACTCTACACGTGTTTCGCCCATCCACAGGGTATTATCAGAAGCTGTTAGACCGTGCAGTTTATATATTTATTGGCATATAATAAAGAATACGGTAAGGTAATATATATAGGCGCGGTTAGCGCAGTCGCTGAGAAACATTCTGCTGTGTCGCGTTTCGCAAGTTCGATTCCTGCACGGAGCAAATATTTGTATGATCTATAGATAATTGTTCCGGGTCTGGATGTGTGTGCATGTGAGACTATTATGTCTGTAAACGCGCCCACTATACAGGAAGAAATTCCTAGTATGGGAAAGTTTTCGTTAAAAAACAGCTGATACCGAACACGAATCCATAAAAAATTCAATACAAAAAAAAACACCTTTTTCTGAACAAATTGATTCACCCCGTGTGCTGCGCGCGGCAAAAACGAACATATGCGAAACCTCAAAAAAGTTATCTTAGGGCCGTTCGGGGATTATTTTGTAAAACCAACAAATTTTCGAAGTGATGAATAACCTTCTTCTTCTTCTTCTTATCGTGTACTTACACACCATCGAGAACATCTCTCAGGTGTGCTGGTTTTCTCACGATGTTTTCCTTCACCGTTTTTAGCAAGTGATAATGAATGTATAATACGCACATGACTTCGAAAAGACAGTGGTGCATCCTTTGGGATTCGAACTTGCAACCTTTGACTTGTCCGTCCAACTGTCATACCACTAGGCTATCAGTGCTACTAGGCATTGCTGCTATAAATAACCTAAGAAAAAAATTAATTTCCCAAACAATGTGGGCAGTCGCAGGCGCAAACTAGTCTACAACAACAACTGCACATTTCACTCCGTCTGTTTCCATATTTACTAAGGTACTTGCCAGAATACACTAGGGGCAGCTGTGATTAATCTATTAAATACATTGTACGCTAGCACTAAAGAAAAATGGCGGGCATTAACTCAGCTCGCGTAAGTTAAAAGGCGATTTAAAAGTAATGTGGTTTGATAAATATACTGGTTTGCATGAGACTTTCGTGTGTTCTTTATGCATTGGAAAAGTGCAGATTGCATTAATGTTGCCTTTAGATAAATCTGTTAACTACCATACTTTACTAAAAAATTGGAAAAGGGAGGGATATTTTGCGAAATATATTTTCTGGGAAAGGCACATTTTAGGATTGGAATGGGCATTTTGCGAACGATCTTTTCTGGGTATACATTTAAAATTACATTTTCATACATTTTACGAAAGGGACATTTCGCAAAAATGACATTTTGCGAAAGAGATTTTTCTGAGACAGGTACTGTTTACAAAAGGGACATTTTGCGAAAGGGAAATTAAGCAAAATATACTTTTTGCGAAAGAGATTTTATGGGGAAGGTACAGTCTACAAAAGAGACATTTTGCGATAAGGACATTTCGCAAAATATACTTTTTGTGAAACAGATTTTCTGGGGAAGGTAGTCTACAAAAAGGATATTTTACGACTGAGCCACGTGGACTGGGAACCTCTGATCTGAAGGTCTAAAGGTTCGTTGGACTAAACAACGCTTGTCGCTATCAATCTGAAGATAGGTGACCACAGGAGCATTTTCATTTGAGCATCTCCGACCGCCCGACCTTCAGTGGGTACGATAAATCACCAGCCCTGGCTATAGCAGGTGCTACCTAAGCCAAGTAAAATTACTACAAGCGGCTTGAACAAGTCTTGACACTCTCTAATAAGTAAAATGAGAAATATAGTCTAAGCCATAGATGTTCTATGGACACATTAATGTTTGTTTATTCCGTAACGGGTCGTCCAGACATAATACATAACTTGAAAAGGTCGTCCAAACATTACACAAAACCTAAAAAAAAAAATATTAAAAAGAAACACTGTATGTACAATATTTGATGTAGTCTGGGTGTTTCGTATAGGCTTTAAATATAATTTTGGATAGATATTTAATAAAAATCGTTTCACCCAAATCTTAAGTGAGTTATTAATGTTAGAGTGCGTGAAGAGGCTAACGAAAAAGGTACCTTTGTCAAAATCGTACCAAGGTGAAATCAATAGTCTCCGCCTACCCCAGTGGGAAACGGGCTTGATTATATGTAAGTACAAAAGCAATACATCTCTGTCTCTGATCTAATTTTGTAATTTCATTAAATTCGAAGCTCACAGCGCATGTCCGTCCGTCAATTCTTTTTTATTGTACTTCCTCTATACTGCAGCGTCCTCCACCCGCTCTTCACATCATTGTTCGCGAGAACGGAATTCTACTCCAACACGTTAACTACGCCGCACACAAATATAAAGGTTCCGTCCTTGGCGAGCGATGCTATACTATGTGACGTGATAACATGTAAAGCTACACGATGTGACACAATCAAAAGGTGAACAGCACAAAAAAAATTGCTCAGATTGGTGTTATTTGGCTTTCTCCATCCGTGTATGAAATATATTATTTAAAAACAGACTGTCGTTATTAACTAAGTTAGACTTCTCAAGTTAGCCCTGAAACATATGTCAAAAATATGGGCATCAGCACCCTCTAATGTAAATAGCGATTACTGGAAATGTATTGATTCCGTTGCGATATGTCGAAAACTATCACTGATCGTCCCCACAGATATTGTAGATCATGTTCATCTCACACAACTCGTTTGAACAATTTTTATTACCATGTACCTGCTCAATTCGGGATCGGCTTCCTAATAGACCGCTCTAATAGCAGTGATAGCCTAGGGGTATGACCGTTGGACTGACAAGTCAAAGGTCGCAAGTTAGAATCCAAGGCCATCCACTGTCTTTTCGAAGACATGTGCATATTTTAAATTAATTATCACTTGCTTAAAACGGTTAAGGAAAATATCGTGAAGAAACCAGCACACCTGAGAAATGTTCTCGATGGTGGATGTCAGAGACCTACGGGTGGTTTAAACTCTGACATTAAGTTGTTTATTAACCACACGATAAAAAGAACAACAGACAGCTCAAAAATTTGATAAAAATGCCACTCTATGTATTGCTAGAAATCCTGCACAATTCTATATTTTGTTGTCGCGTAATATCGCGTAGTCGCATTGATCGCTTACGTAGGACGCGGGGTGCGCTGTCGTTGAAACGTATTGTGTCAAATAACAAAAATGCGGAATGCTATTTTATTGTGTGTCGCACAATAAATTGTATCTAGTTCATAGACTGTCAAGTTAGATAGTTCCATTGGTATAAAACGGTTCCTGTATTTCGTTAGAATACAAAGTTTATTGTGTAAGAGAATTTTAACAGAAACTGATGCTTATTTTATTCAAGTAACTGTCATCGTTATTAGGCATATTCACTAAAAATATAATCATTGTGGACTGCGTGATTGATTCCCGGGTCATAATCAAATCAAATCATTTTATTCTGCTCTTCCACAAAGGTGACTTAAAAATTTCATAAACAATTATAACTTAATGAAAAGAAAATCTTAAAAAATTATAAGTCAGTGTGTGCGTGTGCGTGCGCGTACGCCTGCATGCGTGTTCGTGTTCGTGCGTGTGTGTGTTGTGTGTGTGTGTGTGTGTGTGTGTGTACACGTGTGACTGTGTGTGCACGTGTGTGTGTGCGCGCACGCATACAAAGTGTTATTAAGTTTTTCTGTAAGGACATTCCCAGTAGCAGTCCGGAACTTGAAATTGTGCCTAGGTGTGCGAGGTATATAGCCGTGGTGATATGTTATACAAGCGGTTAATCTGCATCCGTACCATGTCAAATGATAAAAATAACTTTAAAATTGAATGGTTAATTAAATAACCAATATAAAAATACCTTTTAACCTCTCGTATGTCGCATTTCCAGACACAATAAAAATTGCATTGTGTCTCGCGTGGATCCACGTTCCAGTAGTCAAAAGGTTAATGCTCCAAATGGTTCTGAGAATGAATTGTCCTCATTGTCAAAGGTCAGCTAATTGCTATATAAAATTTTTGGGGCTTTGGTCGCAAAATAATTGCCCCATATGCCGCGTGATAACCCATTATCGTGGCATGCGGAACAATTCTTTTTGTTTACATATATCTTTAATTAAAAAACCGGACAAGTGCGCGTAGGACTTGTAGGTACATGTTATAAATAGTTCAGGAAACGAGTCTCGCAGTTTTTTTCCGAGCTTTTCCCGTAATTCAGTTCCCAAAACCTATAAAGGTTATATATAGTTATTATATTAAATGGAAAAAGAATACGGTCGCGAACAGGATTCGAACCTGCGCCTCCCGGATGAATACTCCAGGCGTTCTGACCACTAAGCCATCTCGACCTCTGCTCACCACCGCGAATTCTTCTTCCATATTTTAACACGTCTTATGGCGACGTCATTGCTATCAATTCAGTCCTTATACAAGTGACCGAACCGACACGACTAACTTTGCAGTTAATACAATGTCGTAAAGAATGCAATTACCTTAATAATTCAAGATAAATCTTTGCTAAGCATGCGTTAATGCTTTTCAAAGATTTATCTTGAATTATATATAGTTTGCCTAGTTAATGTATAGTTTTCAGATTTTGCCCTGTACTTGTAGTATAAGACAATATTACCAAATTACATGGTTCTAGGTCCACGGAGGGTACCCTATTCATTTTGATTCCCTTGAGAGTGTCGACATGTACGTTTTTTGCGGCATAAACGACTGTATCTTTTTTACATTAACTTAGAAGTTTGATTTTGTTCAGTATCAATGGTACAGCCACCTTCTTAAATACAGCATGGATATAAAAACACAGTTTGTATTCAATAAAATTAATACATCCAATTCCGCAACAGATAGAAATCACAAACAAAATTCAAAATGGCGCTTGTTTCAAACGAAACCGCAGAGCTGATGACAGCGATCACATACAAAGCATGACTATAATTGTCTGCAACGCAATCACGCTTTATTTTGAAGTCTGACTGTCATAGCTAATAGTAATGATCATTCACAGTAGTTCTGAGCCTGAATATATCAGCAAAATGATATCAAATTTAAAACCATAACACACGCCTGTAAGGGTAAGCTGACTAATCATGTACATCCACAACATTTCACCAATGCAGTTATTAAGTCCCATGTAATATTTGGTGAGCCTTTCACCATATTATTTTAATATCTTGTTCCATATTTTGTAGAAAAAGGTGGCCATGACACGCCAGCAGTCGTGCTTGCGACCACTAAACCAACGATACTCTCACGATACTATCCGTATTTGATACCGACCAATAATATCTAATCACAATTAGTCGTTAGTTCATTGACTTAAATAGAACGTTGGATCATATGACGAGGAAAGTTTTGAGTATGAATGATGTGTAGATGGCTATAAGAGTAGAGGAAGACCAATAAAGTGATGGACGGATTGTGTTAATAATTATTTGGCAAGAAAAGGTGTGAATGCCGATATGACGGCTGATAGAGATGTATGGAAGAAGAATTCATGCTGCGCTTACCCCAAATAAATTAGGATAAGAGCAGGGGGATCATAATGATGATGATATTAACCATCGCCCCTTTAAAGAGCACATCACCAATCGCCCCTATAAATAAAATACTCATTAACACCCACACAAGGCCTATTTTTATCTAAAACTACACGGAACCTCTTCATAAGCCTCTGTCTACATAAGTCCAATATAAATTGTGTTAAAGCGCTCGATCCTCGCCTCCACATAATGTCTACCGCAGCTGCAAAACAATCTATGTGCTACAATGGATTCCGCTTATAAAAGCAATTTTGCCGAAATTCGCAAGCGAAACTGGGACCTATATTTATCTAAGCTGCTTTCCAAAGCTATAATTGTGTGCCAGACATCTCTTATGTCTAGACTGATTCCGAGTCCAATTACGTAACACGGCGCGGCTTGTGCGGCTCTTCAGCTAACCACGGAGTATTGAATAAAGAGAGTGTTCATGGTATCGTACTTTGTCCAATGTCGTGTTTCAGTTGCTTGCTGTATTTACGGTGTAACACCAACGCATACAGCCAGTCAATTACATTACTAAAACTACTTACGAAAATATAGTTTTTTTTTTTGAAATTATCAACGAAAATGATGACATCTGGCTGAGCACGGAGTATTGAGCTTATTTATGGCCTGGGCTGTAGTATATTAACTTTGCCGTCACGCCTTCCTCCCATGGGGGTAGGCAAAATCTATTTTTAATCGTCTTTTATTCATTCTCTCAGTGTGACCAATTACTCAAAACCATTAAAACGTTCATAAAATATTGATATACACCTCTCATGTTTGTCCGGACTGGTACCATGAATTTCTTAACAGAAAAAGACACAATAAACGCTTTGACTCTCCCAATAATGATTTATTTATATATGGGACCAAACCTATTAACACCAAACGCAACTGTGTATAGTTTTATTTTTCCTCTGTTGACTCGCACATTATCACTCCATTAGTTTAATTATCTGTGTCTTAGAACATTAGGACATTTGTATGTATAGGATAAAGATTTCCGGGGAAACTTACGATGTTCTAATGTGAGTTACATTTCCTAAAACATTCTAGAAAACGTTAAATTAGTCAGACGTTAAACTCAACATATGTTGCTGTTTTGACTTTGCAGACCATTAAAGGCATCTCTTCATCTAGGTGTGCTGGTTTCCTCATGATGCTTTCCTTCAACGTTCCTGCTGATCTGGTATCGTCTTGCGATGGGTCGTTGAGCTCCCTAAAAAGCGTTTGAGCTACACGACGAGTGATGCATACGTCAGTTAGGACAAGGCAGTTCAAAACTGCTTATGGCATTTTCCTCAAAAGGCCATCCCAGACATATCCCTACACCCATAAGTCGAATAAAATGATGTCAGGACGTTAAAAATTACATTGACATTGAGTTTGTTCTGAGTTCCGAATTTCTTCTCAATAATATTCAGGTCTTTTATATCAGATGTGTTTGAAATATGTGTCATTTATCGTTTTAAGCAAGTGATAATTCATTTATAATACGTGAAAAGTCTATGTTACGTGCCTCGGGCTCGAACTTGCGACCTTGCCAGTCCGTACCATCATACTACTACGCTATCAATAGCAGTGATAATAATGACTACACACGTTAAAATTATGGAAAAGACATACAGTTTCAAATTTATTATCGTAAATCCTGTTCAACAGGTAAAACGAAAATGCATTTTGTACATATTGTTTGTTTTTGTAAAAGACCCATTAATAACGCGACCTGCTATGAAAACAAATGTGAATAACAATACTGTAGTTTTTACAACACAATAGTTAGCAGTTGTTGTTGTTAATAATTCTTTTAACTTGCTTTTATTAGCTTGGTATGGATCTATGTATCCATAAATCTAGGTATCTATGTAACGGAATCTTTGAAAGTGACTTTCACCCACTTTAAAACGTCGGATTGAATTGAAACTTCGCACACTTATCAATCAATGGTTTTTTTTTCTGTTAGGAAATTCTCAATAGCAGCCCGGAGCTTGGAATTTAGACTGGTTGATGGCAATAAGTTTATTACTTATCACATGAGACTTGACAATATTGTCACTCGATTTATGTGCAAGAAAAAATTTGTATCTTTCTTGGTGAAATACGGGTGTCCAATTCTGTGTATAACTCTGCCTACCCCTACCGGGAATACAGGCAGGTTATGTGACATTGTACATATTGACTGCATTATTAAAATGTGGGTGTGCAACAGTATTCTTATACATTATCTTTCGGGGAAGCAGGCATGATGCTTAAAATTGTATGTCATTAATCGACTTCAAAGAAGAGAAGGTTATCTATTCGATTAGTATATTTTTCAATTCGTCTCTTAACTGATCTGATCCAGGTATCCCTAGTTGTCCTCCCAGCAACGCCGTAAGCCGAGGCTCGTGTCCCGCAGGGGACGCCCTTAGTGCTGTGTTGCTTAATTTACCTATAGTAATTTAAAATATACTTAGGCTGGAGGCATCAAACTGCCTCGCCTTAGCTATTGACCGGTTATGAAACCCCTCTAGGATTTTGGAAGGGATCATCAGCAAAAAAATATATGTATGTTTAGGGACTGAATAGATACCAATGACGTCGCCAAAAGACGTGTTAAAATATGGATGAAAAATTCGGGATGGTGAGCAGAGGTCGAGATGGCTTAGTGGTCAGAGCACCTGGAGTACATCCGGGAGGCGCAGGTTCGAATCCTGCTCGCGACCGTATTCTTTTTCCATTTATTATAATAACTTTAAAAAACAAGTCAGAGAAATCGCGCCAAAATAACAGCGTTTCAAACGCCTGAATACTAATATTTTGACAAGCATTCCATTTTTTATGGTTATGTAAAAAAAGTATAAAATCGAATAAAAATATTAATAAATACATGTATATACCCTATTGTCCCCTGAGACAATAATTTGTCTAAAAAATAGACAGAGACGTCCACTGCTCTAATCATGCCGTCATTTTGTCCGTATAACCGACATACTGACCTTATTCTTATATTAATTTCCCGAATATTCATCCGTTATGTATGAGTCAATTTAACGGAAAGATACTCAGACGTCTCCATTCACAAGAAAACGGTTTTATTGCAATGTTTTTACATAAACCTCACATAAAACTAATTTATTGCCGTTAGAAGAAAGTACCTAACATTCTTGTGTGAAACAATTTCGGTATAACCGCTGGTTTTAGGGGTAGGACAAACGTGCGAAACGTTAAGATTCATAGAATACAAAATAATATAGAAAAAATAATTTATTAAAAAAAAAACACACCTGCCACTTGTAAATTAAAAAGTAAAAACACCTTTTAGTTGACACATGGAAGACGTGCATTATAAATTTTTGATTAATTATTTTTTATTTACTTCCTTTTGTGTACACATCATCCATAATATTTTTAAAATATTAATAATCTATGTTACCCGGAAAAATGCAAGGACTCTAACGATACCTAATACATCTAAATCGGTTCAGGCGTTTCGAAGTTATGGTGGAATAATGAAACTCACATACATGAACACTAAAAACATAAAACTCATTTTTTCGGTGTAGTCGTGTAAAAAAGCTATAAATCAAAAGCAAAATCGAATTTAACATCTCGTACAACGCCATTTAAATGTTTTTCTTTTTCTTTTTTAAACACTAGTGGTTTCTTGTACATCGTGGGTGCTTTTACACACAAATCCTTCACCTTGACTCGTAAATCATACAAATAATTCATCCGTACCGGAATCGAACACGCAACAAACGCCACAGCAAACAATCCCTGAACTGGGCTGCGGCGCCATCAAAATGATTTACTTAGTTTCGAAATTAAAACAATATTGTGATAATATTATAAATCGTAACATCACTTATCGCCGTTCTGCATAATTGTGGATTGTAACGGATATTTGTGGTGATAATCGCCTATTATGGCGGTAATGGCAACACTGATTTTTGATTATGGCAATAGGACGACAATATTTGATTTTGAACGGCCACATTAAAGTAACAACATCTGGTTTAATTTTACAGACAATTGCGGTATTGTAAACGGTATTGTAAATATGTTTTTAAACATAACTTAAAATAGCATCACGCCTGTATTCCCCGAAGGGGTAGGCAGAGGTGTACATACACAGTTGTTGCTATATAATAGGTGGTGAGCCAATTGCCGTCAACCGGGCACAGTTCCAACCTCCGGGCTGCTACTGAGAATTTTCTAACAGAAATACTCAATAACACTTTTCCCGACCCGAGAATCGAACCCAAAACCTGCTTATCAGCAGTCGCGCTTGAGACCACTAGACCAAAGAGGCAGTTCAGTCAGACCTTTTATGGTCTATATGAAACTATAGCCACAAAATAATAATAACTTGTGTGTAAAAAATAGATCGCTAGATCGGTCGAGCAGTATCAAGTGATGATTTTTCATACGTGCAGCAATTGAGTTTTATTAATACTAGGTCATAATTTAATCTTAATTTCCTTTGATGGGATCAATGTGTAACCGTTAACGAGTCATTTAAAGCATAATTTAAAATGATTCAATTTTTTCCTTAATGTTTGCTGTTTGAGGAGCAGATTACGTCTTGCTGTTACGTACTACGATACAAATATTTTGTTATTTTAATTAAATTTTTGGTTTAAGATAATGCATTTGACTTATATATAAATCCCTTGAACGGAAGTTACCTAATAAATTAGGACTGTATATAGATATATTACAGCGTTCCATCCGCAAATGTACAACACTCTTAACGTCAACCCCTCAGCCTCATTCATCCGTATTTCCGTAGTTTTCGCTCGATATGAATCCCATTCTATGAAACAATAGACTTTTGTCTATAAATAAGCAACATTAGGCTACATAACACAGTTTTCTTAATAAATAACAAGCGGTTCTGGTATATGAAGAATTTCTCTTAATAATGACGGAATTTGTAGAACATACCATCACGCTTGTATCCCCCAAAGGCGTAGGCAATTGTATTGTATGGTGTGTACACAATTGTACATCCGCATTTCACCAATTTTCTTATTAAGTCCCATGTTGGTGGTGAGCATATTGCCATCTACCCTACCCTAACAGAAAAACTCAATATCACTTTGTCTGACCCGGGAATCGATCCCGAGACCTCATGCTCAGCAGTCACCCTTGGGACCAACGAGGCAGCAGACCAACATGGTCATGGAAGTCAAGTAAAGGGAATTAAAGAACGGCGACTTTCAATTTAACCAAATATATTTTATCTGATTTGTAAATCTTGACTCATATCTTTATTTTCCAACTCTTGAGCCAAAATTCTGCAATGCGTATCGCGGGTTTGATTCCCGCATGAAACAAATTTTTGTATGATCTACGGATTATTGTTTTGGGTCTCAGATTAATTATCTGTAAACGCACCCACGATACAGGAAGAAATTCCTAATTTGCGGCAATGCTTTGAAAAAACTGTCTGGGATCACTTAGGTTTACTCCATTCTCCTCTCTACAGTATAAAACTAAGTACCGTGACGCGTCTGTTTGTCTGTCACTGCATAATTTCACCGGAACTTCTGAACAGATGTCATTGTTGATTGAACGAAGATCAGACTAGTTGAAAATCAGCGTCAGGCACCAGTGGTCTGGCATTTTGTTGAAATCGACCTTTTTGGCACAGCTACTAGCCGTGAGGCACACAACACACGCAAAATACTCATATTGCCTTTGTGTACCGATATCTAAATTAATTGTGTCCTTACTGTTTCAAATAAACTTTATTTTTTTCTTTCAATATCTTATTATACCCAATATAGTATGTGCCAATACATACTTTTAACTTAATCTGAAATAATTATAATAACATCATAATAAAGTATTATATAACTATAACGCCACATAACACATTATTATTAAATTAATAACTAGACTATTATTATTAACCTGTCATTAATAATACGTGCCTTTGAAAGCACAATTATGAGTAGGTAACTGTAATTAATGTTCAGAATACATTAGATATAATATAATAATTGGGATCTGTTCACTACTTTGATCATGGATAGTTGAAATTACGTCTCGATCATGTGCGCGCGACTACCTCCGCGGGGATATCGGAAAATAGCACCATGTCGCAAAATGATCATTTTTTTTTAAAGAAGTTCTGTCCGCCTTTTATGGATGGGGGAAAATAATTTGCAGTAATAAAATCGCAGCAATCGCGGGTCATTTGCTGTTAATTATTGAAGAGTTCCATTGTCTATCTCCGAAGATGTTCATCGGATCCTAATAGTTGCTCGAGTTTCTTGTCAGTTCTTCTTCATAGGAAACAACTATTTAGAACTGCGCACCTAAACTATGACTTTTCATTAGTATATCGAAATGATTTATCTCTCTATATGTATAAAAATTTAGTTCATTAAAACCCGAGAACGGCTCGGCCGATTTTGATGAATAATATTCACCATAAACCTTAGTGTCTCTACAAACACCATACCTAACAAATATTCAAAAATGCAGTGTCTAAACAAAAATTTATTAATAACCTAGTACTTACAAATATACAACTTCAAAGAAAAATATCACAAACCCATACTAAACTCAATACATCTCATTTCACAAAATTGTGTTTGAAACATGGCTACTTGAACAACAAAAGCTAAAGCCCTGTGAATTGTATTCTAAGGTGTTCCGGTATAATTCCTTTGGTGAATGTTACCGTTAGCAGCCATTTTGTTTTCACTTTACAAATAAAATTGTTCCGCTTTGGTGTTCAACTGTTATTTCGTATTTTATAACGCGTGTTGAGAATGTTATGAATTAATTTTCCATGATAACACAGCGGTGCTAGCATGGTTCTTTTATCGACATATTTATCGATTTTAAACGTCGTTTAAGCTATTATATTACCTTTACTAATACAGATAAATCTTCGAAAGTCGAAGTCGAGATGGCTTAGTGGTCAGAGCGCCTGGAGTATTTATCCGGGAGACGCAGGTTCGAATCCTGCTCACGACCGTATTATTTTTCAACAAAAGTTTATAACTTATCCTAAGTTATCGATAAAATAATAAAAGTCATTACGTTTCATCTTTTATCGACAAGAAAAGTTTGTAACAAGATCCGTGCTTAGGTGCCTGGTTAGGTTAGTCTATGGCGCGAACTATTTATGTGCCATGACTGCTTCATTGGTTTAGAGGGTGCGAGCGGGGCAGCTGAGCGTGAGATCGTGGGTTCGATTCCCAGGTCGGGCAATGTTATTGCCTTTTTAGGTGCGATAGATGGCAAAATATTCGGCACCTATTACATGAGACTTAATATAAGTATGAGTGAAACAAAGTGTTCGAAACGTCAGGAAAAACAAAAACCAATAATACACGCGATTGATCCGGTAAAAAGTTGTTTTATTATAATGTATAGTGATCGCGAAAACATAAGATATTACTAGTATGAGCGAAATTTCCCTATCCTTTCAGGGAATACAGGCGTGATGCTATGTTATGTAATGTTAAGCCACGACTTTTAATTATATGAAAGACGTAGAAGTATGTTGATACTCTATCATTCTTATAAAATAACACCTATATATATACTAAAGACGACGGAATAATATTAAATACTCACTTGGAACTCGACCTCACAGCAGTTAACATACCAGTACCAACAAATTAATATATAACCAGCTCGTAATATTATCCTGAGCGGTTCCCTCATTGGGATTCGTCCCTATTGCCATGAACTCGTAAAGATTCGGTAAAGTTAAATTAGAGCCACTTGTTACTGTCACCAGGCTTATCTGAGCACCGTTTGTTTTTCGATAACAGCGTCCAATGACGAGATAAAAATAATTTGGGTAGAAATGTTAGAAAAGTTTAATTAATTTTTAAGAGATCTTATTAGGATAGCTGTTAAAATATACGTAAATAATAGAAGAACGTGTCTCAAGAAAGTTATTATGCGTATGGCTTCATCCACTCCATCCCCAATCTCTAATTCCTAATAAACAATTTACCATCAAACTCTATAGAGAAACTATTACACTGGCGTTTTTCTGTCCCAAATTTGGTATGTTGATCGGCGGATGAATAAACATGTGTCGGCAGTACATCACGCCGGTCGTAAAACTGGCCCGGAGGGTTACAGGGAGATAAGGTGGTGATCCGTCACTGGTACATTATCATATCTACAGTCTGACGCTGCTTTTCTTCGTTTATGGGACCGGGTTGTGGTTTAGAGTGCGATGTTTGAATTAGATGGGAACGGCAGGAATTTAGAATTGTTTATTTTACTACTCATACTGCTAGTAGGTACTCAATTTTTTTTGTATCCTTTACCAACAACCTAAAAATATTATTTATCTAATTAATGGGCATTGTGACCGATCATTTAAGATTGCGTTATCTTCTTGTCATATCATTCACTCATCCTTCTATTATCTCATTTTATCATCATCCCAGTGTATTATCTCACTCTCTCTCTATAGGTAACTGCTACTTAGTAGGTACCACTGGTTTTCACTGCCCCCTCTAAAAGTTTATGAAACTTACAACCTCAACCATCTTTATCCGCGGCAATCCGTTCGACAAAACAACCGGAATACAACTCACAAGATGAATTTTGTTTGTATATGTTTTGTGCAATATTTATAATACAGCATGATTATAGTATCACAAATACATACATAAACTCACGCGTTTCTCCCATGGGTGTAGGCAGGAACTAGAGAACGCCAAACTACAGCACAGTTATAATTTCACATATGTCAAGGTTAAAATGATCCATTACTATCTACAAGGTGTGACAGAACACCTTCGTCATATTTTAGGAGGTCAATGTACCCATATGTACGTTTTTTTTTACTTTGGGACCAAACTCGAAAGCGCGAAAAAAAATTGCTACATAAATTTTGGTCGAGTAGGTATGATGAATTATATGAAGAAGCTGATTTTTGTTACACGTTTTATTTACTTAATTAAAAGTATTTACGCCTAGTTGTATTTCCAATAAAATTCCAGGACTTAGAACCAAGTTAAGGCTCTTGAATTTTGATTAAAGTTAAATGTTAAATTAATTAACATTTTCCTCTTAGCTTCCAGCTTAAATGTAAGCAAGATTAAGCAATTAGTTGAAGTAAATACATCTTATAAGTGGAATAGTAAATCAGATAGTCTAAAGACTATTTGCTGACTGGAGCGGGGTGTCAGTTTATGTTGATCCTACTAGTCAAAGTTAGGGAACTGAAACATAGTGAGACAGTAACACAGTTGAGTAATTCCTGTGATTAATTAGGTACACCAATTTCCTTGCTCTAGGGTCTGGAGTTTAGTTTGAGGTTATAAGACTTAGAGTTCTACATTTACACGTGTTAATGATTCTGTGAAATCAAGATTGAGTAATGAAAGTTTACTGACTACTCAGTCGAAACGACCTTCGGAAAATTATTGTAAAAGGGATGATTATCCTGCATACGTCACTATCAGTTGAGATGTTTAACAAATTTGTTTACTTTTTAAACGGTTACTTTGCTACTCGCTCTCTTTTTATTGCCCGGTGGTGTGAGGTGTCAGATTATAACTAAATGGTTTAGATTGAAATAACGCAAAGACAAGACGATAATTTCGACATTGATTTGTGGAAATTATAGTAATAATAAATGAATATTGTGCGAATTAAGTTTAATAAAATGGTGAAGGAAAACATCGTGAGGAGATCAACACACTTGAGAGATGTTCTCGATGATGTGTAAAGCCATGTCAAAATTATGAGCGGTTTAAACTCAGATACTTGTTTGTTTATCAACCACACAATAAAAAGAAGATAGTAATTATAAAATACATTATAATAAAACAACTTTTAACCGGATTAATCGCGTGTATTATTGTTTTTTGTTTTTCCTGTCGTTTCTAACACTTTGCAGCGTTCGTGGTCGCAGGAGGACTAAGGTGTCAGGCGTCTCAACAGTTTATTTAAAATTGTTTCAGTCTACCGTTGTTAGTCGTGTTGTCCGGTTAAAGGGTGTTTTATTATAATGTGTAGTGATGGCGAAAACCGAAGATAATAATTTAAGTAAATATATTTATCTCAACTTCTATAACAAAATTTACAGAAAACACGAAAATAAGTCATACACGCAAGCGGGTTCCCGGACAAAACACGCCTAAACATAAATTGAGCAGGAAAATCCTATTTTTATGACGCGTAAAAAATCTTTATCGAACAATTTCTCCTTTAGTTTTCTGTGAAATAAACGAGTACAGTTTTGTTCCAAATAAATTTATGTACGCACAACTTTTTTCCGTGAATCGGGTTATATGAAAACCTATTTTTAACTGTGTGTTACCCCTATGTTTTAGTGTGTTTTGTGTGATTTAATAAATATATTTTCTTTCTTTCTTTCTTTCTATTTTGTGCCTTCCAATATGCGGAGTTAAATTATTAGTTTCAGAGCCGAAGGCTTGTTCTATTATATATTATATTAATAGTGGCAGAATAATAGCGGAGTTCTTCTTTTCGAACCTAGTGTCACAGTAAAATCCGCTGATAAGTCTCTGACATGGTGGGGACTCTAATTGCCCATAGATTGACCTAAGGAAAGGCGATGGCACAGTGGTCACATGCTGCCGTGCGTAGTGAAACTGACGGGAGAACTCTTTGGCCGTTTCCCCAGGGATTTGCCTTAAAAGGGATTGCATAGATGAGGTTCCTGGTCGTTTAGGGGGATCCGGCCGATTTTTACCCTCAGGGTGGTTTTAATGAGATTAAATGGGTTGCATCCAGGTCTTATTCCCAAAGGACGGGTGCCTTTAAAGATTTCCCTCCTAAAAAGAAGGTCTGTCTCGTGGCTTCACACACCATCAAGAAAGTCTGATAGGTATCTTATTTTCCTTACGATGTTTCCGGCGCCTTATTGAGATCGTCTTCTTGTTTACGAAAAGTTAGTGATGCGTGCTTTAGATTTGAACTTCAACTTTGAGTCTTGCAGTCATACCACTTTCCCCGCTTCATATATTTTATGAGTTAATTATTATTGTTTAACGGTTATTACTCACGCGCATTCTTCGGGATTGCCCGACTAGTTTTAGAGTTTCACTCGCTACATTGCCGCGGGCTCAGCTCATGAATAAGGGCTCCGTTCGAGATCGAAACTAGACGGGCAATCTTGAAGAATGCGCGTGAGCAATAACCTTTATACAATAATTAATATGAATGTGACTTACGAAAGTTAATTATATAGTTTCATTATTTTAGAAAAAGATTTTTTATCTTGCTCTTTGATCTGACTAGGCGTTAAAGACGATTTCAAAGCTAATCAGATGCAGTCTAACATAGCTATGTAATAAAACCACTTTCATTTCATTTTCGATATTCCTAATACTGGTTAGAAGGGTAAGCAGTGCCCCTTCCAGTCAAGCCGTACATAAGTGACGCTAGAAATATCGTGCTGTAAACCCAAGACCTCATATTCAGCAGCGCTTTTGACCACTAAATCATCGAGGCAACCTCATCAATCCATTGTTATTTCGGTCTTCAATAAAATTCCAGAATACCGCGTACCTAATCACCACACACATAAAAAAAACTATCAAAGAAAAATATTATAACGATTAACACGCATATGAATAATGAACACCTAAGTGGCTCAGCTCAGCTTACAAGGAATATTTTCGTCTCTAAGGAACTATATATTCCAACATAAAATACTGGTATGCCTCTTTCGTTGAGGAATCTTTTCATACATTATGTTTTACGGAAATTCTCCCGCTTTCTTTCGTTGTTTATTTACTAAATGAACAGTGGTATAACAATAGCAATTTTTATTAAAATAAAGGCTCTTAAGTTACTTTTTTTGTGGATAGATAATAATAAATAATAATAATAAATGTTTATCTGCAAAAGCTGTACATTTTGATCTATCTTTAACTGATACAGAGTATATGATAAATATGATTCAAGATAGAGTTAACGATGGTGCAACGTCTTCCTCCTAGATAAGTACGGTAAAAAAAAAAACAAATGGTCACACATTTGTTTTTTTTTTTGTAGTTGTCTTGCAGAAACCCGGAGGGGTTTTGTCTACATAACCGGACAATATCTTAGGTGAGGAAGTTTGATGCCTCCAGCCAGAGCATATTTTATAAAATACTACAAACTAAGCAACAGCGCTAAGGGCGTCCCCTGCGGGACACGAGCCTCGGCTTAGGGCATTGCTGGGGGGACAACTAGGGACTAGCTGGATCTTATCAGTTTCCTTATTATTAAGGGCCGAATATAAAGCTACTGGCTCGGCGCGAGCCGGCTCGAGCAAGATTCGGGGGACCATTTGAACGTGCGGCCAGATTAATTACTGCAGGCGTTCGGACCACTAATCCATTTCTACCTCTGCTCACACAGCGGCCAGAGCGCCTGGAGTATTTATCTGAGAGGTTCAGGTTCGAATCCTGCTCACCCTGGTATAGCGGTCCCAAGCGCGACTGCTGAGCATGAGGTCTCGGGTTCGATTCCCGGGTCGGGAAAGTTATTTAGTTCTTCTGTTACAAAATTGCAGTTGTCAGTTTCAGCTCGGAGTTTGAAATTGTGCCTGCTAGACAGTAATAGGCTCACCACCTATGGGACTTAATAATAGCACCTCTTCAGGAAATACAGAGATTCGGTTGATCTTTGAATGCGAAGTTTCTCGGCAAGTCAACGGGGTTTTCTTGCAAAGAAATACAGTATGTAGAAGAAGGGGGGCGAGGTTACATAACCGTTAGTTTGTATAAAATTCCCGGTGCACTATGTTAGGGCCAAAGTTTTACTTGTAAGATTAGGGCTGGGATTGTTTTACGCATGCCGTAAAGCCGCATCTTCGCTTTCCACTTACCGGCACGGCACAAAATTTAAGAAAAAATCAAAAAGACCGACTCCGGTGCCCTATCTACTTATGTAATAACTGCCTACAATTCACAGCAAATTACATTCACTTTTATTGGGTACCATCATCATCATCCCTCTGCCCTTATGCAGCAAGTATTTTTCTTCCACTTTCTAATTGTTTTTGAAATTGCATGCTGCACTTTTATTGGGTAGGTACATTAAATCAAAATAAAAAAATATAAATACATTAAATGAATAAGAAAAACAATAGAAATTGTTGACGATAGAACCTTATTAACGTTCAAATTATAATTTTTTTGATAAATTATTGTCATAATTCGGCCAGTGACCGACCTTTATTTCCATTAAATCCTCCAGAATGTGACGTCACGTGAAATGTGAATGTGACGTTTGTTAGTAATAGCTGGCTTGGCATTCAATCGACAATGTACACAACTGCACGATACACAATGGAGGCATTATTTGAGTTGCACTATGAAGTTTGTAGGAACAGATTGCTTTGAGAATTCTGGTTGATAGATCCATAAGCTCTGAACTTTGGAAATTTAATTAAGTTTCATATGTTATATCGTTATTTAGAACACTTTGCATGGTACAACAATAGAAGAGATCGAACGTGAAATATGGAATATACTGCCTGCGCTAGAACTTTCAGGTACTTATTATTGTCTAAACTTGTAGCATTAAGTGTTATAACAAATTATATACACTCTCTTTCGTTTGAAAATAAAGGGTAATAAATTTTTATTTTAGAAGTATATTCAATCTTTGCTATTCAAAAAAAATTTATAAATATGCATAGCTTCACGCCTGTATTGCCCGAAGGTTTAAGCAGGTGTGTGCGTAGTTGTACATCCCACACTTCATCAAGGTTGTTAGTCATTCCCAATTAATAGGTGGCACATACCGGGCGCGATTCCAAACTCCGAGCTGCCATTAAGAATTTTTAACAGAAAAACCCACATTTTGCCCGACCCGGTAATTGAACTCAGGGCTTTTTGTTCAGCAGTTGCGCTTGCGACTAATGAGGCAAACATAGTAGTAATCTATGTTTGTTTCAAGATTAATCTTTGAAAAGCATTAACGCATGCTTAGCGAACTCTAAAGTTATTATATTAAAATGGAAAAAGAATACGGTCGCGAAAAGGATTCGAAACTGCGCCTTACGGATAAATACTCCAGGCGCTCTGACCACTTAGCCATCTCGACCTCTGCTCACCACCGCGAATTCTTCTTCCATATTTTGACACGTCTGATGGCGACGTCATTGCTATCAATTCAGTCCCTATCAAGTGACCGAACCGACACGACTAACTTTGCAGTTAGTCGTGTCGGTTAAGGTAATTGCATTCTTTAATGTCGTAAAGAATGCAATTACCTTAATTCAAGATAAATCTTTGAAAAGCATTAACGCATGCTTAGCGAACTTTAAAGTTATTATATTAAATGGAAAAAGAATACGGTCAGCAGGATTCGAATCTGCGCCTCCCGGATAAATACTCCAGGCGCTCTGACCACTAAGCCATTTCGACCTCTGAGAAGAAGAGCTCGAAATGGTTTGGTGGTCAGAGCGGTCTATTTCCATTTATTATAATAACTTAAAAAAAACGATAAATACAAGTAGGTAAATGTTGCAAATGTACTCGTATTATTGTATATAGCTTAGGCCCGTCGAAGTACCCATATCATTGAAGATAAGCCCCATAAGTACCTCCATAGCACTCCCTTCCTCACCTTACATTAACTGCTGGGCGCTGATAAAAAACGAAGGTAGCTACATATCTACGTAATATTTCCTCCATGAGGCAATTAAAGCGTTCTCTTTATCGCCTACCTAGCTTAAACGCCACCAAAGTCGGTTGCCTTATCTTAATCACCCATAAAAGTAACCTATATACGCACATTCAACAAAAAAAAACTCTCTTCCCAAGTAATTAAAAATCAATATAAAAAGCATTACTACCAAACTTCCCAATAAAACGGAAAAGTGGTATTAAAATAAAATGCTTAATAAAATTTTATGCCGATCATTATTACATTCGTAGAATGAAATAAAATTGAGGAAAAATGTTCTTGGAGCGCGTAAATGAATTGCACCTTTAGCCGACATATTATTCATGTTGGGGTTACCTGCAAGTTTTTAACATATATCGTTGCATTTTAAAAGATAAGCGGAAAGTTCAGGCTTCAGATTTATGACAGCCATTTCTTATACGTCTGTTGTTTTTGAGTGAGTTTTTGAAATAGTGGAAAACAAGTTATAAATCGGAAATTGGATTTGACGTTTACAAAACATGATCGTAAAAACAGGGAGGAGGTAATCTATTTCGACAATGTTGTAACTAGTGTTGTAAAGGACTCGAGTCTTTTAGCCTTAATTCGATAGACTCGGCTCAATTTTATAGGAATTAGTGAACTAACTGAACTCGGAGTCTTGAGTCGAGCCGAGCTTCAGTCCTATCATGAAGACTCAAGCGCCAAAATTGAACTCGACTCTTAAAAAGAACTCGAGTCTTAAAAAGAGCCCGAGTCTTATAAAGAGCTTGAGTCTTAAAAGAGCTCGAGTCTTCTTCAAACTGTTCTGCGAAATGCTGAAAGTGATTTATTTATAATTAATATCTTTACTTCTATACCAATATAATAAAGCTGAAGAGTTTATTTGTTTGGTAGAAAGAGGTAGTTAATTTGTTTCATGATCATTAAACAGATTTTTCATGTTAATTAAAACTTTTATTTTTAGACATCTCCTTCTGGTTACATCTTATATATATCGCTTCTGTTTATATCTCACAAAAGTAACCTTTTATTGGCTGCTTTAAAAATAAAGTCTCCAAGCAGAAAAGAACTCGAGCGCGACTCGCCACGTAAAAAGGACTTGAGCGCTAAAGAAGACTCGAGTCTCGAGTTCAAGAGCTCTTATAGACTTGAGTTCTCTAGTCTTAGAGTCTTACTGTTATGAGTCGAGTCTTGAAAACTGTCAGCCGAGTTCAACATTTTGGACTCAAAGACTCGAGTTCTTTACAACCTTAGTTGTAACTAACTTTTAAAATATCGCGTTCATAATAGGTTGTTCTGATCGTGATTAGAAGCGATTCAAAAAAATGTATTGCGTGTTGTACAATGCAAGCAATGTACAATTATTCACATATTTATATCAGCACTTTATTTGCCCCGAGTCGGCTTGGATAATAAAAATACTGTCTACATTCAGTACACGTGAATCATACCGCGTGCAGTCATTCCATCAAATCAATTATAATATCAATAAATATCAATCAATCAATATCGTGTGTATCAATCAATTAAATACTAAAGGTGTAAACCCTACACGTGTTAATTCTAGTAATCGACAATGTTGTTGTTAATGCATTTTTTTGTCAATCAGTTTTTGACCATTAGTATCTTGGATTAAAAGGACTCGCTCAAAAAAGGACTTCCGTACTTTTAAATACATTACGTTTTTCAGAGATTATAATTTATTTAACAGACTAACTTAACTAGTTTTTCTTTACATTTTTTATAAATATTACGGCTCTAGAGGCAGCAACAAAAACATGCTGAAACTGTCAATGAAATATGTACCGCTTACAACCTGTCTCTCATCTTATCGTGTGGTTGATGAACAACCTAGTGTTAGAGTTTAAGCCACCCACCCGTAGGCCTCCGACATGACTTTACCCACTATCGAGAACATCCCTCAAGTGTGCTGGTTTCCTCACGATGTTTTCCTTCACCGTTTTAAGCAAGTGATAATTTATAATACGCACATGACTTCGAAAAGACAGTGGTGCGTGCCTTGGATTCAAACATGCGACCTTTGACTTGTCAGTCCAACGGTCATACCACTAGACTATCACTGCTATATACTTACTATCTTGTATTTTATGAAAAGTTACATTATATTCACCTGATTAGAATATTTTTGCGTATTAAAAATCTCTATGGGCGTATCATTATGGTACAATGAATGTTATCTTTGGCTGTGTACACAAATCTTTTCATTTCATGTAAAGAAATTGAAAAAAATAAAATAGTTTGAAATCAAATGAAGTCAGAGGGGGATAGACTGAACCACCATTACCTTTTCCAAATAGTAACAAGTTACTTCGGAAAATGTGTTTTAGCACAGTGCACACAAACTAAAAGCTAGTTTGTTTATACGTATATAATACTGAAGTTATTATATGAAAATGGAAAAAGAATACGGTGATTGCAATGACGTCGCCATTGCAATCAATTCAGTCCCTATACTAGTGACGTCGCCATAAGACGTGTTAAAATATGGAAGAAGAATTCGCGGTGGTGAGCAGAGGTCGAGATGGCTTAGTGGTCAGTGCGCCTGGAGTATTCATCCGGTAGGCGCAGGTTCGAATCCTGTTCGCGACCGTATTCTTTTTCCATTTCAATATAATAACTTCAGTATTATTATAATAACATTTAAATAAGAATTTACGTTGCTATAATTGTGGAGCACTTAATAAACCTTTATATAATTCTGTGCACTTGCTTTAATTCCACCTGGGTCTATTTACCTAGGTATAACTAACTACACGTGAGCTGAGTTCATTCAATTGAGTTATTACATAAATGGAGTAACAGATCTTTTGAAGACAAGAAAGGCACACTTTAGCACAGATACATGCGGGAAAATAAAATATTTGATGATCTGGCAAAAACTAATCAGCCTAGCCGTTCCCAATAAAATTGGAGTCGGACCTGTCCATCCGTATGCAGCTTAATACCGGCATTTTACATGAAGCGACTGCCTGTCTAACCTCTACAACCCAGTTACTGGGTAACACGATATCTCGTGGTATGACTGGTTGTCAGACTTTTAGGCCTCTGACTTCCCATAACGGCTCTCATAGGTCTTAATTTGACAACCGAGACCGACGGCTTAACATGCTCTCCGAGGCACGGAGGAGTCTCAGTGTAAAGTAATGGTCACCCATCCACAAACCGACCGCGGCAAACGCAGCTTAACCTCGATCGATCGATCTGTGCGGCTGTTACTTAACCACGAACCCCTCATGGTTGTTTACTTACTCATCCCATAAACAGAAAATCAATAGTTAGATACTCACACACATTTAACAACTTTACATACATACAATTTCACTTTTGCCAACAACGCGAAAAAAGCGGTTCTCAACCTTTTGCAGCTGCGTTTTTTAATGCGATCATATAAGATACATAACTGAGAAATTGGCAAACTTTAAAACATAACATAAACATAGCATCATGTCTGTGTTCTCCGAAGGGGTAGGCAGAGGTGTACACAATTGTACACCCACATTTCATCAATACTGTTATTAAGTCCCATGTAATAGGTGGTGAGCCTATTACCATGTACCGTGGACAATTCCAAACTCCGGGCTGCTGCTGAGAATTTTCTAAAAACCCATTAACACTTTGCCTGACCTGAGAATTGAAACCAGCACCTCATGCTCAGGAGTCGCGCTCGGGACCACTAGACCAACGAGGAAGTTCCAATTTTAGAATAATAGAAACAGATAACAATAGAAAATTAATTGATATTTCCTTATTTGTATAGACAAGGTAGTACTCATATGAAACCTTTTTTACTTACAAGCTATTACTTGAACTTAACACCCTGTCCGTGTATTTTCAAAATAATTTCGAAGAACTTTAGGCCTTCTAGGCCTCCCTTCTTCTCTTTAGCAAACAAAACTTCTGGTTTTTTATATGGAATTACTGTATAATTCAAGGATTTCACGCTCAAATGCATCCGGAAATATGGGCAATGATTGCCATGCACTGGGCCCCTAATAAGGGAGCTCGCCGTCGAGGACGACCGCCGCGTAGATGGCGAGACGGCCTGGACCAATTTGCTGGGTTGTTATGGCCAGATATCGCGCAAGACAGTAAGTTTTGAAAGGGGTAGCCTTCATTTACTACTAAAGAGACAAAGTTTTTTTATTATTATTAAAAATATCAATAAAATTCATTAAAGTTACTTTAAAACTGCGGAATAAATTCTCCATCTACGCCATAAAATAAATTATTTGGGTAACACTGTACTAGATACTTCCATTTCTCAATATTTAGCTGGGAGGCGTTATGGCTGTCACCGACACCCGTCCGTTAATTAATGTTTAGTATAAACTCAAAGTTATTATGGAACTGTATCGGTGGAGGAATCGCTTTGATATTGTTGAGTTGTTTCTATATTCTAATTATTATTATAACATTACAATCAGGTAAGGTAATTACTGATCTGTAAGTAATTTTTGTATAATAACTTTCGTGAGACACATTCATATTAATTATTGTTCAACGGTTATTACTCACTTGTATTTTTCGGGATTGCCCGACTAGTTTCGAACTCGAACGGAGCCCTTAGTCATGAGCTGAGGCCGCGGCGATGTCGCGAGTCAAACTGGCGCTGCACCGCATTGCATGCCGCCGCGCGCGGGCTGTAGATGCACACGGTGCCGGCGTCGGGAGTGTTCGTGTGTTTCCGTCATTCGTCGTGTCTGAGTTACCCATAGTGCATACCGAGCTAACTGTGTCGCACTCCAGACTTGACGCACTTTTGCATGATGTAGACTTCAGAGCTGGTTTCCAGGCAGGAGGCAGTGTCCAACCACCGTCTCTGTTGAAGTTTGGGCGTCGACTTATTTCGATAGCTTCACGTACTTTTCGCGGAACGAAATATTTTTCCCTCGCTAGTACGGACGCCTTATCGAACCGTATGAAATGAGCCGCGCCCTTGCTACATGCGTGTTCTGCGACTGCCGACTTGTTAGTGTCCATGCTCTTCACATTACGTATATGTTCACCAAGTCTGGTTGCGATGTTGCGACGCGTTTCACCAATATAGCTTAGGCCACAGTCGCACGGTATCATGTACACTCCGGGGACGCCTAGCGGATCTTTGTCCTTCGGTGACCGTAGTAACTGTCGCAGCTGTCCGGGTGGGCGATAGACGGTCTTAATGCTATACTTTCGGCGTAGTATATGTCCTATTTTGTCCGTGACTCCTCGCACGAAAGGTAGGAACGCTGGATTGCGTTCCGCGCCCGCCAGTCGACTACGACTCATGTCTACCGTATTTAGGCTGCGTATGCATCGTCGCCACTGGTAACCGTTGCTCTCCAGTACGTCTCGTAGGTGACCTAACTCCGCGTCTACATACTGAGGATCGCACAGACTGAGCGCTCGGTTAAGTAGCGATCTGGGTACGGAAGATAGGTGTGCTGGATGGTGATGGGAGTCTGCGCGTAGATATCGGTCGGTGTGTGTCGGTTTCCTATGGACAGTGTGTGACACACGACCGCCGGGTTCTCGGATGACGAGAACGTCTAAAAATGGCAAAACTCCACTATTCTCCTCTTCTACTGTAACCGCTATCTTCCTATGTATCCCATTCAGGTGAACTGTGAAATCGCTAAGCGCATCCAGGTCGATGATTGCAAATATGTCATCTACATACCGCCACCAGTATCTTGGTTTAGTTATGGCGGACTCCAAGGCTTGATCTTCGAACCATTCCATAAAAATGTTGGCAACCACCGGCGCGATCGGTGAGCCCATTGACACTCCGTCTACCTGCAGAAAAAACTCACCATTCCACAGAAAATAGCCACTTCTCAAACAGTATCTAATGCACTCAATGTATCCAGTGGGTAACGCAGTACCACTTAGTAGTGTAGATATAATATTTATGACTTCCTCCACTGGAACATTGGTAAAGAGTGAGGTGATGTCGAAACTGACCATTATCTCCGAATCCTTAAGCTGCACATCTGCTAATAAGGTGACGAAGTGCCTAGAATCCTTTATAAAGCTACTTGACTTCCCGGTGTATGGTTGCAGTATAGAAGCCAAATGACGCGACAGTTTATAAGTAGGTGCGTCTATTTGACTTACTATTGGTCTCAGAGGCCAATCCGGTTTATGGATCTTGGGTAAACCGTAAATCTTTGGTGGTGTTGGATTGTGTGGTCGCTGCATTGTCAGAAGGTCACTGTCATCCAGGTCTTGTACTAGTTTAATGACTTTAGTGGTCACCCTGGCGGTCGGGTTGTAGGAAACTTTTTTGTAAGTAACTGTGTCGTCACCAATTCTGTGATTTTCTTGTTATACTCTTCGGTATCGACGACAACAGTTGCGTTACCTTTATCTGCTGGCAACACGAGTAAGTCTGGATCATTACGCAAATCACGCAAGGCCACGATTTCCTGGCGGCTCATGTTGCCTTTTGGTGGCGCCGATTTACGCAGTAATGACGACACATCTTGTCGTAGGCACTCCGCATCCCCGTGAGGTATCCTGTTGCGCACGATCGTGTTCTCAATGTTCGTTATAATATCCTCGACCGGTATTCTACGAGGAGCTGGAGCAAAATTGAGTCCACGAGATAGGGCTAGTTTGGTTTCCTCCGGCAATGGTTTCGAAGATAAATTGACGACCGTGAATAAATTCTTAGAATTAGCATTTCCGTGAGTATGCGACAGATTGCTATTATTTCTAATCAGGTTCGTCAATTTATTGCTTTGCCTTTTGGTGGTATTTAAAACTATCGTTTCAGTGCGACTATGTGTCATCGTATCCAGCACATTCCACAAATCCGCATCAAGTAACCGTGATTACTGTAGATGCAATTCATAAGCACACGTATTCGCACAAATAAACTTACGGCGGTAGTCACATATTGCACGACACAACAATTTCCAAATTTATTCATATTAATTATTGTTCAACGGTTATTACTCACTTGTATTTTTCGGGATTGCCCGACTAGTTTCGAACTCGAACGGAGCCCTTAGTCATGAGCTGAGGCCGCGGCCTACGACAAGATGTGTCGTCATTACTGCGTAAATCGGCGCCACCAAAAGGCAACATGAGCCGCCAGGAAATCGTGGCCTTGCGTGATTTGCGTAATGATCCAGACTTACTCGTGTTGCCAGCAGATAAAGGTAACGCAACTGTTGTCGTCGATACCGAAGAGTATAACAAGAAAATCACAGAATTGGTGACGACACAGTTACTTACAAAAAAGTTTCCTACAACCCGACCGCCAGGGTGACCACTAAAGTCATTAAACTAGTACAAGACCTGGATGACAGTGACCTTCTGACAATGCAGCGACCACACAATCCAACACCACCAAAGATTTACGGTTTACCCAAGATCCATAAACCGGATTGGCCTCTGAGACCAATAGTAAGTCAAATAGACGCACCTACTTATAAACTGTCGCGTCATTTGGCTTCTATACTGCAACCATACACCGGGAAGTCAAGTAGCTTTATAAAGGATTCTAGGCACTTCGTCACCTTATTAGCAGATGTGCAGCTTAAGGATTCGGAGATAATGGTCAGTTTCGACATCACCTCACTCTTTACCAATGTTCCAGTGGAGGAAGTCATAAATATTATATCTACACTACTAAGTGGTACTGCGTTACCCACTGGATACATTGAGTGCATTAGATACTGTTTGAGAAGTGGCTATTTTCTGTGGAATGGTGAGTTTTTTCTGCAGGTAGACGGAGTGTCAATGGGCTCACCGATCGCGCCGGTGGTTGCCAACATTTTTATGGAATGGTTCGAAGATCAAGCCTTGGAGTCCGCCATAACTAAACCAAGATACTGGTGGCGGTATGTAGATGACATATTTGCAATCATCGACCTGGATGCGCTTAGCGATTTCACAGTTCACCTGAATGGGATACATAGGAAGATAGCGGTTACAGTAGAAGAGGAGAATAGTGGAGTTTTGCCATTTTTAGACGTTCTCGTCATCCGAGAACCCGGCGGTCGTGTGTCACACACTGTCCATAGGAAACCGACACACACCGACCGATATCTACGCGCAGACTCCCATCACCATCCAGCACACCTATCTTCCGTACCCAGATCGCTACTTAACCGAGCGCTCAGTCTGTGCGATCCTCAGTATGTAGACGCGGAGTTAGGTCACCTACGAGACGTACTGGAGAGCAACGGTTACCAGTGGCGACGATGCATACGCAGCCTAAATACGGTAGACATGAGTCGTAGTCGACTGGCGGGCGCGGAACGCAATCCAGCGTTCCTACCTTTCGTGCGAGGAGTCACGGACAAAATAGGACATATACTACGCCGAAAGTATAGCATTAAGACCGTCTATCGCCCACCCGGACAGCTGCGACAGTTACTACGGTCACCGAAGGACAAAGATCCGCTAGGCGTCCCCGGAGTGTACATGATACCGTGCGACTGTGGCCTAAGCTATATTGGTGAAACGCGTCGCAACATCGCAACCAGACTTGGTGAACATATACGTAATGTGAAGAGCATGGACACTAACAAGTCGGCAGTCGCAGAACACGCATGTAGCAAGGGCGCGGCTCATTTCATACGGTTCGATAAGGCGTCCGTACTAGCGAGGGAAAAATATTTCGTTCCGCGAAAAGTACGTGAAGCTATCGAAATAAGTCGACGCCCAAACTTCAACAGAGACGGTGGTTGGACACTGCCTCCTGCCTGGAAACCAGCTCTGAAGTCTACATCATGCAAAAGTGCGTCAAGTCTGGAGTGCGACACAGTTAGCTCGGTATGCACTATGGGTAACTCAGACACGACGAATGACGGAAACACACGAACACTCCCGACGCCGGCACCGTGTGCATCTACAGCCCGCGCGCGGCGGCATGCAATGCGGTGCAGCGCCAGTTTGACTCGCGACATCGCCGCGGCCACAGCTCATGACTAAGGGCTCCGTTCGAGTTCGAAACTAGTCGGGCAATCCCGAAAAATACAAGTGAGTAATAACCGTTGAACAATAATTAATATGTAAGTAATTTAGATCAAAAATTAACATAAAATAACCTCACTCCTATCCCCAAAGGGATAAGCAGGGGTCTACTGGTGTACTCCCGACTTTAACTGATACAGTTATTAAGGCCCATGTAATAGTTGGTGAACCTTTTGCCATCAATCGGGCACGAGGACAAACTTCGAGCTGCAACTGAGAAATTCCTTACAGATAAACTCAATAACAATTTGCCCGACCCGGGAATTGAAGTGTAGCAGCTTTGCTTAACCACTAGACTATCAAGGCAGATAACATAACCAGCCTTTAACTGTCACAAGGTGAGGGAGAGGGCCTCTTCTCATAGAAGGCACGAGTATTAATCACCACGCTAGCTCACTGCGGGTTGGCGGTTTCAGACCAGTAGGTCTAATATTCCATCACACGTTCGTGGGTACTATAGTACCCAGCATACAGACGTCATGATCCTAGCACATTCTCCGGTGAAAGAGGCATGATAAATAAAATTTATGTTCTGTAGTCAGAGCCCAAAGAGGCAATACCAGTTATTAAAAATAAAATAACATGTAAAACATATTCAAGATAAATCTTTGAAAAGCATTATCGCATGCTTAGCGAACTCTAAAGTTACAATATTAAATGGAGAAAGAATACGGTCGCGAACAGTATTCGAACCTGCGCCTCCCGGATGAATACTCCAGGCGCTCTGACCACTAAGCCATCTCGACCTCTGCTCACCACCGCGAATTCTTCTTCCATATTTTAACACGTCTTATGGCGACGTCATTGCAATCAATTCAGTACCTATACAGGTGACCGAACCAACACGACCAACTTTGCAGCTAATACAATATCGTAAAGAATGCAATTACATTAATAATTCAAGATAAATCTTTGAAAAGCATTAACGCATGCTTAGCGAACTCTAAAGTTACAATATTAAATGGAAAAAGAATATAATTAATGGTAATTGAGTTTTTTCACACTAAGCTAAAAATGTTTTTTTTTTATTGTTTCATCTTTTTTTTTTTGAAGATAAAAATGTTACTAATGTATAGTTTACTAGTTCCAAAGACAGTTGATAAAATTTGCTATAAAACGTTACTGCCGTTTTATTTTAAATGTCTAACTGCTAAAGCTCCGAAAAAATTAAGAGTTTAAATGTGTAGTATATGATAAATCTTTGAAAAGCATTAACGCATGCTTAGCGAACTCTAAAGCTACAATATTAAATGGAAAAAGAATACGGTCGGTGTATATCGGACTGAATTGATAGTAATAACGTCGCCATAAGACGTGTTAAAATATGGAAGAAGAATTCGCGGTGGTGAGCAGAGGTCGAGATGGCTTAGTGGTCAGAGCGCCTGGAGTATTTATCCGGGAGGCGCAGGTTCGAATCCTGTTCGCGACCGTATTTTTTTTCCATTTAATATTGTAACTTTAGTGTAGTACTTAGTTTTGCAGGCCAATGTAGTTTGATTTAAGAACAATAAATCTATCTGATGAAATCAATGGTTTGTCTCCTTACGCAAGTGGTGGTGAAAATGTAATATTACCTAAGGAACATTCTAGTCAGAGGCCTGAAAGTCTGACAAACAGCCATACTACGAGATATCGTGTTACCCAATAACTGGGTTGTTAAGGTCAGATAGGCAGTCGATCCATTTAAAATACTTGTATTAAGCTATATCCGGTTTTACTGGAAGCCGACCCCAATGTAATTGGAAAAGGGGTAGGTAGATTGAGCACGTAGCTTAATATGAAATTAAATGTTTACAACTATTGTCTAAATCTTTTTTTTTAGACACCTTTTTGTGTACCATAGCCACTACAATACTATTTTTTTATCTCACTAGCCTGTTCTACCTGGGATAATGTAAGGATTCTATCTATACCCCATACATCTAAATCGGTTCAGGCGTTTAGATGCTATGGTGGAATAAAGAAACCCACAAACATACATAATTATATGAACTCAAAAATAACACAACCCTCCTTTTTTTGGGCAGTCGGGTGAAAAGAGGTAGTAACATTATTGGTGAACGGACTAGATATTAGTAGCAGAATATACTAATGTGCAATTAATCTAGCAGGACCGTAGCCGTAGTGTTTCGTAGCGCTACGATATTACGTAGACGCGTAGCATTGTTCATTGTCACTCTTTTGATCTCTTGGAACCAAAATACTTAAATTCGACTAATATTCCAAGATAAATCTTTGAAAAGCATTAACGCATGCTTAGCGAACTCTAAAGTTATTATATTAAATGGAAAAAGAATACGGTCGCGAACAGGATTCGAACCTGCGCCTCCCGGATGAATACTCCAGGCGCTCTGACCACTAAGCCATCTCGACCTCTGCTCACCACCGCGAATTCTTCTTCCATATTTTAACACGTCTTATGGCGACGATATTGCTATCAATTCAGTCCCTATACGGGTGATCGAACCGACACGACTAACTTTGCAGTTAATACAATGTCGTAAAGAATGCAATTACCTTAATAATTCAAGATAAATCTTTGAAAAGCATTGACGCATGCTTAGTGAACTCTAAAGTTATTATATTAAATGGAAAAATAATACGGTCGCGAACAGGATCAGAGCGCCTGGAGTATTCATCCGGGAGGCGCAGGTTCGAATCCTGTTCGCGACCGTATTCTTTTTCCATTTAATATAATAACTTTCGACTAATATTATTGCAGAAATTTATCGCAATAAATAATATATTAGTAGACTAGCAAGGAAATAACAAGGGATACGAAGCTCAGTTGCGAGAGCGATGTCACGGTATGATAACGGTCGTGGATTAATTCTCATTCTTCTCTATTATTCGTACCTATCAATGTTGCTTAGAAAAATGAAAAATGTGCCTATATTATATGGCTTTAGCGAAACATCTGTTTTGTTAGTGTATTTCTGAAAGCAAATTGTGAAACTATCTCTAGAGCTTTGAATATCTTAATTGCAAAAAAAAAATACCCTCGGAGACTGGTTACTACTGGTATCTGTTAATACTAGAAAAAAGTACATAAAAGTGTGACTGCCGAGCATGAGGTCTTGGGTTCGATTCCCAGGTCGGACAAAGTGTTACTGGATTTTTCTGTAAAGAAATCCGCAGTAGCAGCCCGGAGTTTAGAATTGCGCCCGCTAGATGGCAAAAGGCTCACCACCGAATACTTGGCACTTAATGAAAGCATTGGGAAAATGTGGGTATATAACTGTGTGCACGTCTGCATACCCCTTCGGGGAATACAGGCGTGATGCTATAAATAAATATAAACATTATATATTACTAATTAGTCATATATTTCTCTTGAATGAAGTGTTCAACTAGAGGAGAAATCAGTTATGTCGACTTTACCTACAAATTATTCCAAGCTGCGTTTCAGTTTTAATTAACTAAAATTACAAATGAAATATGAGTTCTGTGAATTATTATTGTTCAATCATAACAATAGAGACGAAATCAAAATCTACTTATTACGTTATTACGTATACGTATTATACACGGTCCTACTCCAACCTTCGGTCTAACGGTCCCGGGTTCATTGCAGCAATCACCGCGACCCCGGCAGGTTATGGTCCGTTGAATATATTTCAACGGACACTCCGGGTTTGTGCAGGCTGGTCACAGTTAGCCTGCTCAAACACCTCCCTATGTCGCACGTGCGTGGCCGTCTCGAGCTGGACTGCTGATCAGGCGGCGAACCACCCATACTCGCCACCCGCAGTCCACGGCCCACGGTGGTCGAAGATCGTTGAGTGCCCTCCGGCGCCTGGCTCGCCTTCTGCGGCAGGGGTGAGCGGGGTTCCTCCTCGCAGAAGTCGGTGACGGCTCCCCTAGCCTGTTACCCTGGACAATGTAAGGATTCTAACGATACCCCATACATCTACTCGTAAATCCGTTCAGGCGTTTATAAATTATGGTGGAATAAAGAAAATCACATATATATATATATATATATGTATAAATATATAACATAACATAACATAGCATCACGCCTGTATTCCCCGAAGGGGTAGGCAGAGGTGTACACAATTGTACACCCACATTTCACCAATGCTGTTATTAAGTCCCATGTAATAGGTGGTGAGCCTATTGCCATCAACCGGGCACATTTCCAAACTCCGGGCTGCTACTGAGAATTTCCTAACAGAAATACTCAATAACACTTTGCCCGACCCGGGAATCGAACCCGAGACCTCCTGCTCAGCAGTCGCGCTACGGACCACTAAACCAACGAGACAGTTATGTATAAATATATATGTGTATATATATATATATATATGTTACCTTTTTTATTACCATGTATCGAACCAATAAAAACTATTCTATTCTACATCTTCTCTTAATTAATAAAAAAATAAAATTGTCTTCCTAAAGCCTGTCTTTTAGACGGTCTTAAAATTTAAATGACATTAAAAACCAGCAGTAATCCTCCAAACATAATTTATTCAATGCAAAACGTTTCTTGAAAATACAATCGCATAAAAATGGGTAATTAAAATCTAAAGGAAAAAACAACATCTTAAAGGGAAATAATTTAGCACCAGAATGAAATGAAAAGGAAAATGTAACCCCGCCTTATGAATAAGCTATTGGAATTATATACTTTAACTAATTAACGATGTTTTACTAATTAACGATGTGTTACCAGCTAAATACTGATATATTGCCGATTGTGTCCTAAACACAGGTTATTCAGTAGCCTATCTAAGAGGACAGAGCTCCAACTTTTATTTTTGGACGTGGCCTCTTGCAGTTAACCCATAGAGGTTTGATCTGCAAATCTGACAATTTGATGCCTCCAGCCAGAGCATATTTTATATTACGACAAACTAGCAACACAGCACTAAGGACATCCCCTGCGGGACACGGCTTGAGCATGGGTCGGGGGGGCCATTTCACGATGGACGCGGACGGGGACATCGCTGGTTAGGTCTATAACGAGGTGGTCGAGCGCGTCGGAGTGTGCTTGTGTGTCTGTGAGACGCTTGAGCTACAGTGATCCTATCATCGGAACGGAGGAGAATTTCACCCGCGTACTAGATAAATATATACACTCTTGCACTAATTGTACACAACAATTGTAAACAGACAGACTGCCTCGCGAGCTCTGGCAAAGTACTATTGGGTTTTTCGGTTAGGAATTTCTAAGTAGCTAACCGGAGTTTGGAGTTGCGGTAGACGGCAATAGGCTCACCACCATTGGAATTTACAGCATTCAAATTCAAATTTAAATATTTTATTTCAAATAGACCATATTACAGGCACTTATGAAAAGTCAAAGTTAGGTTCCAAGGCGTTGATCTTATGGAGAAGAGCCGGCAAGAAACTCCATATCCTTCATCCATTGGTGTAATGTGGTGGAACAAACATCTAAATTTCTGCCTGCCCCTTCGGGGAATATAGATGTGATGCTATGTATGTTACAGATAAAATATTACGAGTCTTGGTCATCATCATGATCCTCCTGTCTTTATCCCAATTTAATTGGGGTCGGTTTGCGTATCATTTTCTTCCATACATCTCTGCCATCTCTTTTTCTGGGAGTGTGAAGTAATTATATTTATGTAGACAATATTAAAATTCCTACTCTGGGGTAATATTAAACAAGATAGGTAATCAGTTTACTGCCTCGTTGGTGTAGTGGTCCCAAGCGCGACTGCTGAGCATGAGCTCCTGGGTTTGATTCCCGGGTCGTACAAAGTGTTATTGGATTTTTCTATTAGAAAATTCTCGATAGCAGCCCAGAGTTTGGAATTGAGCTTGGTAGACGGCAATAGGCTCACCACCTATTAATTACATGGGACTTAATGACAGCATTGGTGAAGTGTGGGTGTACAATTATGTACACCTCTGCCTACTACTTCAGGAAATACAGGCGTGATAATGCAATAATTAGTATAAAAAATAAAAATATATAGGTAAAAGTTTATTAGCATTCTTTTTTTTAATTTTGACAAATGCAATCATACCTTCGCACGTAATTGTACACCAATCTGAATCACAAACGGTGGATGTACAAACAATCACGATACTTTAAATATATCTGTTTTGATACAAAACACTATCGGATGCTCTTTCTGCATTACATAAATAAAACTTACATCGTTCACAATGCGCAATGGAATTGGTTTTCACGTGCATTTTAATTGTCTCTGAATTTGAGCAGTGATAACCCAGAGCTATAACTGGCAAGCTCGTAGGTTCGAACCCGAATTTGGTATTCAATATCACATAAAACGTTAAAGCAAAACATGGTGAGGAAACCAGCACACCTGAGGGACGTTATAGACAGTGTATAAAGCCGTGTCAGAGACTTACTGGCGGTTGTACTTCTGATATTATGTTGTTTATCGATCATAAGATACGAAGAAGAATGTGAGATTATATAGATTAAGTTTAATTTATCAATTCAAGATAAATCTTTGAAAGCATTAACGCATGCTTAGCGAACTCTAAAGTTATTATATTAAATGGAAAAAGAATACGGTCGCGAACAGTATTTGAACCTGCGCCTCCCGGATAGATACTCCAGGCGCTCTGACCAGTAAGCCATCTCGACCTCTGCTCAACACCGCGAATTCTTCTTCCATATTTTAACACGTCTTATGGCGACGTCATTGTTATAGATCCATTATTCAGTTCCTATCGCATAAAAAATAATTTAAAAAAAGTGCCCGTCAGACGTTTTCCTGTCCTGAACTGGATTGCAGCGCCATCTACCAGGTGCAGTTATAAATTTAAACAATCCAGGGATCCACTCAAACACACATACAAAAAATTGGTCTAGCCATTTTAGATTTTTTGGGAGACTAACGCACATATATATAATGGTTATACACTTACATATAAATAAAACTAAACCACCACAACATTACGCCAAATTACTGACAAAAAACATCTACGCTTATCCCATAGCCAGCTTAAAACTTTAATCCAAAAGGCGATATCTCAGTTAAAAACAGGGAGGGTTTTGTCAGGCCTCATTCGTCTGGCGACGACTTACTAATTGAAATGATTAATGCCATGCTAATTATAAATAATTAATGGATGGATCGCGACGACGATGCAGGGATGGACCGAGAGTTTATTATGGGGGATCAGTGGGGTTCTGATTTAGGGAGAGAAATTGTGATAAGTGTAGAACGGATCGTGGAGGCCGGGGACCTCTTGAACCACAGGTTGCGGGTTCAAAGGTGACATGTATGTACCAATGTGACTTTTTCAATGTCATATATACTTTCTTAGTTTATCAAAGCACTTAGCATCACGCCCGTGTTCCCCAAAGGGGTAGGCTGAGGTGCACACAGTTGGACACCCACCGTTCACCAATTCTGTGATTAAGTCCCATGTAATAGGCGATGAGCCCATTGCCATCTCTCGGGCAATTCCAAACTCCGGGCTGCTACTAAGAATTTACTAACAGAAAAACTTAATAACACTGCCCGACCCGGGAATCGAACTTAGGACCACATGCACAGCAGTCGCGCTTGGAACCACTAGACCAAAGAGTCAGTTAAGAAGAACAAAGTGAAGAAATATAGATTTAATACTACTATATACTAACAGGAATTAACGCGCAATAAATTCCTGTTATTATATAGTAATATCATGCAACGCGATAGCTTAAAAGTTAGTATTTTTATTATAGTATATTTAATAATCCGAAGTCGCCAACCCGCAGTGACCTAGCGTGGTGATCAATGCTCATGCCTTCTTGTATAAGAAGAGGCCCGCGGCCTTAGTAATGGGCTAGTCATAATATTGTATGTTTTACAACTATTCTAATAATAAGCTTCAACAATTCTGATGATTGGTGGGCTTCACACCAGCGTTTTTATGTTAGTCGAGTTTTGTACTCGTTTTTTTTTTATATATTTTTTCGCGTACAGGTAGTCCGTGTGGAGTTTTTTTTGCGTTAAAATACCCATGAAATAGGAGAAATCCTATACTGCAATAACTAAAAATTTTGATTTTCAGTCGTATATCGTAATATTTTTCATAAACTCAAACTCAAAACTTTTTATTGCATTCATGTGATTATAAAGCTGTAGAATAATTGTAAAGTAGTTCGGCACAGCAACATAACAATATAGGTTCTAAAATTTATTATATATATATATATATATTATTTACATATATAATACAGGACATTTTATTTATTTTCTTACTAATTAACACCTTCCCGGAGGACAGCGATGCGGAGGAATACTTCGACGCATGAGTTTTTCTAGATTTTTATTTTAGAATCGTTTTTAAGTTATTGTATACATGTAAATATAGTAGTTTGTAAATAATTCGGTTTAATTTTATTATTTAAGTTTTTTTGATTATAATATAATAGTAATGTTAATTAGTAAGTATATATATTAATTATTAGATATTTAGTATTTATGACAATAACATATAAAGTATTTGAGTGCTCATTCATAACAATATTATTATCCTTATTCGTTTTTATGTAGTATATACATATATAATATATGTGTAAGCTTTGTATACTGTATGTTGTGTACGTGGCCCAATATACGAGTATGTGTACGCCGCCTAACAATTATGATGTGGCACACGGAGAATGAGAGTGACAGACGACACACTCGAGATAGAGAATTTGTGCTTGTTCGTAAAGTGATTTATCTCTCATTGTTTAATAGTAATAAGGAAAAAAGTGTTTCATAAAATTGCTAGTTTAACTAAGTAAAGTATACAGTGTCGACCAACTAAAATATTGGAAGTAAAAAAACCTTTAATTGTCGATTTTTCTATTTTTAGAATGCTAACATTCATAATTCACATGTGTAAATATTTGATCTCAATTTATTTGAATGTTTTAATTGTATAATAACATTAAATAAAATTAACTTTTCTATTTTTAGATAAATCTAATTGTGCGTTATTTACTCCCGTATCATCTTACATATTACATATATCACTCTATTTATGATACTATTTATTAATGTTTGTATGTAATATTTGTTACAAGATTATTGAGTAGTTACTAGCTAAGTTATGGGCCTAGTAGCTTTGTTAAGTAATATGTTATTTAATTATAATTGTATACCTACATGTTAAGACCATGTAATGCCTATATCAGTAAATCTCTAAAATAATTGCTAAATAAATATCGCCAGGCGTCTCCTTAAGACGAATACAAGGAGACTTGAAATGACACGGTAGCTCAGTTGGGAGAGTGATGACACGGACCAACAAGGGCGGCGGGTTAAAGCCCCGTTCGTGTGCATTATTTTCCAGTGTTTATTTCTTAGCAAAATATTAATAAATATTATAATAAAACTACTTTTAACTGGATTAATTGCGTGTATTATTGGTTTTTGTTTTTCCTGACGTTTCGAACACTTTGCAGCGTTCGTGGTCGCAGGAGGACTAAGGTGTCAAGTGTCTCAAAAGTTTATTTAATTTTTTTTCAGTCTACCATACATAGAAACATCAGGAAAAACAAAAAAGCAATAATACACGCGATTAATCCGGTTAAAAGTTGTTTTATTATAATGTGTAGTGATCGCGCAAACCTAAGATATTACTAGTAATAAATATTTCCGGGTTTTATTGATTGCGTAGAACTCTCAAAAGGTTTTGAAACCTAATAGGAAAATCCATATAATAAATAGACTAACACGATGCATACAAAGCTCTTTTTTAAATAAAATAAATAATATATGTATTCAGTATATTTAGCATTCTAAACTCAAGATTACAAATTATTTTCTTACTCGAAGAATCGTATATTTTGATAATGTTTACTACCACAGACTTTAATTTATTTATACTTCTAAACAAACCTAGGAAAAAATCTGAAAAGACCATATCGACGGTCCCGACGTACAAAGCGACATATCGAAAGACGTGGTATATAGCGAGTACCCCAAATTATTTTGTTACGTATCCTTTTAACTAGGTATATAGGTATTAAGTTTTATTAATCATTAGCTAATGTGGACTTGAGGCATTAGTAAGATTACGTATTATGTAATTCATAATTACCATGTCATTTCAAATAAGTAGGTAATACGACTTTGTGATTTCTTAGAATGTTTTGGTCTAAGCATAAAAAATATTGTAAGTTAGACTTGGTATTTAAGCATTAAAATTTAGATATCATAAACCACTTTTATTTTTTTATTTTGACGATTTTTAAAAAAAACACGCAAATAAATAGTACTATAAAAGTATGTCAAAAATTCACAAATAAATAGTACTATAACAGTGTGCAAGGATATAATGGCCATCCTAGCGATTCCAGAGATATCCTCATTTTTCATATCAGCTCCATACATTTTTTTCTTATAAAAATTATAACTCTTCCATTTGTGCACACAATTACTTCATGTGACATTTTATAGAACAGTAATGATCGGCAGAAGTCATTTCCAGCAAAAAAAAATAACATTTAAGACATCGAGATCCTATGTCTTCTACAGCCGATTTTCGATCCACCGTGCGTCTCCGTTACCAAATCATTATTAAATTAGTAGCTCGCTCGTAACTGGGTATCCATCCTCATTTGTCACCCGCCTTTTTGGACGCTAAAGAAATCTAGTGTTATACCTAAGCATCTGTAAAGTGCCCCATACCTGTGTTCCGCCAAGTCATGACGCAATTTGTGGCTTAGAGGTAGAAGGGTTTAGTGAAGATAGTTAAAAGTGACGTGAAAAATTATTGTTTACTAGATATATTCCCTGTTAATATCCGGATTGATTTCGACACAAAAAAAAATTTTTGCACACTGGTGGGCTCATGGTCAAGGGTGAATGAAATAAATGGAGAAGAAAAAAAAAGTTTGACACAGCAAAAAGAGACACAATAAAAAAATCTGATCAGTAGGCTTACCAATTCCAATTCCAAATTTAGATAAATAAGGCTCCATTGGGTTAACGATGATTCCGCCAATGTGAAGGTTGGATAAAACACATTAAAATGATTAACAAAATTTGACCAGTGGAAAAGCCAAGGTACGGTTCACGGTTATAAAACTTAAGCAAGTGTGGGTAGTGTTTAGTAATAAAAAAAGAATAAACAATACAGATTAATAATTATCAGGACTTAGATTAGTCAGTAGGCTTACTCTTGAAAATAAAGCCGCTCGATTGACAATGGAAATATGTCAGTTCATACTTACAATAGCAAAATTTTCTTAAAAATAATTAAAAAAATCGGGATACTAATAAACCGATATGCTTTAAAATTAAAATAATTATGAAGTAGGTAAATTTATTTTAACTTTAAAAATTGTTTCATGGCACTGATTTAATATTGGAATTGGTTTGGAATTGGTATTAACTTCATACTCTTGAAGACCCCCCTGATCAAGTTATAAAAGAAAAAAAAAAGATTACAATTTAGAACACAATATTAATAATAATAATAATAATAAAAACCCTCTGGGACAGTTCGGCAGACGTTACCTCTTCTCGTGAGACTGATGTCAAACCGGAGGGAACATTATACTAGCTTTTTAAGACCAATGATACTAAAAGAAAAAATAAGTGTCATAAAGTCTACGAGAAGCATACAAAACGCAGGGCAGCTTGTGGCGAGCTGTTGGTGAGTGGCGACACTGCGTTCCTGAGTACCCCAGAGAGTCGGTCAGGGCCTCGCCTCCAGTTTGCCCTCATTGGGTAGCTAGAGTGGAATTCAAGAGTGCCCAGGACTCTCAACTCTGTCTTGCCTTAATTGGCCGGCCAGAGAGGGGTCGCCAGAGCTATATGCTCGGGGGTGGAAGTGTTATGTAAGTAATGGCGTAACAACGGGGAAACCCGCTCTGGGTCTTTAAGACCCACGATGGTGAAACCGGGGCCGCTCCTCTCGACACCCCTAGCCGCTCACACCCATGTTTGCCCCTTCTGCCTGTATCAAGGCGGCGTTTCAGGGGCCCATGTAGTGAGTTGGCAAGTCACCGTCTGCCAACACATTTTAATGTTTTATCATTGAAAGGCAGACGCCGTTTTTAATTCCGGCAACTGAATTTTAAATCTATTCCATGTAGCACGACACAGCAATAGACCATTTTTTTTTTATGTAATTTTTCCAATCTTAATAGTTCTACATCTGTCGGGAACTCTCCATGGCTGCATTCCTATAGTGTAATCATGGAGAGTCTCCGGTTGGTGTCCCAACTCAATTTAGATTAAAACTCTCACTGGGGCCTCTGTGTGTTTGACCTGTGTCTCCAGACAAGCCTTCCAAAGGACCGGGGTTTCTTTCCAATGGAGGAAATGCCGAGAATTTATAGAGATACAAATAATAATAATAATAATATTCCACAATTATCACACAACGCCGTCTAGTCTCAAGCTAAGCAGAGCTTGTGTTATGTGTACTAGACAACTGATAAACATACTTATATATTTCTAAATGCATACATATTATAGATAAATTACACCCAGACACAGAACAAATGATCGTGCTCATCACACAAACATTTGTCCTGGGTGGGAATCGAACCCACGACCTGCGGCATAGCAGTCAGGGCTACTAACCACTAGACCAACAGGTCAGTCTATATATATTAAGAGGATGTGTCCCAGAATCAGGGTGGTCAGATTAGCTTACTGTTAATTAATATGTGCACTTGATGTTGATTGGCAGAAGCGTTATTGAGATCAAATATCTTATTAGTTATGCCATATAGTAGTATCTATCACTCCAAGAAGCATCTTAATCCTCTTCATTCCAGCGCAAGCCTTAACAACAAAATACTTACAACATCTATTAAGACATAAAAATCTAGTGAAGAATGTAAATCAGGAATATTCACACCAAGAGATGCTGATAACACAGGTTAAAAAGGAATTAAGAGGTTTAACCTTAATCCTTCTGAAACAAAGCCTGGCTGAGTGTTTCGCGGAAGATTTACCGGTAAAACGAGAGATTAATCTTGCAAATCTCATTGCTGTTGCCTGTTCAACTTCGGTTTTTTGTCGTAGACCTATTTTTATGTTAAAAGCATACAAAGCAATGCTAGCCTTAATAATAAATTATTTAAACGGATAAGAAGAAGAAGAGACATACCTTATTCTTATCGTATGATTGATGAACTAATCAATATTACGCTATGCTGAGCTGTGCTGTTCTTTCTACAGTCAATTTTAGCCGTTTGTGTTGCGCTGTGCAAATTATCGGTACGGACAGACATACATGCGTGAAATTGCAATTTGAAGACCGCATACCGAACGAGTGGACGGTATGATGAGGAACAAGTTAATATTTATCATGTAACTGCTGTGTTACAAACAAAATGTAATCAAATCGCAGTAGTTTTGCTATTTAGTTATCTATGAGAAGCGCATTGGCTAAATAGAACATAGCACAGCGCACCGTAGCACAGCGCAGCATAGCTTAATGTTTATTGTATTGTATGTATTGTTATTACATACCATCCAATCATTTTACTGTTGTTTTGAGTGAACAAAATAATGCAATCTCATAATTGTAGTTGCAGTAGATAAGTACCACTGTAGTAAACACAATGATAAAAATGTACCGTTAGATTTGCACCCTAAGGTAAGGGTAGATTACTCTAAAATTATTCTTATGCTTCCAATATGTATTGTTAATATTTAAAAAACAATTCAATTCATCAGCTTTTTTAATTTTACAGCAGTCCTTTAAAATATTGCAATTAAATCATGTCCGTTTGGCAAGTACGATAGTGAAATCTTAGAACATTTCTATATGCCCATACACACGTGTTTGTATTTTATTTGGGTCACGTCGAATTATGTAGGAGAAGGAAATATTTTCATACCCAATTATCATTAAGCTACTTTCCATAAATAGCCCATTTAAACATAATAATTAATTCGTGAGCTGGATCAACTCAATTGACTTCGAGGAAAAGTTAAGTAAGTAGATTATTATTTCTCTACATCCAAAACGATATAAATAGAAATAAATTTAATTTATGAGGAAACCCGAAACTTGGAAGTTACTTCACAAAATTACTAAACAAGCTTTTGGGAGCCCCTACAATATTCTTGGAAACTCCCTCCATCACGAAACTAAAAACTTACAATATCCGCGATAACTGCTCCAATCCGCTTCAAACCGGTCCAAACTTACCCGAGCCGGTCGAAACTTGTATTAGCCAAGTTCATTTCACGGAACTATGGGTGGAGTATAAATTTTTCATAAAACTGACGTCGGAATTAAGTGGTTCCGTACTTTTTGATGAGGGTGTGCAACTTTCTGGCAAGTTCTGAGTTACTAATTTATCTGCCCAACGTCTGAACCCGACTCAATGTTATGCGAGAATTTTGAGTGTTTGAACAGTTTTTACATATGGTTATTTCATAGTGTGTAAGTTGTATGATGTAAATTGTGAAAAGATTTTGGAGTCGTCTGTTTGTATAGCGGACGACTCCGGGGTAGAGCTCACGGGCAGTAATGATATGAACTTGACGGTTTGAATAAACATAGTGACTAACGGCCAACATTAGAGATGGGTATGGGAATCAAATTTATTTATTTTATTTTCCAAAATGAATTAACTTGCTCTGTATAATTAATTAATTTTATAATAAATAACAATAAACTAGTACCTAAATATAAATATTGTGAATGTGAGTGCTACGTAACCGTTTTACTAAACTTTCTATTTTGTTTGTTGTCTGGCAGTTGGGAGTATGTCATGCTCACTAAAATGTCTCGCTGATGGTGGCGTGTGTGTTGGGTCATTCGATTCCCTACAATATGGTTGAGTTGGTGATGCTGACGCATGCGTCATGTTCGTGAACGGGTGCCGTTAGTTGGGACTGGTCATCTCTGGACTGTCATGACGGAAAATTTGAATTGTTAAACTACACTCTTTTAGTATTATCTTTTATTGTTCTCACATATTTAAATTATTATTTTTTTGCAACTGAGTCAGTGTAACCAATACCTGCTATTGTGAAAACCTATTTTATAAAAAGAGTAACCATGGAGTTTCTTGCCCGTTCTTCTCCATAGGAATCTACACTTTGGAACGTGGCAACTAGCTTCTGACAATTCAAAAGTGCCTGTAAAGGGTCTAATTGAAATAAATGATTTGACTTTGACTTTGAAATGAAGGTCATTTCTCAAGAGTGGGATGAAAAATAATGATTAATTTTAAAAATATAATGAAAATCCACGAGTATTCATTCTGAGAGCGAAGGGTTTAAACCCTACTTACAGCTATATACCTATATTTTTTATTAAAGAATATATTTTTACCTTTGCATCAAACATGTTTGTGTATAAAAAAAATGTATTTTACGAGTATGTTGAAATGTCAATTTTAAATTACATCTCTCGGACGTTGAAGGAAAATTTGCACCTTTTCGTTTCAGCACTTAATTTATTTCAAAGTTAGCTCTTTAGTTACTAATAAAAAAATATAACCAGCAGTATTTGAAATGAAGCCATTTTTTTTTGTTTTCGGGGGAAAACCTACAAAAGGCACTTTGGGGAGAAGTCCGGACCATCACGTGGAGGGGAGCTCCGTGTCCTTTAAGGAGATCAGCTCCGGACCTTATGTGCAACACTTCCTTGTGGAGATTGTAAAGGGGTTCTCCCCTGAACCTCACGTGCACAGCACGTGACCACTGTGCTGCCGTCTTCCCTAAGATCGCTCTATGGGCAGAGTCTCCATAAATTAAAGTCATTGAGACAAACAAATATATCTACCACTTAGCAGATTCTTCTAAAGGATATATCGACTCGCGATATATTTTTTCCAAAATTTCATATCGATATGGATGATCCTTAGAGAGCCGTGTGGTCTGACACTCTCACAACCAATATTACCACAAAATATCGTATTTCCCAGTAACTGAGTTGTGGAGGTTAGGTAGGCAGACGCTCCAAGTAAAATATTGATATCAAACTGCAGCAGCGATAGCCTAGTGTTATGACCGTATGGATGGCAAGTCAAAAGACGCAAGTTCGAATGCAAGGCCACTGACTTTTAGAATCTTGTGCGTATTAGAAATCAGGTATCACTTGCTTAAAACGGTCTAGGAAAACATCGTGAGGAAACCAGATTCTCGATGGTATGTAACGCCAAGTCAGAGACCTACGGGTGGTTTAAACTCTGACACTAGGTTATTTATCAACCACACGATAAAAAGAAGAAGAAAGAAACTGTAGTATTAGCACACCTCAGATATGTACTCGATACATACAACGCCATGTCAGAGACCACGGGTGGTTTAAACTCTGACACTAGATTATTTACCACGATAAAAAGAAATAGTGAGAAACTGAGTCTGGTTTAACTCAAACCCAGCCGACCTAAGCGTAGCCAAGACAAAGCTTATCAGACCAGAGATATAGTAGAAGTAAAAAAATTTGGCTGATTGTACATTGGTCATTCAAGTAGAACCATTACCCACAGAAAGATTTAAGTAGCTCTTCGATGAGACTTGACCGGTAACGTTAACGTTCCCGATCCCACGGTCTAATCGATAATACGGTTTTGTGGGACTTTGTTTTGTTTTATATTGTTGTTTTTGTGTATTATTTTTTGGGGGCTGAGTTTCGCGCGTCCGTAGGAGTGCACCTTTAGAATGGAATCCCTACACATGGCCCCCGGGTGGAGCAAAACACGCAACACTACTCTGGTGGGAGGCTTCTGCCGCGGCTGGATACCACCTACCAGACGAAGTCATGCCGTGAAACGACCTAGTCGTGTTTCGGGATGTAGTCCGGTGCAACCGTTGTGCGAGACGGGTCTGGGCAATTGCATCAACTCCCAACTGTCGTTCTCCCCAAATCTATTTACTCTACTTAGAGTGAATAGATTTATTCTGGATCTACGTGGTCCATCCTCGGCCACACCGTCGCTTAACATCAGGCGAGTTGGTGGCCAAACGTAGATCCATGTCAAATATATTCAGTGCTTGCCTATATATAAATAGATAGACAAGCACCGAAAAAAGAAACTGTCAATTTTAAGTGAGTTAATTGATCTACAAAAGTTATATATATAATATGTTTTTTTTTACCTTTTTCCAGAAATTACTATATTCTTGATACACCCTCAACGACTTCATAAGTAAATAAAAATAATTTCCTCTCAGTAATTTAAGTGGCTATTTGCCGAAATCTTTTATATTTATAAATGTTACTTCGCGTCATTTTAACCTAAAATCGTCTAGCTGGCCATGTTGCTTTGGTTACGTGTTATAGTGGTTGTAATACCCTTTCAATCTTTCTTCAGATGCCAAAGTACGTGTTACTATCCCAAAATGTTTTTAAAACAAATCACATAATAAACTCTAAAACATCATTAGAACTTAATACAAAATATCGATTGTAATTTAATCCTAAAATCCGGCAAAGGCACAGACATTCCTCAGGAAATAATAATTATTAGTAATTATGTACTTACATACTATGCCTAGTAATATCTTAGGTTTGCGCGATCACTACACATTATAATAAAACAACTTTTAACTGGATTAATCGCGTGTATTATTGGTTTTTTGTTTTTCCTGACGTTTCGAACACTTTGCAGCGTTCGTGGTCGCAGGAGGACTAAGGTGTCAGGTGTCTCAACAGTTTATTTAAAATTATTTCAGTCTACCGTACATATAATTGATAAATTCATAAAATTATTTTTGTCTCTGATACATGTTTAAAACTAAATCGCGACGGTATTTCCTAAGACTATCCCTGAGAAGAAATACCGAAACAAACTCAGGGGTCACAGTCGTTTTAAATTTAGAGATACAATTTTACAATTTTATCGAATTATAAACTAAAAGGTGTTCCGACATCGGAACACCTTTTAATCCGGTTAAAAGTTGTTTTATTATACTATGCCTAATTACTCAATAAGGAATTACTTTTGATCAATTAAGACAATTGATATAGATTATGTATATAATTATATATTGCATACCAAGGTATAACAGAGTCGCTATAGAACAAACATTTCATCCAAAGAATTGTATGTAACTTAACGTACTAACTTTAATCATAAAACTACTTGTTCCGTGTGGGAAAGGTACCCGTGACAAGCAGTCTAGAAGCCGACCATTCAATCATTGCTCTGACCGTGTCATGTTGTTTATAGCCAAATACTCAAACGCTACTCAATTTAAATAACCGTCTAATCGCACTCAACTAAAATGATTTTCCTTCCTGTTTACCCTAAAGGTAAGAATTAAACTCCGCATGTTGTCCACGGCTTAATTGTAGGGTCCCATTTTCCTGATGAAATTTACCATCAACTAAGCACCCAAGCATAGAGTTTATAATGTTTGAAGGATTTGTCTTAAAAACCACTGCTTTCATTGCCCGTCAACCACTATTTCACTTTTATTCTTAAAAAAAAAAACGTTGCCCCGCATTAGGAATTTCTTCCTGTATTGTGGGTGCGTTTACAAACATATAATCTCATATGCACATACACACCCGGACCCGGAACACTGACACGCCAAGCAGCAGCCGCTCTCTTGATCACTGCGCCAACCGTGCCATCATTAAATTCAGTTCACTGAAATTGCTAATAGTATTATTAAGCGCACCGCTAAAGAATAGAATTCCTTGTCTGTTTCCCAATAGTTATAATCTGATGGTCTTCAAGGATCGAGTGAACAGGTTTTTAGTGGGAAAACGTGTTCCATCGTCGACCACACCATCGCATAACATCAGGTGAGGTGGCGGTCAAACGCGGAATTAAAAAAGTCATTGTAAGTTGACAATGATCTGTCACCTTTTTTATGTTATGGAGTGGCAAACAAGATGGCGGCCCACCTGATGCTAAGTGGTCGCCGCCGCCTATTTCCCTTATTATTTATACACATAATACAACACTACCAAAAATACAACAGCTTTATATAAAAGTACACCCAAAGTTTTGCTACAAGTCTTAAAACTAAATATTAACAAGCTCATTCAAGAAACTATTAATAACTTTTATGAAATATATAAAGCAGATAGTCCCAGCTGCTGCCTATTACACAAGTGTCATAACTATCCAGCGGGCTTTATTTTCCTTATTATAAATGTGAAATATTAGCTATCAAATAAAGAAAATGAACATTCAATTAAATTAAATAAGACGATGTTGGGTGCTGTAACTTATAAATGTACAAGGAAAATACAACCTTGTGTTCATGGGTTTAGAGTTTGTATTCAGTTTGGCGGTCGCTCCCCAACATTTGCCGTCATGATAAGAGAAGAGGCACTCGAGGTCTAATTCCGCCCGTTAATTATTTTTGTATCTCCTGTCAAAGCAAAACAAAATTAAAGAATATTTTCATAACTAAATATTATATCATTTATAATTATAATGTGGTATCCATTAATATTGAAATGTAATGTTATGTAGGTACTTATTTTGGGGAGATGTGGAGTGTGGTTTCATCTTCTTTTGCACCCTTGCTTTAATCCCATTTACTTGGGGTCGAAACACCAAACACTCTCTCGTCAGTAATAATTAAAGATAAATCTTTGAAAAGCATTAACGCATGCTTAGCGAACTCTAAAGTTATTATATTAATAGGACGTATAGGGACTGAATTGATAGCAATAAAGTCGTCATAAGATGTGTCAAAATATGGAAGAAGAATTCGCGGTGGTGAGTAGAGGTCGAGATGGCTTAGTGCTTATTCTTTTTCCATTTAATATAATATTTTTAGAGTTCGCTAAGCATGCGTTAATGGTTTTCAAAGATTTATCTTGGACTCTCTCGTCATTTTTGGCGATCTTTTGAGATCTTATGGCGTCAAACCTATCATCTGTAGGTCCTTTATAATTGTTGGAGTCCAGTTTGTTGGCCGGCGCCCTCTTACCAGTTTGCTATAAATTTTTAGTCATATATTATCATCACTTCGGTGTTGAACATGACCAAACCATCGGAGACGGCTCTCGCGCAATTTATTGGCAATGTCCGCAACTCTAAAGGTGCCTTGAATGAACTCGTTTTTAATTTTGCCGAATCTTTTATCTACTTTACGTGCATTTTTTGTTCGTCTTGCTTTCTCATGACCTTGGTCAGAGATGGTCTTACAGCCCGTTTGTATACTGTGCTTTTCTGTTCGTTTTAATCGTAATCTTGGGGTCGTAGAAAAGAGATCTCCAGTAAGAGATCTATATGGAGTAGATATAATTATTTAAATTACACTGCCAAATCCCAGATTCAAACCCTGGACCTGACACTCAGTAACCGCGCTTGCATCCACCAGACCAACGAGGCAGTTTATATTATAGTATCTAATTCTATACTTATGTTATAAAGAGGAAAGAATTGTTTGTTTTACGAATTCTTGAACCGATTTTAATGATTCTTTCACAATTAGAAAGTAACTTTATGCAGAAGTAACAGAGGCTATATTTTATTTGAGAAAAATAGGATTAAATAAATTTATTAAAAAAAAAGACAACATGTGCCACTTACATGAAAATAACATGATGATAAATATCCTAATGTTCACCCAACGGACTCAATTGGAAGGTGGGACATGTTCAATTATATATTGAGATAGCTGTGAAAACTACCGTAGTGCTACCCGTGGAAATCCGGATAAAGGTAGCTAGTTTATTATGTTATTGTTATAGATAACTGTCTTGTTGGTCTAGTAACTGCCTCGTTGGTCTAGTGGTCACAAGCGCGACTGCTGAGCATGAGGTCTTGGGTTCGATTCCCAGGTCGGGCAAAGTGTTATTGGGTTTTTCTGTTAGGAAATTCTCAGTAGCAGCCCGGAGTTTGGAATTGTGCCCGGTAGATGGCAATAGGCTCACCACCTATTACATGGGACTTAATAACAGCATTGGTGAAATGTGGGTGTACAAGTGTGTACACCTCTGCCTACCCCTTCGGGGAATACAGGCGTGATGCTATGTTATGTTATGTTATGTTTTTATGTTATAGATAAATATGCAAGATATAAGGAACATACATTGCTCTGGATGCGAGACACCAGAAATGGATCGACTTTACATCAAAACATTGCATTATACATGTCGCGCTGGTTTCCAGATTGGACTATAAAATAATAAGAGCGTCCATTTTCCTTGTCAGCAGCACAATCAGATTTGCATAGTATATATATATATATTAACATAATAATATTTCCCTTGAGTTTCAAATCACCAGAATGGAGAATATTTTTCTAAGGACGACACGATAGAGAGATCAAATTATAATTACCAATTCAATTCAGATTACAGAAACGTCGCAAATTATATGATAAGTATGACCTATTTGAAATATATTAACATATTATATACCATCACGCTTTATCTTGAAGGGTGAATCAGAAAAGTATTGCTTTACAACAAAAAAAAAACGATGCAATTATTTAGTCCGATGTAACAAGTGGTGAGACTTTGCAATCAACCGGCCAATTCCAAACTCTAGGCTGCTGCTGAGAATTCCAACAGAAAACTCAATAGCACTGATTCTATTTTGCAAAGAAACATTGAAAAAATAATAGACAAGAACCGGGCTTGAACCCGCGACCTTTGACGTTCCGTGTCATCACTCTACCAACTGAGCTACCTTGTCGTGTTCAAACCTATTGAATTTTCAATCCTCTTTGTATACGTCTTAAGGAGACGCCTGGTGATATTTATCTAGTAATCATTTACAGATTTACTAAACTTACATGGCCTCAACATGTATTAAAAAAAAAAAAAAAAAAAATATAATTATATATGATCAATAGCACTGCTTGACTCGGAAATCGAATACAAGACATTACGCTCACCAGCCGCAACCACTAGACCAGGAGGCGGTTGAAAACAATAGAACAAAAATAAATAGAAAGATATTTTTATATTTGAAAATGCTATATAAGTGTGTTCATTGCGAAGTAGGTATATATGGTGTCAATTATTGATTGAGAAATGATGACATAAGACAACGTGGCGGGTTAAAATAAGACGCAGTGACAAAAAAATAATTTTTAGCTGATTTGGTCATGTTCAAAGGATGAATGAAAGACGATTAACAAGGCGGGAGTAAGTGGAAACGCCAGAAAGGGACCCTAGAACGATATACACTGACTTTCTTGGTGCTGTCCTCCAAAAAGGATGCGTAGGACTCGCAATGTCACGCTTGTACGAAGCCAAAGTAGTATTTAAGGATATTAGTACCTGGATGACCGGTTTTCTTTTTGGTAAAACGACATTTTCTAATAATGAAGCCAAGCTAAATCGATTTATAGCTCCCGCAACACACTGCATACAAAATTTCATGAAAATCCTTGGAGCCGTTTCCGAGATTCAGATTAATTATATATACATGAATTGCTCGTTTAAAGGTATTAGATTCTATTGTTTGTGCTAACAAATTAACTAAGTGTGCATTCATATTTAAAAATGTTGTACCTAACTGTAAAACAGGCCAATGCAGAAATAGCACATAAATTGGAAAGTAAAGACAATGACAAATACATGTGAATGTGAGTCGTCCCAATATTTTTGGTAGTGTTGTACAATATGGTGATTTTGTGGCACGTAGCACTCTCATTTCGTAGCACTTTTATTTCGTAGCACTTTTATTTCGAAGCACTTTTATTTCGTAGCACTCTTATTACGTAGCTCGTTTTTCTTTACCATTATGTTTATTTAGAAATAAAAACCCTAATTAGAAAATTATGCGTTGACTTTACTGTACCTAAAGTACTATATTTAATTATTTTAATGAATTAATCCTTAAAAATCTACCTCGTTAGTCTAGTGGTCCCAAGCGCGACTGCTGATCATGAGGTCTCGGGTTCGATTCCTGGGTTGGGCAAAGTGTTATTTGAGTTTTTCTGTTAGGAAATTCTTAGAAGCAGCCCGGAGTTTGGAATTCTGTCACTATCAATATTTCTATATAATTTAGCTTCGGTGCTAATGAAGTGCATTTACCATAAATTGACCACTAATTACTACGTCAGCCAGATACAAGTAATAGAAACCACAATGCCGGTTGATAGAAATCAACGTGTAGCCGATTTCTGGACAGGCCATTACTCGGGTAGTTTTTAAATTACGAGTCAATTCACTTCATCAAGTTTTTTTTTGTTATAAATGGATCTACGTTTTGCCACCAACTCGTCTGATGGTAAGCGACGGTGTGGCCGAGGATGGAGAACGTAGATCTAGAAGAAACCTATTAACTCGGGGTAGAGTGGCTAGATTTAGGGACAACGAAATTTGGGGAGTTCGTGCAACTGCCCAGACCCGTCTCCCACAACGGTTGCACCGGACTACATCCCGAAACACGACTAAGTCGCCTCAGGGCATGGATTCGTCCGGTGGGTGGTAACCAGCCGCAGCTGAAGCCTTCCACCAGAATTGTGTTGCCTGTTTTGCACCACCCAGGAGCCACGTGTAGAGATTCCATTTTAAGGGTGCACTCCTACGGACGCGGGCAACTCAGCCCCCAAACTGACTGGCGATAGTCAAGTCTGGAGTCGGCGAGACTCCAAAAATATGCTAATTATACAAGGTGTAAGATTTGCTCCAAGCATACTCTTTTAGGAGTGTAAAATTATGCATAACTTAACACAACCTTAACCTACAATCTTAACCTTGACCGAAATTGTGAAAGACATGACGTTGTTCTCAAACAAAGACAGGGCGCTCGGCACATGGTAAGATAGGGTGCATATTTAATTATGTAAATAACCAGAACTCAGAAAGCCCTTAACATTGACATTATTAATTAAGTATTCTAGTTATAGGGCTCAAAGATTTTTAACGCTTTTTCTTTCAAAATGTTGTATGTGTTACTTTACATATTTCATTGCTTGTTTTTTTTTATGTTAGATACCCATGTTATTATAATGTTGTGTTGAGATCGCAAAAACTTAAGATATTGTGTGACTTTTCACTGTAAGTTAATTGTGTCTTGAGGCTATAAAATGATTTGACCAATATCCTGTCTTATCCTGATTCGTGGCAACTGCAACCAATGGCATATTTTAATGTTAAAAATTGCACTTCATTTGCCAAACATAGAGATTCTGTAGGTTATTTTTTTTTACATGACTGCACAAAAAAGGTAGTGTTATGGAAATCCATCATAGACGATGTAAATATCAAAGGGTTCTCCATTTACCTTTATGGGAGCCCTAGAATTGCCTGCTGATCTAGAAATCTTTTGAGTCCTTGACCTACTAGAACAATGTCTTGCAGAAAAATGACAAAAGTCGAATTAAATAAAGCTGCTTCACGTAATCAGTAAAGACAATAATTCCCTTCAAAATCCAACTAAGTACAAATTTATTTAGATACACACAACACACGAACAACATTGACCTCAAAACTGGCAACTTTCCGCTTGCCTGAAATTGTCAGAATACGTAATGGAGTTGCAAAGTGCGCGTTAGTGAACAATTTATCACTACAACTGCATTATTTGACATGTAGTCGACTTAGGAAACTTAGGTATCAAGTATATTAGAGCTCTATAACTTAGTATCAGAGATAATCAAAGGTGTTTTCGTCTATTCCTGACAATTTATGGAGTACTATCTGCCAAACAGTATATGCAATGCGAGAGCTACATTTCCTACCACTGGCCTAAAAAGGGATTTCTGAAAGTATGATAGCAAGAAGGACATAAGGACATAAAATGCATTTTATATAACGATTTCTTATCTGTCTCTCTGATTTTAACGCCTATTCAATGCAGTTGGTCTGCAGTGCGTTACCGACTTACATATATATATATATCTTTAAATCTCACCAAAAATACCAAATACCAAAATCCAATCCCAATCCACGCAACACTATTCGGGCCTTGTTTCATCTGGCCCACAAAATGGCTACGGTCCGGCCGTGTGCCACAAATACGAACAATAGATGCATTAGCACCATTTTTTCTACTCCCATCCAAAAATAATGGATATCTCGATTGGCCACGGACAGTTCGGAAGCATTTATTTGCAAGATCCAGGCCTTTATTGTAGATCGTATCTGCTGACGTAAACAAACCCCGATAGCTAAGTAATTTGGAGTACAATGAGATGTAATGGATTTGCCAAAAGCAGATATTAAAGGCAGAATGGCGAATAATTCGATTTGTAAAACAAGGGGCTAAGTGAACTGACTTTGTTTGACGCTGAGAGGCATTACAAAAGCTGTGAATTATTTAATTAATGTTACAGAGCTTTTAAATGATGTAATAAGAAAAGACGACGGGCATTGCTGTGGTAGACGGAGACGCTTTCATGACGAGATGGTGACATAATTCTTCAAAATAGAATAGTACACCTACTTAGCAGTTTGTCAGCAGAATTGAGACAAATGGTTTTTACATGCAGACATATAGTCATTATTGTTTCCTCTTGGATAGGCAGAGACGATCGATTTCCAGTTCCTACGATTCTGACACACCACTTTCGTACGTCTATGTAACTAACTTCTTCATGCGTGTTTATAGGTGTAGGTTTTTTAACAAAATAAGTTTAACTAACTAGATTTTTTTCCCGAAATGTATTGTATTCTATTTGCGCGCGCATATAACTTAAACTGGGTGTATGAAATAAGAAAATCACGCGCCATTTTATAACAAAAATAGGTTTAAGTAATTGTTTCCTTTCAGGTGTGTTGAAAAACGTTATATGAGACGCATAGGCTATGATCATTACACGTCTCGGCACTATTGGTATCCTCGCCTCTGTAATGACCAACTTAGCTCACTTGTGTCACAATGTAGTATAATTTACTCACATATCTAATTTTACAACTGTTGGCAACTTTTACCAATTCCATGTCACTTCACAAACTCCATAATAAGATTAAAATTTGAACCAAAAAATACTTAAACAACATCAAGTTCCCAAAAGAATTTGTCATGAATGTTAACGTAAATACGTACAAATCAATCACATCAATCAGTCAGCTGGGATTCAAGAATATTTACGTGTCAACAGAGCATCGCCTGAAGGCTTTGATAATATATAAAGTGGCATTGAATTTAACCCAACAAAATATTTGTACCGCGGAAATATTTGGCAAATTTTTGCTTTAGTATTCCATGAGAGATCAGGCAAAATTGAAAGTGATGATTTAGGTCAAAATTTAGCCTTCGAATAGGGCTAAGCTCTAAATTTATTTTGGCTGGGAAAAATATTTGATTTAGTACATTTGGCACTCCATACCTAAGCCACTGAGAACGGGATTTGAAAAATATATCATCTCGGTTCATCTTTTATTATGTCTGGTACCAAGAGATGTTTTAGATTTTCATTAGAATGGAATTAGGTACTTTTCAGAACAACATGTTATTGTAAATTATTGTACTAATTATTACACTGATTTAGTGACTATGTTTGATTCTTCAACCCCTAAACGTTCTCAGTGGCTAAGATATGGAATGCCAAATGTATATATATAGATACTTAACATACATAGCATTATACCTGAAGGGAAAGGCAGGGGTTTATTATGTCCCTATTACTATGTTTATACTGGTCAAAATTTCAAGCTCTCGGCTGCTACTGAAAAATTCCTAACAGAAAAATCGAGCCATACCTCACGTTCATTAGCCGTGCTTGCGATCTAGACCAATGATGGAAATACATAGTTTCAAACAGTACCTGTATCAAGATTTCCGAATCCACCGTTTCGTCTAATACAATTAATTGCAGTCTCAAATAACAAATATTAAATAGTAGATATTTGAAGACAAGTTTTTGTCAACTAAATAATACAAGAAGAATACATGCTGCGAGAACCCCTAATAAATTAGGATAAGGGCAGGAGGATGATGATTATGAAATAATAACTTTATTGTTCGCTTTGTATACTAATTAATGCATTTCAAAAATGTATTCGAAGTTCTAAGTAACCCCATCTGGAAACACATCTGCTCATACTCATTGGTCTGATAGCATAATGAGCCGAGAAAAAAATTACATTCAGAACACTTTATAAATAAATCCTTTGTACTTAGTTCCTGTTTACGTAAAAAAATCGTCACGGAAATCGTTAATTCGGATGACCGCAATACATCAACAGAATGAGCGGACCGTGTTAGCCTTTCGGACATACTCTAGAGCCTTCATCGTCGGATCAGCCGGATTTCAGGGCACATTTGTGTCCGTGAACATTTAATGAATTTGGCTTACGTCGCCGTCAGTTGGCCGAATGACGTAATGCTTGACTGTTGTCCTTGTAAACAAATATAACATGAAAATACGAGATTTTTGATAAGCTGTGTTGTTTTTTTGCTTACTTATTTCGGGTTTCGCAAATCTCACTCTGCCTAGCCTTTTCCCAATTAAATTGGCGTGGACTTCCAGTCAAACCGGATACAGCTTAATACCAGTATTTTACATGAAGCGACTGCTTATCTGTTCTCCACAACCCAGTTACTGGGTAACACGATATCTCGTGGTACGACTGGTGGTCAGACTTTTAGGACTACCCGTAAAAAAACACTTGGCAAATATAATAATTTTGGTTGTACAGTAGGCCGCATGCCGGTGGTAACAAAACCAGTCTAAGCTGGCCTCTAATACCATTAAAACTCCTTACTACGAAAGGCCAGCTCAGGGTCAAAGTGTTACCACAGACATAGGCCGCATGTCTGTACGTACTGTACGTAACCCTAAGTGCGCAAATCTGACTCGCACTTGATTGGTCTTATCTACCCTTTCAATCTCTCGTTCCCTCGCTTGTGGGTAGACGCTAGTATCAGAGTTTTGCAAGCAGCCCGGAGGCCTCTGTCGTAATATTACTTAACCGTAAAAGTAACTGTCTCACTGCAGGGCAACGACCTTCTCATCGCAAAAGCCATAGTATACATAAACGTCCAAAAGGGCTGAGGTCAGATAAAAAATGCCATCTCAACCTCTGCTCACTACCGTGAATTCTTCTTCCACATTTTAACAGGTCTTTTGGTGACGTCATTACTATCTATTAAGTCCCTATACAGGTGATCGGACCGACATAACTAACTTTGCAGTTAATACAATGTCGTAAAGATGTCTTAACAAATACAGATGATTCCTTGAACAGCATTACCCCATGCTTAGCGAACTCTAAAGTCATAATTATAAAATTTGAACCCTATATCAGTTTTCTAATTTCAATTATATCTGATTTTTACTGTATTTACATTAGCACAGTGGAAAATGTTGGCGGTATTACCTTTTGCTAACAAAATCCTTTGAACTTCACACGCTACTTTACATGTTTCTACCGGTTTCTTTAGAAATTTCATACAAGCAATATTAGTCATAATGACCGACCGCCTCAGAAAATAGGAGCTTCATCATTTAAACTATTTAAAGCAAATAACACACTATTTTCAAAACGCAAACTGCCTCGTTGGTCTAGTGCTCCCAAGTGCGACTGCTGAGCATGAGGTCTTAGGTCCAATTCCCAGGCAGTGTTATTGGGATTTTCTGTTGGAAAATTCTCAGTATCAGCCCGGAGTTTGAAATTGTGCCTGGTTGATGACAATAGGCTCACCATCTATTACATGGGACTTAATAATAGCATTGGTGAAATGTGGGTGTACAACTGTGTACGCCTCTGCCTACCCCTTCGGGGAATACAGGCGGCTATGTATGTTCTCAATATGGTAATAAGTAAAATTAATTTTTTTTAGCTAATTTGAAGTATTGTTTTCCTCACAATACAAATAGGAACCGTTTCTTTACATTAATATTTACAACCATGACTGACTCAAGTTTTTAAAAAAAAAAAAGAAAGAAAAAATACATAAACGGACAGGCATATTTTTCTTAATTACTGGAGAACTTCGGCAAAGGAATTCCTTTAAAAGAAACATTACATGCGGGCAATCTTTTAAAAAGGTTCGTAAAATATAATGATGTGCCCTCGCATGGTCGAACTTTTTTTTGTAGAATATCTCGCTGTTCAGCTTTGGAGGTTGTCAACTGCTTCACCGGGCTTTCCTGTGGCTGTATTCAAAAAATTAAAGCTGGGAGCCTTAATTTTTCCACCAAGGTATTCAACTTATAAACTAAGTGACAACACGCTAAGGGTACCCCTTGACAGGTACTTGCTTCGGCTTAGGGTGTCGCTGGTTGGTGGATCGGATTCAATAGTGCAACAGACCTACTGACCAAGAACTGGATCATAATAAAGTACATATCCGAGTACCCGGGCTTCTATGGTTACCGGTTAACAGATAACTTTAAATGCATCCAACAAATAGATAAGAGATAAGATGGAGGGGCTCGTGGCTAAGTAAGAGCAGTACAGATCGATCGATCGAGGGTAAGCTGTGCTTGCCGCCGTCGGTCTGTGAATGGGTAACCATAACTTCATACCGATACCCCTCTGTGCCTCGGAGAGCACGTTAAGCCGTCGGTCCCCGTGGTCAAATTACAATCTATGGCAGCCATTATGGGTAGTCAGAGGCCTGAAAGTCTGACAACCAGTAATACCACGAGATATCGTGTTACCCAGTAACTGGGTTGTGAAGGTCAGAAAGGCAGTCGTTCCATGTAAAATACTAGTATTAAGCTCCATCCGATTTGACTGGAAGCTTACAAAAAAAGTAATTGGGAAAAGGCTAGGCAGACTGAAGTAGATAAGGACGATAAGTATCATGATTGGGTAAACTGAAAGGTTCTCTTTATCGTGTGGTTGACGTGTCAACCTAGTGTCAAAGTATAATCCACCCGTCTGCCTTTGACATAGCTTTACACACCATCGAGCACATCACTCAGATGTATTGGTTTCCTCTAGATATTTCCGTTTACCGTTATAGGCTACCTACAAGTCAGTGGTGCGTGCCATGGGTTTGAACTTGCGACCTTTGACTTGCCAGTCCATTGGTCATAACACTATATGATACTTATATAACACAACATAACATAGCATCACGCCTGTATTCTGCGAAAGGGTAGACAGAGATGTACACAGATATACACTCACATTTCACCAATGCTGTTATTAAGACACATGTAATAGATGGTGAGCCTATTGTCATCAACCAGGCACAATTCCAAACTCCGGGCTGATACTGAGAATTTTCCAACAGAAAATCCCAATAACACTGCCTGGGAATTGGACCCAAGACCTCATGCTCAGCAATCGCACTTGGGACCACTAGTTGGTCTAGACCAACGAGGCTGTTTGCGTTTTGAAAATAGTGTGATTTTTGCTATAAATGATGAAGCTTCCGGGCACAATTCCAAACTCCGGGCTGCTACTGAGAATTCCCTAATAGTAAACTCAATAACACTTTTCCCGACCCAGGAATCGTACCCGAGACCTCATGCTCAGCAGTCGCGCTTGAGACCACTAGACCAACGAGGCAGAACTGACTACTTATCAATGCTGAATAGTTGATAATAGGCATATTACCTTAAATATATAATCAAAAGAAATCACCTACATAACTATTGAATTGTAACGGGATAACGGGACTTAATCGCACTGTCTTCTCGTGATCACGATCAATGCAACTTAATCGAAATGTTGAGGTAAATAAATGAAATGTTTTTAATGCGATTAATTTCCGTTCGAACTCATTAATAACGTGTTAGAATCGCGAAAAATCCTAAAAGTTATTCCAGTTCAAAATACTAGTTACATCTGCTCCAAAGATAGCTAAATTATTCAAAACATCAGAATAGACATTTTACCATATTTCCTAAAGCCATCTGATGCTTCCTAAATCAGACAAAACTCGCCGAAACTCCGTCGGAACTCCCCAGCCAGTACTCAACGTAAACTAAACTCGGGTCAGTTGCCCAATTCGTTTTCCTAGCCAACATGCGTGACGGGCAGCAGCTGGATTAAATCTGTTGAGACACATATAAGATGCATGACTCACAGATTCCATTATTGGATGTGTATTGAAGAAGGACTTGTGATTTTTCTTTTTGGTTTATAGATTATGTAAACTAGCAGACGGATCACCCGATGATGGTAAGCGATTACCGCCACCCATGGACACGCGCAACTCCAGAGGAGTCGCAAGTGCGTTGCCGGCCTTTTAAAGAATTTGGGACGTGGAACGTATGCTCATAGGATCGAGGATTTAAAATGGTATATTTAGGAATGGTATACTTCTAGCAATTTTCACAATCAAAATTGCTATGGTGATAAAAGAACAGAAGTCAAATACAGAATCAATCTTTCAAACGCATTAACGCGAACTCTTAAAGTTATACATTTTTGTGGAAAATAATAACACAGTCGTGAGCAGAATTCAAAGTTTGTCCCCCTGGAGCGTTTATCCGGGAGGCGCAATAGCAGTGGTCAAGCTAGTCACCATTCATCAGGCAGACTCGACGGCTCAATATTAACCCCAACAAAAAATCTACCTCGACTTTTCCCAACTACGTGTTCGTCTTCCAGTCCAACCTGTAACAGAACCGGTATTTTACATGGAGCAACTGCCTGTCTCACCTCCACAACCAGTTTCTGGGTGGCACGATTTCTAGTGGTAAAACTGGTTGTCAGAAATTCAGACATCTAACTACCCAGGACGACTATAACATAGTTCTTCATTTGACAACTGAGACCGATGGTTTAACGAGCTCACTTGACCAAGAAGTCATGAAATGATGGTCACCTATACCCGACTGACCGATAACCCCTTCATTACTTAAAAAAACCTTCAAATAACTTTGCATTTTCCTTCTTCTTCAAGTTCCCCAGATATCACAAAACACTTTCCCTTTACATAATAGTCCACTGCCACCGAAATTAAAAGCACGCAATTAGAACAAGTCCAAGCAAAGTTGGATGCAAGTCGAACACTTCAGTTGGACGGCATACGATATTAATTAACTACTTACCTCCCCACTACCCCCTTCCAACCCCTACAATTTCAAATGAAGATGAGTACTGGCACTCTAGACTTAACTTCGAAGTTCTACAATGCAAAGTTTCTTGCGCTAGATATTCCAATTGCTGGAGTTCCCAGTCCTCGTACATTTATGTAAACAGATCATGGCCGCGGTTTTACTTGGGATTAGGTATTATCCCTCCTTAGGGAAAGGGAATTAGGGCGGAAACATATATGGGCTTCTATCTGTATTCGGTCGGGTTGATCTTGATTGTAAATCTAATTTCCTTGCATGATTTGTGGAGGTGTACCGTCATTTTAGGTAAAAGTGGAAGTACATCACGTATGAAGTCAATTGATAATCATATCAGTGTTTTCTGAGTCACTAAATAGCGGACCGTAGTCCAGATCCGGACCGCGGACCTATTTTAAATTAATAATTTTCAACTAACGGACTGCGGCAGTCATAATTATTTTAAAAAATGGGCTCTCAGTGAAACTATTTGATACTTCTATGGTGTACCGTTGTAAGTTATATGAAGTACTGGATAAGACAGAAAATAGAGATAAGTAAGTATGCAAAGCATTTATCTATACTTTTAATTATGTTATAAAGCTTAAGAGTTTGTTTGTTTGTTTGGTTGAACGCGCTAATATCAGGAACTACTGGTTTGAGTTGATAAATTATTCTTGTATTGGATAGTCCATTTATCTAGAATGGTTATATAACATCACGCTACAACCAATGGGAATGGAGCATTATAAAAAAAAATGCAAAAACGGCAAAAATCATGTATGACGAAATTGATTCCCTTTATTTAAGCATTTCATTTCAATTAAAGTTTTCAAATAACTCCGCAATAAAAGAATTATCAAGTGCCATGCTCGCATTTATGATGTGCAAGGGCGGTCATGAGGGGGGAGGGCGCCTGGTGGAATATAATTTAGTAAGTTTTGTCCTGAAACTAAAGCGGGTAGTACATAGATTAACAAAAATAAAATGTGATAATTGAACCTGCACTTCCCGGATATATACCCCAGGGTATTGGTTAACGATTACGCGAACGTGCGCGTATCATGCTTTATTAATGAAGCCAAGCACACATAAACTGATTTCCAAACAATATCCCGGAATTATTTAAAAAAAAACTTTCAGCCCCCAAAACATTAAGAACAGAACAGAAACTTGCGTATTAAGCATATTCTTCTTCTAAAAAGTAAGGACATTAATTTTAATATGTTCAGTAATAAATTCTGATTAGACGAAACCAGAATACGCAACTATAGACTTCCCATGAGGGTCATGAAAGGAATCTGCTATGTCAACACAAAGTAACATTTAATTAGCTTGGTGGTAGCATACGTGACGGGAAACTGAGAGGTCTTGAGTTCGATATCTAGGTCGAATGTGAAATTATATCTAAAATATTAATTTGCTGGATTAATCGCGTGTATTACATAACATAACATAACAGAGCAGTCCGAGCTATTTATAATATGGGAAGCCGTGAGTCGCTCCGTGAACTATTCAAGGAAATAAATATACTTACATTACCATCGTTGTACATATTTAGCAATATTATGTATATTCGGAAAAATATTGCCCAATTTTATAAAAAGAGTGACCGCCATAATCTAAACACCCGTTACAAATATAGGCTTCGAGTACCAGGTTTTCGACTTAGTAAGAACAACAAGTCATTTATGGGTAATAGTGTTAGGTTCTATAACAAGATGCCTCATCATATTATTGACTTGCCGGACTTAAAGTCAAACCGATTGTTAAGCGCGTTTTAATGTCCGGAGCCTATTATAGTATAAATCAGTACATTAAAGATACAGATGTATGGCGAACGATTCCTTTCTGCACACTGTGACCCACTGTCACTATTTGACCAGCGCGGACATATACTTACTTTTGTATAATTTGTTTTTTCTTTTTTTAGTCTATTTTCTGACCTAACTGTCTTTTTACAGTTATTTTATATTAATATCTGACATACGTATTTATTACTTTATCATAACTTATTGTTATTAATCTAATTACAGATTGTACTCTATATTCTTATATGAGTCTCTAATTAATAAATAAAATAATTCATTGCTTTTCTGTAAAATGTGAGCATCATGTGGTTAATCATGTTATATATTACATTAATATATACATTCACCTGCCTATTGCCAGGCATTATGAGTTTGTCATGCTCACTAAAATGTCTTGCTGATGGTGGCGTTGTGTATCGGGTCGTTGAGTTCCCTTCAAAATGGTTGAGTTCAACGATGCTAATGCGCACGTCATACTCGTGCTGTGTGTGAACGGGTGCTGTCTGTCGGGACTGGTCCGCTCGTAATTGCCTCGGTAATCGTTTTGGCTTTATAAACTTCTACTATTTCAATAATTTCCTTTTGTTTTCCTCTTACATTATTCTACATTATTCTCACATACCATCAATACACCATTGTAATTAAAATTTTATTTAAAAAGAGTGTCTATGGAGTTTCTTGCCGGTTCTTCTCCATAAGATCAACTTTTTTGGAACCGTGCACCTAGCTTTGACGTTTTATAAGTGCCTGTAATTTGGTCTATGTGAAATAAAAAAATAAAAAATGAATTTGAACATCACGCCTGTATTCCCCGAAGGGGTAGGCAGAGGAGTACGCAGTTTTACACCCACATTTCACCAATGCTGTTATTAAGTCCCGTGTAGTAGGTGGTGAGCCTATTGCCATCTATCGGGCACAGTTATAAACTCCGGGCTGCTATCGAGAATTTCCTAATAGAAAAACCCAATAACACTTTGCCCGACCCGGGAATCGAACCCAGGACCTCATGCTCAGCGGTCGCGCTTGGGACCACTAGTCCAACCGCGTGTATTGTTGGTTATAATACACGCAATTAATCCGGTTAGACTTGTTTCATTATAATGTGTAGTGATTCCGAAACCTAATACATTATTAACTACGTCTGTTAGGGAATTATTTTGGATAAAGAATTTGGGATAGCTTTGGCAGATTGGCAGATCTTTCGAGAGGCGCAAATTCAAATACTGTTCATGTATTTATTTTCCATAAAACTTATTAAATTATAATGGACACAGCTTGTTCATCTATAAAAACAACTTAACCAGCCAAAACATCTCAATCTAATCAGTCAGTAGAACTAAATCCCAGACATCTTACATCACCTCAAAAACAATTATATTTTATACGTTTTTCCCTCCACAAACTCATTTACCTTCCTTTAATAAATAATCTAGTCGATACCAAAACTCAATCAACTTCTACCTGATCAGGAATTAAACACTCCAGCGCCATCAGCCGAATGCAATCAGTTCGTCTCATTTCCAAGTGGGATGCGTCGTTTGCCGCGTTCCTCGTGCCACGAGACAAGTTATAAATATAAAAGGCCCACTTCTTAAAACCATAATCAATACCTAGCTTTTGTTGAATCACTTTTTTACATAAACATAACATAAGATAGCATCACGCCTGTATTCCCGAAGGGGTAGGTAGAGGTGTACACAGTTGTTCACCCACATTTCACCAATGCTGTTATTAAGCCCCATGTAATAGGGTGTGAGCCTATTGCTGATACTGATGAACAACCGAGGTTTTGAACTACCCGTAGGTCCTTGATGAGGCTTTAAATACTACCGATAACTTTGCTTAGATGTGCTAGTTTTGTTCACTTTCCTTTGTCATTTTGCAATAGTGCAAGTGATCATTTATTATGTACATGATAGTAAAAATTCAGTGGTGTTTGCCTTGGATTCCAACCTACTACCTCGCGATTGCCAGTCGTCAGACTGGTCTACGATTATCACTACTTTACCCACTGCAGCCACTCACTTTATACTATATACCCTGTGTCGCGGAATCGGAATCCAGTTCTTTGGAAACACAACTATATGAAATCAACTTTTAAGTAAAAACTAATTCAAAGTAGATACAATGAAAGAAAGTCATCCCAGCTATAACTGCTCCAGATTTATCCATTTTACCCTGTAAATAGTATATTCCTTGAAATAGATTTCCGCTGTTGGATTTTTTAGTTCAGATTAGATATACTCGTAAGCCTTCTGAGCATTTTCGTTTGGCACTCATACTTTGTATGTATGTACGTATGTTAACAGAATTCAATTTACCTGCAGACTGGCGCTTGCCCGCGGCTTGGCTTCGACATTTATGTTAATATTACGCTTTTATTGATCCGTCTCCGTGTTATATTCGATGTAGGGAAAATGGATTGGGTAAACGTATTGAAGTGTGGAAGCCAAATGCAGCTGCGTTTATTGCGTGAATTCGAAAACCTAATAAATTTGGTGATTTTGGTTGCCAGGGCTCCTTGAAGAAGTGTTGTATTGGCAATAGACCGTATTTTATCCGCTATATAGGTACCCGATGCAGCAATTGCCCTTACAGAGTCATTAATGCGCGAGTGATATCTCTAGTGTTGCAAGTGTCCTTAGGGCGGGTCGTACGTTTCTTTGCCTCCTTATTCGTACAACAGTTTCCACACTAAGATAAAGTATTTATGTGTGTTTAGTAATATCACTACACATCATAATAAAACAACTTTTAGCCACGGACGCTGCAAAGTATTCGAAACGTCAGGAACAACAAAAAATTTACAATAATACACGCGATTAATCCGGTTAAAAGTTGTTTTTATTATATTTTCTGTGTGTTCTTTAAGATATCTGAAACACTAAGATATTTAAATCAAAATTCAGGGACGCAGCAGGCACTTTTTTTGTATTTTTTTGTATTGGCACTACGTTTATCCGTTTAGTGAAACATCAACAACGATAAAAAAGAACACACACACTTCACACACGAAACAAGCTAACTCTCCCCTCAACAGGCTTACCAACAACAAAATAAATAAACCTTTTTTTATATACAAAATAAATGTGAGCCCACATCCTCGTCCTTTTAAAGGTACAGCCAGCTTGAGTGGTTCATTCGATTTTCAATTTCAACCCAATCACTGCGCAGCCGGGTTGAACTCCGGCGACAAATTGGGTTCCGTAGCGTACAGTCAAAGGCCCATGTTATCAGGACTGGGGTAAGCAGAAATGTAGGCACATGAAGATAATAATAGCTGGGGAATAGGGATTAATGACAAAGGCTTAAAGGTTGCTTGTTTAGCCGGACTAATGGCCGACGGTGAGCTGGAAGACCAAAGTGGTGGTCGGAATGGAGTGGTTTTGAAGTAGCTAGTTCGTTTTATGGATTTAGAGAAATAATGGTATCATGATCTAGTACAATAGCAGTGTATTGTTTTGACTGCCTCGTTTGTCTTGTGGTCGCAAGCACGGTTGCTGAGCGTGAGGTCCTGGGTTCGATTCCCAGGTCGATCAAAACAGTATTGGATTTTTCTGTTAGGAAATTCTCAGTTTCTCAGTAGTAGCCCGGAGTTTGGAAGTTGGTGGTGCGGCACCCCTGTACTTCAGAGAGCACGTAAAGCTGTCGGTCCTGCGCCTGATCTCTCTCCGTGTGTGTCGGATTGCCGTCCCATCGGACTATGAGATTGAAAGAAGAGTGAGTGTACCTGTGTTTGCGCATACACTTGTGCACTATAATATCCCCTGCGTACTTGGCTAATCTCCGTAGAGACAGTCCGCTGTGACCGAAATACGGTCGGGAGGAGTATTAGTGTATTGTAAGACTCTCTACTATTATTACTTCTACTATTCGTCGTAATAAGAGCTGATTAAATACTTTAGGAATATCTTAATATTTGCCTTCCACACTTCAACATCGCTGATTATATCCGTAAATCTGTAACATCAACTAAACGATAAGTAGAAGACATGTATAGATGACTTCTTTCAGCATCCATAGAATGAGTTAAAAAATATTTTAATGAAGCTTCTGTACGCGCTGCTATGTGTCGCAAACACCCTTGCTGATTGCTTGAAATGATAAGTCACTGATATCCAAATAACTCCCTTTATTGGTAATTAACTATACAGTAACTAGTGCTAAGTATGATTGCGAAACTGATATAATAATGTATGAATGTGGATGAGTACACGTATATTGAGTGCTGATCGTGAACTGTCGCGTAATGGCCTAATTTATGCGAGGCGACGTAAAACTGCTGAAAGTGCAATGTATGATTCTTGACTCGTACATATTCCCGGGCTAGAGAGATGCGACTGGATAATGAGATGAACTAATAATTACAAATATGCTTAAATGCTACAACTTATAAATTTCACCCAAGTTACAATTCATGACTTAAATCTATACCTATAAATTTAATCACTGTCACTTGACACTGGTTTAGTGAATATAGGAGGTGTAGTTTTGTAACGCCTTACGCTGCTCAGGATGTTGGAAAAGCTTTTTAACTCTACGGCCTCTCCCCGTGTCGGATGTGTGTCTCTAGACTCTCTAGGTCGCGGTATCGGGCACGCACTGGTGCCTTCACTATACGCCAGCGGCGGTTGCGGCGGCTGCTGGGGCTGCATCTCGGAGCCCAACTGTAGGTTGGTGCTCCTCTGCCAGCGACGACGAATGCACCGACCAAAATATAACATCACTGCCAATACAGCTCCCGACAATAACACGTAGATTGCTGAATATTGGTGAATATCATGGTTCGATATTCCTCCGGGATTCCAGGTGTTTTCTGATTTCATTTGCTCAATCTGTTCTTTGATGTGTTGTAAAGATGTTTGATCATTGGTGATATTTAATTCGATTTGTGGTACAGATACGTTAATAATATGATTAATGGGAGCGATTTCTCCATATTCCAAGTCAGATCCAGTTCTTACTTCAGAATATCTTATTTTGTGTGAAAAAACGGTGAAGTCTTCCCCTTTGATTACGCAATCTGAACCCAGTGTTATGACCCCGGCCTTAGCGATTTGTAATGCCGTAATCCGATGCTCGCACATGACCCGGAGTACACACTGACCGCAACAATAATATAGGTAAGTATTTATTTTATTCAGTTCTATCCAATTATTGCGGCATGCTGCATTATTAATCAGACATCTGTCTGTAGTCTGATCTTTGACACAGAGACTTTCTTCCGATTTAAACTGAAAAATTGGTTTTCGGGAGTGACAAAGACGAATAAAATCATCGTATTGGATGCATTGTTGTATGTCTCTGGATGTCATAGTGAGGTACGTATCTTTATGTAAATTGATTGCAATGAAATCTGATATCGGCACCACGGTGACTGTAGTATTTTCATATTGTTGTGGGATTGACATTAATTGGTATAACTCGTAACTTTCTCTGTTTACAAGTGGTATTCTAATTTCAAATATGAGATACCGTTCTGTAATTCTCGTTTTAACCTTTAGAAGATGGTAAATTTTTGTTAGTTCAGTCTGTATGTTTTCGATAGGTAAAGATAAATCTCGCGCTAATTGTCCTGATATAATGCTGAGTTGATCTCGTAATTGGTTAGGCGAGAGTAAATGGACACTGAACATTCCATGATGAACATCGGTTATTGTGTCGATCAATGTATCTTGTATAGATTTCAGCTTGGCAAGCATATTAGTTGCTATGATTGTGGAAAGTGCCAATTCATTCATAACTTCTTGTTCCTGTAGGCTTCTGTTCAATATGCTCGTAGCTTTTGTTAAATTGTTTAAATGCTGATTGATAACCTTATGTTGACGATTGATCGATTCTTCGGTTCTTTTCAGGAGATTATATTCTGCTTCAACAACTGAGGTTTGATTTTTCCACAGGAGTGTCAGATGATTCTCATTTTCTTTTATAAGAGAAATGTCCTGTTCATATTGATCAGCGAAACGTTGGTCTAAGACTCCGAATAGGCTGTTTGCAACATAACCTACACCGTCGATGAGACCTCGCCGTTTCCGTGCTCGTTCTTTATACTGTTGATTCAGTAACATACTGTTGTAGTACTGAAGTTCATCATGAGAGTGACGTAATTGCAGTAGAATGATGTCACACAGTGCTTTATTTGTCTCTCTTTCACATACGCTGTTTATTTGCTTTAGATATTTGACGAAGGTTGCTGACCCATCCCAATACGGGTTCATGTCATAATAAACGATAAGTTTCCATTCATCACGAATAAACTGCATGCTTGAAATTCGATCAAAATAGAGTGCTTTGTTTATTAGTGTCAAATTATATGGACTTGGTGTTCGTTCGTGAGCAAATACTGATGTCATAAGGAAAAACAATGATATGAGCGTTGTTATTAAGTGAGATACCATTCCCGGGTCCTTTTTTGTGTTGGTTCCCGTCCTTTGTTTCTTCTTCTTGTCCAGTGTCTCACTTGTCTGATCTGTTACGGTATTTGGGTCAGACTTAGATAACAACACTGACAATTTAATAACTGGGCGTTTAATAAATCCATTTTTTGTTTTTATTGTCACAACCCGGACCAGTCCATCGGAACCGGGATGAAGCTCAGTTATTCTGCCCACAGCCCATTTTCCCGCGGGGAGGTTCGGCTCGTGAATTATCACAATGTCATCAACTCTAATATTTTCGTGAGGTCTTTGCCATTTGCTCCGTGCTGAGAGTTGTGCGAGATATTCGGATTGCCATCTCTTCCAAATATCTTCATGTATTCTCTGTGTTCTTTTCCATCTCGTTCTATCGTCTTGCTCGGTATCTAAGATGGTCAGTATAGGGCCACTACTTAGAAAATGTGAAGGTGTGAGATAGTTTATATCGTCTGGATCTTCTGTAAGTGCGCATAGCGGCCGACTGTTAAGACATGCTTCGACCTGGGCAAGCAACGTGCTGTACTCCTCGAACGTGAGTTTCTGATCGCCAACAACACGACGAAGATGATGTTTCAAGCTTTTTACCGCTGCTTCCCATAAGCCTCCTGCGCTCGGCCAAGCAGGGGCGTTAAAATGCCATTGAATTCCCATCTCATTGATTTCCGAGTAAAACTCATCACTAAATGTTTTGCGCAGTACTGCTAGTTCGTTTTGTAATGCTTTATTGGCCCCAACAAAGTTGGTACCATTATCGCTGTAGATATGCTGTGGCTTGCCACGGCGAGCTGACATCCGTTTTAAGGCAGCCAAAAATGCTGTTGAGCTCAAATCTGATACGAGTTCGAAGTGCACAGCTTTTGTTACCATGCACACAAAGACTGCGATGTATGCTTTGTTCGTTTTAACTCCTTTTCCTTTATTTATTTTCACGTCTACGTATCCCGTAAAATCTACGCCGGTGTGGTGAAATGGGCGCGTCGGGTTGGTTCGTGGTTCAGGTAAGTCCCCCATTATTTGTTTTTGCTTTGTTGCTTTATGTTTTTTACATGTAATACATGCATGCAAACGCTTCTTTACAGCTCTATTCCCACCTAATATCCAATAGCTTTGCCTGATATGTGAGAGTGTAATCCGAGGTCCCGCATGAAACGTGCGGCGGTGCGCTTGGTCGATAATAAGATCGGTCAAGTGGCTGCTGTGTGGTATGATCAGAGGATGCTTCATTTGATTATCGATGTTTGCATGTTTGAGTCTGCCACCAACCCTCAAAAGTCAATTTTTGTCAATAAATGGATTTAGGCATAAAATCTTACTCTTACTGTTCACTTGCTTTTGTAATAGTAACTCGTTAAATTCTTCTTTAAATTCAATTTCTTGAACGTATTTGATTAATATTTGTTTTGCTGATGCTAATTCGCTCGCACTCAAGTATTTACAGTGCTTACCGTGACGTCGCGTGATACGTAACACCCATGCTAGTACGCGCACGGCGCGTGTCATATTACTGTTCCTGTTTAATACGTTTTGTATAACGTCATCGCTATGGTATCGAATCGACGTGACGTTGCATTGTTCTGATTTTCGCTCCTCTTGATTTGTGTCATAGGTAGGCTTTTCTTGTAAAGATGATTCTTTGAATCCATGAAGAAATCTAGGACCGCTCCACCATAGTTGATGTTGTTTTAGGTGCTCCACTGTTATGCCGCGGCTTGCACAATCAGCTGGGTTATCAGCTGATTTTACGTAGTACCAATTGTCGGATGGTATGATTTCTTTAATTTGCTTGACTCTGTTTGCAACAAATGGTTTCCAGCGATTGCTATCTCCTTGAATCCAGCCGAGAACGGCAGTAGAGTCAGTCCAACCAAATACGTTGACGTCATGACCTGTGAGAGCATGCTGAATTTTATGCATAAGTGTCGATAATAAATGCGCCCCACTCAGCTCTAGTCGCGGTAAAGTGAGCTTTTTGTTCTCAGGCACAAGTCTCGTTTTCGCTGCGACGAGTGTTATGTGGGTATCAATTTTGCAATACACGACGCATGCATATGCCTTTATTGAGGCGTCACAAAAGCCGTGCAATTGAATTTTTTCTTGTTCTCCATTATGATACCATCTTTCGATCTTAAACTCCTTGATGTTTTGTAGAGTTACTTTAATTTTTTCCCATTCGATCCTAATCTCAATCGGAAGCGGATCATCCCATTGAATGTTAGAGAGCCAAACTTGTTTGAATAAAAGTTTCAGCTTCGTTGTAACTGGAGATAACCAACCGAGCGGATCAAATAACTTTGAAATATCTGATAGCAGTGATCGTTTTGTTTGTTTTTCTGCTGGCACGGTTTTATCTATTTTTAATTCGAACGAAAATGTATCTTCATTCGGATGCCATTTCAGGCCGAGTGTCTTTGTTGATTCCGCCTGTTTGAAATCGAATGATGATTGATTTGTGGCTCTACTGACGTTTTGAAGCAATTCTTCGTTGTTTGATGACCATTTACGTAAATTGAAACCTCCAGATAGCAGTAAATGGATCAAATCCTGTTGCAGTTGTTTAGCTGATGGTAATGTGAAGCTTCCACTTAGAAGGTCATCCATGAAGAATTCCTCTTGTAATGCTTTTGCTGCTCTACTGCTATGATACTTGTGGCCTTCATCGCCTGCCAACTGCTTCAACGTCATCATAGCCAAGAACGGAGCTGCTTTCATGCCATAAGTGACCGTCGTAAGCTGATATTCACGCAAGGTTTGATCAGGAGAAGTTCTCCATAGTATCTTCTGATACTTTTGATGTTCAGTGCTGCAAAGTATCTGTCGATACATTTTTTCAATATCAGCTGTATACGCAAACTGATACTGTCTCCATCGCAAAATCAACGACATAAGATCTTGCTGTAAGTTTGGGCCACGCTTCATTAGGTCATTCAACGTATACCCCGTTGAAGTTTTCGCCGATGCGTTGAATACTACCCTTAACGCAGTAGTTGTGGAATCGGCGCGCTGAACACAATGGTGTGGTAAATAACAGCTAGCTGTCACGTTACTAGTGCTCTCAACCATGTGATTCAGTGCTTGATATTCCTCAATAAAACTTCTGTATGCTTCTGCTAATTGTTGCTGCTTGCTAAACTTTCTTTCTAGTTGCCTAAATTGTGCTAACGCCATTGGTTTCGAAGTCCCTAATTTTTCTTCAAAGTTTGGTTTGAAAGGTATCTCGACAATGTAGCGACCTTCTTCGTTGCGAGTAGCCGTATCTCTATAGTGCTGTAAGCATTCTAGATCGTCTTGTGACATGCATGAAGTTTCTCCTATATCTTCAATAGACCAAAATCTTTGAATGTCATCGATGTTGTTGATCACAACATTGCAATGGAAAGTTAGCACGTTTCCGCACAAAATCCAACCTAAACGTGTTTGTTGTGCTAGTGGTTGTGATTTTTCGTGCCTGATGATGCCTTCCTGAATGATGTTCGAGTATATTTCTGCTCCTAGTAAAATGTCTACTGGGCGGCTCCTATGAAATTCTGGGTCCGCCAATGTAATGTTTTCTAAAAATGTCCATGATTCTGGCTTCGTGAATGATTTATTTGGTAAATTGTTTGTTAGATTACGCATAATGAAAACGTCGGTGTTAAATGTGTAATCACTATGAATTGCGCTGCACGTGATTCTTATGACACCTTTACAATTATTTTCTTTAGCTCCGACACCGAATATAACCCCTTTGCATCGTTCACGCGGTAATCGTAACATTTGTGCTGCTTTTTCCGTAATCAGGGATGTCTGTGAACCTTGATCAAGTAGCGCGCGCAATGTTATCAGAGACCCATCGTGTGCTTGTACTTTGATTAATGCTGTTGTTAGCAAAGTCTCTGAAAAATCTCCTTGTGACACGTGATTGTTGCTGTTATTTGATTTGCTTGCGGTTACGTTGTTTCCTGCCCATGACTTTCCGTAAGCGTCGTGAAGTAATGTATTATGATCTGCATTGCAAACTCGGCATCTTTTTCTTGACCCACATTCATCGCTATGAACATGCAAACAATTTTTGCATATATTGTATTTCGCAACTGCTTTCCGTTTTGCGTCGGGCTCTAATTCGAGAAATGCCTTGCATGAAAATAATTTATGTTCATTATTGCAATGTGGGCATTTCGGTACCTCTTCAATGCCCTTTGTTAATGATTTTATATTCGACTTATTATAATATCTATTCATATTCTGATGTGTACTGAATGCTTTGTATGAATGATGTTTCTTGTATATTTGTGTAGGCTCAGTTTGATTTGCCTTTCCTGTTTCTGGTTTGCGACGCGATGACTCCCATGATACAAATTTGCCTTCCAAAAAGTCTAGAAAATCTATTATGCTGGGTAATTCACGTGGCTCCTTCAGTGACTCTAAGTAGTCGTTATGCGTCACTGCATCCAACTTTTGCGAAAGTAGGTGCACCAATATCGGGTCCCACGATGACGTGTCTACACCAAGGTTTTTAATCGCGTGAAGACATTCCTTCGTCGTGTCGTGGAGCTTTTTGATGGATATTGCTGATAAATGTTGAGTGCTAGGCACACCGAGCAATGAGTTCAGATGCGATGAAAGGATCAATTTTTTATTATTATACCTGTGCTTAAGGATCTCCCAGGCAGTCCCATAATTATCTGAGCTAATTGATAAGTGCTGAATCAGTTTCTCAGCTTCTCCTTTAACTTTGCTTTTGAGAAACTGCATTCTTTGTGCGTTGGAAAGAGATGGATTGGAATGAATCGTTTCCATAAATAAATCCTTAAAGGATGTCCAGTGCTGATAACTCCCACTGAAAGTCGGAAGTTCTATTTTCGGTGTTGATTTGTCCCTATATGAAACTGACCACATTTTCGAATTAATTTTGGTTTTCAATTCATTGTAAATAAGTTCACATGTGTTGTAAGACATCTCATATTGCACGTCTCCATCAAAGGATAAGCTGTCGAGTTCCCAATGAAGCGAATCTACAGCGTTCCACCGGGACTCTAATGATTTGAGGGCGTCTTCATACTGCCATCGTTCTTTGAGCATGTCTAAGTTGATGTTCGACGCGGTTCTTTGAAATGCTTTAAAATTGCTCCTCTGTTTGCGTAACATCTCGTCTGCCTTGCTGTTAGATGCTATCTCTGCTATCTCCGGAACTTTTATAGAAAAAAGCGTTTGGTTACCACGCTCAGCTTCGCCTGTACCTTGTTCTTGAGAGGTTTTAGGCTCCGACACATACGATGTCGAAGGCGATGGTTCGAATGTAAGAGTTGGCAACTGTAATACGGGTGAAAAAGGTTGTTTTTCCTGTGATAAATACTTTACAAAGAATTCTCTAGTGCTTGTATAAAATTTCCTAGTCTGCTCATATGATTCTTGCATAAAGTACTTATGTGATGGATCTTCGCGCTCTCGAATTTTTTCGTGATTGTTTTGAAATTCTGCCCAATATCTATCCAGAAGGTCTATCTTCTTCTGAACATTCTCGGGAGTCTTGCGACTTGACCCATCTTTTTTGAAGTTGGTTAGAAGTTGGTTCATGACGTGCATGATTTGATATTGAGTTTCAATTACTCCCTCCATGATGATAAAATAAAAGAAATTCCTTGACTCACCGAAATTTGCTTGTGTGTGATTAATTATGTACTTCGGCGAGCTTGTGGATTTTCTGCTGCTGATAAGTGTTTGATCTCAGTGATCCGTGTCCTCTGTACGGGATATGCGCCTTCTCAATTGAACTGGTGAGACCCGCTTGTGGGAGGCCAGCACAACCGATTCGCTACCGCACAAAACACTCAGAACACTAAAGATCCGGCTCGAAGGACCAAAAAGATGTACGCGCTGCTATGTGTCGCAAACACCCTTGCTGATTGCTTGAAATGATAAGTCACTGATATCCAAATAACTCCCTTTATTGGTAATTAACTATACAGTAACTAGTGCTAAGTATGATTGCGAAACTGATATAATAATGTATGAATGTGGATGAGTACACGTATATTGAGTGCTGATCGTGAACTGTCGCGTAATGGCCTAATTTATGCGAGGCGACGTAAAACTGCTGAAAGTGCAATGTATGATTCTTGACTCGTACAGCTTCTGTTGATAATAAATTATTAGAATTACAAATCGGGGGGATAAATCTGAGTAAATTATTTTCTAATCCAATTCAACACCCAAATCATGAATTAGATGAAATAGAAATTACATAGCATCATAGCATCACGCCTGTATTCCCCGAAGGGGTAGGCAGAGGAGTACACACTTGTACATCCACATTCCACCAATGCTGTTATTAAGTCCCATGTAATAGGTGGTGAGCCTATTGCCATCTACCGGGCACAATTCCAAACTCCGGGCTGCTACTGAGAATTTCCTAACAGAAAAATCCAATAACACTTTGCCCGACCTGGGAATCGAACCCAAGACCTCATGCTCAGCAGTCGCGCTTGGGACCACTAGACCAACGAGGCACTTCCCATAACAACTCCCATAGATCTTACAATGGTTTAAGCAACTGCTTTCGACGAAAAACGAGTATCTCATTCGAACGTGCGCCTCTTGGATAAATACTCCAGGCGCTCTGACCACTAAACCATCTCGACCTCTGCTCACCACCGCGGATTCTTCGTCCACATTTTAATACGACTTTTGGCGACGTCACTGCTTTCTATTCAATCACTATACAGGTGACCGAACCGACACGACTAACTTTGCAGTTAATACAATGTCGTAGATGCAATTACCTTAACAAATACAGATAAATCTTTGAAAACATTGACGCATCAAAATCAAAATCAAAATAATTTATTACCATTTACAGGCATCATTTCGAATTGTCAGAAGTTAGTTGCCACGTTCCAAAGTGTAAATTCCTATGGAGAAGAACGGGCAAGAAACTCCACGGTTACTCTTTTTCATCATATAGGTTTTTGCAATAGTTAGCGAACTTTAAAGTTAAAAAAAAGTGGAAAAAGAATGCCTTTGAAAGATGTACCTATCTGCATTTAAAGAATGCTACTAAATTCGCAAACACCTTGAATTAGTAAACTAAATTAATACATGTGGCGAGAGTCGGTGCAGGCCGACCTCGACGAACGTGCCGCTATCAAATTGTGGACGTTCTCAAAAAAGGACAGGTCAGGAACCACCTAAATCGACGAGCATGTATGAAGAGGTTAATTTACATAGATGAAGCGAAAGAGGTGTATGAGAATCGTAGCAAATGGAAATCGATAGTCTCTGCCTACCCCAATGGGAGACAGGCGTGATTATATGTATGTATGTCTTCAATTCTAAGTGTATTATTAGTTATAATAAAACAACTTTTAATCGGATTAATCACGTGTATTATTGGTTTTTGTTTCTCCTGACTTTTCGAATACTTTGCAGCGTTCGTGGTCGCAGGAGGACTTTGGGGTTAATAGTCGTTTTATTATAATGTGTAGTGATCGCGAAAACCTAAGATAATACTATATTATTAGTTCTTCGAAACTACATCAAGCAGTACCAACATGAACGACCAGATGTTTCCAAAACTCGATTATAGATAATGAAATACAAGAGGTACCCAATGCAGCTGGTATTTTGAACCGGTTCGAAGTCCATTACACTCAATTTGTACGAATTGAAAAACTTTTATTTAAGTCTTGTTAGATACAGCTGGAACTTTCAGTTAGTTAAACTAGAAGTCAAAGTTAACATAGGTTAAGGCGGTGTCAGTGACCTTTATTGATGATGTGATTAGAGTCCGCGCGCACAAAGAAAAATTAAAAACAACCTTATTCTATAGTTGGACTTTTAATTCAATGCAGTGATACTAACTTTTAATCTATCGCGTTTTTTGATATTAACATAACATTGCATCACGCCTGTATTCCTCGAAGGGGTAGGCAGAGGTGTACAGCACTCGAACTGTACACCCACATTTCACCAATGCTGTTATTAGTATGTATGGTGGAGAGCCTATTGCCATCTACCAGGCACGTTTCCAAACTCCGTACTGCCAATGAGAGTTTCTTAACAGAAATACTCAATAACGGCCCATGAATTGAACCCAGTTCCTCGTGCTTAACAGTCGTGCTTCTGACCACTAAACTAACGAGGCAGTCATATAAATAAACTAACCGGAATTAGCGCACAATAAATACCTTTAATGCAATTAATAAATGCAATTGCTGAACTGTGGATATATGTACAACAATTAAACTCTGCCTCACCCTTTGGGAATACAAAGCGTGATGCTATTTAAGTCATTTATTAGAATAACATAACCAAAGTGTTCGATACGTCAGGAAAAATAAAAACCCAATAATACACAAAATAAAAATAAAACAATATTGTTTTATTATAATAATAGAATAGCATTTGAAAATGAGTTATTTCGCCTTTTTCCGTTTCTCCAACATAATTGTGAAACCATTTTATCAACATGTTCAATACGATAAATTTTCCACAATTTAACTGCACAAAACCTTAGAAGATTATTTTATTGTGCTCTTTTATACATTATTGCTAACTCGTTTCTCATAAACTGGATTGGTTAAAATCGCTAAACAATATTTACTTCCCTAATAAAAATTATTTATATTTTACTAGCTTCTGACTGCCTTATTGGTCTAGTGGTCCCAAGTGCGACTGCTGAACATGAGGTCTTGAGTTTGATTCCCAGGCCCGGCAAAGTGGTATTAGGATTTAATGTTAGGAAATTCTCAGTAGCAGCCCGGAGTTACGAATTGTGTCCATAATCATAAATAATCATAATCATAAAATTATTTAACTTAAAACAGAGTTACATAGGATGTTCCAAAAGATACATTTAATACATCCGTTATAGACACTTTTACAAGTGCAGTTTTTTTTAAACTAAATAGCGTCGGCATTTCCTTTCTGACTAACTACAACACACTACTTAACCCTTTTCGGAATACAGGCTATATTCTACATTTCGTACTAACATACCTCTTTTAACTGGCGGCTATAGCAAAGAATGGGCCACCCCTCCTACATGTGTAAATGACGGAAGGGCTGAAGGACAAAAGGGTTGGCCAGCATTCTCCTACGGTAATAACATATTGTGGCCAAAACTGGACATGCTTTGGACATCTATGGGCCAGCGAGATGAAGGTTGCACTAACAGCCAAGCATAGGCAAATGGGTTTGCTTACAATAAAGGCCAATAATGGAAATTCTTAGAACATTTAGGACTTTTTAGTATCGTTTTTAGTGTAGTGAGTGGTGACGGGCCACTTTCCTGCCACAGGCAAGTAATAATGTGACTTTTTTAATGCACATCCTTATAGTTAATGTAAGACATCACATATAAACGGTGAAGGACAACAATGAGAGGCAACCTGGACTTATTAGTCTGAAATCGCCAACCCGCAGTGAGCTAGCGTGATGATCAGTACTCGTGCCTTCTATGCATGAGAAGAAGCCCTTGTCCTACAGTGCAACAGTTATGAGCTGATTATGTTATGTGATGCTAGAACAATTTATTTTTGCAGATAAAACACACACAAATATTACGGTTTCATATTTAATACTATAATTGAGAAAATTTGTATGTTTGGATGTTTGTTACTCAATCCTACAAAAACGGCTGAACGGATTTGAATGAAATTTGGGATAGAGATAGATTGGATGTTGGAAAAGGACATAAGCTACCTTTTGTTGTGCAGACGAAATCAGGGGCACCAACTAGTCCTAATAAATAAATCATTTTTTTTTCTACTTTTGTCTGTTACAGGCTTTGAAACTATCCACCCGATATGCCCCAAACCGGTTTCATTAATAAGGCAATAATGCGATTATAGTTTTTACTAAAACAATGAAAAAGACCTAGTAGGTCGCAGGAGGACTAAGGTGTCAGGCGTCACAACAGTATATTTAAAATTATTTAAGTCACTACATATAATTGATAAAATTCATAATATTATTTTTGTCTCTGATACCTACATATTTAATACCTTGAATAATCCGGTTAAAAGTACCTATTATACATATTTTTTTACATTTTGACAATAATACTACTACAATTATTATACACACCTTGTGTGGACTTGAATGATCTTTGTACATGAAGCATAAATAAATAAATTATTGTCACGTTATTTATAACGTAGGTATTTGTATTGTCGTAGTGTTACACTCATTTCATTCACATGTCCCGACCCCGATAAGTTATATTCAGCCATTTGTCGAAGATGGTTACGGAAATAGCTTTGCGTTTGTGGATTTTCTGTCAAAGGCTGAGGATGTGGCGTATACAATGCGAGCGTATCTCTTATGCGAGAAAGAGACGGATGTTTCCTACCTTCGTCTCCCTCTTCGAACAATAAGCCTTCAGAATATAGCTCCATTCGTACGTAACCATTCTTGAATGTACAATGTCAAATTGTACGTACAATCTCCATTTGAATAGAGTATACAGAGCTAACAATAACTTACCTAATGTAGCTTGAATCAATGCTATATCTATTCACACTAGGAATTTATTCCTGTATCACTGGTATTTACATTTTGGAAGTGTGCTTATTTGTTAAAAATAATACACAATATTTTAATTTTAAATCTGCTACAAAACATAATATACGAAATAAATATAAGTATAAATCAAATCAAATCAAAATTTCTTTATTCAAATTAGGCTCAAAATTAGCGCTTTTTGAACGTCAAACATTAAGACAGCCCCCAAAAAAGCCCACCCTTCACCGCTTCCTAGTGTTTTAGCTGGAAAGAAGAAGCGGCGCAACAAACTTCCCAGCAACACGTCTGTCTGTATCAAAATTATTCATAGATTCTATACAAATCTAAAATTGAATTTATATAAAATAATTATATCTAGTGAGATAAAATATCTTGGGCACAGTTAGCTAGCACGAGCCTATGTAATATGCATGCCAATGCATAAAAATATTAAATGAATCGAGAAACAATGTAAAATTACCGAACGCGGCCAATCTAAAACTATTTCGTATGAAGGTCGTACCCACTTACACATGCCAAGAGATAGAAACTGCACATTAACTAGCTATAACTATAATATTAACCTACCTATAATTAACAATATGTTATATTATAAAAGTACTTACATCTCAGCTATTCATGTGTATAACAACTTACCTACTATTATAAAAGAATTAGATGGAAATAAATTTAAAATAACATTGAAAAAATGGTTAATTGAGAATGTTTTTTACACTTTAAATGAGTATTTTGGCAAGCAGTAATATTGTATGTAATCCTGTTTAATTTTTAATTTTTAAATTGTTTTTAGTTCATTGTCCTCATTTATGTTGCATGTCCGACATGGATAAACTGTTGTGACCAAAACTTCATAAATAAGATCTACTGTACATAGTTATGCAATAAATAAATCTTTATCTTTATCTTTATCTTTATCGTCGGTACGTTTACAAACACATAAACTCACATGCACACACACACTCAGACTCGGAAAAGTTATCTGTTGATCGTACAAAATTACAAAAATTTGCTCCGTGCAGGAATTGAACCTGCGCCACGTGGCGTAGCAGTCGATTACATAAAGGATTAATTAAGCTTGTAAATAGTATATAATATTTCGAATATAAACGTAGATAATTTTATTAGCAGTATAATATCGTACACGGAGATATTTAAATTATATAAAGTGTTCTTCATTTGTGCTCTTGTTTGCCTATGCATTAAATCATCAATTCGTGACTGAAAAATCTTTTATCTTTTTCAAATACGTTTATCATATCAGCGAACGTGATAAAAATAAATTATTATAATAATTAAATACGTAAAAAAATAGTGCTTAAAATAAAACAAATTAATGTACAGTCCAGGAAATTGAATCTTAACCCACTTACCTACCCTCCAGTTTATTTGATAATTCTGAGATTTAACATCAATTTGTGTCAACATTATGTAGAGTTCCGACTGACAGTTTCTCACGTTATATTTTATTAATCTAATTTGAACTTGGAAGCATTAGAATGCCAATGCGAAATTAGAATTAAAGTGGGTCACAATGCCATCTCCTTGACTATACATTAGGTGACGATATGACATGCCGCGATCTCTTTCAATCACTTTTAGAATAGAAAACAAAGAACAGCGTTTTGGAATAATATTCTTATCAACAAAAACACCCACTGATCCGAAACTAAGTTGCCAACATCTCAAAGAACTCAAAACTACAGTAAAATCTGTAGTACATAACAATAAAATCTAACAACAACATAAACGTAAAGGAACTCACAGTAGCACAGTGTAACTCGGAATGTGCTAACTTTGTTGGTGATGTTTAATAAACTGTCAAATGTTGGGGATTTCGGGCAGCGTTGTAACTTGAGCGGTTATGGCGATGTTTATACGTGTGCTGAATTATGTTGGTGGGTTTTTAAAGAGTTTTATGATGTTATAACGTAACATAAAACTTGATTGTTATTTTTATTGTTGGATATATTTTACTGTTTTATTTTTAAAGAGCACACTTATTTGTATGTTTGTAACATAAATGTACAGCATAATCGTGTTATAGTTTAAAATTAAGACTTTATATAAAATTTTAGTTTTTACTAAGGCACTGTTCCAAGTTAACCATAACCGTAACCGAAGAACGTGAATGATTTGGCAACTTTTCAAAAGGAAATCTTGCAAAATTGCGTCTCCGCCTAAAGCTTAAAGACTTTACTAGAGATAGACTTACACAAAAGGCTATGTCGAATATTTTACTGCATTTTTATCATATATTTAGATAATAATATAGTTAACTGTTATATATAACCCTTCTGCTTCTTTCGCGTTATTCAGACCACCCGTAGGACTTAGAATTAGCTTGGAGGGCGCTTATCGATCTCCAGCCAACGTGAGCCGTGGACTGCGGACGGCGGACATGGGTGATGGGTGATTCGTCGCCTAATCAGCCTCATGCCCGAGAAGCCCACGTACCGCGGCACGTGGGCTGCTCGGGCAAAGTGTCTGTGCAGACTAACTGTGGCAGCCTGCACAAACACCGGAGTGTTTGTTGACAGCCCTTAACGTACGACCCAGCCGGGGTCGGGGTGAATGCTGCAACGAACCCAGGACCTCAGTAAAGGTTAGTATATGACCGTGTGGTTTAAAAAGGCCTAACAACTGCTATTATTTATATTGTTAAAGGTAGACCTACGTTCTGACATGCCTTCCGAAGCACGGAGACGCTAATATGGAAATTCATGACAGTGGCAGACTGATTAAAATTGCATAGAAATTAATTAACACTTAGTTACGTTGAAAGAAAACATCGTGAGGAAACCGTTATACCTGAAAGATGTTCCTGATAAATCATGTCAGAGACCTACCGCGGGTAGTTTAAACTCTGACACTAGGTTGTTTACCAACCACATGTGGAAAGTCAAGTGCCATTCAGTCAAGAAGGAGTCAAGTGTTGCTGAAAAGGATAACCATGAAGTTCTTTCCGATTCTTCTCCTAGGAAACGACTATTTGGAACCGTGCACCTAAATTGGGTGGTGCAAAACAGGCAACACAACTCTTGTGTTAGGCTTCGGCTGCGGCTGGTTACCACTCACCGGACGAAGCCATGCCGTGAAGCGATCTAGTCGTGTTTCGGGAGGTAGTCCGGTGAAATCGTTGTGGGAGACCGGTCTGGGCAGTTGCATCAACTCCCCAACTATTGTTTTCCCTAAATTTATCCACTCTACTTAAGAGCGAATAGATTTAATCTGGATATACGTGCTCCATCCTCAGCCACACCGTCGCCTACTACCAGACGAGTTGGTAGCCAAACATAGATCAATGTTTGATTTTTAAAAAAGTGGTAGGAGATACTAGGTAAGTGTAGTGGTTACTTGAGATTTTGACTCTTAGGAAACATGTTCCTAACTTCAATAGCGAACAAAATCAATTGCTTTTGACTAAACCTGTTTGCTGTTCCAAACACTTCCAAAGGTCAAACGAAACGAATTAACATAGAAATTACAAGATAAAACGAAGTTTCTTATGTAAATGTTTTATTTCGATGCTAATTCCACAATGGGGAAAAAAGTTTTAAGAGACTTTAGGGTGGCTGTGACGTGTACATAAGTATAGCGACAGTAGGTAGGTATACCTGATTAAGGGTGCTCAACAATGTCCAACCAACGTGAGCTGTGGCCTGCGGGCAATGGACTTGGGTGGTTCGCAGCCCAACCAGCGCAAGGCCCGAGACGGCAGTGCACCGCACTGTAGCACATGTGCTACTCTGGAGTGTCTGTGCGGCCTGCACATATGATGGGTCCGTCGATACTCGATACGGACGGATATTCGGACGGACCAAAACCTACCTGGGACGCCGGTAAAGACTTGTGGAAGATCTTGATCGATTTTTACTCGGAAGGAGTCTGATGCCAGACTCCATGGTGGATTTTCCACCTTGACTGCTTTTCATCTCAATTTCTATGTTATAATTTTTTTTTTCATTTACTTTTTTCACGACCTTAAACTATTTCCACAAAAAATTATAACTTTAGAGGTCGCTAAGAGTGCGTTAATGCTTTTCAAAGATTTATCTGTATTTCTAATCTGTTTCTTACATGAGAAAATCATTTTCTTGAATATTAGTGGATGCAGTGGTTGAGAGGTAGTGCTGCAACTGTCCTTAATCTACAGTAACTGGTTACCATATTCAAGCGGGCCGAAAGCCGGCTGTAAGCATGTCACTTTAATGTTATAAAATAAATTAATTAATTATTTTTTTTAATACCTCCTCGACCGATTTCGGCCATGGCGACCTCTTCAACTCCGTTCTAATTGACGTTGGTGTGCTCGTGTATGGCTAATATAGCCGATCTTATTAACAAAAGTTCGCGCACAATGGGGGCAGGTTAGCACACCATTACAGTAATTATAAGTGATAGCACAAGGTGGGCGTGCTTTCAGTTCATCGCGTCGAGCATCCTTCTCCGAGCAGCGATTCTCCTCAAAGTCTTTGATTTTGGCTGTCACCAAAGACCTCCATTCCGGTCGTCGAGCGGCTGTTTGTTCCCACTCTGAAGGCTCAATGTCGCACTTCTTCATGTGTCGCTTAAGCACATCTTTATACCTGAGGAGTTGTCCGCCATGCTTACGCTTGCCCTCCTCAAGTTCAGAGAAAAAGATGCACTTTGCCATACGTTGATCTGACATTCGCAAGACGTGTCCATACCAACGGAGTTGCCGCCGCATGAGGTAAGCCTCAATCCCCATAATATTGGCTCTCCGCAGCACTTCCGTGTCCCGAATGCGATCAGACCAACGGATGTTGAGTATTTTGCGCAAACATTTCAGGTGGAAACGGTCCAGCGTTCGTATGTGGCGGCGGTAAACTGTCCACGACTCTGAAGAGTACAGTATGTTCGGCAACACTACCGCCTTATAGATATCAATTTTGGTAGCCAGCTTAAGGTCATGTGAGCTAAAAACCTTGCGATCCAGTTTGCCAAATACCGTAGCTGCGGCACCGATTCGACTGTTGATTTCAGCATCAAGGTCGCACTTTGATGTTATAGTGCTCCCCAGATAACGGAATGTATTGACCTACTTAAGTATATCTTCACCGAGTTTAATGGTCAGTGTCTCTTGACCGTGGATATCTAAAGACATAACTTCCGTCTTTTTGACACTAATCTTCAGACCAAAACTACGGCAGGATTCGTTAAAGGTGGTCATAAGTTGTTGCAGGCCATCTGAGGAGTCGGTCACAAAGCATATATCATCTGCATAGATGGTCTCTGTGATAAGTGCGTAAGACACTTTCGTACGAGCCTTTAGTCTGGCTAAGTTAAAAAGATTGCCATCACTGCGGAAACGAATGCGGATTCCTAATTCCTATAAAATAAAACTAAGTTCACAAACGGATTGACGCATTATTATACACTTCTAACTTTCATTTATTTAATTTTTATTAACTATTGTTCACCGGTTACTACACACGTGCATTTTTCGGGAATTGCCTGACTGACCTGAACCCGCGGCGATGTCGCGAGTCAAACTCAGTTTGTAATTCAGTAACCGGTGAACGATAATTGATATGAATATGTCTCACGAAAGTTATTTATTTAATTACCTTTTTTCAAGGAAACATTGAAAAATACATTGCGTATCCCTTGAGATTCCGTGTCATCACTGGTAGAGTGATGACACTGACTGAGCTACCGTGTCACTTTGCACTTGTAAGACGCTGAACAACATCCCAATCCTTTTAAAATCATATATATTGATATTTTTATACATGTTAAGGCCATGTCATGCCTATATGAGTTTCTACTAAATAATAATGCCTATAGTAATTTCTATGTAGCCTAATAATGTATAATGATATAGTTGAGGATAGGGATATAGTTTTGTAAAACAGCTGGTTCTACAATCCATCTCCGACATTAAAGTTTTTTTTTTTATAATTTTTTCTTTCTAGGGCAGCATTTTTAATTTCAGATAAGAGTCCAATCACTACGGACTTTCTCACCTCCAATCAAAGAGAATTTTCTACGACTTTACCACTTTAAATCACCAAATCGACAATACATAATTTATTTATACTTCATCGTTAACTGTTCGGCTTTTATTTATTTCGTTTATCCTCAATGTAATAGCAAATATTTTCTAATTCTCACTGAGTGACTATCACTTTGTATCTCCTCTCTGAACTCCAACAATGTAATCTTCAGTGCTAATGTAACAACAAGTCTAAAGTTGTTCGTAAACACTGGCGCCCCCTCCCCTCCGGGAGCTCCACAACGTTTATCTTTTTATCTTCCAACCCCTGAGCTCCTGGTAAGAATGAAAGCACTCGTTACTTTTTTAAGTAACATCTTTGTCTTGACGTGGTTTAAAAGTGCTGGAAATAGGACCCTAGTTAATAGTTTGCGGGTAAAGAAGAAGGAAAGTGGTGGGGAAATTAACAATGTGGCTGGGTCATGTGGTTTTTAACTTGGATGAAATATTTATCAGTCTTTGTGGTCACGTATCTTGGGGGATGGTAGTTTATGCTAGGGGAATTATATGCTTGCATTGTAGGATTCGATTTGTCACTATAATACTATTTTGTTATTGGAGACGTTTTGCTTAACTAGAACCGTTGTGTGAATCACTGCGGTTAAAGTAGATTTTGGAAATCAGGAAGTGATAAAGTTATATATTTTTTGTAAAGAAAAATACGATCCAGAGTAGGACCTGCATCCCCGGATGATCAATCACGACCGTCTTTTCATTTCTACAAAAAATTCATACTTAAGCTCGCTTTTTTGTTGGGAACGATTTTCTTGTATTATCATCTTTTTTGTTGATTTGGGACGCCAGAAATGCGTCAGACGTCCATATCAATAAGAGTGGATGCAAATAAATACTCTAATATCTGGCCACTTCCGCAATATTGATACCTGCGCCCGCCTACTGGTGAAATATTGCAACTACCATCAATTACTCTACACATGTTTCGCCCTCCATGGGACATCATCACTGTTAGACCGTAGGTACGGTGTCCATCACCGAGTGGACACTGCACGATCTAACAGCTCCTACATTTATGGTATACTAGCTGAGCTCGCGGCTTTATTTTCAGAATGTAATCTCATTATCACTGAAATAAAATATAGTCTGTTACTCACTTATAATGCATATATAATGCAGAGTTGAGTAGTTTCCGAGTTAAATCCTTTCAAACAAAGAAAATTTTAGGGGGCTGAGTTGCCTGCGTCCGTAGGAGTGCACCCTTAAAATGGAATCCCTACGCAACTCTGCCACGGCTTCGGCCACGGCTGGTTACCACCCACCGGACGAAGCCATGGCGTGAAGTGACCTAGTCGTGTTTCGGGATGTAGTCCGGTGCAACCGTTGTGGGAGACAGGTTTGGGCAGTTGCATCAACTCCTTAACTATCGTTCTCCCAAAATCTATCCACTCTACTAAAGAGTGAATAGATTTATTCTGGATATACGTGCTCCATCCTCGGCCACACCATCGCTTACCATCATGGGAGTAGGTGCCCAGACTTAGATCCATTTTTGATTAAAAAAACAACAGAAAAAAAAGCAATAATAAGCGGGAAGCGAACCCGAGATCTCACGTTGAGTAGTCGCACTTGAAACCACTAGAGAAACAACGAGGCAGTCCTTAAATCAAAAATTGAATATCTAATCTATAGCTATCTTATAGCTATCCATACCCTTCTCCAGTCCTCTTTATAACTACACGTCGCATAGAAACTTGTCATTACTGTCAGGTAACACAATTATTGTGGTGTTCGCCCCCAACACGTTGCGGTCACGTGTATCTTGGACGGTAATGGGCTGTGGGCCGATACTTGGCTCACCACCATTAAGGTTAACTTGTTATTTTTTTTTCTAACATACAAGATGTGCGTTGAATGATAATTGGTTTAAACAATACACATACATACATACTGGTTGAATGATAATATTATTATAGTGTTAAACAATTTTTGGAAATGAATATTTAATAGAACTACGCAGTTATAATTTTACATGCTACAATACTCTAGTTAAACATGTGATCAAATAGAACTGATTGTGACACCTTATATACGTTTTTATGCAAATAAATATTCTTATTCTACGATAGTAGAGTTCCATTGTTTATCTCCGAAGATCTACATTAGATCCTAATTAATATATTATAATTAAAACCTCCCTGAAAAATATGTATTTAAATAACGAAAACCCCATCCAAATCAGATAAGTAGTTTTTGAGAAAATCTCGGACATACTAAAATAACATACATACGGGTCTAATACAGGACCTCCCTTTTTTGAGGACGGTATATTTTTTTTTAATAAATTTTTGTGTTTACGGGTTTCCGGTCGCCATAGCAGTTTTAGCGGTCCCAAATAAAAAAGAAATCTAAAACTTTATTTAAATTAACAAATATAACTTAATTCATTATTCAGTTATTTCAAGCAAGATTGTTATTCAATGCCCATTACTGCTCGTAATAAATATTTGGACATAAGTTTTGTAGGGATTTCATTCAACGATAGTCCAAAGCAAAGCGTCAATCAAACAGTCATAATATAAAATACCCTCAGTTCATTCTACATAGGTATGCAAACCTGGTCGGGTCATTTTCGGAACTGGTACACGAGGCGACAGTGTGGATGCAAGAGTCGGGGTAGGCTGACCACAGTGAAAGTACCCTAATAGGTACGTAGTAGTGCTCATGGCCCCTCTATACATTGCAACCTAAATTAAGTAAATAAGGTGTGTCAGACTGGGTTCGATTCCCAGGTCAATCAAAATGTCATTGTAGTTTTTCTGTTAGGAAATTCTCAGAGTTTTTCTCACCATTTAGGACCCACACATGAGACTTAATAACAGCATTGGTGAAAGGTGGGAGTACAACTTCTTACCACTTCGGGAATACACGCGTGATGCTAATGTTCAGTGAGTCAGAATCGTAGCAGAATTTAATAGGCTCTGCCTACCCCAATGGAAAACAGGCATCATTGTTTCTATGTATATAAATAAGAGCGCCTTCAATCAAATTGAAACTGATGAATTAGTTAAAGTAGTAACATTAACTGTTGGTTCACCATGATCCCCCCTCTCTAACCCTTCCCATTTAATTGGCGTTCCAGTTATGATAACATATCAATTTACAGCCGCAACGATTAGCAAATCAAAGGTCCCAGCCCAACTTAATACAAAGCTATCAAATTAACACGATTATAATCGATTCGCTTCAACCTAAAGGTCCCAATCGATAAATTATTAATCGATCCAGTCATAGCAAAGGTGCCGTCGGAAATGTCCTTGATTACGAATTAATCGGATCCCGTACGATCGAGTGTGAATTTGTGAACCGATATTTGCGCGTTAAATTCGATAACGATTCATTAACTGGGTGTTTTGTATAGTTAGCGTAATTTTAGTTAGGTACTGCAATGATTATGTAAACTTTTCCAGATAATCCTATTACGGATAAAAGTTATAGGAACTGCGAATTCCTGAACATTTTTTACATACCCACATTTCGCCAATGCTGTTCTTAAGTCTCATGTAATAGCTGGTGAGCCTATTGCTCTCTATCGGGCACAATTCTTCCGGACTGCTACTGAGAATTTCCTAACAGAAAAACTCAATAACGCCCGAATTTGACCGACACGGGACTCCAATCCGAGAGCTCAGGCTCAGCAGTCGCACTGGGGACCACTAGATCAACGAGGAAGTTCGTTTGGTACACTCTTGCGAAACAAAGTGAAGACGATAAAATTTGAAAGCGTAAAAGGAAAATAATAGAAGTTTCGGTTTATAATGTACATATATACAAATAATCACGCCTGTTTCCCTTTGGGGTAGGCAGTATCTGCCTATTGATTTCCTCTTGCTACGATTTTAGCAAATCTCTTTCGCTTCATTTAAGTATGTTCATTTACCTCTTCAGTTTTAAATTGCTCTTGATCTATTTATTAAGCCGTGACGATGGTAAGAGACCAGACGGCATGTCATTACTGCCGTGGAAGATGAGTAGGACTCTGGTATATGTCATCCCATATTTCCAGCCCGGTGTGCTGCTGCTGCTGCAGCTGCGGAGACACTCAAGCGGCGAAAATATAATAATTTTATTAGTAATTATATTTTTGAGCCGTTTGGGGTTGAAACACTCGGGTCGTGGGGTCCGAGCGCTCGCATTCTTTATAAGGAGATCGCAAGGCGATTGGTCGACACTTAACGTGACCCAAGGGCTGGTCTCTATTTCGCACAAAGAATAAGTATTGCCAATCAACGTGGCAATGCTGACAGCCTTTTGAGTACACTCCCAGTAGACTGCGACGCGGACAAATTTTTCGATCTCTAGTTTTAGTTTAGTTATTAGTTTTAAAGACTATACTCTGTTGCTTACAAACTTTTCTTGTCTTGTAAAGTTTCACAGCCATAACTGTGAGCTCGACCTCACTGTATACTGAATGTATTGTTTGTAGATAATTATGATTATATAATATATGTATATAAGTATAAAAATTTACTAAATCCGTTATTATGTGAATTTAAAAACGAAGTATTGCTTCGTAATCTGTTGGCTCTCTAATTAGTAGACACAATGGAAGTTTATTGATTATGAACTACGTATTTGTACGTGGCTAAAGAAAATTGAATTATATATTCAAATGGTCTTATATGAGGGTCTTCATTAGCCCACCTGTTAATGTCCAACGTTTCTATATACATTTTCATAGTTAAAGAAGTTATTACTACTCTTGATATCAGAGACACATATATATACCTACATGATCCTGACCGATTTCAGCCAAAGCGAACTAGCTCTGTCTATTGAGAACATCGGTGGTGCGCTCTTAGGTGACTGATTAAGCCAATTTTAGCAGTGAATGTGCGTTCACATTTACAGCAAGTCAGCATCCGATGTAGTAATATTGGATGGCCGCGAGCGGTCGGGCCTTTAGCTTGTCTCGTTTAGCATCGAGCTCTTCTTTACGTCGCCTTTCAAACTCAAACTCCTTGGTGCTCACGGTATGCCTCCACAATGACCTATCCGCTGCCCTTGGCCCCCATTGTGACGTCTCTTAGTCACACCGCTTCATGTGGCGCTTAAGCTTATCCTTGTACCGCAGGCGTTGGCCGCACACATAGCTGGTACATCATGTGTTTTGACACAAAAGAGGAACACTTCTAATCCATCTACTTTATATATTTTCTATCCTAAAGGGGACTTTGACCGCCTCGTTGGTCTAGTGGTCGCAAACGTGGTTACTGAGGTCCTGGGTTCGATTCCCAGGTCGGGCAAAGTATTATTGAGTTGATCTGTTAGGAAATTCTCAGTAGCAGCCCGGAGTCAGGAAGTTGGTGGTGTGACACCCCCGGGCTTCGGAGAGCACGTAAAGCCGTCGGTCCTGCGCCTGATCTCTCTCCAGTCGTGTCGGATTGCCATGCCATCGGAATATGAGAGTGAACGAAGAGGGACCTGTTTTTGCGCATACACTTGTGCACTATAATATCTCCTGCGTACTTGGCTAATCTCCGTTGAGATAAGCCGCCGTGAACGAAATACGGTCGGAAGGAGTATTATTAGTATAATATTATTATCCTAAAGGGGTTATTTTGGTTAACATTCGGGAACAATTTCACACTTGAGAGTACTCAGTTGTTCCATAAATTTGTCGAGTAACTTAATTATTATTGTAGGTATCGGTTACAGCATTTTCGGTACACGATAATTGGATTTTCGATCCATATACAATATTTCAATGCACGACATCTTTTGAAACTCGTTCGAAACGGGAAGGTTGCGAGGTACTAGAGGTTTGGTCATGCTTCGGTGTTGAAAGTTTAGACTAATACTGATAGATGGCGCTACTCAGCATTGTGAAGTCATTGAACTTTACTAATCAATACTTTGTTTCATGGCTTACGTACGTACTGGCTATCTCGAATCTCGATTCCCATCAGATTTATGATCACTTTTTAGTATATTGCGTAGTATGTTACAGCTAGTCTATGGTGAGCAAAAATATTAAAAACATACGGTGCAATGTCTAAAAGGTGACCATGACTAAGTTGTTAAAGAGAAAGCCAATAGATACGTAGACCTTCGTTATATAAGAACTGGCTTTAAATACGAAATATGTATTAATTATTGTTCTACGGTTATTAGGTACTCACGTGCATTCTTCGGGATTGCCCGACTCGCGATATCACCGCGAGCTCAGCTCATGACTCAGGGCTCCATTCGAGTTCGAAACTAGTCGGGAAATCCCGAAGAATGTACGTGAGTGACCAATAATTAATACGAAATATGTAGCTTCCTCTCAGGAGAACAAATAGGTTATTGTACTTTTTCTACAAATTTTCACACATTTACTAACTTTTTTATTTACCAGGGACAACACTATTAACGAATTAGGTACTTTGAAATGTTACCTACCTTTCAATTTTATTCAAATGTCTATTGCCTTATGTTTTGAAGTCATCTGTGACCTAATAGATTTTAAGTCACAAATATCGAGAACCTAAATTGAAATGGTGAATAGGTTGCTTCATGTCCAGCGGAGCAATTGTGCAGCTGACTAGCAATGACAATACAATTTGCTATACTTTGCCATTGCGCTGTATGATCTAAAAAGTAAAAATCCTGCCACATCCTCGACTACAAAGATCGACGCAATGTATATTGTCCAATTAAAAGCTGTTGCTATTTCCAATTCTAATTGCCATTGCCAATACGCAATTGCGCAATTTACTTTTAAAGCTTTCATTTACTATTAGCATTACAGTATTTAATTCATGTTATATTATTAAGAAGTTCATTTTTTTTTTTCTTAATAAACACTTTTGGCTACAATCTCAGCTCCTTGACACGTGTCAATTAAGAATATATCAAAGTTAGCTATTAAAACATCTAATAGGCGAAAAAGAATATTATTAGGTAGGTCATCATTGGACTAGTGGTCGCTAGCACGACTGCTGAGCCTGAGGTCCAGGGTTCGATTCCCGCGTCAGGCAGTGTTATAGAGTTTTTCTGTTAAGACATTCTCAGCAATGACCTGAAAGTTTGGAATTAAGGGCTGTGTGTACCTACACACAGCCCTTAATTCCAAACTTTCAGCAATAGGTTACATGACGCTTTATTACAGCACTAGAGAAATATGGGTTTAATACATCATGTGCTAACTCTAGCTATCATTTAGGAATACAGGTGTAATGCTATGTTATATATAGGTTGGTATCTAGTTTTGTGGGGAATCAATCAAACAACAACATTATAAAAATCACAGTCGTTTATTTAATAATAAATACTGGTAATAATTAGGATAGACATAGAGATTTACGAAAAAATCTTTAGCGTAATGAAAGGTATTTTAAAATACTAATTAAATACCTAAGAATGTTGAGTACATACAATTTCATATCGCCTACGGGTGATGTTATAAATGAATAATAAACTAACGTATGAAAATTCTCTAAATAAGGAACTTAAAAATTAAGTCATGGGCCCGATCTCCTATAAAATCTTAACAACTATCCCCTATGGGGGGTACGTATAAACAATCTATATTTTATCTGCGTACTAAAAAGCTAAAGTATTTCGAAAACTATTTTATTATTATAACTATGAACATGCTATCAGAATCCGTGATGATCAAAGTATTTTGGAATAGAATCGGACTTAAGACCGTTGAGCTATATGGGGCATACCCCATTAAGTACATCCCTAATATTAAAGCATAGCTAGCTGTGACAACACGTTTATATTAAAAAACAAACTCCCATTAAATCTACGAGCCTGAACACCTCATCAGCAAACATACGAAGCTCAAATCAACTTATAACATTAAAATTTATCATTAGGAATGATTCATTAATATCCACTTGGTACACAAATACCACTACCGAACCACGACAAGATTCACTTAACTCCGATTCCATCAAAATCGACAAATTAAAAAAAGTCATCGCCAACTGTGCAGGCGATTTTGTGCATGTATCTACTGCATCATCTTCAATTTGAACTTTAACACGAAATAAGAGATTACTCTAATGAAGACGAAGAGTGCGCTAAGTGCGCCGACATCAATCCAGAAATTGGCTTTATCCATCGTCATTTCCTTCAAGAACAAGTTAGGATTCCTGAAGTGGCAGTAGGCTTCGGAACAATGAAGTTTCTCTCTTCCATATCCGTAGACTGCTAACATTGCCCCTTCGAATCCGTATCTAACATAACTGAGGTAAGTTAACCACTGCAGATAGCTCGGAATCGCGTTGAAGTTGACGAAGAACCCTGAGAAGAGTACTACAGGGATTGTAGTGACTGGTCCAAGGTAGACCCCGGTTTCGATTTTCATAGCGGCCCCGATGAGCAAGCCGAGGGATTGCGCCACCAGGGCCGTGAGTATGTTAATGGTTATAAACATGAGTACACGATCCGTTTGCATCGGTTGGCCGGTCATGAAGTAGACTATCATTACGTAGACACCGCTGAAGACAATCTGGAAGAAGATAAGGTTTTCAATAAACTGTAATAGCAGAAATCTAGGTGGATGAGTGGTACCTTTTTTTAATTATCTTGTGTGCTTATTAATGCCATCTGACTGCGAGGGATATATCGGACTCTTATTAGCTAAAACCACAAGGCCATGTCAGCACATAAAGAAGGGGCACCTTCTGGGGGTCTGAAAGAACACTTTGGCTGAATCATAATAGGATCTTAATATGATTCATTTCACAATTCGTAAAATGGCCAGTGGACAAATCATGATATGATTTGTGCGTTCAGTTCATAAACAGTAATTCATCTTTGACAGTTTTCTATGAAGATTCGTAAAATGGCTCACAAAATAGAAATTGCTAATGTGTCTAAGAGCAGAATTTAGAATAAAGATAAAAAGATAAGAAGTTATTCAATTCAAATAATAATTAAATTTTAGGAGAAATGCTTAAAGCGGCCATATTAGACCCCCTGCGCCGAGCCTTTGGAAGCTCCCGGAGATAAAGATCGTTTCTGCTCTTCAACATTGCAATCTAAGATATTGACTTTTATACCGTTTTACCCTTGCTACTTTCTCATGACTAGAATCATCAACATAACCGGGACCTTTCTTTTTTCTATACCTAACATTCTTACGAACGTGCCAACTAGTTTTGTAACTCGGAATTCGCGTGCCTATAAGTAATTTAATGCAAATAAACGCTTTGGCTTAAAAATTTTGGTTTTCCTTTTTTTGTTTCTTGTATTACTTAGTAGTTTTGCCCACGTAATTGATGTTAATCAAAATTATAAGTACAACGGCTTCAATTCTAATGAGGCAAGCCGAAATTAAATTTAGAACATTCCTGTCTTTTATTAACAGTTACTAAATGAGCAAGATGAGACGAATCAAGATAAGTCGAATTCGAATTGAGGCACGTCAAATTAAAATCTCCGAACGTTTTTAGTAGGTACAGTTTACGTTTTTAGGTGGCCTCAAAAATTTGAGACTTCAAAAGAAAATTGTATGGAAATTTTAGGTTGACATGATTATATTTGAATTTGACGTCATCCCGTCCCGCTCTTATAATAACGATTAGTAAAAGACAGCAATGCTCAAAATTTTATTTTATTTACTTCATTAGAATTGACGCCATTTGTAAGAACCAAAATCACGGAACACAAGAGTTAAAAATATCAATTTAAAATTAGCAATATGGATCATTCATAGCTTTATTGACTTTATTGATAAACAGATACTATTGACCACATGTTTTTCCATTTGATTATCATCGTGGAAGAAACCATTACAAACATACAGGTGTCGATTTTAATACCTTATTTATTATATCTATTTACATATTGTGTCTAAGTCATTGTTATATTTTGACATTGACCGTGCCATGTCAATATTGCAATTCCCATTATGGCTATGTAGGTATTTAACATTATGATAGTGCTGATCAATTTAGCCTCAATTGATTTGACAAAGTACGATACTTAGCAAGCGGCGAATTAAATCTGTAACATAAACGTCACTATGGCACTACAGAGTACAGAGTAGGGCCTCCTCCTTTAACTAGAAGACAAGAGTTTTTATCATCACGTTAGCTTAGCGGGTTGGCTATATCCGTAAGGTGGGTATCAACTCAATATTATTGGATAATTAAACTAGTGTACTTTTCAGTAATATGCGACATACAATTCAAACAAACAAAGGATTACGAAACAATATATTTTCTTCTATAAACTGTTCATTAATATCGAGTATAATATACTATTATTTCTTCCGAAATGACTACTATATTCGACCTCAACAAGACATTATTTGGCCTTTTTTATGAAGGCATCATTTCATACCGAGTCCCCTCCGTGCCTCAAAGAGCACGTTAAGCCTTTGGTCCCAGTTTTTCTAATTAAGATCTATGACAGTCGTTACATGTAGTCATATGCCAGAAAGTCTGACAACCAGTCATACCCAGTCACTGGGTTGTGGAGGTCAGTTAGGCAGTAATTTTTTGTAAAATACTGATATTAAGTAGCATCAGGTTTGACTTGAAGCTGACCCTACTGTAACTGGCAAAAAAATAGACAGCTTAAAAATGAAAATTCATTGAAATTACCTGGAACGGTAGATCCGCCATGGTTTTAGCGAAGTAGAAGGCTTTCAACGAATACCAGTAGTTCAAATGCTCTCTCACAAATACACTCATTTCAGTAGGGACTGGAACAAAAACATAATAATATTATAACACAGGTTTTTAGATCCACGTTTGACAAGAAATTGGAAGCCAAAGAAGATGAATCTAATGTGAAATCCGTTAGTAATATTGACGGGATCAGCTACCAAAAATATGAAGGGCAATCTTTCAGTGATGGTGTTAATAAAGATATCAATACAAATTAGATTAGTGTAATACTCACATGTAAGAATGGTAGGCATCATAGCAGTAAACATAGTGAACATCACAGTAAAGAATATACAGCCAGCATTGCTCATAACCTTCGCAGCATCCCTTCCAATGTCATAGTACAGAAAACCAATCAGCAGTCCAACCACCGTATGAGAACAGAGCCTTAAATGCGTCAACATCTGATCTCGCAAAATGCTCTTAAAGGTACGTTTTAATAGGATCCAGAATTGCTTCCATCCTGATGTTGGGAAGCCGGTCTTGACAGGTTTCTTTGTGAAGCTTTCACTGGAGTCGAGGAGTGAAGTGGTGCAAGTAACGGGTGCAAGGTTTGTGGAGTTCGGTAAAGCGTTCTGTTTTTCGGGGTTTGTGACTGGTTCGGACATGTCTATCACAGTGCAGGTTGGTTTGTCTGCAAAACGATAAATAGATTTTAGATTTTGGTTAATTTTTAAACCTCGACGCAAAAAAAAGGTCATTAGTTTAAAGCATATGTCCATGGCATCATAGTTTCCAAATAGATTCCGAACCGATTTTAATGCGATTTTTTAAATTATCTTTATCTAAATAAACCTGCGTTAAATATAATACTATTTTTGTGGCTGTAATGTCGTATCTGCTTAAGTTCACAACTAAGTTCAAGTATATCACAATCATATTATTTGTTTTATTATATTTAATTTTTAATACTTCCTCATCGACACTTATCAGTATGTTATCGTTTTATGATACGCAAATTTCGACCAAAACGATGATAGCCTCCAAATTATTTTTTATCAGGCATAAATTACTTACATACTAAGTACATACTAAGTGCAACTGTACTACGAGTAGACACGCAACTATAATTTCTACAATATCTTTGGAAGAAATACAGCTAGATCTTTGGAAGAAATCAGAGTATGAAAGACCTTCACAGATGTCGTGCTACACTCCTACCGATTAATACCACACAGTCCTGCGATAACTTGAACTTAAAGATCTCACAAGAAAGACGGTCTGATCGATTCTGATGTAGATTATCCAATCTAAAATGAGAGAATTCCTATATTATACTTATGTAACCACTATAAGGTGAGCAACTACGAGTGACATACGCGTCGCTAAACTTAGGAGACATCAAACTAATCAGATCTTTAGTTGGTACGTGACCACTAAAATTGAACGTCAAACTAAAATTATGATATGGAATTGTTTATTAGACCTATCTCTTGATTCATTCAGTCTCGATGTTATAGTGTATACTGTTATAGTGACCACTAAAATTGAACGTCAAACTAAAATTATGATATGGAATTGTTTATTAGACCTATCTCTTGATTCATTCAGTCTCGATGTTATAGTGTATACTGTTATAGTGACCACTAAAATTGAACGTCAAACTAAAATTATGATATGGAATTGTTTATTAGACCTATCTCTTGATTCATTCAGTCTCGATGTTATAGTGTATACTGTTATAGTGACCACTAAAATTGAACGTCAAACTAAAATTATGATATGGAATTTTTGTTAAACGTATTTCTTAATTCGTCCAGTCTCGCTGCTAGAGTGTATACTGTTATAGTGACCACTAAAATTGAACGTCAAACTAAAATAATGATATGGTTTTCGCTGTTATAGTGCCTGTTAGTAAAAGTTAGCAATGTTTTATTTTTAGTTGGGCTGTCTTCATCTACTTTTCACAAAACATTCTCACCTATCACAACGGCGAGTGCTTCTGCCTTCTGAGTATTGTTCTTGCTGGTTTGATTATTGTAGTTTACGTTCTGAGGTCCTGAAGACGATGACGATGAAGATGATGATTGGCCTCGGCCGCAGTTGCCTTTGTTCACGGCCATCACCAGTTTGTGCACCCAGTCGCCGTGCTCACCTGTTGCTACCTCCATCACTGGAATAGATTAAGAAGTGAAGGTAAAGATACTGTTAGCGGTATTATAGAAATATATAAGGCTAGCTTCAGCCAGAATAATTAAAATCTTTCATCAAAAATAAATTACTCCGTTTCACTGGCACCCGTATCATATTTTTAATCTGTGCAAGATTTTATTGAATTCACTTCAGTGGATAAGGCGTTAAGAAGTACCTGATGAACGACAAAACTTTTGGATTTATAATATTAGTAGGTATGGATTATGGATTTTTTTTTATGGACCACAAGCAGCAGTGTAATTAAACATTAATCTAAGTAGATATATTATTTAGCTAAACGGAGAACCCAATTCTACCAACTACATAACATTACATAGCAATCCTCAATCGCATAGCAACTGACACTCAAATCGGTTTTTGTGTCTTCATAATTTATTAATCTACTGCGTTTAAAAATAAATTTAACAAATTCAGCCTTTATCCTATTACAACGTCACGAGGTCGTTTCATGATGTACCTTTATTTAAACAGGTTACGTTATTTTTTCCTGTACTTTTTCAACAAAGTTTTATAACAAGAATTTTAATTTCATCACAAGTGCTTTGCAGATAGATCTTGAAATGCATTACCATAAAAATATAAAAAACATTAATGAGCATTCAAGTTTTGAAGTATATTTTTTTATTAAACTATGTACGTAGGTACGTTGTAGTCTTAATGACAATTAAAATTGTTAGAATTTTTATGTAAATAAACATCTAATTATATTATAAGAGCCTAAAACTTAATTAGCTATTGTGAAGAAGAATATAGTGAGGAAACGAAAAAATGTTAATAATGCTGTCTCTGATCTCAAATATGGTTTAATCAATCATGCGATAAGAAGCCCAGCGGGTTATTCATATATTTGAGTGTTAAATCGATACAATGTCAATTCATACTATTTACAAACAACTATAAAAAGAAACTTTGAAGACAGAAGTGCGTATGATCTACTTCACAGATCATTTTGTTTACGATTCAAATAACTGTTCCAAATTGAATGAGACCGATCTCGTTGGACCAAACGAACTTTATTAAAATAAAAATATCGCTTGCTTTTTGTTTCAGTTTCATACTATTTTGATAGCAATTGATCGGAATAACTGATCCAATTGATTGGACTTGGAATAGAGCAAAGTATTCGTAGATGAAATGTAAAATATGACCCACTTAAACGTAAGCAATGTAAATCAATCAAATCGATAATCGATTTCAATGATTTATTGAGCAACGCCATTACGCATTCACGACGTCTAAATATGAAATTTAAAGTAACCCCTTGGTATTTCTATCAGTATTATATTTTCAGAATTGAATATATGTTATGTTATAAAATTAAAACAGTGAACAATTCGGCAATAATTCCTAAAAGCAATCGAGAACGCAGCATGCCCAGATGGAGATGTTGGGATGAATTTGATTCGTACTAAAACGATTGGCCGCATACGGCAGTGGACAAAGATAAATGGAAAAAGGGAAGGGGCCTTTGACCATAAGTGGAATACTATCAACTGATAATAAAAATAATGTGATAGATATATTGCAGTATAAGGGGATAGCCAAAACTTTAGCAGCATGCCCCCAAATAAATTTGGATAAGGGCAGGGGGAGGATGATGAAGGGACTAGCAGTCTAATGAAATACGGTGGTCAGAAACACAAGCTAGTAAAGTTAATTTGTAAAATAGTTTTCAGTGCCTGGAGTATTAATCCGGTGGACGTAAATTCAAATTCTACTTACGGCCGTATTTATCTTTACACACAAAATACAAATAATATATTAAATATATAGTTTTTTATCTTGAATATAAAGAACATTTCACCAGCATCAATAAATCACAATGAATAATTGCCAATTATACGAACAACCACAAAACAAAGAAACGGAGTTTATTTAATAAATATTTTCTTTATAATAATCTAATTTAACAAGCCTTTGTTTTGGAATTAACTAATAGGTTTAATTTGGCTGACCTTTACTTTTATTGAGCACTTTCATGTTTTTCGGTAGTAATATTTTCTTGATATTTGATATAATCAATTTTGTTGATGGAGAAATAATTAAAGTGGGTAATTGTAAGGTATAGGTAAGTATAGAAAACTATACCGGGTTACATATTTTTTTTATGTAGACTAATTAGTGCTAGGCAAGTAATAAAATGGTTTTAAAAATAGTTCAAGGTTATGGTGATAGAGTAGTGTTCAATGTTGTTTAAGAATGTAATTAATTGCAGTGTTTTATATACCACTGTAGTAGCAAATAAGCGTACAGGACTGTTGGTAAGTGGTTACCGTAATCTTTGGACGCTCGCAATACCAGAGTTATTTATTTATTTTATATTCATGTACAAAGATGGTAGACTTAATGCATCAATCAATTACAGATATCACTATCACTCGCATGTTATCGACCCTGTAAGAGGATGCACCGACAATATACGGGATCAATAAACTGTCCACCCCTACCGCCAGCATCATGCTTCCTTCAGGAACAATTGTAGTTTTATTATTATTATTTGTCTTTAATTTCAGATCAACTAGAAACGAACTAATGTGTACAATATAGTTGACAATTATTAAAATTATAGAAATTGTATTCTACTTACCATAATCAGCAGGATTGTGGTAACTCGGACAGTGAAGACCCATAGAGGACAAAAACGGCACTAATCCACTAACTCTCCCTTGATATATACACTGCCCGTCGGCCAAAGTGTACAAAAAGTCAAACATCTCAAAAAGCCTTGCGGACGGTTGATGTATAGTGCATATGATAGTTCTACCGCCACGTGCTAGTGACTTCAGTAGCGATATACATTGGAAACACGATGAACTATCCAGTCCTGATGTAGGCTCATCGAAGAACATCACAGGTGGATTGTTAACTAACTCTAAAGCTATGGACAGCCGCTTCTTCTGGCCGCCTGATAAATTTATAGTCCTCGTATCACCCGTTTCTGCTAGCCCCAACATTTCCAAAATCTCCTGTATTACGATCTTCTTGGCAGTGACTGTCATGTCCTTCCCTAACTTTAGATTCGCCGACACTTTCATAGCTTCCATCACAGTGAGGTGTGGTAACAAACAATCGTCCTGCATTATGTAACAGGACAATTTTCGGAACCGTCTCAAGTTTCTCTCCTTTCCGTTTATGAGTATCGATCCGCTGACATTGGACGTTCTGGAAGCAGAAAGTGTATCGTAAACGCAAAACGGAATTCGGAAAATTTTGGCACTACTCCAATTGAAGCATTCCGTCATTTGTCAGTTTCTGAAACTGCTTACGAAAGGAAAAACAATTCAGTTTATACTGCGAATATATCGCACCGTGATGTCTTTGTGATAAGTAGGTAACATGACATGATTCATCTTTTTTTGTGTACATGCATACAAAAGCTGACCCAGAGTTCAGCTGACATCAATACCTGACCCCAAATAATATTTGCAAAGTAATATTTTTACATTTAATATTATAACGTATCAAACGGTAGCTTTATAATAGAAGATTATTTTTTTACATACTTGTATCCCGCTAAGATGTTCATAAGTGTACTTTTTCCAGCCCCTGAAGGCCCCATAATGGCTGTGAGTTCACCAGATCTAAATGTTCCATTTATGCATTTGAGCAAAGCTTTGTATCCCCTTTTTCTTCCCTCACTGACTGAGTATGATAAGTCGGAGAACTCAATGTCTACCGGAGGACGTTTAGGCAAGTGTGTGAGCGTGGCCATCGGTTTCTTCTGGTCTCCATAACCGTTGGGTATTTTTGGAAGGCCTGTCATGGCTGTTGTGCCGGCACCACCGTTGCACAGGTTAATTTGTGAGCCTCTGTAACAAAGTATAGTTTTATATTAAAATCTTGAAAACTGATATTGTGTTTTCAACTTCTTAGAAGTTTTATATTCCTAATAAAACTCCATCAAACAATAAATCCAAATGGTAGATTGTCAATAACGCCATTTCTGTCGCGTTACCCGTGACCGAAACTTTTTTTTACGTGAGCCTGACTTTAACCCGTATAATTATTTTGAATTTGAACCTAATAATAAGCTGTTTGACATCAATTAATGTTATGTATTAATATGGTTATTTTTAGATCATTGCTCTAACGATAATTCTTAAATTTTGCATAATTTCTCATCCAAAGCAAAATAGACCGAGCGAACCAATTATGTATACTTAAGATCTAATGTACCTACTCTATTTTATGTGAAATAAATATATTAATATTAACCTCGACCAAACTTTGAAAATGTATGTCTCCTTCTAAATAAGTAGATCTTGATTACTCCTTCTTACATATTTTAATGACGTCAAGCTAAATTTATGAAATATATCATTATTATCATCCCAGATAGGAATAAAACAATGACTTTTAATTATATTTAATGTATAATCAAATATAATTAATTAATAATTGGTAAGTAGTATAAATTATGGAAAAAGCGTTAAATTAATGTTAAACTAAAAGAATAATATTCTTAGCTTTTATGTAGACGACATCATTATTTGCTTCACTATTATTGTCATTGTAGATAGGCAAATCACCTTGAACTGCTACTTTATTAGCTAAGACCTTCCTTTTTATAGGGTCTGTAGGTCTTGAGTGCTAACATTCATTTTCTTTTCTGCCATTAGAGTCTAGGCAAAGGTTAATAGAACGCCATTAGAATTATCATTTACTTTTCATTGAGTTTTACGAAGCAAAGTAAATGAAAATACTTCACAACTAGTTTACTTTGGCGGCATGTCATGAAAATTCACCAAATTAGTTTCATACATAATTTGCGTTATATTAAGGCTTTTCACGTAGTCGGGACAGGTATGAAATTTTTCGTAATTGTTCCAAACACGGCTATTACAGAGTTGTTTGCATAAATTCTTGCTGTCATGTCAGTTATTCAGTCATTTACAACACGCTGGACTGTTGCCAACTGGTATTGTTGGTATTGCGAAATAATTCAACTGAATCCAATGGGCTGTATACTTGAGTATAATATTTACCACTTGAGATGAATCTGAGTTGAATTTTATTGTGATAATTATATGCCAAGAAAAATAAGCAAAATGGAGTATACTGAGAAAAATAAAGTGACGCGTTATTGTTATTGAAGAGCACTGTGATTCCATAACACACGATTTAGAGATTTCGCCAAGGAAAAAGTTGTTCCATCAATAATATAAGAAGCTGCTTTTATGTATTAAGCCATTAGCGATAATCATAATGCTAATAGGGTACTAAGCGACATCATTGTTTGCGGAAACTTCACCAAGGACGATAACGCAATTCACGTAATGGACGAGATACATTCAATTATATGTTGACGAAAAGATAATGTTTATGTTGAAGGAAGGTCGGTAGCTGCTGATATCAAACTTCCCCCAAAAGGCCATTCCAGTCAATCCCTTTAAGATTGCACTCACATAATTGTATACATCGTGTACAATTATGTGGGTCCGGACTTCAAAGTTATCTTGACCTTAGAGCTTGTTCCGGGGGCTCTTTTCAGAGGTTTTTTTTTTAAATTCAAATTGCAGTCGACGATGGAATAAATTAACTATATAGAAACAAAACTGGCAACATCTATTTATAGAAATAAAATCAATTATAATTTATGAGCCTCCAGTATCAAATAGTTTGATGGTTTTGGAGCTAAAATTATTAACGCCTGCGCCCCTTTTAGAAATAAGAAATTCAATGCACAGCTAGCGATTTTGAAATCTATGACTTCTATGTTAACTTCTACTTTCAAATCCATAAACTTATAACGAGACCTCTTAATTATCAATGTGTCGGAGTCTACGACGTCGTAACAGGTTCAAATCTTGGAAGTCCATTGAAATAAATACCATGCGTAGACCAGAATCCAAGTACGTCTGTAATCACATGCATTTTATTGGGGTTGCCCAACTAGTTTTGCACTCGACCGGATTAGGGGAATCATAAGCTGATGCGGTGGAGTCGCGAAGCGAACTGGTACTTATAACTCTTTATGAATATGACTCACAAAAGGTATTACTTATATGAAAACTAACGAATTCTACGAACTTAAGTAGGTACGTGCTGTTGGAATAGTTGCTACATATGTGTCGAAAATCAAATCCCTTTGTTAAATTCGGATTATCATGATAATGAGCTTTCCGTACGCTGAATTCTGTGTTCCAAATAAGATTTTAAGGGCTAGTTTAAGCTTTGGGTTAGTTTTGTTTATTACAGGATTAAAGCATAATCTGGCGAAGTCCCTTAATGTACATTTTAATTAAGAGGTTACGCCCAGCGTCACAAAGGTACACAATTTTCAAAAAAACCTTCAAAACACGTGGTTTTCTATAATTTTAAGGCAAAGTGCCCTCGGATATTATAGTCCACTCTTGCATTTATTCTTTTGCTAGTTTTTATTTTGTAGGTATGCTTAAATGAGTTTACTTTTTTACACAGATAGCATCACACCTATATTTCTGGAAAGGTTAGGCAGAGGATGTACCTATACAATTGTACAACCACATTTCAACGATGCTGTTATCAAATCCAGATGGTGAGCATTTTTCCGGGAGGCGTAAGTTGAAATCTGGCTTACGTCAATAAGTTACTTTCCAAAAAAAAAACTAGAGTTTCTGCGCATGTTGCGTTAATGCGCTTAAACATCCTCGTTGGTCTAGTGGTCGCAGTCGCGGCTACTGTGCGTGAGGTCCTGGGTTAAATTCCCAGGTCGGGCAAAGTGTCATTGGGTTTTTTCTGTTAGGAAATTCTCAGTAGCAGTATGGTGTGATAACTCCGTGCTTCGGAGAACACTTAAAGCCGTCGGCCTTTCGCCTGATCTTTCTCCGTTCGTGTCGGATTGCCATCCCATCGGACTATAAGAATGAAGGAAGAGGGATTGCATTTGTATTTGCGCATACGCTTGTGCACTATAATATCTCCCGCGTACTTGGCTAATCTCCTCGAAGATAGACCGCCGTGACCGAAATACGGTCTGGAGGATCTTTTTTTTTATGTAAATGAAAGATTTATCGTAAACAGTTATAAAGTTTGTCAATAAATGAAAAAACCGTATCATACGGATTCTTAAGTGCTTGTAATCTGGTCTATATGAAATTAAAAAAAAATAAGTATGAAGATGTTGGTTACAGCAAAGATATATTCATAAATTCTTTGACGAATTAATTTGACCGTTACTCTATCAATAGTGTAACAGCTATTGACGTCAGAGTACTGCTCAAGACACAAGTTTCATCTGAATATTGCATCCGTCACAGGCCCGTTACAAACAATGTTTGTGAAACATTCTACTTGAATAAGACTGATTTTCATCTAGAATTTATTTAAATTACCGAACATTTCTAGGTCGATTTTGTGAAAGATGTTATGGCTAGAAAAGGAGTGGTAGTCACTCCTTTTCTAGCCATAACATCTTTCTAGATCTCTCCGATCTAGATGATGGCTGACAGAGTTGTATGGAAGAAAAAGACATGCTGCGCCGACTCCAATTAGATTGCGAAAAGGGTAGGAGTATAATGGCCGTACGATTAAAACATAGCATAACATAGCATCTCGCCGGTATTCTCCGAAGGAGAAGGCAGAGGTGTACACCCACATTTCACGAAAGCTGTTATTAAGTCCCATGTAATAAACGGTGAGCCTATTACCCTCAACCGGGCACAATTCCAAACTCCGGGCTGCTACTGAGAATTTCCTAACAGAAGAACTCAATAACACTTTGCCCGACCCGGGAATCGAACCCGAGACCTCCTGCTCAGCAGTCGCGCTTGGCACCACTAGACCAACGAGACAGATTTTCATCTAGAATTAATATGAGTTACCGAACATTTAAGGATGGATTTAGAGAAAGATGATATAGCTAGAAAAGATGATATAGCTAGAAAAGATGATATAGCTAGAAAAGATGATATAGCTAGAAAAGATGATATAGCTAGAAAAGCAGTGACTACCGAGATGACGGCGGACAGAGATGCATGGACCCCGATTAGATTGTGAAAAGAGTATGATAGCTGTACGATTAGCAATAGAAATTCAACACGGCCGTCATTCCTTATCAACAAAAACACAACTTCAGAATTCGCTTCCTATGCGTCAAATTGATTTAAAAATATATCAATATAAAGTCACGGTCGTGAGTAGGATTTGAACCTTCGCCATCCGGATGACTGCTCAAGACGCTCTGTCAACTAAGCTAACCCGATCTCTGCTCAATCAATCTTCCTCCAATCCAGCTACATTGGGGTCGGCTACCAGTAAAACCGGATGCAGCTTAATACCAATATTTTACATGGATTAACTGCCTATCTTCTCCAAAACCCAGTTACGGGGATGAGATCCCGACATACACTGACTAATCCGAATACTTTTATCACATGGATACGAAGTATAGTGACATCATCGTTATCTATTCAGTCTCGATACAGATGAACTGACATGACTATCTTTCCAAATAATTCAGAGGCGATTAACGAATACAGATACAAATAAATAAGAATATCAACTATTTTATTCTTAAAAAGAACCGTAAAGATTCTCGTACGCAGTAATGTTCGTGTGTGACCTTGGTACTGATATTAAGGTCATGTCACAGTTACCCCACCCTTTTCAAATAGCGTGTATACGCTCGTGGAGTATCGAATATCTACTACGGTGACTGACACTTTATTAATATTGTTCGTTCATGTACCGGAGCAATAGATTTTAGGAAATACGAGTTTACTTACGTAGAAAACATAAGGACTTACGTAACAGCATAAGTATGACATATCATCATGCCCAGGCGTGTGAATACCTGGCTTAGGCACAGGTTTACAGTTTTACACCTATGTTTCACCAATACTGTTATAAAGTCTCATGTTATAATATAATAGGTTGTGAACTTAATTTGCCATCTGTTTGACACAATTTCAAACTCGGGGCTGCTACTGAGAAGTGCATAACAGAAAAACAGAACAACACTTTGCCGAACGCGAAAATACATGTTCAAGAGCCGCGTTTGCGTCTCTGACACAAGATGGCCAGTTATGAATCGTATAAATCGACATGTGATTGGTCAATGACATAAAGCGGCCAGTTCTAAATCCAAATATCTGCAAATTTCCAGATTTGTTCGTCAAACCCCGACTTTGAGCTGAAACATCTATGACACACAGCCAAACTTGATTCTAACCTAAAGTAACTAAAATAAAAAGCAATCGTTTCAATTCTGCCACATTCAAAAGTAATTTTGCCTTTTTATTTAGCGACTCATATGGAAGTCAGTCAGTAGACCAATCAAGGCACAGTAACAGATGAATTAATTACTTGTCAAGTTACGGAAGCCATTAACGCAGGCGGTCTAGATTGCTTTGATATGGAAATCAATGGGAAATTTCTACATAATGGCCAGCGGAAAACGGAATCTTCTATATGACATTATAGTCTCACGCGGAAAGCGGTTCCCTATCAAGTACCAAGTCAGTAGGCTAGATTTTAATAACATTATATTCGATCATATCTTTGTGATGCACAGGTTAAATATACTCTCTTACTTAGATACAGCTATAGTTCTTCAGTACTTTACCCACATGGGCCTACTTAAAAATTATTATTATTACATATTTTAAATGATTTATTGTTAGAATCCAGTCTGCCTAGCCTTTTTCCAATTACTTTGGGATCAGCTTCCAGAGAAACCGGACGCAGCTTAATACCAGTATTTTACATTATGTAACTGCCTATCTGACCTGTAAAACGCAGATACTTTGTAACAGGATATCTCGTGGTATCACTGGTTGTCAGACTTTCAGGCCACTGAGTACCCGTAACGGCTCTCATAGATCTTAATTTACAGAATCTTAATTTAAGACAATAGCTACCGACGCCTTGATCGATCGATCTGTGCGGTGGTACTTAGCGAGTCCCTCAAATTATTTATTATTACAGTCTTCTAAATCATAAATGTAGGTAATTGTACTGTACTGAACATAACGTTCTCGTAGGTATACATTTAAATTCCTAATGGCATTCGTATTAAACATTCCGTCAAAAATTCAAATCTATCTCCCGGGTACAGTTTCCTGGCGTTGATAAAATCCAGCCTACCATAACTGTAACCTCCAATTTTAAAGTAAGCCTAACCTTGAAACATATTAAACTGCGGTATCGTACAAAATTAACGAACTAAGTAATGGGAGGGACAAAAGTGTCATTCCGACAAACCGAGCCAGCGCTCCTAATAATGTTTACCCAAATCTCGCTCATGAAAATATAAAAGCGGTTGTAGATTGGAACAGGAATAATTGAAAGGAAACGTTATTATACAGGAACCCACAAGAAACTGCTAAAGATAAAAGGATAGCAGTTAAAAACCACGAAACCCTTTTAAAGAGAAGTATGGCACTGACAAAATGTAATATTGTTTTAAAAGGGTTTTTGGGTATTTCCTTGTAACGAGTGGTGAGGGTCGTACCTAGATTACATTTTCTTTTTTTTTTTCATGATGCCTCAGCGAAATTATTTATTCCAAGATTATTGAGTAACAAACAACACAGCAACAGATAAACGATACATAGGAATACGATGATTTATTAGCTTATAAGATTATTTTGTTTGCTATAAAATATGGGATTGAGGCAATCACATTAATTTCTAATCTTAACACAGGTGTTGCCATAAAGCCATAGGAAATAAAGGTACTCTCTAAGAAAGACAATTTCTTGACTTCAATTTTAGTAACATTTAGTATTTTGACAATGTTCCCAACAGCTTTCCATCCCACAGCATAGAACGGCAGCCTTCCGGGGCAGTTTTCGTTACGCGGCTACTAAATGTTGGAACAATATTCCTCCTCCAATTAAAAACTGCAAAAGTTGCTCAATGTTCAAGACAAAACTAAAAGAGTATTTACTTAATCATCAAAAACAGTTTGAGAATGTTTGTGCAAATATGTCTGCCATCTGAGCATCTAATAAGCAAATTAATTTAATTATAATTTAAAATTAACATTAACATTATCATATTTTATTGACCATGGATTTTAAGTTTAGTGCTATAATTTTATATTTATTAATTTATTATTTACTTCTAGTCTAACTGTAAGACAATTGTATGATAAATTTAATAATTTTATTATACGTTTATACGTTTAAATAATTCTGAATGAATTAATGTAATTTTGATATATATCTATTCTCTTATTCCATTCCACTATACACCTTCCATCATATAGTTTCTCCCCGTATTTACTTTAATAGTTCATTTATTTACTTAATAATATATTTACGCATTTATTAACTATCCTCTACAGTGTAGAGGTGTAGGTGTAGAGTCTACACCTTCATTATGTTACCTACTGTACTTCCTATTATTATGTATTCACTATTTACCTTGTTTTGAGCGTATGGCACACGTGGGCCGCAGCTGAAAATCAGCGCTAGGTAGTAGTATTGTACCGCTCCCTAGCATAATGCTGAGCTGATGGCCCTTTGGCACTTCAATTTATATATTATTCTGTACATAAGTATACCTATGTAATTGTGCGTGCCAATAAACAATTCTTTCTTTCTTTCTTTCTATTTGTTCTACGACTACGCTTATTCGTATAAAGAAAGGGATTGCATAGCAACGGGAAATTATATCCCGGATAAAAAAAAACATCATCAACATTCGGATGATTACCACGATTACATTTAGGAACACACAAGCACACTCCACAATATCTAAATCGTACCCAAACTTCAGCAAGAGGCTCTTCAACAAGATTAAAAGTAAGAAATGTAACCGCACGGATTTACGCATACGTAAGTTAACAAGCAAGGAAGCCTGCGAAGTGGATCCCGAGAATAGCCAGCAACCTTAACTGAATGAAACAACTGTTAATTTTATATATGTAATAGGATAAATGCAGAAGAAACATGTGTAAGGTTGAAAGAAAAACTTAAAGACAACAATTTTAAATAACTGTTTTCCGGAGCTAAGGGATTTAAAAAAGAAAACCTTCAGCCCGCACAAGAAAATTAGAAACGTTACTAACAATAAACCTTAACAAATGCAATAACTGAGAAGTATGATGAAACAATAATTCTAATGTAGCCTAAACTTTAGGGATTCCAATAATTATAGTTATTACACTAACTAGTAGACGGAATAAATTTTAAAAAATAGTATTTTCAATGGAAATGAAGCTAAATCGACAAGATCGAGTATCAGGAGGGCTGAACCTATACAGGAAAAATTTCAGGAGATTGATTTGAGACCTCTCACTCTCATATTAATTATTGTGAAGCGTGACTTCGCCGAAAGATTAGATTACGCTTATTAGCTCCGTTTGAGTTCAAAATATATTCAGATAATTAATTATACAAAAAAAAAAGAATGTACATAAATGGAATTAATAATAAAGGAATACTTCTATCATTCACCATTATGCTAAGTGCCATAATTAAAACCAAATCATAAAGTACTTCACGGAGGGCTCTAATGGTAACGTGAAGACCACTCAGAACTTAATTACATAATTAAATGAATGTAGCCATAAATCTTTCTTTATCTATCGAACGATACCGAGATAGAATAAATGACATTAACTATTGATTAAGAGCTAAAAAAACATGTAATAAGCCCAATATTTTAAGATTTTAAAAATCTAATCCCTATATCCATTTCAAAATGGTGTCTACTCAGTACCAACGTAACGATTTCGTACATTTCAACATATCAAGTCAATCTCAAGTCATATCAGATCGACATATTAAAACAAGCTAACAATTTTAGGATTGGTTTACTTTAATGCTCTGATGTGTTCTTGCAAGAAAAAGTAAAAATCTCTTTTATTTCTACATTAGCAGAAACGCTAAAAGAACTAAATACGTGATCAGAACACCAAATTCTAGTTTCTATTAAGAATGAAGATTCATATGCTTCAAGAATTTTGAATTACACGCTCCAAACTTCTCATCTACTTTAACTTATTACCCGTCCCCTCCTTTCAACAATTCCATAACAAAATTATTAATGAATGTGGTGTTGTTTTCGAGCTCCATAACCATTATTCTTGGCTGTTATCCAAACATGGCCTCAGCCAAGTCTGTGACAACATCGTGTAGTTTACATTACGTTTATTTTACGCCCGTTTTCCAACAGGGTTGGCAGAAAATTAGATCCTACCCTCCACCGTACATAGACAACATTTTTATGCATAATGTTGTTTCCTTAATTAAAATTCTACACGAGGATGTTAGCTTAAAATGTTATGTCTCTACCTAAATTTACGTTGTTCAAATTTAACTTGAGATAAAATGTTAAGGTTGTCAAGTTTTTCTTACAAATAAGTTGCACAAGTAAGAAATGCATTTTCTACTAAGTAATATTTATTAGTGATTCCCAAGTTGTAACGGAACTAGTTAATTAGTTGTATTTTAATTAAACAACATAATTATTTCAACTATTCCTCTGTTTGGGATTTATTTAACTGGAGCTGTTTTGAAAAGTTAGCCTTGCTTTTTTAGTTTATAATAAATCAATAAATCTGCATTTCCTATTCTTACATTTTGAACAAAATCGATGAATAATCTCGGGTCCCGAATTCAATCACTTTCGCCTTGAACCTGTAGTTGACCCAAAAAAACTTGAACATGGAAACAAACCCACAATCTTTTATTTATCAAAAACGAAGCTACTAACATCAGATCGTCGAATGACGTCTGAGTTATGGTAAAGAAACCACTAAGTATGTTTTCTAACATTTTTTGTGCCCAGCAAAAACGTCTTAGTACATTTGTACTCAAAATTAATTGAAAATACAACTTCTTTCGGTAGATCTTATTAGATCTAGAATGGGAAGACGGTATATTGGAAATTTATTGTACATATAATATGGTGATACCACCCTTTCCGACATAAAACTGAGCCAAATGCTTACTATTCAAACGTCTGCAGAGACTTTCAATTGGCTTTAACATGTGAAATATCCCAAAAGGATAACTCGATTTTGACGCTCAATTTTATTATCTATTATGGGAAAGCACTAGAACGCATTTTCATTTGAGCGTCTTCGTGATTAACGTGCCTTCTAATCCCTCATTCCTAGTTGTTGTCATTGAATAACAAAACGTTCACATGTTCATTGATATAATCCACAAGTCGCATGTTTGTACCGCTTCTTTAGTTGGTCCATCAGGCGATGACATGTATTGCCATTACGCACTATTAAAATCATATAGAACTACTAACGTTTTAGAATGAGATAATCTTGTGTGATCTTCCTATCCCCAAATATTTCGATATATTTTGGTCATGACCAAAGGAAACTGTTATTCTACTTTATATAGAACACGAACATAGTAGGTACGTTCCATTTTCATTTTATCCAGAAACAAAGTTATTTGTAACCTGAAATTGGTTTTGGGCTTTCTCCAGGCCTGCTAGGGATTATTAAGATTCTGCCGTCCCTCGACTGGGGATTCAGAAAGTGCGTAAATATATGTTTAATAAATTGGAGACGGACTGTAGGTATTTTTTGATCAAATATTTTATCTTTTTGAAAAGTTTTTGTGACTTCTATAAAGCAATAACAAGAATTTATGTCATTATAACTTATTTGCCTTTTAGTTTCTAGAAATTGCTGCCTTGAAATTCAAAATAGGGTCTATTTCTTCTAAGAATTCTGGTAAGTTCCTAAAACCAAAACACGATACTTTCATGTTCATTTTTGTGTCAGAGACGTGTAATATCTTTAGCTTTTTATATTGTTGTGTATTGAAAAATGACTGCCTCGTTGGTCTAGTGGTCACAAGCGCGGCTGCTGAGCATGAGGTCCTGGGTTCGATTCCCAGATCGGGCAAAGTATTATTGAATTTTTCTGTTAGGAAATTCTCAGTAGCAGCCCGGATGACACCCCCGTGCTTCGGAGAGCACGTAAAGCCGTCGGTCCTGCGCCTGATCTCTCTCTGGTCGTGTCGGATTTCCGTCCCGTCGGAATATGAGAGTGAAGAAAGAGGGAGTGCACCTGTGTTTGCACACACACTTGTGCACTATAATATCTCCTGCGTACTTGGCTAATCTCCGTGGAGATAGGCCGCCGTGGCCGAAATACGGTCGGAAGGAGTATATATATTGAAAAATACGACACCACAAGCTAGGTTTGAAGCCACACCCTTTCAATCGGTAGGTACACCAGGTGTTCATCCATTTAAACTATGGTGACCACCACTTAATAAACCGACTTTTTTTAACCTGAAGCTCTAAACAAAAAATACACCTACCCCAACAACTGTCCATTATTAAGCTGCTCGGTGTACGGCGGCGACTTGACCTGCGCGAAGGTCACCTTGTCGTTCAGCTCTCCTCGGCTGCCGCGACCCATCAGAGGCAGGTGAATCTGCGTGCCTTTCGACTCCATTTTAAGGCCCGACGTCATCGCTGCATTGGCATTGTGTGATAATAGGCCCTGGAAAGAAAGAAGGAATAATTTTAGGACCACGACATTATCTTAAATTCAAAGTCAAAATCATTTATTCCAATTAGACCATATAAAGGTACTTTTGAAAGTCAAAAAATGCCACGTTCTAAAATGTAGATTCCTATGGAGAAGAACGGGCAAGAAACTCCATGGTTACTCTTTTAAAATGTTGTGTTACAATAATTTAGGTTAAGATAAAAAGACATTATGTGATAACGATGCAGATATAGTTGTACACGTAGGTACAATAGAAGATACAAAATTCTAACAATAGTTACAAGTCTTGGTAGTTTAGAGCTGCCCAGTCCCAACTTGTGGCACTCGTTCACGAGTATCACGCATATCCATCGCATCGCTCAGCTCAACCATATTTAAGGGAACAAAATGACCCAACACATACGCCACCACAGTAAGACATTTATGTGAGTATGACATCTCAAACTGCCAGACCTCAAGTCACGTTACCAGAATAATGTTAATGGCTGCATGGTGCTCACATTTACAATAAAGAAGTTATGAGTCTAATAAAAAATGTAAGAGTTTTTTCTCTCTTTTTATATATAACATTTAACAGTAACATCTTCTCAGAGGTGTGTCTGATTGTTAATTTTTCATCTTGATACCTTATGATCGAGTTCGTGCCTCGGAGAACACGTTAAGCCGTCAGTCCCGGTTGTCAAATTAAGATCTATGACAGCCGTTACGGGTAGTCAGAAGCCTGAAAGTTTGACAACCAGTCATACCACGAGATATGCGTTACCCAGTCACTGGGTTGTGGAGGACTGCCTATCTGAATAGGCAGTCGCTCCATGTAAAATACTGGTATTAAGCTGCATCCGGTTTGACTGGAAGCCGATCCCAATGTAATTGGGAAAAGGCTAGGCAGAGAGATACCTTATGATCGAGTTCAACAAAATTTTACACGGTATTTAAACACGATCCAGAGAATAATTTAATATTTTTAAATGTTATAGTTTTTCAAGTTGTTAGGATTAAGAAATAATCAATAGATAGCGCTAATATCGATTTGGTGTACTATGACTGTAATTGGTGGTTTGGGATAGATTTGAAAAACATAAACGAAGCATGCGAATCCGTGCACAGAAACTATTGTATGATAAGTAATAACACGACGTACAAAAATAGAATAAATGACACGCAATCAGTGGAATAATATGTGATATTTATTATTTTCTGTCATAAAAAGAATTTAATATGACAACAGTTACTGTATCTATTGTAATATATAAGCTGTTTGACCTATAGCATATATTCAGAACTAAACTCGCGACAATCTAAGAAGTCCGATTTGACGTTTCTCATTTTACCTTTGTATGAACGTCTACGTAAGAAATTGAAAAATCAAATTCATAATCGTAAATAATTACTATGTTAACCATACACTATAAGGGGCCGTCCATTAATCACGTGAGGCTCGAAAGGAATGGTTTGGCAAAAATCACGAAATATAATAGCCACCACACCACCACACACGGTACAGGCGTCCGAGCACGGATCTTTTCGACAAACTTGTCGACTCGATAAAAGTTTTTATGTATTGAATTTTACCGTTTTATCAACACTTTATGTCAAATTTGACGTTTAAAATCGACAAACGTGTCGACAAAAAGAACCATGCTTGCACCGCAGTAACGACAACACCAGTATATTTATCAATATCCTTTATTTATAAACTAAAAATAAATATTTATAAACTTTATTTCGCTGCCAGTAAACGGACATAATAAGCACAAAACATAATACATGATCTAAAGGCATTTCCCGAGTACATTTTCTTTTATAAATTCTTGTGGAAAGATAAATACGGTGTGAGCAGGATTGGAACCTGCGCCTCCCGGATAATGCCAGGCGCTCTGACCGCTAAGCCATCTCGACCTTTGCTCACTACTTCGAATTTTGGTTCAGGTGGTGCACTTTAGAGTTCGCTGTGCATGCGTTAATGCTTTTCGGAGATTCATCTTTACACTTTATTTTTCTTGTACATAGACGTAACTCTAGATCCCAACACTAGGATACCCTGTGACCAAGAGTCTAGTTTCCTCGTAGTTGATCACACATTATAACCCAGCTTATATTTTACTCGAGAAGCATACAAACCGTACTATTAAATATATATACCTACTCACTTTATATATAAACGTATACTACTTACTTATTAACACTAACTAACCTTAATTATTCCTTTTTTCCTTACCAATAACGTATTATTGGACTCAAAACTTAATAAACATATATTGCGAATATATGTAGTTTCCAAGAGAATTAGAAATGTGTACTAATAAGAGGAAGTCTGAAAGTGGCACTGGTGACTGAGAAGTTGTGTGGAAATCGTTTAGCGTGGTATGGGCATGTGATGCGGAGGGATGAGGATCATGTGAAAAGAAAAGATTTGAGTATAAATGTGGATGGCTATAAGAGAGTATAGGAAGATCAAGGGAACGATAGATGGATTATGTTAAAGTTGATATGGCAATAAAAGAAGTGACTGACGACATGATGGCTGATAGAGATGTATGGAAGAAGAATACATGCTGCGCCGACCACAAATAAATTGAGATAAGGGCAGAGGGATGATTATGATGATAGGACTACAGTATCTAAAATGTAGATGATTTAATATAAAATACAATCTCAATTTAATAATTTGATTTTGAAACCTCTTTTTGCAAGCTGTGACTGTTGTAGAGGTCTACAAAAAGCCTCATTAGCAAAGCTGTGAAGATATTTATGGTCCCCAATAAAAACTTAAGCACGAAACTTGTTAGTTTTTTGCCTCCACGGGTTTTTGAAATAAGATACTTTTTACAATGTAGTTTATAACAACTTAAGTTGTCTGGAAAATTTGTGTACCTACGTTTTAAGAATGTAATTATATTGTAAAAGAGATCCAATTTATTCAGTTTAAACTACGTTATAGGTATCGGAATGATGATTTTGATATTTTGAAAAACAATTTTCACCATTACCTATGTTATAGCCCGGTTAGTGGAGTGTTATACAGGAATAACATCAGAACCTGGCGCATGGATAACATTTGGTGTGACATAGCTAAATAGAAGAAGGCCGTATCGGTAGCGGTTACCTCTAACAACAGCAATCCCAAAGAGGGTTGACTTCAGGGAGGCGGCCTGTCATAAAACATAGCCAAAACTTTAGCAGCATGCCAGAAAGGTATATGCTGCGCCGACCCCAAATAGATTGCTGTGGGATGATGATGACCTATGGTCTAGTGGTTTCGAACGCGTCTGCTGAGCATGGACTTAATGACAGCATTTGTGAAATGTTGTCTACATACCCCATTCAGGGGAATTTAGGCGTGATGCTATGTTAAAAGAGATTAAAGCAGTAAAACTTTTAGTTACTTGAACTATCCAAGATAAGTAAGTAACTATAGAAAAAGAGTTGTATTATCTATTGAGAGGATAACAGCTGCCAATCAAATGACGATGATTGATTAATTACACGTTCAAACATCTTCCAAAGAATGTCCGAAATTATCTTAATTAATTACAGTACCTACAAACAATAGTAGAATAAACAAAAAGGATTTTAAACTAAACATAAAAGGGTTAGTCAACGGTGTACCGACACCAGTACACACCCTGACATTTTCCCAACAACGCTGCCCGCGACTTTGTCTGCGCGACAAAAGCTAGCCTATGTCTCCAAGGTCCAATATATCTCTATACCAAACTTCATCGAAATCGGTTTATTTAGGCATGAAAACTTATCAAAGAAACAGATAGATTTTGTGTTTTTAATTATAACGTTATTATATATAAGGTCCTAATTTATTAGGTAATTTCCTTTTAAGGGGTCAATTTGTAAGTGATAAGGATTTATTCATTTAAGCCATAATTCAAATTTTTACAACAATGTTATTTTTTTCTTAATGTTCGCCGTTCAAGGAGCAGTTTTCGTCTTGCTAGTACTATGTTAATTACAAATAATTTGTTATATCCATTTAATTTTTAGCTTATGTGAATGTATTTGACTTATATATTAAAATTATAATTTAAATTATATTTCCCTTTCAAATGAAATTACCTAATAAATTAGGACCTTATATAACGCATATATCCAAACTACACCGGCTTAAAATCTAGGCTGATACTGAGATTTTCTTAACAAAAATACCCAATAACAGACGCCTGACTCGAGAATCAAACCAAGCTCAACAATCGCGTTCGTAACCATTAGACTAATGAGGCAGTTTATATAGTAATAAAGCTTTTTTACATAGCTACACAATAATTAAGCAAAGTTTTAAGGTCTACGATTCCCAGCGGGATAATTTGTAACCATTAACATAAACGTACCGTTAAAAACCTTCGCACAGAAATATTTGGTTGTTGAAACCACAGAATGTAATGAGAGGCCAAACTTCTGCCTGAACACTAATGTTGCTATGCCTACCGCTTAACCTTTTTTCAAATACAGGTCAGGACAAAAACAGGTCGGTTAGTAGGTCCAGTCTATCCAGGCGCCTTCAGTTAGCTAGTCATCTCTAAAGGGCCAGGGCAAAGTTTTTTTTATGGGATATGGGGCAAACGAGGAGACGGATCGCCTGATGGTAAGCGATTACCGCCGCCCATGGGCACCCGCAACACCAGAGGAGTCACAAGTGCGTTGCCGGCCTTTTCTTGAAGGTTTGAAGGTCGTATTGGTCTGGAAATACCACAGGCGACAGTTCATTCCACATTATAGACTATTATTATAGACTTCACTTAACATTAACCTGTTATTTTTTTGCTTGTCAGAAAAAATATTTTCCTCAGGAGCCTTCAAATTTAGTTTAAGAGTTTTTCATAATTAGACAACAAAGCATTGTCTCTGAAATCACCTTGAAAATGGCCTGGGAGATGTGGTGAGTGCAGCAATGTCAAAAGCCTACGGGTGACTTAAATTCTGACACTATGTTGTTCATAAATCATAGTAGAAGATGACTGTCTATATCAGTTTCATTTTCAGCTATAGTCGCGACAATCTCAGAAGTCCGATTTGACGTTTCTTATTTGAGTGCATTGTTTCAATATAAAGTTAAACTTGAGATTTACGAATGATACTCGTTGTTATAGTGTATGGGGAAAAAAGTAATTATTTAGGATTATGAATTTGATTCTTCGATTTCTTACGTAGACGTTCATAAATAAAAATAACTAGCCCTTAAATGTCCCACTGCAAGGCAAGGGCCTCTTCTCATACAGAGAAGGCATGAGCTTAATCTCCACGCTAGCTCACTGCGGGTTGGCGATTTCAGACTACCAAGTCCAGGTTTTCTCACGATGTTTCTCGTCACCTGTCTGTGATGTCTTAGATTAACTAAGAAAGTACATAATTATGACATTGAAAAAGTCACATTGGTACATGCCAGGAAAAAAAAAATCGGACTTCTTAGATTGTCGCGAGTTTAGCTCATAAAGTATTTAACTCTTTCGTTCCAAAAATGGAACTGAAAAGGGTATTGTGACGTAATTCGTGTGAGAGATGCGGTGACCGCCACATTTGTCGACGAAGAAGTGTGATCAACTTTCTTATGGATGACGTCACACTAACAGAATTGGACAAACATAGATTATTTATGTTAGAGATTTATTGATAGCATTGGAGGGTTGTTTGTAATGTTTTCAGGGTTCAAGTATGTATGTATATATGAGTTTGTGAGTTTCTTTATTTCACAATAACTTCTAAATGTCTGCACCAATTTCGATGTATAATTTTCCCGGGTATCATAGACTATTAAGATAATAAAATAATGGCAGGCGTGCTTTATAATGTTTTAATTAATTCTATCATTATGTAAATTTTTCTGTTAGAGTAATATAATATTGATATACCTAACCTTTTAAGTTTTTTTTTGTGGTAATAACTACTTAAATAAAGACTTGAAAAATTATTTGTTTTCCATATCTATCATGCCTGTATTCCGCAAAGGGATACGCAGAAGTGCTCACAATAATTGTTCGCCCATATTTTTCCATTGCTGTTATTAAGTCCTATCTAATAAATGGTGAGCTTATTGCCATACATCGGGCCCCTTTTTTGAAACAAGGAGCCGCTACTAAGAATTTCCTAAGAGGAAAACCAAATAACTCTGCCCGACCGGGAATCGAACCAGGACTTTTCCACTAAATTCTAATTATTATTTGCTGATCAATAATAAGGTGGACAAACCATTAGTACGGGAATCTATTCATGTTTGTGTACCCAATCAGTGGCGTAGCTAATGCTTAAGGGGCCTTGTATCAAAATTTATATTCGGTTTACCGTGGGAGAGCCACGCTTCGGCACGAATGGGCCAGCTCGACCGGATTGATACCACGGCCTCACAGAAAACCGGCGTGAAACAACGCTTGCGTTGTGTTTCGCCGAGTGAGTGAGGGTACCGGAGGCCCAAACCCTTTAAAAGGCAGGCAACGCACTCGCGACTCCTCTGGGGTTGCGGGTGTCCATGGGCGGCGGTAATCGCTTACCATCAGGCGAGCCGTCTGCTCGGTTGCCCCCTATTCCATAAAAAAAAAAAAAAAAAAATCGATTTTTCAGTGCGGAGTGTCAGTACGCTTACACAGTACTGACGTTGGGGCCCTTGTGGCTCGGGGGCCCTGTATCATTGATACGGCTGATACGGCGGTAGCTACGTCCCTGTACCCAATAATTATATACATAAGTGCCGCGGGACGACGGCAACACCGTCTCCTCGCTTGTTCACCATCATGGCAATCTCCGCATGCATACAATAGCCCTACAGCCAGAGCGAATGTCTTAAGAAATCATTTTCTACAATTTAACCCAGAGGCAGACATATTTTATGATAAACCACATATCATGAATAAAAATTTAATGTTTTATTTAAATAGTAATAATAATTTACCATTAGATTTGTATTTGGTATTGTATGAATTTAAGCTTTTATTGAAATTTTGGATGTAATATGATATTTTGAACGATTTCTATTGAAATTAATGTACTTGTTTTGTAATTATTATACTTATGTGTTTTAGACCATGTAAACTTGACACAACGTGTGAGCGTTTTGGTTTTAACTAGCTTGTATTGCTATGAAACAAACAAATAAATAAAAGGTATACCAACAAAACACAACAAAAATAAGACCGGAAGCCAAACAAATTTATAAACAAATCGGTATAACAATTCTCGGAGTAGCAATATTTTTGCGCCGATGGGTTTTGTATATAGTCCGGTCTTGTTTATTTTAGTAATTTCTAAGAGAAGCGAGGGTCTTGCCACAGAGTAGGAATAACAGAATGTCTACTTCCCTTATAACGTAACGTTTAAGTGTAAGTGGCCTAATACCGTTCTTAATGTAACAAATAATTTAATGAATCGTGTGATTTAGGGAACAATCATGTTAAAAAAGTTATTATTGTTTTATATTTTTTTATGTTATTATTTTATTTATGTTGTTATAAATTAAAGTGTATTTGACACAGAACTGTTTTATTAACCTAGTAGAAATAAACACGACTGATTTCAGGTTCGATACCCGGTTCCGGGATTGGTATTGTATTATTATGCAACAAAATTCTGAGTAGCAGCTTTGCCCATCAGATGAGTGGCTCACCACCTATTACAAGGGGATATCATTATGATTTTAATAACGAATGCATGCGATTGTGTTAAATTTTGTTCTCATTACGTTCTTTATTTTGTTGTTCATCTTACGTAGTACATATATTTCGATGCTCTCTTATCGTTTTAATTTTTAGTAGTTTACCAACATCAGGTCATTAAATAAAGACGAAAAATTATTTAAAAAAATAAAAATAAATTTGAAGTGCAACTAATAAACAAAACTCAAGTACAATTTTGTTGTTGTTCTAGTCGTTGTTGTTTTCAAGCACACTGAAGCTATATTTACAATTGGTATTAAACATTTTTTTTGTCAGTCTACGAAAAAAAAATACAATAATAATTAAATAAAAAAAAGTTATTCAAACGCTCGTCTCACAGTACTCCAGACATACGGATAAGATAGTACTTCTGTATTCTACTTTATTCTTGCGCAGCCTTAAATATGTATGAAACGCCCACGCTCGCTTGCTGGCTATTTCGGATACTAGCGCACGTAAAAATGTATAGCAGTATTATTAATGACTTGACCGGAAAATGAAATTCTGATATTTATTATTCTATCACCGGGAAGAAAATTAAAAAGTTCGTAGGATGTTTCTTATATAAGGATAAACATTATAGGTGTGATTCTATAGGTTGTAAAGATGCTTTGTAGAAAAATTATAATATTAATATTACTTTTTTATGCCTTAGCTAAAACATTTTTTAAATTATTTGTTTTCTTTTGTATAAACCCATTACTCTATCAGCAATTCGCATTCGATCGGCCATTATTTGCACCTCTATCTAACTGTCTGTCTTGTCTCTATGAAATCTTTATCATTCATAGATGTACGTGTAAAAAAATTCGAGGACTGTATATAAGGCCATTAGCACAAGCGTAGCCTATCTTTTTCGAGACATCATTGATTTTAATTGTGTCCACAAAAAGATTGACCACTCTTGCGCTCACGGCCTTGAAGGTTAGAAGTGGTCGAGGACCTTCGATCACATAGTCGAGGGCCTAACCTTGTTGAAAATCGAAGTTAAATAACGCTACCCTGTAGAGTTGTGTTCCTAATGGTGAGTGAGGTTGTCAATGCAAGGAGCATTGGCAACCTCACTCACTATTTTGTTTCCTGGCGGTGCAACGATTCCTCTTATCGGGTTGCCAACTTAAGTGCAAGTTATATCCCTTTATTCATGTATGGAAATTCCATCATGAACATATAAACATCTATGGTATGATATCGATACCAATATTGACAAATAATAATACTTGATTTCACCGCTGCTGTGGCGGACTTACCGATTAAAAACTGCTAACCTTTATCGAGGTCCCGAGATCATAGCTGCATTTTCCGTAACTAGTACATCCCTGCCTACGTTTTTGGGGAATACAGGTACGGTCAGCAACAAAAGTCGTAGAGACATTTTTTTTTTTATAAATTACTTAGCACTGAAACTATTCATCTAACTGGAGTACAATACAAAACAATATTGACATCTAATAAATACAGAAAATTCAAGAAAGTAATTTTGTCATATCACAATAACTAGCACTACCGGTGAAGGCGTCCGAGCACGGATCTTTCTCGACAAACTTGAAGACGCGATAAAAGATTTTATGTATTGAATTTTATCGTTTTATCAACACTTTATGTCAATTCAAGATAAATCTTTGAAAAGCATTAACGCATGCTTAGCGAACTCTAAAGTTATTATATTAAATGGAAAAAGAATACGGTCGCGAGCAGGTTCGAACCTGCGCCTCCCAGATAAATACTCCATTTAATATAATAACTTTAGAGTTCGCTAAGTATGCGTTAATGCTTTTCAAATAATTATCTTGAATTGTTTAGGTAATTGCATCTTTACGACATTGTATTAACTGCTAAGTTAGTCGTGTGGGTTTGGTCACCTGACACCTGACGTCGCCAAAAGACGTCTTAAAATATGGATGAAGAATTCGCGGTGGTGAGCAGAGGTCGAGACGGCTTAGTGGTCAGAGCGCCTGGAGTATTCACCCGGGAGGCGCAGGTTCGAATCCTGCTCACGACCGTATTCTTTTTCCATTTAATATAATAACTTTATGTCGCATTTGACGTTTAAAATCGACAAACGTGTCGACAAAAAGAACCGTTCTCGCACAGCAGTTTCGAAGTGAGTTAATCGACTTCTATCAGTGACTGTACTATATGTAAATGTCAGACATTACCCACGGAACTATTTGATGGCAAATTCAAGGCCGTGCACTACGAGTACTCACAATGTACGTCATCTTACTAGAAAAACCTCTTATCGCCTAATTATAGTTGTTTGTAACGACTACTTGATCGTACATGTTATTTAATTATTGCATTAGACGAAAATCTGCGTCATCATCATTATTTAGGTGTCAAATGTCAAATTTTGAACATGACCGATAACCGGTTTGTATCTTGATACTTATCTTAGAATTACAACAGACTTTAGAATACTACTATTAGAATTTAAATCGAAGACATTTCAGTTGTGCTGTTTTACTCGCAATGTAACCCTTAAGCGTCTTTTTTTTCGGGATAATTAAAAAAGGAAGAAACATATTAGACTAAGCAGTACCTGAACGCGATAACATGCAATAGTTTAGTCAGCAAATCTCTTGGAGTACCGCTCTAAAGGGTACAGCTTCAAACCCAGTTCACAGTCATACTTTTACTTAAACAATTACCTAGGTGATAATTAATTTACTTGACGGATAATAACCGGACAACTTTTAACTGGATTAATCGCGTGTACTAAGGGTTTTTTAAACGTTTTCAAAACGTCAGGAAAATCAAAAACCAATAATACACGCGATTAATCCGGTTAAAAGTTGTTATATTATGTGTAATGATCGCAAAGATCGAAAACCCAAGATATTTTTTGAAGGAATTAGTACTGGAGTAGTTTCAGCAGGTACCCCTCTCGCCACTGGCATATGATTTCCAATCAAACCTTTATACCTTTTACCTGCATGGTTACAATGATAGTACACGATTTTAATAGTGTGTGACACAATTTAATGTTTGTGTTTAGTTTTTTTTATGTGTGTTAATACTGTTAATGTCATAACGAAAGCTATTGTTGCTTTAGTGCAAGTTCTTTTGTGCTTGTGTGTTACCTCACCCCGCGCCAAAGTGGCGAGCAAATTTGTTCGATATTTAGTCAGAACCCGTCTCCCATCTGGTCCTCTAAGTAAATTTTAGTCCGCACGGAAGATACAAAATATGCGTGTCTTGAGTTTGAACCCACGACATTGAATTGCAAGTCAAACGGTCGTACCACTAGGCACCCGCCGGCGAATATTTCATATTTTAGTTTTTATTAAAGTGTGTAAATTATATTGTGATAATAGGTATTTGTTTTTCTTAATATTCGGTGCCAATAAACGAATGTTTAAATTTTATTCTTTCACTTGAACTCAACGATAACTGTACCATATATATAAAGGAAAATCCATATACCATAATTTTTCCGGTAAAATTGAACTCACGTACCTATGATATTCAATGAAACTGTCGCATGTGCGCAGTTGGTATTCATAACGTGAGGCAAGGCGAGACATGTCAGCGTATGAAAGATGAACTTGATCAATCAATTTTTTATGGTGGCATCGGCATTGGAGACGATGTCTTCGTATTTATAACTATTATTAACCGACTTCAAAAAAGGAGGCGGTTATCAATGCACGTAAGTAGTAACCGGTGAACAATAATTGATATGAATTTAAACCAGTGTCTGAGTTCATATTTAGTTTGCCCATTTTTTTTTAATCGAAAATGTATCTGCGTTTGGCCACCAACTCGCCTGATGGTAAGGGACGGTGTCGCCAAGGATGGAGCACGATAGATCCAGAAGAAATCTATTCACTCTAAGTAGAGTGGATAGATTTGGGGAGAACGGTAGATGGGGAGTTGGTGCTACTGCCCAGACCAGTCTCCCACAAAGGTTGCACCGGACTACATCCCGAAACACGACTAGGTCGCTTCACGGCATGGCTTCGTCCGGTGGGTGGTAATCAGCCGCGGCCGAAGCCTCCCACCAGAGTTGTATTGCCTGTTTTGCACCACCCAGGGGCCACGTGTAGAGATTCCATTTTAAGGGTGCACTCCTACGGACGCGGGCAACTCAGCCCCCAAATATACAAAAAATATTATTTCATGTCAACATTGGTCAGGCGCGGATCCAAGCCTCAAAATCCAACGGAAATTCGGCCAAGCAAGTCGGTTACAGACTCTCTCACGATTGATAGAATATAATAAAATAATCTTATTTATACACCATTAGAGTAATATTTATAAAATTCAAATAAAATTGCATTGAGCGGTAGAAAAATGTATTTCTAGCTCTAGAAACTTTAGAAGTTAATGCAATAATAATATTACAAAATCCTGTTATCAAATGCCAAATGTAAGGTATTTTTTCAACTTATTTTATCATATTTCATCTGTAATCAATCTGTTATTGTAACCTGTTCGCATTAAGATAAAAAATAGACACACATTATGCACTAATGACTGGTTATGTAAGAACCTGTATAGTAGGTATTATAATTAAAATTCGTGTATTTTGGTTTTGATTCTCAAAATAGTTTCAAATACCTACCTATTTGCAAAATTCAATTTCATTTTATTCTCATCTCATAAGGATGGAAAATATAATAATTATGAGAAATACAGAATTAATTTAAATACAATACGGAATTTCTTAAGGTAGATTCTACCAATAAAAGTAAAAAAAAACAGTGTTCCCGTAGAAAATCTTTTAGTTAATAATAGATATTATAATGATAACATTATCTTTTCAATGTCTCTTTCAGTATACAGTATACACAAAAAAAAATTATAGGTCCTAAGCTACTAGCTAACGCAGTATCAGATTTTGGTTCAGATAATAGACCCAGAAATACTGCCTGATCAAAATTATATAAATAAAAAAATTACTTGCGGTACGGTACGGTTAAAATACGGGAGGAATTTTTTTTTTTACCGGATTTGTCGCCCGTTTTGTTGATTTTTATTTTTCCATAAGTTTCATGAATTCTGTTTTTGGCTTACTATATTAATAAATCTGACTTTATAAAAAACTTTAGCTCACATTCACACGCACGCACATACCATCACAGTTCGATGCTACCTTCTTAGCTTCACAGGAAGGAGGACAGGAGAAAAATGATGACGTCACGAAAGTTTTAAAATGTTTCTCCAATTAGGCTTGACGACACTTTGTTCTAGCGAACGTACTCGTAGTTCATTGTTTGTAGTGTAGACTTGTGGCTCTATGAGGACGAGGGGAGGCCCTTACAAGAGGAGACGAAAGCATTCTCCATATACACAACGTAGACGTATTTTTATAACACTTGTGTGTCTTAAATGGGTTTGTTGTTTTTTTTTTTACATTACACACTAGTACTTTGCCTCTACGTGTGTCCTCCCTTTTGCAAGTGTGTTCACAGATACAAATCTCACGCACACAAATTCCAAACCGGAATTAAATTAACTGTAGATCATATGCTGTGCCCGCAGCTTCGCCCGTGAAGTTCAATGTCTGAATAAATAATATTAGTATAGAGAAACATATGTTTCTTGTGGGAATCGGACCTGCGACTCGCGGAGCACTAACTGATCTCTCCAAAAATGCCGCGGCTTCAGATAAAAAGATACGTCAGATGAAAGATGAGAAGACTAAACGGAACGGATCGTAGTGAAATTTGGCAAAAATATAGATTGTATCTTGGAAAAGGACTTAGGCTACCTTTTGTCGCGCAGATGAAGTCGCAGGCACCAGGTAGTCGATAATACAGTTGAAACGATAGAGCCCTTTGACAGACAGACAAACACACAAACCGTGGAAACTCATAATATGGTCCCATTGAGCACCCTTTGGATACATGGCCCTAAAACTTATCTCTAACGTATAAATCAAAAATAGATAACGTTAATAATTCATCATTAGAAACATTAACTGTACCATAATTAAATTCTTGATTACTAGCTCAGATATGAAGTGAAGGAGCTACTGTATCAGTAAGTATAAAGATAACGCTATTGTACACAAAGCCCCTTTATCTAAAATCAGATAAACTTACTAATTACTACAGGTCTCCATTGATTAACCTGATTTCAGGGATTCATTTATAGGATATGCTAGGAACTATTAAAAGATAATGTTACTGAGATTATTAGGTGGATAGATGGCATCATCACGATTATATAGCATCACGGCTGCTTTATCCGAAAGGCTAGACAAAGATGTAATATTGTACAAACTACAACACCGCACCGGGCACAATCCCAAACTCCGGGCTGCTGTTATGAAAGAAGAAAGAATAGGCATGATGACAGTATTAAAGAATAAATGATTTTAGAGAAAAATATATGTACACAGGATTCTAAAAATGACCTAGTTTTAATAGAAATTTTCTCATAACATAAAAGTATAAAATACTGCAATCGGCCATATTAACTGAATCTCCAATAAAATAATGTGTTTTTCGAAAATAGTAGACGTGTACCTATATTATAGAAGATTTCAAAACCAGTCATCATGCCTATTAATAAAAAAAATAAACAATCACTAATTGCTGTGTACCGTAACCCCTATATTATTAACCCCCTAGTTCTGAAGGTAGAACGCCCCCCCCCCCCCTCATCGTTTCCTGACTACGGCATTGATGGTGACCTTCATGGTATATTACGTATACAGTTTAGGAGACACTCATTTGTTTATTCATGAACATGGTGACCATAATAACAAACAATGAACTCTGTATGCTGCACACAAACACATGCGAGAAGTCTCTCAAAGTTTACCCAAAATTAAGCTTACCAATCCAAAGTAGCCGTACTCTAAAATAAACTAATGACATCAAAATAAAACTGCCTCGTTGGTCTAGTGGTCCCAAGCGCGACTGCTGAGCATGACATCTTGGGTTCAATTCTCAGGTCGAGCAGTGTTATTGAGTTTTACTGTTAGGAAATTCTCAATAGCAGCACGGAGTTTGAAGGGTGCCCGATAGATAGCAATAGGCTCACCACCTGTTACATGGGAATTAATAACAGCATTATACCTATATGGTCCTAATTTATTAGGTAATTTCCTTTAAAAGGGATAATATATAAGTCAAATACATTCACTTATGCTAAGAATTAAATGGATATAACAAATTATTGGTAATTAACATAGTCCTAGCAAGACGAAAACTGCCTTGAACGGGGAACAAGATGAAAAATATAAAATTGTTGTTAAAAAATTGAAACATGGCTTAAATGAGTCCTTATAACTTACACATTGAGTCCTTAAAAGAAAATTACCTAGTAAATTAGGAACTTATATAAAAAATCATATTATGAATTATTATATATTTAAGAAGATATTTTACCGTATCCTGAATACACACAAATGTCACATTCAGAAAAACCGTTAAACGTATTAATTGGTTTTAAAAATTTTCATTAATATAATTTCATTGTATATCCATTAACTTCCATTAATCAAAATGTTTGTTGTTTCATGAAAATATTAACGCGACGAAAATGACGCAAAGAATCTAACTAGAAGAATGACCGAATTATTTATATGACATTAATACTGATTCCGTATGGAAATCAAACCCGATCCGGTACACAGAACCCGATCTCTGGACTACTGAACCGTGGTGTCGTAGTTACGTAATAATAAATATATTGCTATCATCAATCTGCCTGTCAAGTGATGACTATACGATGTCTGCCGAAACCATTTATTAAAATTTTATTATACCTTTATTTATGTAAGAAAAAAATACAAATAACACTAGTCAGTAATTTAATTTATTTTTTTATTAAAGCTTAGACCTTTACTAGGAATTTCTTCCTGTATCGTGGGTGCGCTTACAGACATATAACCTCTCATGCACACACACCCACACCCGGAGAAATTATCCGTAGATCATACAAAAATTTGCTCCGTGCAGGAATCGAACCTGCGACACGGGACGCAGCAGCCGACCACTGCGCCAACCGCGCAGTCAAATGTCTTATTTAGATATGTCGAATGTTTTTTTTTTTTTAGCTATACCTATATAGTTGACCGGCCCCGGCTTTGCATGGGTATAATTTATACAAATATACTTTCCAAATTTGCAACTTCGTCCAGACTGACTAGGGAATTAAATTCCGATTACATTCTTGAAACCAAAATTCCGAGCCCACTAAAGTCTATAGATATTACGGTAACCCATATTTCTAAAATATTGCTTAGGCACTCCCATATTTTTATGCTTACTATGTTACGTTGAAGCAAACAGAAGAAAAAATGAAACCGGAAAAATATTAATATCTTTAGTGAATCGCATAAATTTACGTCCAGCTCAATGAAGGTACCTTTGGAGTCAAGCCAAATGATTTTTCCTAAAAACAAAGGGTACGAAAGAGTACCTAGGTACAATGGAGTACCTGGGTACGTTATGGCGTATTCAACGTTCATACATACTAAATTAAAATACGCACGCATGCGCACATAGGCGTTACAGTGTCTTGCGGTGAAAGAGAATTATGTTGCTGTAAAAGTATATACATTAATACACTCATAATTCTACATTTATCACGCCTACTTTCCCCAATGGACTAAGCAAAGATGTAGTACTGTTATGCACTAGAATTTCATCGATCCTTTTATTATGTCTCATGCCAAGTACGTGGTGAGCCTATTGTCATCAAGCAATCCTAAGCTACTACTGAGAGACTTCAACGGAAAAACTGAATGACACTTTTCCTGGCCCGGGAAACGAATATAGATGTTACGCTAACAGCACTTGCATCACATAAACGAATGAGTTAGTTCAGTGATACAGCTTGAAGCTTAAACTAATGAAAATAAGCCCAAAACAAGTCGTTTAAGTTAAATAAATTTGTTACAAAGCTCCTTTAATCCAAGAAAATCCCACTGAATTAAATAAATAATCCTCACAAATTGTAATTTCCAGCGTTAAAGCTGGCTAATCTCAAATTAGCATAATTAATACTCCAAAAACATCCTAACTTGTTCAAATATATGAAATTATAATTAAATCCAGCCACACTAATTACGCACGAGAAATCCCATTTCTACAATGAACATACGCGTTATATCTACCTATGCTGTGAACCGTAACCCGCTAACAATAATTCTCGAAGGTTATTTTAAGCATCGGATTCTGTAGAAAGTACATTATACCTACCTATAAGAAACATGAGAGCAAATTACATTTTCGTATATTACTGAATTATTTTACTCACTAGCTGTGCCCCGCGGTTTCACCTACGTAGAATTATATTGTAATTAGCCTAAGTTACTCCTTATATATTCGGCTACCTGCCAGTAAAATCTTCTTAGAATCGATCAAGCTGTTTCGAAGATTAACGATAAACAGACAGACAGACAACAATTTAAAAACAGAGTTTTTGGCATAGATGTCGTGCAAATAACTGTATGAGCTTAAAAAACGATTATTTTGACATCACAAACAGACACTTCAATTTTATTTATTTGTATTGGTGATGTTTCATTGCTCAGGATCACTACAGATGAAACTAAAACTAAACTAACTCGTCTAGCTCAGCGACCCAGAATGATTCTTGGCCTCTGAAACAAGAACTCTCCGCTTTGAACGATCTTGCGCGAGTACTTGCCAATTATTGGCTGGAATCTGACGCAGATCAGGCTCCACCACATCACACCAGCGGTATCGTAGGCGACCCACCGGTCTTCATCTGGTAGATACGGTCTTGAGACCAGATACGCTCTTTTGACTACTCTATCCTCCCCATCGTCTGCGCTAGCTTGGACAGATGAAACAGAATCACCTATTTAAACGAGCCCCTAATACTATTAACGTTACGCGGTACAATACCTAATCGTACCATGAATATTGAATTTAACCCGCATATATTTATCATTGATATTTGAATAGCTGAAAATCTAGTGTATGCGGCCGATTCACCCATTTGACTTCACTGGTAAACTCAACATAGATTATGTTTATAAATAAAAATGGTTACCATGATAAGTTCAAGATATTCCAAAAAACCAGCTACGACATAAATCCGCTGTCAATATAATTAATTTCTGTGCACGTGAATCAAATGACCAGTACAGCAAATGATCACAGAATATTTTATGGCTCCTTCTTTCGAGTAGTTTTGCCAACTTAGCGTTAGATTGTACAAATAGCTCGTACCCCTCAACCAGGACTGGCTGTTGAACGTAGTTCCGAAGTAGGGAGCAATCACCCATCTACAGACTAGCCATACATAAAATTATGAATCAAAATCTAGCATTAAACGGCACAAAGGTCAGAAGAGAAATAAAAAATATTATTAGACTAACAATACCCTATGGAAACCGTATAGGTACCCACGACCTCTACACGTCATTGCTCCTAACAGAAAACGTTGTTAAATAACAAAGTAAACAGTTGAATACTCAAAATGTAGGATTTCTTCTAACAAGCCACTTTACCGATAACTTACTTGATAAAAACAAAGAAATACATTACATTTTAAATTCAAACAAGGTTTGTGCGCAAAGTTCACAGACATACAATTCCTCAAGTAATTATATATGTTTGCGAGTTCACTGTTGATCAACACAAACATAGCACCGAGCCTGTATACCTCGAAAGTAGAACAGAACAGTAGTATAATATAAACTGATGCCATTATAAATATTTGATGGTGAACCTAGACTCCGGGCTGCATATCCTTACAAACACTTCCTGATTTAGGAATAGGACTTAGCATACGTTCATCAGCTGCACTTGCGACAAATTAAGCAGTTACAAATATAAACAGCGGTCAAAATACCAAAGACTAAGAAACGACTAATGGAAATTCCATTGTCTCCTTTCAGAACCGCAAATCGTCGATTCTTACGACAGAATGATTTAAAATGGATTCCGAATCTAACCGTAGCTTTGAGTACAAAGAGATACTGCCCGGTATATTAGGATTGCCATTTCAATAGATTCTACGAGTTATATCCTTTTCCGTTCATCCACTAGCTCAGCTATTCTGAACGGAATTCAGCAGGGAATTTTTCATTTACCAGAAACCTGAATTCCCATTACATTTTCACGAAAAAATATTGTATTAAGAGCCTCTTACATTTTCCGTACCATTTCTTTTTGTCATAGGCTGATGAACAATCTAGTTACTTAGAAGTTTACACCGCCCCCGTAGACCTGGCTTTAGAATATCTCTGTCCATTATTTTGTTTCCTTCGCCATTTTAAGCAAGTGATAATTCCATCATTTCTAATAGGCACGTGGTTACAAAACGTCAGTAGATTGAACCAGTTGACTCACTAGTCTAACCGTCTATCACGGGTCTTAAGCCCTAGTGACAAATCATCAATATAGACACAATTGTGTTAGTTAAAGAAGCTTAAAAGGTTAATAAGTCATAAAACTATAAAAACAATTTAGGTCAGGAGACACTGAACTCCCTCCATTAACGCTAACAGAAATTGGATCCATCCTAACTTAATTCTATTGATCTAATAATTTCCTTGTCTTATACCAAAGTTCGCGAGCGAAAATTTTGTTAAAGATAGTTCGGTCGGTAATTTCAGTTCATTGAACGATGATAATGTGGAGGCCAATTACGTGGCTTTTGTCGGCATAACATTGAGAAATGGACAAACAGTGGGCTTACTCTTGAAAATAATTCCGCTCGATTGACATTGGAAATATGTCAGTTCGTACTTTTAAATGCCAAAATATCTATTAAATAATTATAGATTCAGGATATTATGAAGACAACATGCTTTAAAATTGAGGCAACTGTAATATAGGTAAATTTATTTTAAAATTACGCGTTGTTTTAAGGCGTCAATTTAATATTGGAATTCGATTGGAATTGGTATTAGTTTCAAGAGTAACCCCACTGTTCCCTTTGAATCAACTACTCTTTTGTTTTTTTAATTATAGTTGTCACAATGACCCAAATAACTGTATGTTTCACTTTAATTTACATTTCATTTCACATAATATGGGCGGTCGCAAGCACCCACATTTCCCTAATGCAATGCTGACGTATGGAAGAACGGCATTATATTAATGTGGAAGAGATATTATTATGATGCATGCACTGACCCTAAATAAATCAAATCAAATCAAATAAATATTTATTTGTGAACAAGTTGGTGTACAAGGTCTTGCGATAAAAAAATATCTCTAAGTTCTACCAATAAAATTGGTGTACAAACAGTGATTACATTGCCGCAATTTAAATAATATGTGACAATGTGGTTAATTTAATCATTTTAAATAATGTAATAAGAGATACTTAATTCAAATTTTTATATCAAGACACATCTTTGTCAAATTATACAATATTGTAGGAAATAATATAAAATGCATGCATCAGTTTAAAATAACAATATTACGAGTATATCAAAAAAATATCAATGTTAAAAGTTACAATATTAAATGGAAAAAGAATACGGTCGCGAACAGGATTCGAACCATCCATCTCGACAGTCGAGATGGCTTAGTGGTCAGAGCGCCTGGAGTATTTATCCGGGAGGCGCAGGTTCGAATCCTGTTCGCGACCGTATTCTTTTTCCATTTAATATTGTAACTTTAGGGTTCGCTAAGCATGCGTTAATGCTTTTCAAAGATTTATCTTGAAATATCAATGTTAATTATTGTCTAAATGAAAATTTAAATTACTGTCATGTTACCATGTCAATCATTAAATAAATTGGGATTAGAAATATGTATATACGAGTATATAATAATATATATATATTATAATTTTTAACATATACCTACAGAACGAAATTTCTATCCACTAATTAAATAACTAGAATGTTTTAGGTCATTTGTTAGAGCTCTTGGAAACATCTGTTCAATTCGTCCTGCGTAGTAAATATCGATTAAACAATAAGCGTCTACTAACTTCAGCTTAGTTTCTACATTTTAGTGTTAATACAAGTTTAGGTTTCGCCATATTTGTTTTAATAGTTAGAAACCTTATTATGTTAGAACCTGAAACTAACACAACTTTTATCATTAGCACACGTATTGTTTTAAGGCTTACAATTTCAAACAAACTTTGGAATAATCATTATTATTAATGTAAGTTATGCAATGGTTTTGATTCTAATATTGACAGATTAAACTAAAATTATGGTACCTAATCCAATTGTTTTTGAGCGAGGCGGGATGAAATAAAAGATGTTTATTTTCAGCATACAACTGAAGGTGTTGGGATGGTTTGTTTTTAGAGTCATCAAAAGGTCGTTACTCCTAATTATTGAAGTCAAACGGGACTTAATCGCGCTAAAAGTATAATATTTATTTACCTCGACGTTTCGATCGAATTGCATTGATCGTGGTCACGAGTAGACTCCCGAAGAAATTCAAGGTGATGGATTTTCTTACCTTTTTAGCGCGATTAAGTCCCGTTCAATAATTATGTATTAGAATCGCGAAAGTTTAAAAAGTACAGTCGTTACTCCTGTTAGAAAAGACATAACTAGAGCTATGAAAGAAAGAAAGAAATAAATAAAAAACATTTATTCAGCACCGAACACAGTGACAGCGTAAACAATAAATATGACGTAATTTGTTACCCTACTATGCTAGGAAAATATCTCACTCATATCTCACACTCATCGTAAGCGCGTGTTTTATAGAAAGATAAAGAAACTAGTAAATTTATAGACGATTGACACTTAGTAAAAGCTGATATGTAAACTCTGTCCTATCCTTTTCCCAACAACATTGAGGATACAATCTAACTAGATGCAGCATTTTACCAAAATTTTACATGGCATGACTGCCTGTGTCACCTTCACGATCAAGTTACTTGTAACACAATAGCTCGTGTAGAGACTCAGAGGAGATACAGAGAACTCCTGGAGTATTTATCCGGGAGGCGAAGGTGCGAATCCTGCTCACAATATTTATAACTATAGAGTTCGCTACGCATGCATTGATACGTTTGCCAGATTTATCTGTAAAGATTGGTTATCAAACTTTCAGGCATCTGACTTGGTGTAACAGCAATTATACATTTTCTTTTGACAACCGAGGCAGACGGTTTAACGTGTTGTCACGAGGTTGTTGTCCGAGACACGGGCAGGTCCCGATATGAATTTATGATCATAAACTGCGGCAAGCGCAGTTTAATATCAATTAATTGATTCGTGCGGTTATTACTTAACCACGAGCCACTCAATAAATAATAACACGGACCTACCTGCACTCAAAAATCACTTAAATTCAGCATCACACAATTTTTAAAATCATCCGAGTCCAGCACGTGGGACACAAGCACTTATTCATAAAGACTAGCTATTATAAATCGATTTAAAAAACATAATCGATATGTGTCGATAACAATTTTTGATATAATTACATACATTCTATTAGACACCTGCGTAAGCCCGCTTAGTAACGGCAATCTTTTGATATTAAGTCACGTCAGATAGAAGATAATACAGATATAATAATTAATTATTGCGTATCGTCTAAACTACAACTCTTAATTCTTAATTCCTATGAATTGGATCAAACTATCTGAACAAGTGATTCAATAATTACAATTCCATTAAATGCAGTAAGTTTGGTCTTAGCACTGGTAATTAATTGAACATGACTTGGCATACAGACCCTGCATGCTGTAATATCTTCTTTAGATCCACCACATGCATGCCAAATGCGATTTCAAGTATTACTTTGGCAGTATCTGTGGGTCTGCTTATCCTGTCTGGAAACATAATCGTGGTATCGAGAACCTTTTTTTTTTTTTTTTTTTTTTATGTGGAGAAATGCCCTCGCATACCGCTCTGACACGGGGAGACAGAGCGGTTATGTGGGACTCGAACCCACTAAAACTCCACAGTATACCTCCTCAGCTGCTTGAGGGCGGGACGCGGGAACGCTCTCGCACACAACCGCGAACCCGCCCGCAGCCGTCCGTTGCCGGACTCCCTCACGGGGTTGGGTATTGCACCCCCCCGCTACGGCACACCAGACTAATGGCGTGCCGCAACCACCTCGGAGACCATGTGCAATGGGTGCCAGACAACCCCGTGTCTGGACGCCCAAGGTCCCCTGCGACGGGTCAGGTCTGTGGCCCCGCCGCCTGCCACTACGGCCGCAGAGGATAGGGAGAGCGGCGCCTCGCAATACCGGCACTCCTCTTCCCCCTAGTAGCTATGTCGAGTGGGGTGGAATTGAGGGCAGCGCTCACACCTGGCGTAACGTCAAGTGCCAAGCATTTATTACAACTGATATAGACAATCATATTAGCAAGATTAAATAGGAGATTGGAATTCTGAATGTAAAATATGAAGCAGAAATTACATACATTACAATACTTAAAGGTTTTAAAAATGAACAAGTGACGTAAATTAATGAATGGGAAACGAAGTCTAAGTGTAAACTAAAACAAGGCCATGAAAAAAGCACACCTATATGACAAAATACGTGCGAATAAACTTATCAATGTGCAGTCCCTAGATGAATGTATAGGTAAGGCTAAGTCATGAATAGATTTATTTACTAATATACATGATCGGCCATTTTAAGTAGACGTTGACTTAGCAATGGGATTAAATCAGTTAATGTATTGGAAAATTGATTAATTGGAATCAATACCTCTGGAGATTGATAACAACAGGGTAATCAATTCTGTGTATCAGCGCATTTTTCGGGATCATCCGACTTTAAAAGTTAATAAAACAAGTTAATAACTTATTTAATCGATACATCTTATTCAGATTACAATAGTAGTAACGAGTACAAATATTTCTAATTATTTAGAACACTAAAGTAAAATGTATATCTTATTATCTGCAGGTACAGTTGGGAATAATTAGCTTAAGAAGCGAAATAATTAAAAACAGATGACACAGATAAGATAACAATTGAAACGAGAAAAACAATTCAATTACTAACTTCCCACGCACATAAAACTAAATAAAACAATATATCTCTCGTACATGATAGTAATCAATTCACCTTGACAATGGGAGATAATAGATTTGATAACGATCGAATTACAAGTTTGATTATATGTAACGCGTTTATTGATTATGTAGATAATAATCCATCAATCAATGCATAAACAAAAGATTATTTCGAGTTATGCTTTAATATATTTTAAAGGAAAGCATTACTAGTTATGAACGCTCATAGATGCAATTCCAATTTTAGATGATTATGGCTCCATCGTGTTATGGATGGAGAAGCAAATCTCAGTTTATTCTACGAAACTTTCTTTTAATTTTTTTAAAAGGAAACCATTTTATAAAACTGTTCAAATAAAAGCAATAGAGAAAAATATTCTGCTACCTTATTTTCTTGCACCTTATTGAAGTAATGACCTAGTGAAGCCTCCTTATCCTCTCGTTTACACGGTGCTTGCAATTTATCACTTGCACAACGATTGCAATCTTGGACCGTGCTCTGATTTTGCTGTAAATAGCTTCCATAACTTAGACGCTATTCAGTATTGTTGCAATTTGGAATTATTTTTGTATTATACTTTTAGTGAATCGTGAGTTGCGTAACTTGCTCCGGACGCATTTGGGGATATTAATAAAGATGGTTGGAAAAATAAAAGAAGAGCAAAGACACAATAGATGAATAGTCTGAAAGATTTAATAAGTGCCTTTTAAGGTGTATATGAAATAAAATCTTATGATTTTAACTTTGAAGAGAATGAATACTGAGATAACGGCTGATAGAGATGTATGAAATAAAAATGCTGCCATTCATGTTGCTTCATTTAAATTAATCACAACAATCCGTTTGAGATTAAAACTACTCGACATAACCCGTCACACACATGATGATGATGAAAACAAAATAAAATTATGGTACAGTTGGTGCATAGCAAATTATAATCAAGCAGCCACTTGTTGCTGGATCGCTTTCTAGGATATATGGTGTTACTCTAAAAATAGACCACTTTATTTCATCTCGAGGATGTCATAAGATGAAGGTATAAATATACCCACACGTTTCGCAACATGAGGTGGGCGTTAAAGTTTAATAAAGTGATATTGCAAAACGCGGTTTCCGTAAGTAATAATGCTCTAACAAACATAGTATATATAAAAAAGGAAAAATTAAAACACACGTCAAAAACAGATGTTCAAAACGTTTTTAAAACTTGTAAGGTCACTATTAAAGTCATTAGCATTTTGACTATATAAAATATCTGCGTTAACTAGGACACGTTACGGTGTGCATTTAATTCTGTCACATGTTAAATGTCAATGGAGAGAGATGACAACGATAAAAGGCATTTTAAACACGATTATAAATAAGGTTAAGGTAAGGTTAATGTTATAATGCAATATATAGTATAAGGTAAATTATGAGATAAATTTTGTTAATATCAATCAACTAAAGACCTGTAGGCTTACTCTTGAAAATAAAACCGCTCGATTGACATTGGAAATATGTCAGTTCATACTTTTAAATGCTAAAATGTCTTAAAAATAGTTAAAGAATCGGGATACTAATAAACCGAAATGCTTTAAAATTAAGATGACTATGATGAAGGTAAATTTATTTTATTATTAAAAATTGTTTTATGGCACTGATTTATTATTGAAATTGGTATTAACTTATAATAAAACATATTTTAACCGGATTAATCGCGTGTATTATTGTTTTTTTTTGTTTTTCCTGACGTTTCGAACACTTTGCAGCGTTCGTGGTCGCAGGAGAACTAAGGTGTCAGGCGTCTCAACAGTTTATTTAAAATTATTTCAGTGTACCATACATATAATTGATAAAATACATAAAATTATTTTTGTGTCTGATACACATTTAAAACTAAATCGCGACGGTATTTCCTAAGACTATCCCTGAGAAGAAATACCGAAACAAACTCAGAGGTCACAGTCGTTTTAAATTTAGAGATACAATTTTATCGAATTATTAACTAAAAGGTGTTCCGATGCACGCAGTAATCACTCACAGTATCTTGATTTTTCTTGTGACTTGACTTGGTTTGGTATTAACTTCAAGAGTTACCCCCTGAAAAGGCATAGGTGCATGGTGATGAAAAAATCATTCGATATTGAATCGCGACGTACAGAGCTGTGTTTATTCCGTTACACACAAAAACACTAAGCCAGTTAAGTAAGAACTATAGACTAGTCTTAAAACCAAAAGTTCGAAGCGACAGAATAGAACGAATCACAATTTCCATAAAACTAAGTAGGTACCCAAAAGCAAATTCGTGTTTAGGCATACAAGATTTTTTAGAAAATGTAATATAAGTTTTTCTTTCATCATATTTTTACGTCACACTATTATATTTTATGAAGGTGGAGGATGAATATTGAAGACCTAAAAAAGCGTATGAAAATATAAACCATGTCTAGGTTAGACCTTTGGGTATTAAATGTTTATGTATGTAAGAAATATGTATGTACAGCCAATATACAAATCCACTTTTTATGAACTTAAAACAGTTAGGTAATCCGTATATGTGGCGATATGAATTTTGGCATTACGCACTTAGATCTTAACTTAAATAGTAGATATCCTACACGTAGCAGGTGTAATTTTAATTAGTAATCTCTACTTTATACTACAATTTAATACCATCTTAACAAATCAAAATCAAAATTTCTTTGTTCAAATTAGGCAAAAAAAATGCGTCATCATCTCTGTCTTACTCATCTTGTCAATAAAAATCAGGTAGGTTTATTAAGTAAGGTAACAGAACAGGGTAAAGGTAAATCCAATACATTTTTAAAGACTCCACTTTGCCTTACAGGGCGGTGAATGAGAGCGTTATCAAATTATTTACATCAAAATGGCCGCCCTACGGAGGTTATACCAATATTTCACGTATAATATCTCTCGTACATAATCTTCAGAATTTATTTAATGAAAATATATTCAATAGAAAGACATAAATTGGTTTTCTTTCTTAACAATAACATCTTTATTATACTTTCGGAGTATGAGCCAAAATGGAATGTTAAAATTATTCGGTTGCAAGAAAATGCATATGAAATATACATTCATGAAAACAAAAAAGGACATAATAAGATTTCAAAAAAAAAACGGAATCATATTAACATTTAAACTCAGATTTGACACAGTTTCAGCATTAGATTGCGAGTTCATTTTAAATTAATCGATTTTGAATAATAATTGTAAATACCGCAATAATTCTTACTTTATGACAATAGATAGCGAATCGAGAATTGTCAAATACTTTAAATTTAAATCTCCGAACGTATTTAGTAGGCACAGTTTTATGAAACCAGTAAAATGAAAGACGTCGAACGAAAATTGTATGGAAATTTTTGGTTGACATGATTAAATTTGAATTTCATCCCGCCCCGCCCTTATAGTAACGGTTAGTAAAAAGTAACAATCCCTTTAATTTAATTTACTTTACTACTTTATCTTATCTAAGCATGTCAGAAAACTAATTTCCATATAATTATAGTTAGACGTCTCTAATTTTAGTGACCACCTAAAAGTGTGCCTTCTAAAAATGTTTAACACCCCTAAATTTGATTTTGATTTGTATCTTAAATCATAGCGTTTCGCTCAAAATCGCCGAACATTTTTAATATTTCCTGTCCACGAAGCAGACTCAATGAAACAATCGGAGTTTAAGATTCATTAAACACGGAAAAGGTTAATGTGCCCACTTATAGGTGCCCACTAAAATATGATCGTAAACCTCAAATTATATGGCAATTTTAGGATGGCATAACACTGTCATGAGTACGTCAGTCAGATAACGACACGACATCAAATAAATTATCAGATTTACCACTACATTGTTGATTTTATCAGAACAATCTGTGCTATCTATTTACTATCAATATAATTATCTGAAACTTAGCTGAGCTACAAATTAGTCATAATCAGATTCGTTGACACGATACCAACAAATGTTACTGTAAATTATTTTGATATCAGTCTATCGAACCGATCTAATATGCACAATACATTAATTTATCAATAGAATTACTCAACCACACCAAATAAGTAATCTGAATAATCCTAACGTAATGAGTGCAGGTGTTTTTTTTTTTTTTTTATTGAGTAGGAGGCAACCGCGCAGACGGCTCGCCTAATGGTAAGCAATTACCGCCACCCATGGACACCCGCAACCCCAGAGGAGTCACGAGTGCGTTGCCGGCCTTTTAAAGGGTTGGGGCCTCCGGTACCCTCACTCACTCGGCGAAACACAACGCAAGCGTTGTTTCACGCCGGTTTTCTGTGAGGCCGTGGTATCAACCCGGTCGAGCCGGCCCATTCGTGCCAAAGCATGGCTCTCCCACGGTGAGCTGTTTTACTTGATATCTAAATCTTCCATCTTCTTCCTGCCCTGACCCCAAAGGTTTTTGGGGTCGGCGCAATATGTTTTTCTCATCCATTTTCCTCTATCAGTCGTCAGGTTATCCATCCATCCATCTGTTCTGTGATCTCCCTCTTCCCCTCCATCCATGTATGTACATTCATATTCATTACTCTCTTAGTCATATGTGTCTCCTCCCTCCTCATCACGTATTCACACCAAGACAAACGGTTTCCTTTCAACTTTCTGTCACTGGCGCTACTTTCAAACTTCCTCTAATATACTATATTCTCACCTTATACATTCTCGTCACTCCACACATTCATCTCAACACTCTCATCTCCGCTAAGTCTTCTATCTATACTATATATTAAAACTGTAGAGAGGTTCCATTTCTGTGACTTGAATATTTTTCTAAAAGTATAATTAGGTTATATTAAACTATATAAAGGAACCGAAATCTCTCGAATCCGAGATTTATTAGAGAGAGTTGAAAACCAGTGAACCAATTTAGATAGAGTTTTCACTATAGCATAGCTTAGGGGCCCGGGCAACATCATACATATATTTCATTACGCTATCACTTATAGGCGCTGAGCGTAGGTTGCACTATATTTGTGTATTTTAATGGATAATATAGAGTTGAAGAATCATCCTATTTAGATGGAACCTTCACTATTAGCGATACATATAGTTAAACCTTTTAAAGTCAATATGTAGCATTGCGCTATCATTCGTAAGAGCACTGCTCGAGTGCTATATATTATTAACATTATATCTGTAGTATAATGCTGATATTCGGATCACTGAGGTACTATTCAGTTTTCTTCTTCGTCAGTAAATTTTTTGTTAAGAAGTTTTTATCGACAGAATTACTCAACCACACGAAATAAGTAATCTGAATCTTAATCCTACGAGATTAATGAGTGCAGGTGTTTTCATGATAGATAGCTATATAATAAATAAGTTCAGTAGTTTCGAAAATACAATGTAGGTAATGATAAGATATGAAATTATGAACGGCGTTAATGAACTTGTCAGGAAAACCTATAAACGGATTATAAAGATAGTGTTCCCTGCTGAACATCACGCGTGTATTTGTACAGGCAGAGAAATTTGTAAAATGAATGACTCATGATTGCACTGGTATTCTTAATTATTGCTTCACTGTGATTGTAATTATTCGATCCAATTCTAAAGATCTTTGTGTGATAAGTCAGATACTGTTACATTTTTCTGAAATTATTAGTTAAATTCAAAGTATAGTTAGTAAGGTTCCAGAATTGTATGTTTCAAAATACGTATTAACTTTTGTTGAAGAAACAATGACATAGCCTGATATAATTTCAATTATAAAGGTAAGATTATTGGATAATACAGAAACAAAAAATATATCATATTCGGTACAGGCCTCAACATAACCAGCCCATATCTGTCCCACAGCAGGGCAAAAGAAAAGCATTCTCATACAGAAAAGGCACTAGTATTGATCACCACGCTAGCTCACTGAGGTTTGGCGATTTTAGACCATTGAGTCAGGTTTCCTCACGATGTTTTCCTTCACCATATGCCTGTGATATCTTAAATTAACTTAGAAAGTACATAATTCTATTGAAAAAGTTACGTTGGTTCAAGATATGTCTTTGAAAAAGCATTAACGCATGCTTAGCGAACTCTAAAGTTACAATATTAAATGGAAAAAGAATACGGTCGCGAACAGGATTCGAACCTGCGCCTCCCGGATAGATACTCCAGGCGCTCTGACCACTAAGCCATCTCGATCTCTGCTCACCACCGCGAATTCTTCTTCCATATTTTAACACGTCTTATGGCGACGTCATTGCAATCAATTCAGTACCTATACAAGTGACTGAACCGACACGACTAACTTTACAGTTAATACAATGTCGTAAAGAATGCAATTACCTTAATAATTCAAGATATGTCTTTGAAAAAGCAAGGCTCAAGAGGCGAGCCCGTAATGACTCGGCTACCACGACACCTTGGTATAGGCTTAAACAGTCTAAAAAAAAGCTGAAATGAATTAAAAATCACGCCTGCCATATGTTTTTTTTTTGTCTTTTTATTATTTGATTTCACATCTTATTGTATACCATAGCTTCAATATTACATTGTTTTAATCTTACTAGCCTATATAAGCCAAAGTAAGGATTCTAACGATATCCCATACACCTAGATTGGTTTAGGCGTTAAGTAGTTATGGTGGAATAAAGAAACAGACAAACATATTATACATAAGACAAAAACATAACACTCCTTTCTTTGGACAGTCGTGTAATAATAACGACCCGTGGAGTATATATCACATGAAAACCATTTATGGAATCAAAGAAATTGGTATCAAAATAACACAGAAAAGAGGTAGATTGAAACTATTCCGATTCTTGACGCAAATAAAAGTCTCTCGAATCATTCCGATCAAAATACCAAGATTTACTGAAAGTATGACGGTATTTTAATAGAGGATTTAGAACTCATACGATTTTATAATTGAGACTGTTTTAATTGGTAATTGGCATAGTCCATTAATTTGAGGGTCTCAGCCTTAACAGGGATCTTGTTTAATTTGTAAAAAGAACCCTTAGTAAATTAAAGAGTACAGGCATCACTTTTCAGAAGCCATTGCTCAAACATAAGAGTAAGGAATGTTTGTTTAGCACTGACACAACTCTTTATTGGTAAAATTTTCCGAAAAGGTAACACCATATCTTAATATTGAGCCACAAGACCATGATATGCGGTACCCATAGCCCCCGTGCATTTAAATGTCATTAATTTTATCTTATCGATATTTATTTAAAGATTATTATTATCAAGCCACGTTTTATAAAACAATATTATTATAAATTTCATTATGATAATGTCGTCTGTTTGTACAGTCAATGGCCACTGTGCCTGCAAATAGTGTCATATGATAATTGAATTTGTCATTGGCAAGTCAATAATGTATATGAACAATAGAAAAGGGCCAAGCATGCTTCCCTGAGGCAAACGATAACCGATTTATCTATGATTTGACTTATAGTAGATTTGTCTGTAATTTGTTTTGGGGTTTATTTTGGATACCTCTACATATTGTTAGGATCGTTCCTCTAAAACCGTATGCATTTAATTTGGTAGGCAAAATATTAAAATGGACATAGTCAAAAGCGTGTGCCATATCACAATATACAAAACACACGAGTATTACTGAAAGTAAGAAGTAACTTTTTTTTAAAAATCATACGTAAATAGACATATTAATAGTTTTTTATGTAATTTGTCTGTAGTCGTGGTCTAAATATTTATTAAATTGGTCGTACCTATATGTTTTTGTTAAATAGATGTAGGATGGGTAAAAACGGAACGTATGAAAGGAGTGTAGAATGGAACGTGAATGTGCGAATGAGAGGGGAGATGAAAGAAAGGGACAGAGAGAGTGAGCGGTGTGTGCGGGAAGACGCGAGAGCTTAGGAATTAGGAAATAAGAATTGTAATAAGTTTAATATAATAAATAAGTTTACCGAGTTGTTGCATAAAATAAAACTACAGTCGAAAGTCCAGTATATCGAGGTTTTATTTATAGGTCACGATCCTACTTATTCTACATTTTTGGGGGCTCGTCCGGGATCGCGACCACGTGGAATTCGGAAAAGGCTAACGACGAACGTAGCTAGTGCACCTGGAGAAAAGACGAAATACGGGTTCAAACGACGATTGTAAAGACGGAAGACGAATACCAAAAACGTAAGACGTTATTTCAAGGCGAATCACGCTCACATTACTCAGGAACGACGACAAGGAAAATTTTCAACAAGATGGCGGAAAGCAAAGGAACTTCGATATTTACGGAAGCCAAGGACGGGGTTTTCAATGGCATAGATATGTTCTGTGGTGACGATCATACCTACACCTCGGCGAAATGGGCTCAGGATCTCGACGACAACGCGGAGATATTTGGATGGACGCCTCAACAACGACTTATCGTAGCCCGTCGATCCTTAACGGGAACAGCACAGTTGTGGCTAAAGACGGAAAAAGTTCATAGAACTTATGAAGAATTGAAGGCAGCCGTACTTAAAGAATTTCCCGATGTCGTGAACAGCAAAGAGATGCATGAGCTTATGACGGCGCGCAAGAAGCGTAAAGACGAGTCGTATTATCAATATATGCTGATTATGAAGGAGATGGGAAAACGAGCAAAATTCCCAGATTACGTAGCAATTCAGTATATCATAGACGGCATCACGGACCTGGAAACGAATAAGGCTATACTGTACGGTGCGGTCACCTACCCGGCGCTGAAAGAAAAGTTGTTATTGTACGAAAATATCAGGAGGAAAGCTGCCAAACAGAACGCTGAACGACCTGTGAAGAGAACTGGGACGCCATCGGCTAGAGATTCCACATCAGGAACCGGCCAGTATTGTTATAACTGTGGAGAAAAAGATCATCGTGCGAGTGCATGTCGGAACGGGGTGAAGTGTTTCCGGTGCAATGAATTCGGCCATATTAGTTCGAAGTGCACCAATCCTAGTGCAGGGAGCAGCGGAAGTTCAAGTGACACGACGACGTCGGTAAAACAGCTATCGAGAGCGGTCGGATCGGCCAATCAGCGAGTTCAAATACGTCCATCGATAAAACAGTCCGACTCAGGACCGAAGAAGCAATCGGCTATGTTCGGAGCGATTTCGGAGACCAATCAGAGTGGAGCATGTAATGACAGTGACAGTATCGGTAATGACAGCGACGTCATGCAGATTGTAAACAAACAATGTGATCGACAACCTAACCTTAATAAAGCGATAAAATCAGTGAAAATAGGTGATAGAACAATTAGTGCGTTAGTAGATACGGGCAGTGACGTAAACTTAATGTCGGAGGACCTTTGGAAAGAGTTAAAGGTGCCGTGTAACGATGATAACACGATTTTATCTGGACTGGGACTCTTTAAAGTAAGGTCGTACGGGAAAATTTATGTTTGTATTCTTATTGATGAACAGTGCTATTCCAATGTAATATTTCATGTAGTACCAAATGGGTCAATGCCCTATAGGTTGATTATAGGACAAGAGTTCCTACAAAATGTTGTGATGATAGTTCGTGAGGGTGCTGTGCTATTTTGTACGAAAGGTGATGGATGGTTGTATCGGGTGAATTGTTGTGTTACTGAGGTTGATGTTACAGGACACATAACTAACACCGATATAAAGGCGAAGGCAATGCGGCTGGTTGAAGAGTACAAGCCCATGCAGATGAAAGAAGCTCCTATTAAGATGAAGATAGTGTTAAAAGATGATGTGCCAATATCTCAGCGACCCCGAAGAATATCACACATGGAACAAAGGATAGTGGAGGAACAGGTAGATGAGTGGCTACAAAAGGGAATAGTACAGGTTAGTTTTTCTGAATACTCTAGCCCATTAGTGTTAGTTAAAAAGAAGGATGGTTCAACTCGCATTTGTGTGGATTATCGTTTATTAAATAAAAAGATAATAAAAGATGAATTCCTACTACCAATTATTGATGACTTGATTGACAAATTAAAAGATGCTAAGATATTCAGTGTACTAGACCTCAAGAATGGGTTTTTTCACCTTGAGATAAGTGAAGAATCAGTACCCTATACTTCTTTTATAACTCATCATGGACAATTTGAGTTCCTACGTGCACCGTTTGGGCCGTCCATCTCACCTAAGTATTTTATGAGGTATGTCACAATAATTTTCAGAGAGTTAATAGCAAAGGGCATCATGGTAATATTCATCGATGATATTGTTATCCCAGCAGATACAGAGAGCCAGGCTTTGGAGAGACTTACTCAAGTTTTGGTGGTAGCTTCGCAGTATGGACTAGTGGTGAATTGGAAAAAGGCGAAACTGATTTGTCGTGAAATAGAATATTTGGGTCACCTAATTAAGGACGGTGAAGTTAGACCAAGCCCAGAGAAGGTGGACGCAGTGGTAAGGTATCCTGAACCTAAAAATATTAAACATATCATGGGTTTTATTGGCTTAACGTCTTATTTCAGGAAATATATTAAAGATTATGCCAAGATCGCCAGACCATTGACAGAATTGCTTAAGAAGGATGTTCCATTTATATTTGAAGACAAGCAAAGAGGTGCTTTCAATTTACTGAAGCAAAAGTTGACTAGGGATCCGGTATTGAAAATATACAACCCCAATTTGCCAACAGAGCTGCACACAGATGCATCTAGTCAAGCTTTGGCTGCAATACTACTGCAAGTACATCCAGATGGTGAGTTGCATCCGGTGCATTACATGAGTCATAAGACGACAGAAGCTGAGAGCAAATACTCAAGTTATGAGCTAGAGGCACTTGCAGTAGTAGAGGCTGTAAAGAAGTTTAGACACTATTTATATGGTATCCATTTCAAAATAGTCACCGATTGTAAAGCTTTTGAACAGACACTGAAGAAGAAGGATTTGACGCCTAAGGTAGCCAGATGGGTGTTTATGCTGGATGAATATAACTATGAGATCGAGCACAGAGCAGGCAGTAGAATGCAACATGCTGACGCTCTTAGCAGGAACCCATTTGTGGCAACTGTGGTTAGCCTGCAAGAAGAGATCAGACATGCTCAGGAAATAGATGCAGAACTCAATGCTATCAGACAGCTAATAGTGAAAGAAGGGCATTATCACGACTTCTGGATCGATAATGATATCCTGTACAAAGGTGAAGAAAAACGATTAGTAGTCCCAAGGATTATGGAGAAAGAAATTATAAAGAAAGTTCATCAAAATGGACACTTTTCAATAAGAAAAATGAAAGAAGCCATAGGAAGAGATTATTATATTAAAAACATGGATAAAAGAATTGAAGAAGTAGTTCTAAGTTGTATACCGTGTTTATTAGCAACAAGGAAACAAGGAAAGCAAGAGGGTTATCTGAATCCCATAGATAAAGAAGGAACCCCACTACATACTTTACACTTGGACCACATTGGACCATTTACAGAAACAAGAAAACAGTATAACTATATTCTAACCATGATAGACGCATTCACGAAGTTTACATGGCTTTTTCCTACCAAGTCCACATCAAGTGCAGAAGTATTGAATAAGTTGCGGATTCATCAGCAGATTTTTGGTAACCCAACCAGAATCATAACAGACAGAGGTACTGCATTTACCAGTGGAGATTTTGAGGGGTATTGTAAGGAAGAGGATATACAGCACCTCAAAATTACCACTGGAGTTCCACGAGGGAATGGACAGGTGGAGAGAATTCACCGTATCTTGATTCCAATGTTAACCAAGCTGTGTATACAGGATAAATCACTGTGGTATAGACATGTTGGTCGGGTCCAGCAAGCTTTAAATAGCACTTACCAGAGATCAATAAATACTTCACCATTTCAATTGCTTACTGGAACCAAGATGAGATGTAAAGAAGATTTGGATGTGATTAATCTTTTACAAAAAGAAATAATCGATAGTTATGATGAAGATAGAGAAAATTTAAGGCTGAAGGCCAAGCAACAGATTCAGAAGGTACAAGAAGAAAATAAGAAAACATTTAATGATAAGAGAAAACCTAGCTCAACTCATGAGTTGGATGATTTAGTAGCCATTAAAAGAACTCAGTTTGGCCCAGGACTGAAAGTTAAACCCAAGTATTTAGGACCATATAGGATTATAAAAGTTAAAAGAAATGATAGGTATGATGTTGAGAAGCTATATGATACCACAGAAGGGCCAAAGAAGACTTCCAGCTCTGCGGACAATATGAAGAAATGGCCAGGTAAGGAAGAATGAGTATGATTGTGTGTTTTTTTTGTGTGTATGATAGTTGTGTCAATAATACTACTCAGTATCCTCACGAATACTAAGTTATGTGTTTAGGACTACAATGTTTTATGTTTTTTCAGTACATAATTATTTTTGTGTTTAAAAAATAGGACTATGTCAGGGTCAGAATTATTTTATTCTAAGATGTTGTAAGCAAGTAGGTGTAATGTTCATTGGTCATTGTATTTAAAAGTATTAATGAATAAACCATGTTTAAGTTTATGTTGGTGAATAAAGAATTTAACTAAATTTGTGTTTATAAAGCAGAAAAATAAAAGTGCAAGTTCAGCTTATTCTGTAAAATAATTATTATGTTGTGTATCTTCAAAGTTTATGAAATAAGAAATAAGTAATGGTGTAACAAGTTAAGATGTTAAAAGTATTTCTGTAAAGTTATTGTTTCTATTAAGTAAGATTTAAGTAAATGTAAAATGTAAGAATGTATGGTGTATGAAAGCATGTCAAGGACCAAGAGGAGGCATATCTGAGGGCAGATATGAGTGCAGGACGGCCGAATGTAGGATGGGTAAAAACGGAACGTATGAAAGGAGTGTAGAATGGAACGTGAATGTGCGAATGAGAGGGGAGATGAAAGAAAGGGACAGAGAGAGTGAGCGGTGTGTGCGGGAAGACGCGAGAGCTTAGGAATTAGGAAATAAGAATTGTAATAAGTTTAATATAATAAATAAGTTTACCGAGTTGTTGCATAAAATAAAACTACAGTCGAAAGTCCAGTATATCGAGGTTTTATTTATAGGTCACGATCCTACTTATTCTACATAGATTAGAATATATTTGCAAAATTGCAATGGATTTATAAATAAAACCTAACTCCATGTGTTCTTTATCGCTTTACTACAGCTATCATTAAACTTGTCGAATAAATACCGACAGTTAAATAGATTCTTAATATAACTCAAATGACCATTAAAATTTTCTGAAACATACATAACTATTTTAATATAAATACCATTGTGTCCTACACTACGAGTATTCTTAAGAGAGTTTATTATGCTTTTTGAATCATTTATAATGCCATAAACATAGAATTATTAATCACTGACATTAAACGTAGGTATTAAAGTGTGGAAGAAGAATGGAGTGAGCAGAGGTCGAAGTGGGTTAGTTGGCGGAGCGCCTGGAGTATTTATCCGGGAGGTGCAGGTCCAAATCCTGGTCAAAACCGTATTATTCTTAACATAAAAATTTATAGCTTGATATTTCGCTATGCAAGCGATAAACCGTTTGAAAGATTTATCTGTATTTCAAGTTAATTGCATCTGTACGACTTTGAATTAAGTTAAAAGTTAGTCGTGTCGGTTCAGTTACCTGTATAGGGATTGAATGGATAGCGACATCACCAATAAGAAATATGTATTAAAATGTGGAAAAATAATTCGGAGTAAGTGAGGTCAGGAGTATTGATTTAATTTAAAAAATTGTTACTACTAATATTTTTGTTTTTCTGTGCACAATAAACCAACATATTTATGAAAGTGTTATATATACAATTAAGAATGTATAAAAGGCATAAAAACAATAAAGCTATTGTGAGTAAAACTAATCAGTAAACAAAATAGTGACAATACAATAATCACGAAAGGTGACAAATATCAACTCAAGAGTGTAAAGAAACAAATCTGTTATGAACGGAAAGTGACATATGTTTTAGCAAAATAGTGTTTATCGCCGAATTGTTCATAAAAAAATGAAAAATTCGAAGAAATATGGAATAAATTCCTAAGTAATGACTCACATCTCACCTACTAATTAGTTTAATATCAATGGAATACTGAAGATCAATTTCACTTCTATTAACAGCGGAATAGCTTATTGGTTTATACACAGATTTCATGATCTGACTATATTTTAGGTCGGTAGTTTATATCTGCGTTGCAACCATTCTCTTTTTATTAGATATTTGAACAAAAATAGATTGTGTGACACAAATATAACAAGTTACAGAAACAAAGTAATCTATAAATGATTGCTAATATTTATCGCCAGGGGTCTCCATAAGGCCAAAAGAATGAACTTAACATTTAATAAATGCATACAAGCTACATGATAGCTCAGATGGTAGAGCGATCTATTATTTTTAATTATTTCCTGAGAAAAAATAATTAATATAGGCTAATTAATTATATAAGAATTTATATAATTTTATATTACAAAAATTAATTAAATATGATTACAGCAACCAGATTGTAAGGACACGGAAGATGAGTAATAAACTACAATAAATTATTGTAAACACTGCTTTAAAGGACTCGCCCTCCCATCCAACAACAAACGTTACCTATTCAAAATGGATTTACCAATAATGTTAAGTAGCGCAAACCATGCAGAACATATTCCATAAACAATATAATCTGACACAACTCCTCAATACTTAACGTGACCATATTGAGCTAACTAGATAATTCACAGAACATTAGTCAAAATCAGTTAACATCATGACAAAACAATATTACTTGCAAGTGATCTGCTAAGCGCTAATCTCGAAATTGAAATTTTAATAGAGTTAATTACCGCCTGAAGAATGATTTCCAAAATACACTGCAACTTCTGGCTGTCTATGAGAATGTTAACACACGAGCGGATAAAAAAGCTAAACACCTAGTAGCTTTACGGAAAAAGTAGTCTGATACGATTCAGTTCGCTTCGCCACCAACAGACATTATTCAGCATAAAAAACTATTTAGCGACCAGTCAGAGTTACATGAATACAATTTAAATCTTTATCCTAAGATATGAACTCCGAATGAACAAAAGCAAAGTACAAATCAATGTGAATAAATTATTGCAATATCACAAGAGCGTCAAGTTGCTCATCAAAGTTTTCAGGAACTTCTGTCAGAAACATAAAAAAGAAAAATTCTTCTTTGCTACCAAAAGCCTCTAATAGTCATAGAAAACTAATTGACAAGGAATCATGGGGGCCAGGAGGGCCTTGTCTTCTTTCTATCAAAATTGTTCCACACGTTGTCAATGAATTCAGCATGCTGCTTTAACTTTTTTCTATGATACCAGTGCAAAAATGTAGATGCAGATGCTTCTCCCGTAGAATAATCCTGCCGGTTGCCATGACAGGAATGTAATAAACAAATCTCATGTAAGAAAATATCATCGGAACATTACAGGAGTGTCAAATTGCGAATCATAGTGGCCAGGAACATATACCAGCGACACCAAATGGTGAAAAAAAAACTGTTCTATTCTCACAACAAGGACTTAGAGTGCAACCAATTCCCCGGAATTAATTGGTGTTATTTTTTTAGTTAGATGCTTCTCTAAATCCGATGCGCCTCTTTAAATATCATATTTTGACAAAAATATATTATACCAAGTATAGTTCGTTGCTGATTAGAAGACTCTTGATGCATAAAACAAAAAAATGGGCCTGAACACCTGGTAATATCAGACGATTTGTATTGAACTGCCGTATGAAATTAAATACACGTCAGTACCTTTCACTTCACATCGGTATCAGAAATATTGAGGACTTAGCCCAAAATGCTCATGCTTTTATGGTTAAAAAAGTATTTGAAAATCGTATGGGTATGAATATAAAAAACAAGATGGCCGCTGTCATTCCACACACAATTCCACGAAACAAATCGTTTTATTACAAAGCTCCAATCAAATTGCAAAATATAACAGTAATCCTCAACTCTCACTAAAACAAGATGAAATCCAAAGCTATAAATGCAAATGAGGGAATAACAATTGTATCCGAACTGCCGACTGAACATGAAAACCGGAATTTGTACGTATACCGTATTCAGGTTATAGCCTAGTCAGTAATTCTGTATAAGTCAGGTACCATTCGGTGTAAGGTCGAGAGTAAGCTAAGGATGATAAAGAAGGCTTCAAAATTTAGGTCAGACAAAGTATTTAAAAAAAAGTTATATATTTTTTTGGAAATAAATATACAATTTTGATCATAATTTGAACCTCCCGTATAATTACTCCAGGCGCTCTGTCAACTAAGCTATTTCGAACTCAGCCGAATTCTTCTTCCACATTTCAATGCGTCTTTTGTTGACGTTATTGCTAACTATTCAGTCCCTATACAGGTGACTGAACCGACACAACTAACTTTGCAATGAAGTCAATGTCGTACAAATGCAATTACTTCAACAAATACTGATAATATATGTTTCAAACGCTTTAATGAATCCTCCTCACGACCGTTTTTATCTGGCCACAATTTTTTTTTAAACTTTATAATTCGCTACGCATGCTTTAACTCGTTTTAAAGATTAATCTGTATAAGTATTTTAAATACCGAATTTTGCTGCATTATAGTGTTATTTATTTTCGTAACAATAGAAATGTAATTTTTGTGGCGGACAATTACTTCACGACATTGAAAACGCGATTATGGACGCATAAATCTTCAAAATTTATATATTGTATTGGGCACCATCTGACAACGGAACCCTAGAAAGTGATCGCGTCACCGCTTTACACGTAATCTATCAATATGGAACTGTAGATGTAAGAGAATACTTTTCTACTTGACCCCTCAAATCACATAACCGGTCGTTGGCTGTTTAACCCTAAAATAGGTTAGTACACGAAAACGAGTGTAGCTACAGAAATTACCCTGCGTTGTTTCAACAACGTTGCCATGGCAACTAGTTTATTGCCTAATTAAGGAGTAGATTTGATTTAGTATTACTATCATGAAAAGCCTTATGTAACTACCAAAGTAAATACAAAAGTAAAACCTAGTGAAGTTAATACAAAAAATTAAACTTCTTTAACTGTGTTAGAAATCGGTGATCGATTTGAGTTTTCTGATAATGAACAGGGCAATGATGCTATTACGGACCAGTTAAATCCAACAATGACTGACTAAATAGAAATTAAATGCAATGTAGTAGGTACCTACATCATTCATGAATGGACATTCACGTGTTATGTCATCAGCATTGGACATCGCAGCGTAACGGTCATGACATAAATAGATGAAGCCACACAATTTCAAGATCAAGAACTAAATTATAGTTTTTTCCTATCCTTGTGTAGACTCATTTCTTCCAACACAATCAAGTTAGGTACTAGAAACTATAGATGGCTCACTATTTATCTAACTGCCATTGGAAACTTTATCTCATATAGTTTTTCATTTTGTCTTTTTAGTAATGAAATTTTTGTCTGTACTTTGATTACCTCCATAGTGTTGATTTATGGAACCTTTACGAAGATACCGTCTGTTGTGATTATGCAAATCTGCCTGAAAATCCCCGTATTAATATCGTTACGTTATTTAGTATTGGTGTTCTCGGCTTTCTGGAATATTCATTTTCGATTTATGGTAAAGCCAGAGATTTACCTGCGGTATGTACGTATAGATGCTGTTTATAGTCTATGCTTTGATTCCTATTTGTAAGTGCCAATGACTTCAACCATAGTGATAGACAGGACTAATTGGCAATCTGATGCGCGATTACTCCTAATATCAGTCCCAGTTTAATTCATCGGAAAACATTCAGCCAGTGTGACCCTAATCAACATAAAACCTTTCACTTTCTTTAAAGAAATCTCACCACAAGTTTATATAACAATTCTTATTGTAAGTAACGTAACAATAACACCCATACTGAAGTTACTGTAATAATACCGGCGATCGATATGGTTTTGACTGTTTCAGAACACGCTAAGCTTACACGCAAATTCCGTTATGAAAATTCTGACCTTCGTATAAGTTCGAATAACTCGAATGTTATATCAGATTACCATACCATGCTTAACCCTGGAATACACGCAAGTGTTTGTCGATAAGAAATGAGCTGTTTGAAATTTTAGATGCCCTACTTCATTGAAAGTTATAAAAGAGCCTGTTAAAAGTAGTAACATTGTTAAGAATAAATACTCCGATGATGAAGCTAGAATTACAAAAACTATATACAAAGTCAAAGGTTCTATGAAGCTAAACCTTATACTACTAGAAAGTTGTTGATATAAGCCAGATCTTAAAAAAAATCTACATTAAATTCACGCAAAAATATTCAACATTAAATTTAAGCATGAAATATCACCCTGCCATAATTTTCCAGCAAATGTCAGTCAAAATTAGATTACTTATTAATTTACATCATCTCTTGAAGGCCTTTTAGATATTACTGCGTCGCCTTGAGTATTTGTCGAGAGAGACTATATTTGATTCAAATACATTTACTTTACTATCTTCAAGTAGACCCAATCGTGCCTGTTAAACCAGTAAACGAGTGACAACCAATTTCAGTTGGATAAACTGTTCTAAATTATATTGATTATTGGACGCCCTCGCTCACTACCTTATATTATATAGTAGAATGTTCTTAGTAATTAAAACACAAAACATCCGTTTGATAATGATGTTTCCTCTATAATATCGAGGATGTCTATATAAAACATAATTTATCGACGTTTACGGCAAGGCCACAATACCTTGGTATTGGTAATTATTATGTACGTACATTGGGTTCTTGAGCTGTTTCTTATGTACGTATATTAGGCCATTTTTTTGCGCTATTTCTTCGTTTATGATGAAATTGGTCTGAGCTTTATTAAAAATACTATCCAAGTTTTAAAATAACAAACATATAAAGCCATGTTTATTGAATTTTCTCTTATACAAATATACTGCGTTGCTAGCTCGGAACATAGGTACAAGTACAAATTTCCCGTTTCTATTGACACTGAGAGTTTGCGCAGGAAATGGAACAACTGATATAAACTAATACGGGAACGCTTTTCTTATGCTCGTTCCACTGATGCACCCTACAGGTCGCACCTTAAAACCCTCCTGAAATTTCCATCCCACAGTACTGACTACTACTCCTACTCTTTCACCGTTCACGCAGTGCGATTGTGGAACTCGCTCCCACCTGATATACGAAGCTGTAAAACTGTGACTTCTTTCAAAAAACGAGTGAAAGATCACTATCTTTCTTTAGTATCATAGTTGCGTCTAAGTATGTAATTTATTTACATTTATTTATATGTACTATTTGTATATGTATTTATGGTATATATCTTTGTCTTAGAACCCGTATATATGTATATTGTTATTTAATATTTCTTTATTTATTTATATATTATGATCTCAATAGTTTTATTTATATCTCTTTGAATTACCTCTTTGCACACTTTTGTCTACATCTCTTTTTTTTTTTCTATCTCTCCTCTCGCAGGTCTGCTGGAAGAGATTTCTTAAGAAATAAGCAGCACCTTTGTATTCGTCTTTCCTATTCTAATGTATTTTTCTTCTGTCTGTGTGTACATAAACCGTTAAATAAAATAAATAAATAATATTTACTTCAGTAGGAGAATGGAAATATAAAACTTGTATATTTATTATATAAAACTGTATATGAACCAATAATTTAAATTATTAAATCTCGCGAGACGGCGCCATCTTGACACTTTCCCGAGAGTGTCTCAAGTTTTAGACCAATTTTGTAGCCAAAATTAATGTACAAACGGGATTCTCCAAAGACCTTTCTACCCAAAAGTATCAAAATATCATTACTTTCAAATCCCTAGGGGAAAACTAATCAGCTCATCAAATTCATGCGCTAATCCAACGAGCAATTGTGAACAGTCGACCCAGTCTGAATGCTTTGAAACTAGCTTAGTTTACTGTGATTGATTGCTTTAGCAACTTTTAGTCCGTACCCTACTTATGAGGAGTTTGGAGCCCCCTCAATGCGCTGGTAAAGTATCAACAACTTGTATGGAGTTTGCGTAATAGCATTTCGCGGCTTCCTAACCTAGTTTAAGGGATTATAGCAACTGTTTTCGTTAGTTTGACCCTTGTTATGTAAGTAAAACATTATTACAATCATCTTTAAACACAAGCATAAGAAAGTGTATGGAACAGAGCCAAGTTTCCTCAAGGTGATCTAGGTGCATTGTACTACATTTTTATATAGTTTTCTCCGTCTGGTTTTGTTACATCTCTACAAACATACACTGATGGTTTAAAGACGCTTCCAATTACTTGAAAACTCGTCATTAAGCGAATTTTGTACCTAGGCCTGTAGATAATAAGAATCACTAAAGATGCTAAGTGCATAGCATAATGGTATGGCCGTTGGACTGCCAAGAGGTCATAAATAGGAACCCAATAAGAGTTAATTATCACTTGCTTAAAAACGATGAAGGTTTGATGGTGTGTAAAATCATGTCAATGGCCTACGGGCGATTTAAATTCTGTCACTTGGTTCATCACCACGCGATAAGAAAATCTCTAAAGATAAATCCAATAATTAAAACTTTTTCTTTATTCTAGACAAAATGGTAGATATCCCAAAACTTTGGTCCCATTGTAAACTTAACTTAACCCATAAAGAAAAGAGACCTCATCCAAGTCTACGTAATGAATATGCCATTGAAATATAGACTTTAAAACAAAGACGTAAAGTATTTCACGATGATTCTCAAGCAAACGTCTCGGAAGACTTTTGCGAGCATTACTTTCGAATCTGACTCATCGTTCAGAAACGTGACGAAAACAGATTTCGTATTTGTTTAAAATGCAGTTGATGAAGAAATTTAAAGATAACCAAAATCTTTGATTGCTGCATTTGAATTAATTAGATCTTAGCTATATCCAGCTGTTAAGCAATTTGGGGGCAGAGCCAAGACAGCAGTGTATTCATCTCATTTCTGGTACAAAAAAGTGAATATAAGTACCTTGAAATAAAGAAATGGAACATGTTTTTTTTTAAGACAGCCAGGAGCAAATCTGTTTTATTGATACCGTTCGCGATGCCGATGGAAAGAAAAAAAAAGATTATTTTAGAAACAAAATAACGTAAAATACACGGTTGCGAATGAAATGTGCATGTCTTAAATTTCATGTGCAACAATTACGACTGTGCTGTTACGTGCATGATATTCGATCTTCGATATAATCTCTAATCGATTACTAAGAACTTGAGGTAAGCGATAATTATTATTCCCATGGTGTATATGGTGTTGAGAATCTGAGCAGAAGACCACGTTTTATGGTGCGTCATACTTTTGACTTCATAGATGTAATTTGAACTAATTGTTATTGGACTGCCTCTTTCGGCTGCTGGTCGTGAGATTCTGGGTTCGGGTCGAGCAGTGTAATTGGGATTTCCTGGTAGGAAATTCTTGGAATTGTGCCTGCTATATGATAACAGGCACTTTCGATCAATGAAATGTGTACAATGTACAATTTATTGTGTACAATTCCGCCTATCCCCTCAGCCTAGATCTACCAAAAAAAGGATTTACGTAATACAGGCATATTGTTATATATATATATATATATATATTATGTACGTATTTATTTCTCATAAAAGTATATATTTATCAGTTCCCATCTTTAACGAATACCAGATACATTATTTCTAGTAGGTATCGCTTAGCACCCAGCGACCAACTGATCTATGATCACGTCAACCATTATCTAAGCCCCCGTTATTCAAGTTACACAAGTATATTTTTGGGGTCAAGGGCAATGAAGGGCGTGTTTTTAGAGTTGATCCTATCGTCCTTGTAGGGACTTGAATAATACGTGAGAATTTGCCGAAGTTGATATGATTGTTACCGCTTCATATTTATAGAAGCTGTTTGATATCCATGCCATATTTAAGGAGGTGACTGAACCGCTCATACTGAACACGAAATAATAAAAAAATCAATACCAACATTTTTCTCTATCTTTTTTTTTTTTTTTTGCGTGCGGCTATGACTAACCCGTGTAAAATCACAAAACAATTAGGCATAGGAATTTTCCGTCCTTTGAAAATGTCAAAAATTTATTCTTTTAGCCGTTTGGGATTTATACTAATTTTGGCTGAAAATTTGGCTATTACATAACCGTAGAATATTTATTGTATCTAATTTTGCATGATTGAGCATATTTTTTTATCATTTGCTCTACCATGTCGTGGTGGCCGAGTGGTTACGGGCCCGCCTCCTGAGCCGCAGGTTGTGGGTTCAAACCTGGCATGTACCAATGTGACTTTTTCTAGGACATATGTACTTTCTCAGTTCATCTAAGACATCACAGACATACGGTGAAGGAAAACAACGTGAGGAAACCTGGAATTGGTAGTCTGAAATCGCCAACCCGCAGTGAGCTAGCGTGGTGATCAAGCTCGTGCTTTCTCTGTATGAGAAGAAGCCCTTGCCCTACAGTGGGACAGTTATGGGCTGGTTTTTTTTTTTATTACTTATGGCACGGGTACCTACAGATAAGCAGCTTATATATTATTAAGACTGCAATGGTTTGTACTCTATCTAGATAGTTAGATGGGGAATTTGTAGCTCAGATATATTATAATGAATCATGGAGAGTCATACATTTATATGTACAAAAAAATAAAGAATTTTCTTAGAACTGTAAATGATTGCTAAATAAATATCACCCGGCGTCTCCATAAGACGTATACAAGGACACTTGATATTTAATACACACGGACAATGACATGGTAGCTAAGTTGGTAGAGTGATGACACGGAATGTCAAGGGACGCGGGTTCAAGCCCCGTTCGAGTCTATTATTTTTCAATGTTTGCTTGTTTTTTTTTTATTAATTATAAAGTCGTTAGAATGGCGATTTATTTGATCTTTGGTTTTTAAAGAACAGCCTTTGGTATTTAAAAGTTTACATTAAAACTTTAATATATTTTAAGATTCTTATCAATCATTGGGCTAATTCATGAACGCGACAACATTACCAGTTGATTAGTATGGCACCTTCACTCAGTTTACAATGATTTTCTTAGAAATATTATATATATTTTATAGCGGGGATTTAATAATATTTTGAATACCGAAAGTTATTCTTTAGGGATCAAATACAAATATTCAACATATGTGTACATATCTCGTCACATTTCTTTGCATGTCAACGACTTTCGTCGCTGTCCGTACTGCGTATCAAAATAGTTCACACGGTTGCAATGAATTTAATGCTATAAATTGAATTGTTAATTTCGTGCATTAATGATGCATAGATGAAATGAAAGAAGCGTGTCAGAATCGTAACAGGTGGAAATCGATAGCCTCTGCTTACCCAATGGGAATTAGGCGCGGAGAATGTATCATTAACATAGTATGAAAAGAAGTGGAAGCAATCGTTACATTCTATCTCAATCAGCAATTGCCCACTGAACTTAGTTTCCTAGAACGTACAACGAACCAATATTTTTTTTACTTTTCTAATGTAGTTTTTAGATTTGTTCTTTTTTTATAAATGGACAGGGTTTAGCCGTTGATCTTAGGAGCTCTACCAAAAAAGGATTTACCGAGTTCCGGGAACATGACCGAATTAGAGACACAAAGCTAGGGTTTTCTCTTTTTTTACAATAGTATTATGTTTGGTGTACTAAAGATGAACTTATTATATTTAATATTTAAATATGTACTGAATATATTTGTACGTACACTTAGCTGTTACAGACTTACAAAAAAAAATATCGAAGAGAAATATAAAGCTCTATTTTTGAAAGTAATTTACAAAATATTGTTCACCTATTACTATTCACGTGCTTTTTCGGGATTGCCCGACTAGATCCGAACTCGAACAGAGAGCCCTTAGTCACAAGTCAGAACAATAAATTATATATAATTTTCAAAGTTGTGTTTCAGTAAAATAAAAGTAATTGGATGAACAGATATTATAGAGCTCTTTAAAAAAATCATTAATGACGTTAGTCGATGTTGTTTCGTAGAAGACATATGGAATCATTGGACATTATCCAAAATTCCAACGGTACTTTTTAGAATGTGATGGATATAGGTATGTACTTACAAATATATATATATATATATATATATACATATATATATATATATATAATTTAAATTTCTTATAGACAGCACACATTAGAAGGGATTACTGTTTGGATTAACAATTAAAGCGATCTATTCTAAATAAACAGAACTTTTTAACATGACGCCGCATTCCAAGAAGCTGTAGGCAGAGGTGTACAAGAATGGTACATGAAAAGATGTATACACATTTAAATAGTTATTCTGAATAATATAGAAGTATTAATGTAGAAATAATGGATCTTCTATCTGTGTTTCATATATAATTATCTAAGTAATACACTTTAGATATATTAAATATTATAGGCAAGTTTTTAAATGATTGTGTTTTCATATTGGTGCTCGCGACTGTACACCCATATCTCCAATATCATTATTAAGTATAATGATATTGGAGTATAATATAATGTAGTGAGCCTATAACCAAATATACCTATTTCAAGTTATTATGGTATACTAAAAAAAAACGATTTATATATCTATAAACTAGGAAATGTGGTGCTAAATTTTTTTTTCAATGTCAGGTTTCATACGATACAGTTTTAATAACAGTGTTAGGTACCTACCTATATAAAGAAAACCTAATCAAATGTGTTTGGTACAACTACATTACATTAGTAGCTATAAAACAGCAATTTTCTGTTGCTATAATTAACCGCGTTAACCGTAGTGGCAATATCGTTATGCAATTTGATTTCGTTACAATGTAGTCTAAGAGCTCTCCATTATGCATCACTTAGTGTTACATCTTTGCACTTAAAGTGATGTTATTAATATTTGAGTGCTGGAAAATGCGAAATGTCAATTATTAAAAATTGTTAATTTAATGAACTCTTAATGGACCTTTCCACAAAATTAATTAGAACGAAATTATATTATAATTCTAAAAGTCTATAAGTCGTGCTTTTACTATTTCGGCAACAAAAAAAATTTTTTTTTTCCTCACGATATAACTATACAATCAATTCAAATTCAGATCACATTAGCTTTTGCTCACAATAGATATGAAACAAAGATCTATAAAAAAGATAATAGATCAATGGAAAATGTTTGAGAGTCATATAAACGTGGAATATATAACAAATTGCTGACGTTGATAAAATAACTCCGAGAAAATAAAAATAAAAAATCTTATAGTTGAATATTCTTTTAGAAACATTTCTGCAGCATTTACGTCTTTAATTTATTGATTGCTTCAAGTCCTAATGTCCAAAGCCAAAAATAAAGTATAAAATAAAATCCCAAAAAGATCTTGAGTGTTCTTTTGCTTTTTTCTTCAAAAACTTGTCTGACTGTGACGTTGTGCGATTGTGAGTTCATGGTCAAAACAATTATTAGTGTAATTTTATAATTATTTTAAACTTGTGACTGTGTTGTAACTTTCACCTGTTGTCAACTCATGAATCATTTATCATTTAAATTATCATGAATCATGACGATAGCTACGAATGATAAATTTTACTCATTTATAACAAAAACTTCGTCTGTATGAAACGCCCTTTATCGTGGTACTACAAGGACAATAGAAAAAATTGTATAGACCTACATGCGTAGACTAAAATGATTTTGCGGGATATTAAGCATGGACACATGATCACAGGTTCTTAATAAACGACTTTCTGCTTCGAGGTAACTATTAAAGTGTGTCGTGAGAATACCGACTGCAAAATTACTTTCTCTTGAAATTAAAATATTTAATGATTTCCAACAAAAACTGCTAAATAAAAACTACGATATGAAATCTTGATGTCAAAGCAAAGAGCTATTTGGGACACTTCATTTATGTATACGGCATTTTCGTGACAAAACATCTGATTTAAAAGTCATCATTTCGTCACCTTCATTTATTACTCTTATACTTCAAATAGTTCTGGCACCTTGTTTTTTTGCTACACAGTAAATTACTTCTAAAACTTAATGAATTTGCACAAAGGTGTTTTATTGTAGGTCAAAATGTCAGCGATAAAATAATCATACGTTACAGCTATAGTAATTTAATGAATTCTTTGCAGTTTTGTTTCATTTCTTTATTTCCATTAATAAGAAATTTGAAAGTAAAATTATTGCTTTTATTACCCACCCAACTTCGTTCATTATAATTTGATTAATAACTTCAAGGCACGCTATTTTCACAGCACTCAACTGGGACAATATTTTAGTAAAAATTTTACGCTCTTTCTTCTGAATTTTGTGCAATTGCATTCTTTTTATTACGATAATTAAACGCACCGTAAAACAACGAAAACACCGAAATAAATGTCACTTACTCGAATGGCGTACACCAATTTTTTAAACCCTTAAAATGGACGCACTCATAAATTACATACCAATAAATGAAACAATTATATTTTAACGACACGTTATAACACAAGTGGAGACATTTCACCATTCAACATGCATGAGTAACGTTGAACGAGAGAAATATAGGAGAAAATAAAATTCTTCTTACCTGAATAACAATACGGCTATCCAAATCCAGGGGTCATAAACAATCTTCTGTCACAATATGCACACGCCTGTCACACACATTGAAATTAAATAAAACGAAACGAAATGTCTGCGCACTACAAAGGATTTGGTTAATATTTTATTGTTGTGTGCGGCAGCTCGCGGCAACGTGCCTTCTTACCACCAAGGCTCATGTGCTACTGATTCATCACGACAACGAACTCAACACGGAGCTCAGGTCGTACGTACTGGATGTACTTGTGCGTCCCTAGCACCGAACAAAGACGATGGTGGCCGAAGCTCTACAGCTGTTTAATGTTTGTGAACCGTAATCGATTGTCAATTCTAACATCTCGTGACGTAATGTACACATTATATATTAAAATATTTGGTTCTGTTTTGAATTGATATTTAAATAGGTTCCAAATTAAAATATTTATTATCAACTTTGCTTTCACAATCAGTCGCGATTTTTTAATTTTTTGTTATATCGTTCTTGTCGTATGTAATCCACATGAAAAAACCGCGGAACTCACATTAATCTAAAAAAAAAATCGAACCAATTCGCAACGCTGATACGATTCAATTTATCGTTTCTAGTACGTTTGGTTACATCAGAATGAGTGCGAATCGAGTACACCACGCACTGTCGGTCGGCTCGTCGCGTCGGTGCAATCTTAGTGCGCGCGTACTGGCGGCGAGCGCGATAGAGCTATGTATTTGCTCTTTCTAACATCGATTTCGGTCATTGTGCCCGTCCTTTTCTGGCGCAATGTGCCTCTCTCTGGCGGAGTCGCCGCGCACTGCGGATGTAGTGGCTCGGGAAATAACTGCCCTATTTTAGGATAGAGTTTTAAATGCATTCTCTAACTGCCACATTAGTCCGGTTAAAATAATGTGAGTAAAATTGTAGACACACTGCCATATAGAAATCAGGTGATAGGTTTTAAAAATAATTAAGTTTTTGAATAAATCAATACTGGCTGGTTCAGATTTTAACTACCTATTTAATTTCTCGTATTATTGGAATACTAACATCGTAAAATTTTGCTATTAATAAATTTCGTGTGGCGTTTGATTCATAACATTGATAAAGATTAAATCGAGAAAGTGTTCTTAACTTAACCTATAACATTTTAATTAATTAGCTTTTTTGAATAATGTATGCACGTGAAATTATTAATGTATAAATTAACATAATAATATAATAATCTTCGACTAGGTTCTAGGTCACATAAGAACGTAAATAACAATAAAAATAATAATTAAGATAGTGAATTAATTTGGATATAATAAAATAAACTAAATAATATCCACATAAATAAATAATAACAATATTAAAATTTAACTAGGTCAAGCTTCTAAAATAGAACAAAATTTTCGTTTAAAAACATTATCGTCAACACTGATTATAATCTTCAGTTCTATGCCATGAGAGAATAAAACTATAATGTGTCGTTTTGAATATTACAGGCTGAAAGGTAAAAAACGTAAAAAAAACAATTTCTACTATTGAAACTAAATGCGTAAAAAACTTACAGAGCAAAAATGTTTGACTTCCCCTCCAAAAACCGTGCAGTAGGTACGTACAGTTATTGCAAGGAATGTTTTTTTTTTTCTGATGCCTGTGTTTCTTAGTGATAGGTAGGTGGTTGTTCAGTTTCATTCAATCTTTCTTTTTTACCGTTTTTTTAGCATTATCGCTAGCTTAGTGGGCCTTAAAGTTATACATTTTTGTAGAAAAGGAAAACGGTCGCGTGCAGGATTCGAACCTGCGACTCCCGGATAAATACTCCAGAGACGCAGGTTCGAATCCTGCTCCCGACCGTATTCGTTTTCCAAAATTATAACTATCTTTTTGAATTATTATTTTAACTTTGACTTTGTATAGAAAATTCCAGCCTGTACAGAGTTTTTGAGATGGGCGTTGTAAGTACATTGAATTAATTTAGCGGTAAATTAGGAACTGCTACTGCCTCACAAGTCTCGTCGCAAGTGCAGTTCCTGAGTTTGATTCCCGGATCGGGCAAAGTATCAATGGGTACTTCTGTTAAGAACAAGACTAAGATTTAAAATTAATCCATTTTAAAATCCCGGCAATACAAAAATGTAGATATAGACTATTTTTATTTTAGATTAATATATTAATTATTATAATATAAACAAAAGTGCATCATCATAACAGCTGCATGAAGCAGCTAGAAAAGTCAATTAGTTCAATCCCCGGACCTTCAATGCAATATCGATGGTCAGCGGACTGTGGACGTGCGATAGTACAATACTTCACGCATCAAGGATCAAAGGGGTAACACAGAGTGTACCAGTTGACAATATGTGCATGTACTTTTTTGTACAGTACCTTGAAGGAATTAGTATTGGAGTAGTTTTAGCGGGCGTACCCCTTTCGCCACTGGCATATGATTCACAATCAAACCTTTATACTTTTTACCTGTATGGTTACAATGATAGTACACGATTTTAATCGTGTGTGACACAATTTATGGTTTTATGTTTGTTAATACTGTGAACAGTATTATTTATATATATATTACAGGTTCGAATCCTGCTCACGACCGTATTATATTTCCATTTAAAATAATAACATTAGAGTTAGCTAAGCATGCGTTAATGCCTTTCAAAGATTTATCTGTATATATTATATTCATTTATCATGCCTGTAATCCTAGTATATCTGGCGTGGGCAGAGATGTTTTATCTCACGCCCACAATCATTCAATGATATAATGAAAACTTTTATAGTTGTAATTAGGGTTGAAATCAATCTCCTGCTTGCGTCGTGGGTGGGGTAAGTATCTTACGATTGATTTTTTCCATGAAAACGCAATGACATTTCGCTGGTTCCCGAAATCTTCTTTTACAATCATACCTAGCGCCAGAATTGAAACCACCCGTAGGTCTCTGACATGGTTTTACGCATCATCGATAATATCTCAGGTGTGCTGGTTTCCTCACAATGTCTTTCATAATTGTTTTAGGCAAATACTAATTAATACAAAATCTTTCAAACGCATTAACACATGCGTAGCGATCACTAAAGTTATAAATTAAAAGAAAGAAAGTAATGAATTGAAAAAATACGGTCGTGACCTGGATTCGAACCTGCGTCTCCCGGATAAATACTCCAGGCGCTCTGAACACTAAGTCATCTCGACCTCTGCTCACTATCCCGAATTCTTCTTCCACATTTTAATACGTCTTTTGGTGACGTCATCGCTATCTATTCAGTGTCTATACCCTCCCTTTTTAGTTCCTTAGTCCCTTTTTATGTGATAATTAATTTATAATACGCACATCACTACAAAACAAAATTGTTATAAATAAGCTAACAAAAATTAAAATAAAGGTGCTGGCTGATTACGTCAGAGGAGCTAGGGACGTAACGCCAAGCGATGGCGGGAGTTACGACAAAAAAAACTTGCTTTCTTGAATTGCCAGCCCAACGGTCATATCATATCACTGCTCATTAATGTATGTTTTGGGAATAGAGAGCTTGCGAGCACCACAATTATTCGATTACTACAATCTTTTAATAACGATCGTATAACTGTGGTTTATTCCCAAATATATAAGGTCCTAATTTATTAGGAAATTTCCTTTTAAGGGGTCAATGTGTAAGTGATAAGGATTCATTTAAGCCATAATTCAAATTTTTAAACAATTCTTTTTTTTTTCTTATTGTTCGCCGTTCAAGGAGCAGTTTTCGTCTTGCTAGTACTATGTTAATGACAAATAATTTGTTATATCCATTTAATTCTTAGCTAATGTGAATGTATTTGACTTATACTTTAACCCTTTCAAAGGAAATTACCTAATAAATTAGGACCTTAAATACCCGTGCCAAACCTAAATATAGAGCAAAAAATAAAAAATATGCTTAGACATCAAAAATGTATTTTTTAATTCTACGGTTAAGTAATAGCCAAATTCATTCATTCACTTAAAAACATTACTTAGTGTTTTTTTTAGTATAAACCCCGTATTGCCCCAAACGTCTCTTAAAAAAAGTTATTGTACCAAAGGATGGTAAATTCCTTTGCCATTTTTTGTGTTTTTTCACGGGTTTGCGTAGCGCGTTACACACGGAACAATTTTGTTTTTTTTACAAATATCGATGATATAAATGTATTAATTCGATTTTAGTATCAGCGGTACACTTACCTCCTTAATGTATTGTGTAGGGTTTGTTTGAAGTTATAATTAATTTATTTGTCCGGCGGTTTTTGAGATTTCTCTGTGGCCTACGCAAATGTCCTGCCGATCTGGTATCGTCTTGCGACGGATCGTTAAGCTCCCTAAATTATGGTTGAGCTACACGATGACTGATGCATACGTGGCGTCGGTAAGGACAGATCAGCACAAAACAGCTATGGCTCTTTCTTCAAAAGGCCATCCCAGACCTATCCCTACAAAATTACACTCATATGTTGATTAAAATAATGTCTGCACTTTAAAAGAGACGTTTACCTCTGAGTTTGTTTCGGCATTTCTTCTCAGAGCTAGTCAGATAGGCAATGCCGACGCAATCTAGCCTAAAAAAATTATGACTTGTAAAAGTGTCTATAACAGATTTATTTATAGAAATAAATATCATTTATCATAAATATGGCACCGGTAGGAAATGCTTGCATTTTGCCTAACATGTAGTTCCAAAACACACTTAGAAATTATTCAGACAATGATAATAAACTATCTACATAATTAATTATTTTAATTGCCATTAAGCATTGCTCACTAAAATAAGAAATCTTTATTAGAAGCCAAACAAAATCGTGCCTAAAATTGTTTAGGCACTTCGGTTTGTCTAGTATCGTAGGCGATCTAAATATAACATGATTTTATTGGCTGGTACATGAGTTGTGATGGAATAGAGCTATGTTAGTCTTGAATTGTAATTCATATACTTGTTTCTAACGTGTAAATAGGAACCGACAACTGGTTGTATAACGTATCCGTCAGTTGAACGATAGTTGTGTAATTAAAAAAATGATTGTCATTGCCTCGTGCAGGTAAATAGAGTGTCTATCGTTGCGTATATGTAAGGTACATTCAGTAAATTCATTTATTACAAGAGCTTATGTTAGTATTCTATGAGATTCTAAACTCTTGTAGTCTGCTTCGTAACCCACAAGTCTGAGTCCGGAAATGAGTGAGTATAGCGAAATCGCTACCCTTGAACTATTACGAAATCTATACAGGACATTACCTACTATAATTTAATAATAAGAAATACGTTTATTTCAAGTAATATAACTCATATATTGTTCGTAAACAGACACTTATGTACTAAGGTTAGTTTCACACATACGTTAATTACATTTGATTTATAATAACATGAACTCTTGATAGGTGACCAATGCAATGAGTGGAACAAGTGAAAGAGTTTGTATATCTGTGCTGTATGTTTACGAGGGATGGGATGCATCTGAAGGACATAGAAAGGAGAGCGACTGCTGGTAACCAGGTACACAATTTCATGGATAGCCGGAATGTGTCAAAAATGGCGCGGCTGGCTGTTCATGATGCAGAGATGAGAGCTTTTAGAAGTATGTGTGTAACTTTAAAAGATAAAGTGAGGAACAGTGGGATAAGATTTTTTAGATCACGATCAATTCATTTAATCATCATCATCATCATCTCAACCTATAGATGTCCACTGCTGAACATAGGCCTCCCCCAAAGATCTCCAGTGGGAACGATCGATTGCGGCCTGCATTCACAATCTCCTAGCGACTTTTATAAGGTCAGCAGTCCATCGAGCAGGAGGTCGTCCTACGCTGCGCTTGCCATTTCGTGGTCTCCACTCGAGAACCTTTCTGCCCCAGCGGCCGACATTTCTTCAAGCCCTGCCCATTGGCACTTCAGCTTGCTAATCCGCTGGGCTCTGTCAGCGACCTTCGTTCTTCTGCGGATTTCCTCATTTCTGATTCGATCACGCAGAGAAACGCCGAGCATAGCCCTCTCCATAGCTCGCTGAGTGACAATTCATTTCAACCATATATTTTAACAATATCTTACAATTTTACATTTTCTTAATGTTTGCAGTGAGAGAGGCAGTTTTTGTCTTGCTCTTGTATTACGTTAATTACAAATTGATTGCCTCGTTAGTCTAGTGGCTTCTGAGTGTGAGGTCCTGAGTTCAATTCCCAGGTCGGACAAAGTTTGTGATGTGACACCCTCGTGCTTCGGAGAGCACCTAGAGCCGTCGGTCCTGCGCGTTATCTCTTTCCGGTCATGTCGGATTGCCGCACCCTTGGAATATGCGAGTGAAATAAAGGGGAGTGCAACTGTGTTTGTACATACACCTGTGCAAAATAATATGTCCTGCGTACTTGGCTAGTCTCCATTGAGACAGGCCGCCGTGAGCGAAATACGGTCGGGAGGAGTATTGTTTTTTACATACTTTTTTTATCATTTCCCATTAATTCTTGACTAATGTGGATGTATTTTACTTATAAATTAGATCCTTCAGATAAGCTTAGTACCTACCTAATAAATTTAGACCCTAAATAAATGGAAAAGTGTACGTTTATTCAAAAGAGGGAAGAATTAAAAGATGGCGGCGTGACGTCTTTAAAGTTGGATCAGTATATCCGAATACCGGTAATAAATCAGTACTTAAAATTTTTACATTTTTGTAAAATCTAGATACTGTTTTCAAACTTTATCTAATAAAGTTTAAAGGCCAATTGTTCTATAGTTTATTACTGCAACTTAACACACAAATTTCGAATGAATTTTAAAAATATGTAGCTATAACTGCCTCTTTGGTCTAGTGGTCCCAAACGTGACTGCTGAGCTGAGTTCTCGGGTTCGATTCCTGGGTCGAACAAAGTGTTATTTAGTATTCCTGTTAGAAAATTCACAAAAGCAGCCCAGAGTTTAGAATTGTACCCGTTACATGGCAAATAGGCTCGCCACCTATAACACGGGACTTAATAACAGCATTGGTAAGATGTGGATATACAACTGTATCCATCCCTTCGGGGAATACAGGCGTGTTTCTAGAAAAACGTATTAATGTAACCCTGTGAATACTCGAATTTAATGTTCAAAGGTCTGAGTATAGTTAATATAAGTATAGTTTTTTAATTTGTAAGTATTATCCCAGAACACATCACAAAACATAGCAAATTGCATTTTGCAAGCACAAACAAAAACGAAAACATACATAGCAATATTGCAGAAACAGTTTGCAAGGAAATAACCTATATAAAGATTATGAATTTTTACTGCGAACTATTCAGAAATCCAATAACGTAGCTATCAAGGGCTACCGCAGCGCAACAGTCGCACAATAATCGTGAATTGAAGTTAAAATAAGATCTGGGGCAACGGCGTCAATTCTTATGTAGCTCTCCTAAACTAAATTTGGAGAATTAATGTTCTTTACTGTGAACCGATTTCACCGCTGACATTAAAAACCGAGTTTAACAGAACTCAGTTCTACGAAATCCAGTTCAAATGTTTATTTTGATCTAAGTTAACGTCGAGCTGATTTTACTATCTACATTTTAAAATCGTAATAAATAATGTAAATTTTGTTACAATTATAAGTAGATTGAAATGATTTTGAGATGTGATATGCCTCGTCGGTCTAGTGGTCCCAAGCGCGACTGCTGAGCATGAGGTCTTGGGTTCGATTCCGAGGTCAGGCAAAGTGTTATTGGGTTTTTCTGTTAGGAAATACTCAATAGCAGCCCGGAGTTTGGAATTGTGCCCGGTAGATGGCAATGGCAATAGGCTCACCACCTATTACATGGGACTTAATAACAGTATTGATGAAATGTGGGTGTACAAGTGTGTACACCTCCGCCTTCGGGGAATACAGGCGTGATGCTACGTTATGTTGTTATGTTATGTTATGTTATGTAAACATTTGCAGAATGCACCCGGATAGATGGTCTAGAGTCGTCATACCGTGGGTGCTTCAAGAGGGGCGGCGTCGCCAAGGTAGGCTTAGAAAACGCTGGCATGATGACCTAGATGCATTTGTCGGGACCTGGCCTTTTTTTTATTTGGAGAAATGCCCTCGCATACCGCTCTGACACGGGGGGACAGAGCGATTATGTGGGACTCGAACCCACAAAAACTCCACAGTGTACCTCCACAGCCGCTTGAGGGCGGGACGCGGGAACGCTCTCGCACACAACCGCGAACCCGCCCGCGGCCGACCGTTGCCGGACCCCCTCACGGGGTTGGGTATTGCACCCCCCCCCCCGCTACGCGTGCCGCAAACACCTCGGAGACCATTTGCAATGGGCGCCAGACAACCCTGTGTCTGGACACCCAAGGTCCCCTGCGACGGGTCAGGTCTGTGGCCCCGCTGCCTGCCACTATGGCCGCAGAGGATAGGGAGAGCGGCGCCTCGCAATACCAGCACTCCTCCTCTTCTGCGGCCCCACCGCGACCGCCATCCAACGATGGCAGCCCCGTCAATTCCGCGGAAGGTAGGGAGAGCGGTGCATCGACATACCGACACACCGTGGCCCCCATCCCTCAGCTGCGGCACCGCCCATACGACGCCGCAGCCCACCTCAGTTGCGACACCCCCCATACCCGCAACCTACGCCAGCGCCGCTCCAACATGGGCTTGAAGGCAAAGCCCAGAGGAGCGGCCCTCCTCGGGTTCTGTTAGCTTCACCGTGGGTGACCAAGCCACGGCTACTAGAGCCGCCCCACCACGACAAGGTGGAACCCCTGGGGGGGGGATGTCGAGACCTGGCTTGCTTATGCCACACAGAGAGAGGTGTGGAAGAATATGGGGGAGCCTTTGCCCAGCAGTGGGACACAAGAGGTTAAAAAAAATGTAAACAACAAATATAATAGAATTATGCGTTTTTTGGTGCTTACATATTTATAGGAAACTCTATTATACGTGTTTAATTTTATTTAGTTATCGGTTTTATTCACATTTTATTTATAAAATAGCCTAATATCATAATTAAGTCAAATAACAACAAAATCTATATTCTATATTCAACAATATTCCGCCATTCTGGCAAATCCGCTCTTAAACGCGTTTATATAAGCTAAACGTCGAAAATCCGGACGTTCAGAACCCTAAACTTGGTTCAGCTTGTACTGCATTCAGTTTATGTTGGTGAAATACAAATTGAAGCTCTGAACTCGGTTAAACGCGTGAACTGAGTTCAGCTTAGTTTGAATGGTGAAATCGGCCCTAAGAGTTAAACTCGCTCGCAGCTGGGACGCCTGACCTTGAATACGTATACCCCCACTCCAAGGGTGTGGCTTGGTATTAAGGCAGATATTTCCCCAGTTGCCTTCCTTAACCTTCGCGTTTTATTTCACAAACAGAAACAACATAATCTGTTTTTCTTTTGCGGTGTTATTTTGGTCACGTATAGTTGAAAGATATAATCATATTAAATAATATTCAACGGTTATTACTCACGTGCGTTCTTCGGGATTGCCCGACTAGTTTCGAACTCGAACGAAGTTCTCATTCTTAGTCGCGAGTCAAACTCAAGATAGAAGCACATTCGTATGCAACGCGTTTTAATTTTTTTAATATCTTACGTGACCTGGTAAAGGTTAGTAGACTTTCAGGCCCCTACTACTACTCGTAAAGGCTGCCATCGATTTTAATTTGACAACCGGGACCGATGAGCTGCCTCGTTCGTCTAGTGGTCCCAAGCGCGACTGCAGAGCATGAGGGTTCGGGTTCGATTCCCGAGTCGGTCAAAGTGTTATTCAGTTAAAGATAAATCTTTGAAAAGCAATAACGCATGCTTAGCGAACTCTAAAGTTATTATATTAAATGGAAATATATTATTCAGTTTTTTTTGTTAGTAAATTCTCTGTAGCATCCCGTAGCTTGTAATTGTGCCCGGTGGATGGCAATAGGCTTACCACCTATTGGATATTGGACTTAATAACAGCATTGGCCAAATGTGGGTGTACAACGTGTAGGTACCTACACCTCTTCGTACCCCTTCGAGGAATACAGACGTGATGCTATTTTTTATGTGGGACAGATGAGTTTAACGTGCTCTCCCAGACACGGTGAGGTCTTGTTATATGAAATGTTGGTCACCCATCCACAGACTAACCGCAGCAAGCAGAGCTTAACCTCGATCGGCTGTTACTTAGCCACGAGCCCCTTATTTACACGCTGGAAAATAAACAAACAAATGCATGTTCTTCGCATTAATTTGTTTGTTTTTTAAGCCATATGTTTTCAGTACAGTGCCCCAAGGGTTTATTATTGATCTTGAGAGGGATAAACAACCCTTGTCAAGGGTAGAACCAACTGGTCGGACAGCGACAGACGTCACGTAGCATGTGTTCTTGCATGTACCCTCTAATTGAACAGGTATGCTGCTAAACTTTTGTCTATGTTTTATGACCGGCCAGGCCGGCCTGACGTCAACCTGACTGGGAATGCTGTTGTTGGTGGTAACCGCCACCAATACGGTCTCCTTCTATCTAGCTATGTCACACAAAATGTTATCCTTGCGCCAGGTTCTGATGTTATCCTACTATCACACTCCACAAACTAAACTACCTGTAGCGACATCTACCACGCTACATTGAAACTACGCGCATAACAATGCCCGGGACGGATGATCCTCCCTTTCCAATGGAGGAACTCCACACCTCGTTCCTCCACACTAGCAACTACCACAGTGACAGTCGTTTTAATAACATACTTTAATCAAACTCTTCATACGAGAAGCTAAAATTTTTTTCGTTGAAATAACTACGCAAATCTTCGGCACGAATGGGCCGGCTCGAGTAATACCACGGCCTCACAGAAAACCGGCGTGAAACGACGCTTGCGTTATGCTTCGCCGAGTGAGTGAGGGTACCGGAGGCCCAAACCCTTTAAAATGCCGGCAACGCACTTGTGACTCCTCTGGGGTTGCGGGTGCCCATGGGCGGCGGTAATCGCTTACGATCAGGCGAGCCGTCAGCTCGGTTCCATAAAAAAAAAATGATAATTGGTTTATAATATTATTAAATTTTATTTATATAGTTCTTTGAGGAGAAAACAGCATACAGTGAATTTTTATAATGTTACACATAAAGCCATGAATTACCACTAACACTCAATTATTGTTAGAACTAGAGATACTGAGTTTCCATTACTAACAACAACGATGTCTAAATTGCAAGGAACACTATTTCAATATTCTATTTCACATTGTTTAATTATTTCTATTTGTACCTAGATTTATCTAGATCTAGGTACAAATAGAAATAATTATGTAAAACCAGACGCCATATTGCGGTCACCTTGTTAATTAACAATTAATTAATCAGTTTATTCATAGCGGATCTTGGCAACGCGCCGAGAAAATAATTAAATAGAGGAAATTACATAATTACCAGATACTAACTGACCCGAGCTAGCTGTACACTCGTAAGCACCCGCCGCGTTCTCAGCCCCAAGTAGCCTAGTTTAGGCTACCGTTCAAGAAAGAAAGAAATGTTTATTTCTGTAGAAATTCTGACAATTATACCAATCGGGCATCCCCATAAAGTTGGCGTTAGTAATAACCAATGAAGAATTATTAGTATCTTATGAATCATAACTAGCCAATTCCAGTAGAATTGCAAATTACTGACACATTTAGAATGCTAAAGCGTCAGTAATTTGCAATTGCCAATTTTTGTACCTAGGTACGGTAGCACAATATGGTCACAGGTATTTCGAAACGATTTTACGCCCCGTGTTCGTACAACGGCAATTTTTGTAGATCTTGGTAGGTAATCTACTAATTTTTTTTCAATATCAACTAACAAATAAAGTTACAAATATATATACATAAATCATAAGTAAACCTTATTTCTGGAAAACATTCATTCGTGAAGATTTAAAAGAATTTATTCAACCTTTTAGGAGGAAATATTGTACACACTTGAGGCAGATGTGCTAGGGGATTTGTTTATTCTATCCAGAGATTCTCTTACGCTTTATTTTTTGCAGCGATTAGGGCTCCATTTCCAGAAATAAACAGTTATGGATTGAAGCTCTTAAGTAATTGCCATTATTAAATGCAGCATTTACGCAAATTCTCACTATGAAGCTATTTCGTCTTTTGTATAGTTAGGAGACAACTTAGTGTCAAGCATCCCATCCTTAGCTTGAATAAACAGACATCAGATACATTCACTTTTCTAGATTTTTCTGTAAATAGGTCTTTACAGAACTCTTTTACAGTCACTGTTTTATCTAGAAAAAGCCGACATTTCGTATCTAACTACCAGAAACTTCCTGAGAAGAAATGCTGAAACAAACTCCGAGGTCAAGGTCTCTTTTAAAGTCCACCCATCACTGTTTATGGTTATATGATTATGCACGTAATCATGTAATGCGTCTAGAAAGGCCTTTTCAAGAAAGAGCCATAGAAATTTCAAGCTGACCAGTCCTATCTGACGGCACACATGCATCAGTCATCGTGTAGCGCAAACCATAATTTAGGGAGCCCAACGACCCGTCGCAAGGCGATACCAGATCGGCAGGACATTTGCGTTGACCATGCAAATAGACAAAACTGCCAGGCAGTTACAAACCTAAATATAAATTATTATTAGCCTATTAGGTTTAGGTTTTGAAATAATCATAGTAAATTAAATTACTTTAGTCCACTATAATATCGATATTATCCATTTTGTATATTGGCAACCCAGACGTCGGTCAAGTATCTGTGACTGACAATACTGGGATAAGGCGACTTACCGTTTGAACGTAAGAAAGAACGGCCTATTGGTTCGAGGCTGGAGTCGAATCCGGACATATTTTGTGTAATGTACTCGTATTGTGATCTGGAGAAAATACAACTATCATGGCAAGTATTACGTGCGTTTTATTTGCCTTTGTCCTGCAGTGGGATGTGCAGTTAATGTAAATAAATGTTTATAAAATATCTATTCAGTATTTTTACACCACCAAGGTAGGAAACAAGCGAACTGCTCGCCTGATGGTCAGTGGTTACCGCAGCCTATGAATGCTTCCAACACCCCAAGAGGACCCCGTAAGAATTATTGCACACCATTTTTGAGAAGCCCCATGCATTAGTCTCTTGGGAAATACTCGAAAGGGAGCCGATTCCATGACCTGAGCGTACATTGTATTAACTATAAAGTTAGTCGTGTCGGTTCGGTCACTTGTATAGGGACTGAATAAACAAGAAAACATTGTTTTCATGTAAAATCAGTTTGACTTTAACTGAAATCAATATCAACATTTGACTGGATCGCGTAGAACTAAGTTCTGTTAAAATCGGTTTGTTATGGCAGCGGTGAAATCGGCTCTTAGTGTATGTGGATGACTCGCTGCCCACACTATTTTTACAAAGTTATTATTGTTCACTATACTCCTGCCGACCGTATATCGGTCACGCGGTGGCCTATCTTCACGGATATTAGCCAAGTACGCAGGATTATAGTGTACAAGTGTATGTGTAAACACAGGTGCTCCTTTTTTGACTCTGATAGTCCGATGGGACGGCCATCCAACACGACCGGAGAGAGATCAGCGTAGGAAAGGAAAGAAGGAAAGAAAATATGTATTTCCACACAGAGCATTAAGGATACATGTACAAAAACAGAGAATAAAATAGTTATACAATTGTAGTAATCCCTACATCGCAGCTGTGCGAAAAATGGTCGCCACTCAGCTAATGCTAATAGTGATGCCTATAAAGGCAACAGGACCGACAGCTTCACGTGCTCTTCAAAGCACGGGGGTGTCACACCACCAACTTCCTGACTCCGGGCCGCTACCGAGAATCTCCAAACAAAAAAACACAATACCACTTTGCCCGACCTCGGAATTGAACCTAGGACCTCACGCTCAGTATGCCGCGCTTGCGACCAGTCGACCAACGAGGCAGTCCAAGACTAAGTTCAATAACCTGTCGCTATATAAACACCCCTTTTCAGACAATACGTATAAGAACGCAGTCGCTCAAGTAAGATATTCAACATTTGCATACGTTGTCAACATGACCTGAAAAGTATGTATTTATTCATTCCCACGATAATCTGCAGAGAAAGAAAAACAAAGAGTATTTACTAGTAGGTATGTAGTGCTTATAATAAATTAAATAAGATAACAGTAAGTGCAACGTACCGAGGTTATTGTGGATCCCGGAACTGCGACAAAGATCATTGAAGGCTTATCGTAAGTGTGGCTCGGTCGGCATACCATCTATGAGCATTTCCATATAGTAAAAATAGGTGATTAACGTCATAATAAAACAACTTTTAAGCGGGTTAATGATGTATATGGATAGTAGAATCCGCTGATTTACAAAACTGCTAGCTGATTTACAAAACAGTACTGTTTTATAAAACAGCTGAACGACGTTTAGCGGTTTTACATAATTACTGAACTATAACACGCAGAATTGTATGAACGTGGCCTATCTCCACGGAGATTAGCTAAGTACGCACAAAAACACAGGTGCACTCTCTCTTGCTTCACTCTCATAGTCCGATGGGACGGCAATCCGACACGACCGGAGAGAGATCAGGCACAGGACCGACGGCTTTACGTGCTCTCCGGAGCACGGAGGCGTCACACCACCAACTTCCTAACTCCGGGCTGGTACTGAGAACTACTGGGTTTTTTCTGTAAGTTTCCTTACAGAAAAAACCCAATAACGCTTTGCTCGGCCAAGGAACCGAACCCAGAACCTCAGCAGCCACATTTGCGAACACTAGACCAACGAGGCCTTCGTTTTACAACTACGTGCTTTGGAATTTATTTAATCTGTTTATGTTAGTTTATGTCCTCACACTATAAACGCAAGGACATAAAAGAACCCATCAACAAGTATTGTTCCCAACTGTCAGTCACCTCATAAACAACTTTATTTACCTCCTTGTCATTACCACTTTATCTGGAAAATATGGATTTATTACTTAGACAGACAACAGACCGCGTCTTCGCTTTATCATTATGCCATTTATACAACCGGCATGGGAAAGGGTCGTTGGGGACAAGAACAAGGTAACAAGATGACGAGCCGATGACATGACGACACGACGACACGACGACACGGTGACACGACGAGACGACGACACGACGAGACGACGACACGACGAGACGACGACACGACGACACGACGACACGACGACACGACGATACGACGACACGACGATACGACGACACGACGACACGGTGACAAGACACGGTGACACGGTGACACGACGACACGACGACACGGTGACACGGCGACACGGCGACACGATGAGACGACGACTCGACGACACGGTGACACGACGTGATCGTGACGTAGTGTCTCGAAGACAGGCGGTGTTGATAGCTGTTCTTAATATTGTTTCTAAACGAGAGGTGTTGTCTGTATTAACACATTTGCAGGTAACCAATACTTCGAGAAATTACTTTCGAGACCTTCACCTTGCTTCGACACTTGCTAACAATACGGAAAGACAACGCGACGATTTGCTGGCAACGTAAGTACACAAGTATGTACCTAGACGATGTGGGGAGTGGCGATACGATAACGTGACGTAACGTAAATGGTGTGTAGACAGCTGGTATTAAGGGATCTCCAATGTCTCATTGGTCTAGTGGTCCCAAGCGCGACTGCTGAGCATGAGGTCTTGGGTGCGATTCCTAGGTCGGACAAAGTTTATTGAGATTTTCTGAATAGCAGGCCGGAGTTCGGAATTGTGACCGGTTGATGACAATAGGCTCATTACCATGGGACTTTATAACAGCATTGGTGAAATGTGGGTTTACAACTGTGTACACCTCTGCCTACCCCTTTGGGGAATACAGGCTTTATGCTATGTTATGTCCACTTAAAAAAAAGAATGAGATGGAAAATAATTCGTCGTCTTTGACTGTTTCTTACTTGAAGATGCACTTATAGCGTTTCAGCTACTAATTGCAAAGGACACATTCCTAGGGACCTCTTTATTAGACATTATGCTTATTAGCCCTTTCTTTTAAATAGGCTACCAGTAAGCATAAAGACAAAATATAATCATATTCATCATCAGCTTTTATCCCAAGTTATTTAGGGTCGGTGCAGACTGCACAGACAAAAAAACAATTAACTGCATGTTTTTTGAATGGGTTTGCTCTTGACTCTAGTCTAGGTCGGAGGTGACAGAGACAAAGTCGACGATGGAGTGAGCTTACCCAGAAGAAGCTTGTTCACTCTAACTTTGAAGAGATTGGGGTTAGGTAGTAGTATAGTTTGCAGTATATTGTCTTTTTTTTCCATATATCTCTGTCAGTCATCATATCGGTAGTCACTCCTTTTCTAACAATACCTATCAAAGACAAAATATAATAAATAAGTTAAACAAAACAGTTGATGTCAGGTCAATGCGACATACTTAATTAAGCAAATGGCTAACTTTGCATACGAAAGTAGAACTTAAACATCGTAAAGATCTACTAAAAGTCACTTAAAAATTTGCTGGGTCTTTAAAAAAGAGGCTAGATAAAGTGATTAGGTAATTGGGCCGTCGAAGGCAGCGACCGTAATCTTTAATACGGTCAAAGTGAGAACGCTCTCTACCGTTTAAATTCTGAAGTGACGTTACATGTTTTTTAAACGGTGCCCTCATTTGATGTCCCCTCGTTTACAGACACAGATCTCATAAGCACACACACCCAGACCCGAGATAATTATCTGCTGATTATACAAATGTTTGTCCCGTACAGGGATCGAACCGACGATACGTCTTTATCACAATGTAACCTTTTTACTATTAAATATACTTCGTCAGGTAACTTAATCAAAATCGTTTCTATAAAAAAAAAATTGCTGACTACCTGATTTGGATTTGCAGAGAACTAAAGTAACATATTTTAAAATAAAACGAAATTAATTAAAAAATTAAAAAGCAACCTGCCATGTGTGATTATTTATTTATTTCAGACCTTTTTGTGTACCATAGCAACTATATTACTATTTTCTTAAATCTTACTAAGCTATGTTACCCAGGACTATATAAGGATTTGAACGATACCCTATACATCTACAACGGTTCAGGCGTTTAGAAGTTATGGTAGAATAAAGAAACTCACAGACACACATACATAATAACATACCGCAAACTGCGCGTGAGTAATAACCGTTAAAGAATAATTAATAATTATGAATGTGTATCACGAAAGTTATTATAAAAATATATATTTGCAATTACAAATCAGAAGTTCACATCTACTTCTTAATTGACCTAAATACCGTGTCGTCGGATCGTTCCCGTATCGTTAAATATAAACATGATTTTCAGCCGAGAGTGCATCGACCTCTCACGCTTCAATTTGCATCGTTCGCAGAGGGGTCGGAAAACGCAGCCGGGATCGATTTACCTGCGCACCGCCGACTTCACGACACGCGTGAATGGTGACATTGAATTGTAGGAACACTGAAAACTTCCTAGATTAAGCTCTAGACTTGTCTATGAATAGATTTATTAAGTTAAGGTTGTGTATTTTTAGTCTATTCCTTGTATTTACTCTATTTTCAAGGTAGATATTAAATTATCTTTTTAACCCGGAGTTGTTCTTTACCTACAATAAATGATCTGCCTCGAAATCTCCAAACTGCCTTGTTGGTCTATTAGTCCCAAATACTGCTAAGCACGAGGTCCTGAGCTCGATTCCCAGGTCGGGTAAAGTGTTATTCAGTCTTACGGTTAGGAAGTTCTCAGTGCAGCCCGGTGTTTGGAATCATGCCCGGTAGATAGCATTAGACTCACCACCTTAATAACAGAATTGGTGAAATGTGGGTGTAAAGCTGTATATCTACACTTCTGCCTACGCCCTCGGAGAATTTATAATTTAATTATTAGACCAAAAACAATTTATACAAAATTCACAATGTTCTTAAAGTTCTTAATTATTAGCCTCCGATGCCGAACTAGCGGTGCGAGCATGATTCTTTTTGTCGACACGTTTGTCGATTTTAAACATCAAATTTGACATAAAGTGTTGTTATAACGATAAAATTCAATACATAAAAACTTTTATCGAGTCGACAAGTTTGTCGAAAAGATCCGTGCTCGGACGCTAGGTTTGATACCTGTGGTTCAGAATACAGGCGAGTGCTATGTAGAATAAATAGTAATCTTAAGGTATATACCTATTTACTAACCTACGTTGATTTAGGACAGAACTGACTGAAAACGTCATAAACATCTTCATCTACATCTACAGGATGCTGATGCGGCTGCCTCGCTACTGTAGTGCGTCTGCAATGTTTGTAGAGGCGCGAACGGATGGCTTTCATGCGATCATACGCAAGAAAGTTGCCTCCTTACTGCAGCGAGTGCGAGACAGTAGCAATGGTATCCTGAGAATGATTGTGTCTCGTGCGGATTGCCCAATCCAAAACAAATGGATGCGCATAAGGATGGAATGAGATAATAGAATATAATGATAAGAATGTAATGTAATTTATACATATATGTGAATTTCAAATTATTGTATGCCTTTTATATTTTTAAATCTGAAATAAACTGATTAATAATAATAATAATGTGGGAAGTGTGGGATGTGGATTCGGCAATCATTGTGCCAATACTCGTGACGGCCAACGGTTTGATAGCGAAGAGTCTCGACCAACACCTTAAGAGGCTCTCGTTAGATGGCTGGGTCAAGGGCCTGATACAGAAAGTGGTACTTCTTGACACGGCGCGCATTGTGAGGAAGTTCCTCTCTATGGAGCCCTAACCACCAGTGTCTTGGACCCTGTTCCCGATGGCGATGGCCAGCTGTTTTTTATATTTTTAAATGTATATTTATATTTAAGTTATATATTTAAAAATGTATTGAGTATGCTTATAAAATAAATAAACGAAAAAATAATAATAAAGACAAGTCAGTCCTCCTGCGACCACGAACGCTGCAAAGTGTATGAAACGTCAGGAAAAACAAAAAAACCAATAATACACGCGATTAATCCGGTTAAAAGTTGTTTTATTATAATAATAAAGAATTTGAATATAGCAGTTTAACTGCTTTCTGTGTGAAAATATGTCTTTTTCATAAAGCAAAATGTAGATCGTGATCAGCAGACCGACTAGTAATCCAAACATTAATCATACATACTTTTCAGCATCGCTTTTTATCGTCCTAAAAACACTAATTCCCGAACACAAATCTTAGCATAAATATTTAGACCACGTACGAAACTGTTGACTTTGAAAAGTATTATTATGAAATGAATAAAGGCTTAGTTTATATTGCTTTTTAAATTTAAGTCTTACCAGTTAAATAAATGCTGAATACCAAAAATTTAAGACCCAGATTTTTTTGGAGTAATATAATGGAAGTTATTTGGGTTAAATGTAGGTCAAAAATTGTCTTCACGTGCACTTAAAACAGACTATAAGTTATAATGCACAATTATTAGTTACTATTCGTTACTTTATATATATTTGAGACCACACACTCGTTCCTAACGTCATTCCTGTGGAAGCAAACTACTATGAAATTCCATTGTCCACTGTAAATTCATGGTAAACATAAATTGTTAATTGTAGTGCCGTTGTTGACGTTTTTAATCGTTGGTTACACAAATTTTTAGGCCTAGCAAGCACTACGAATTTTATCGTGCGATATTTTTGTCGCAGTAGTACAACGTATGAGCACATACGCTAAGAGGCTTTGCTGATTTCAGTAGGATGGTGATCACTGGGAGTACACTCAGTGACAAAAGTCGATTAACACGTATCAAAACTTCACCGACTGCAGTGCTGATTATTGTGATCTAATAAGACGAATTTTTGCTTTTTCTATATTAATATATTGACAAGATTGTAATGTATTGTACTCCAGACAGTTGGATAGATTTTGAGCTCTGACAGTTTATGCAAATTTGGATGTGTTCAGCAACTTATGTCGCTGACTGTACTACCTCAAATATATTGTTAACAAATTAACACACACAAAACGCAGGCGGTGACAATTTTCCCGCTGACTCGGTGGTAGACTCTGCACGGTCTCATAGCTCCTGAATCCCGAAACACATGTAGAGCAGTTGGTGATGCTTATAAGAAGACTGGAAGGCAGTGCACAAGTTTCTTTAAAAATCAAAAATGGATCGACGTTTGGCCACCAACTCACCTGATGTTAAGCGACCGTGTGGCTGAGGATGGAGCACGTAGATCCAGAAGAAATCTATTCACTCTAAGTAGAGTGGATAGATTTGGGGAGAACGATAGTTGGGGAGTTGATGCAACTGCACAGACCCGTCCTCCACAACGGTTACACCGGACTACATCCCGAAACACGACTAGGTCGCTTCACCGCATAGTTTCGTCCGGTGGGTGGTAACCAGCCGCGGCCGAAGATTCCCACCAGAGTTGTGTTGCCTGTTTTGCACCACCCAGGGACCACGTGTAGGGATTCCATTTTAATGGTGCACTCCTGCGGACGAGGGCAATTCAGCCCTCAATAATTAAAAAATTGCATTGCTACCTTCTATATTGTGGAAGTAGCTAGTTACTATATTTTATTTTTTATTGACATCCAAATTTATCTTCTTCTGCTTTGACCCATTTCCAGAACAGTTCAATTATCTCTCTCTGCGCTCTAAATTGCACCAGGCCCGATTGAGGCCACCAGACCAACGAGGCATTTATTGCTTTTTATCCATCTCTACTAGAAAATGTTGTATTACACCTGTATTAGGTACCGGAAGAATTCATTAGAGGTACTATAACCGTTGTACGCCCACATTTTACTGATACCGATATGAAATCCCACGTGGTTATTTAATATCTACCAGCTAAAATCCCAACTACGCACTGCTACTGAGAATTTCGTAACAGAATCACCCAATAACTTTTTACGAGATAAATGTTTAATAACAACTCTAGTTGGACATGTAATGCAGATAGCCATGACATCAAAAATATGATGTAAATCTATTATAATGAATAGTAAACAAAACTGTTTAATAACAACATCGTATACATTACAATACAGACGTATCAATGTTTACATTTGCAGTACTATCTACTGGAGAGAAAATATTGAAAGTAATGCGTCATGCTTAGATAGACTACTAATATACAGGGTGGATACTAGAAGATTTGAAATTTACTATCATAATGGCGTCAATTCTAATATTGTTATAGCCCGGTAAGTGGAGTGTGATAAAAGGATAACATTAGAACATATAATAACATAACATTTGGTGTGACATAGCTAGATAGAAGGAGACCGTATCAAAGGTTACAACCAACACCAGCATTCCCAATGAGGGTTGACGTCAGGCAGGCGGCCTGTCATAAAACATAGCCAAAACTTTAGCAGCAAGTCAGATAGGTATATGCTGCACTGACCCCAAATAGATTGGGATAAGGGCAGGAGGATGATGATGAATGGCGTCAATTCTAATATAGGTAAACAATTTTCCCGGGTTATGTTAAACTATAATGTAAACTATTCTATTCTAAATTAAACTAAATTTAGAGCATTGCCGTTTCTTACTAACTGTTACTAAATAGACGCGACAATTCAAGAGATCAAATTCTAATTTACATAACATAACATAACATGTATGCATATAGCACGTCAAATTAATATTGTCAAACGAAAATTGTATAGAAATTTTGGGTTGAGATGATTAAAGGATTTGACGTCATCCCGTCCCGCTCTTATATTAACGGTTAGTAAAAGACAGCAATGCTCTAAATGTTGTTTAGATTGCTACATTAGATTTGACGCCGATGTCTTGTGATAAAATCTCATGCTATATTTTAATAGGGATTTTAAAAAAAGCATCAAACTCATAAATCAGCCGTTACACATACTTACCGAAGCTCTTCGGCTGCGGCTGGTTACCACCAACCGGACGAAGCCATGCCGTGAAGCGACCAAGTCGTGTTTCGGGATGTAGTCCGGTGCAACCGTTGTGGGAGACGGGTCTGGGCAGTTGCATCAACTCCCCAACTACCGTTCTCCCAAAATCTATCCACTCTACTTAAGAGTGAATAGATTTATTCTGCATATACGTGCTCCATCCCCGGCCAAAATCTACAAATCCGTTATAAGACCTGTCGTCCTGTATGGATCGGAATGCTGGGCCATGAAGAAGACGGATGAAAGAAAACTACATGTAGCGGAGATGAGAATGTTGAGATGGATGTGTGGAGTGACAAGAATGGATAAGGTAAGAAATGAGTATATTAGAGGAAGATTGAAAATAGCGCCAGTGACAGAAAAGTTAAGAGGAAACCGTTTATCTTGGTATGGACACGTGATGAGGAGGGATGAGACACATGTGACTAAGAGAGTAATGAATAAGAATGTTGATGGATGGAGGGGGAGAGGTAGACCAAAGAAAAGATGGATGGATTGTGTAATCGATTACATGAATGAAAAGGGGGTGAACGATATAGGGCGGCTAACAGGGAAGAATGGAAGAGACAAACATATGGCGCCGACCCCAAATAGCTTGGGACCAGGGCAGGAAGAAGAATACGTGCTCCATCCCCGGCCACACCGTCGCTTACCATAAGGTGAGCTGGTGGCCAAACGTACATCCATTTTTGATGGAAATAATGCGCCTGTGCTCCGATATATGTACATAAGCGTCAATCGAAAGCTGTACGCCATGCATCGACTTAGAATATTAATGGCTCTGTATCCTACGTTTATGACGCCATACATATCTCTGTCTCTCTCTATGGCAAGTTATATATATAGCATGAGAGCCTGGGTTTGATTCCTAGATCAATAGCAGCCTGTAGTTTAGAATCGTAGATGGCAATAGACTCAGCACCTATTACATCGGACTTAATAATTAAATAAAAAAATAAATTTCATAGCACACATTAATCAACAACTTTGGCTGGACGGTTCCAGCCAAAGTTGGTGATTAATGTGACCTTTAGTTATAGTTTATGTTATTTACAGAATAATATGATTTAATTAGGTACCTACAGTACATTACATAGCATCACGCCTGTATTCTCCGAAGGGGTAGGCAAAGGTGCACACAGTTGTACACCCACATTTCACCAAGGCTGTTATTAAGTCCCATGTAATAGGTGGTGAGCCTATCGCCATTTGCCGGGAACAATTCCAAAGTCAGGGCTAAGAAATTCCTTAAAGAAGAAAAACTCAATAAAACTGCCTGACCAGGGAATCGACCCGGAGACCTAGTGCTCGGCAGTCGTGCTTGGGACCACTAGACCAACGAACCCTACCTACATTAACTTATTAAATAACGTGATTATTGGAACATCAGATAAATATTTATTTTTTATTCTATATTCGGAGATTCGAGGTTATAATGAGAGAATTGTTATCTTTTAATTAATGTTTTTACAAGTAATTGCAAAATTATTATGCTATTAAAACAAGCAGATTTTTTATCACAATTCCAGAGTCCAATTGATAAAATATTGTTACGACACTGCAATTATATGTTTTTTTTTTATTTATGGTAAATATTAAAGATAAATCTTTGAAAAGCATTAACGCATGCTTAGCGAACTCTAAAGTTATTATATTAAATGAAAAAAGAATACGGTCGCGTGCAGGTTTCGAACTTGCGCCTCCCGGATAAATACTCCAGGCGCTCTGACCACTAAGTCATCTCGGCCTCTGCTCACCACCGCGAATTCTTCTTCCACATTTTAACACGTCTTTTGACGACGTCATTGCTATTTATTCAGTCACTATACAGGTGACCGAAATATTTAAATTATTTAGATTTAATTTAAAATAGCCACCTAATATTTCACGTCTCCATTGTATTTCACTACTTGTAGGAAATAAGGGCTGACGGACCATAACACAGGCTATTATGTAACCTAGCTAGGCCGTCAGATCTGAGATTATAAATTGTTACTCCTTTAGTAATAATTTGATCCCTATCATAATAACAAAATTCTTTGTAACAGACTCTGCCATACTTACTTTCGAAACAATAATAAATTAAGTATTTAAGTAAATAATTATTATATCTATTATAATATAGGTATAATAATTATTTTTCCTGTTTCGTATATATGTCACAAGTCAGACTCGCGACATTGCCGCGGACTCAGCTCATGACTTAGGGCTCCGTTCGAGCTCGAAACTAGTTGGGCAAACTCGAAGAATGCACGTGAGTAGTAACCGGTGAGCAATAACTAATATGAATGTGCCTCACGAAAGTTATTTATTATACAAATTACTACCTATATTTTCTCAATAATAATATGAAAAAGAACAGTCAATTATTTAATTATCTTTGATGAATATATTACATAAACTACCTAAAAATATGATATCTTAACAAACATGTAAAGCGTCACCATCGAAATAGGTCTCCGTAAAGAGGTCAAGTCATTTCGCAGTGAGAGGATGAGAAGAGGCGCCGGCGTCATAGGTTGTGTGGTTGTGTAAACAAGTCCACGGCGCATAAAATACCGTTAGCCTTTGACAGTTTCTAACGGGAATTCTATTCAAATTCTCAGGAACTAAAGCTCTGCTGCAGTTCCCAGTTGCTGGGTTGTGGAGGTCAGATCGGCAAAGGGACACTTGATACTATTAAGGAACAAATGTTTTTAGAAAAATCTTTGAATAGTATTAATTTTAATTAGCGAACTCTAAAGTTATCATTTAAATGTGTGGCATAACTTTATTGTTTTTGAACCGACATGAAAAAAACTAAAACAAAAAATATATATATTATAATAATAATAATATTTGCCCCCAGCAGATTGCAACTGATGGAATTGCTGAAGATAACAGAAATCTTCAGTAATTCCATCAGGATGGAATTTGGTGTGGACAAATGTGCAATCATGCATGTAAGAGAAGGTGCGATTGTAGAATCCGATGGACTCCAACTTTCAGACTCCATACACCTTAGGTCACTATCCGCAAACGATACCTACAAATACCTTGGTATGGCGGAGGGGTTGGGCATCAACGTGGCTGACATGAAGCAGTCGATTCAGGAGCGCTTCTTTGGCCGCCTGAAAAAAGTACTTAATAGTCTTTTATCAGGTGGCAACAAAGGGCGTACCTTTAACGGCTGGGTCATGCCAGTCTTGATGTATTCCTTCGGCATACTCAAGTGGTCTCAAACTGAACTGGACGCTCTGGATAGGAAGGTACGAACACTGTTAACTGCAAACCGTATGCATCATCCAAGATCATGGGTAATGAGGCTGTATATCCCGCGAAAGTGTGGTGGTCGTGGCTTTCTAAATGCTAAGACTCTACACAATCGCGAGGTGTACAGCCTCAGGGAATACTTTCTCCATGCCGAAACGGAGATGCATCGGAATGTAGTTGCAGTGGACAAAGGACTCACTCCGCTCTCCTTGGCTAAAGAGAACTGGCGCAAACCAGTTGTACTCAGTACCAATGATCGCAAGGAAGTATGGCAAAGCAAGGAGCTACATTTTTTTATTGATTTTCTAGCGTCCGTATCCTGGCTACGGTTCAGTAACCTCTTTGGTGAAACTGAAGGTTTTATCTGTGCAATTATAGACGAAGTTATCATGACGAATAACTACCGGAAGTATATTGTGAAAGATGGGACAGTCGACATATGTCGGGCATGCCACTGTCCAGGTGAGTCTCTCAGACAAATTATTTCTGGCTGTTCACGTCTTGCTAACGGCGAATACTTGCATAGACACAACCTAGTGGCCAGGATTATACACCAGCAAGTTGCTTTGAAATACAACCTCGTAGAATCGGAGGTGCCGTACTACAGGTATGTGCCCGACCCAGTTCTCGAAAATGGTCATAACACATTATACTGGGACCGATCTATCATCACTGATAGGACTGTTATTGCTAACAAGCCTGATATAGTGATGATAGATCGCTTAGAGCGCCGCGCAGTGATTGTGGATATAACTGTCCCCCATGACGAGAACCTCGTGAAAGCTGAGAAAGACAAACAAATCAAATATATTGATTTAGCTCACGAGGTTGTCGACATGTGGGATGTGGATAGCGAAGAGTCTCGACCAACACCTTAAGAGGCTCTCGTTAGACGGCTGGGTCAAGGGCCTGATACAGAAAGTGGTACTTCTTGACACGGCGCGCATTGTGAGGAAGTTCCTCTCTCTGGAGCCCTAACCACCGGTGTCTTGGACCCTGTTCCCGATGCCGATGGCCAGCTATTTTTTATATTTTTAAATGTATATTTTTTTTTTATATATTTAAAAATGTATTGAGTATGCTTATAAAATAAATAAAATAAATAATAATAATAATATTCCACAACTATCACACAACGCCGTCTAGTCTCAAGCTAAACAGAGCTTGTGTTATGACTACTAGACAACTGATAAACATACTTATATATTTCTAAATGCATACATATTATAGATAAATTACACCCAGACACAGAACAAATGATCGTGCTCATCACACAAACATTTCTCCTGGGTGAGAATCGAACCCACGACCTCCGGCATAGCAGTCAGGGCTACTAACCACTAGACCAACAGGACAGTCAAAAATATATATATATATATATTAAGTGAGGCTTACCACAATATATTAGTGAAAACCACATCTAAATCGGATAAGCCGTTTCTAAGATTAGCGTGCACAAACGCACAGATAAACAGACAAAAATTCTAATAATCATGGTTTTGGGTGCTATTTGCGTTGATAAAGGTCCCAATAATATTTTTTCTCATATATCTTCCATGTAAAGGCAGCGATTCGTTACATTTTTATTATATGTATTGATGATTGATAATTCGCGTACTAAAAACAGCCATGGTATAGCAAATATTTTTAACTGCGCGCTTATCTAAAGTGCGCAACTGCGCATGTGTGTAAGCACAATATTTAGTTTACATTTTTACTACAGCGTTGTTTATGTTGCGCGTTGTGTAAAATTCGGTGCAATAAGGGTATGTTCAGAATGGATGAGAGTTTTATGTTTATTTATTTATCTTTGCACACATGTAGATATATGTCTATAGGTCTTAAATTTGGATTAACAATTAAGTAAGTACATGCACCCTGCTGGGGTATTTGCAAGTAAGTCATCACCTAATGTTGAATGACACGAATGATGTCTTAATGACAAATCATCAACCATGCTAAATAACAGTTCACAGAGACTACCTACTTTTAGCAGCAGTGATCAGTGGGTTTAGTCCCTTTAAGGAAGCTACCGCGTGACTAAACACAAATAGTCAGCAAAACGCTATACAGCACCCTCCCTAATCGTGTGGTTGATGAACAACCTAGTGTCATAGTTTAAACCACCCGTAGTTCTCTGACATGACTTTACACACCATCGAGAACATCTATCAGAGGTGTTGGTTTCCGCACGATGTTTTCCTTCACCGTTTTAAGCAAGTGATAATTAATTTATAATACACACATGACTTAAAAATACAGTGGTGCGTGCCCTAGTTTCGAACTTTCGACCTTCGACTTGCCAGTCCATCACTCGAATCGATCTAAACAAAGATACCTATACCGTGATGCCCATATATCTACCTTCTGATAATATAAAACGTCTACCTTTCTCCTATCTCGTACGAGGTGTGATACATTATCATAATTAGTTCACTGCTGATACACAAAATGTATTATTTGCAAACATTTATGGACTATGATCAACGGGCCACGTGTGACCTATATTACATTGCAACATTATCAATTACACAGAATAGCACGCTACATATCTCGATTAATTAGTTATACTTTGTCATGTTTTGTTGTGCCGGGTGGCTTGCACCGGAGATGAACTAAGCCTTTGTGGGATTGTTGAAGATAAAAGAGATGTTTTAAAATATATGTAGTCCCGTATATCTTGGTTACCAATTCTTCTTCTTCGTGTGGTTGGTGAACAACCTAGTGTCATTTAAAATGGAATCCCTACACGTGGTCCCTGGGTGGTGCAAAACAGGCAACAAAACTCTGGTGGAAGGCTTCGGCCGCGCTTGTTTACTACCCACCGGACGAAGCCATGTCGTGAAGCGACCTAGTCGTGTTTCGAGATGTAGTCCGGTGCAACCGTTATGGGAGACGGGTCTGGGCAGTTGCATCAACTCCCCAACTATCGTTCTCCCAAAATGTATCCACTCTACTTAAGACTGAACAGATTTTATTCTTTCTTTCTTCTCGATATACGTGTAGCGATTTGGCGGTCGAATGCAATATTTGATAAAAAAAAAGTTTTTAAAGTAGGAAATGAAATATGGTGGTAGGCAGGATTTGAACTCGCGCTCTCCAGGCGCTCTGCCAACTAAGCTGTTTCTCTCACAGAGTGGAAACACTCCATAGTGTTTCCATATTTGTCAACTTTTTGTTCCTTATAATCAAGGTTTTTAGATAACCTGTTCGTAAGTAGATTTGGGACAAATCTTGCAACTTAATAAAATCTAAAAACGTTAATTTTCGACTAGTTAGTTAATATCAGTTCTCATTTAAATTTTAATTATTTTATAATCACAGAGAGATTCTTCAGTTTTATTTATTGGTATATCATCCCCCTGCCCTTATCCCAATTTATTTGGGGTCAGCGCAGCATGTATTCTTCTTCCATAAATACTCTCTACTTGTATGAATTGAATGCTGCTAAAGTTTTGACTATGTTTTATGACCGGCCACCTGTCTGACGTCAACCCTCATTGGGAATGCTGTTGTTGGTGGTAACCACCACCAATACGGTCTCCTTCTATCTAGCTATGATCACACCAAATATTATTCATGCGCCAGGTTCTGATGTTATTCTACTATCACACTCCACTAACCGGGTCATTTTATTTATTGGTATACTTGTACTTTTTATCGACGCTCTGGCGGCTCTGGCCAACCACTCATTCAGGAACTAGGTATCAATATTGTAGCTATTTCAGGCATAATCTTTGAGGGCCGAACATCTGAACTTTCGCTTTAATATTATGTACTTTTAATTTAATTTCATAACCTTTTTTCGGTGATACGTCACACAGTTGTAATTTTACCATGAGCCTCTGGACTATATTTATCTATTTAATGGACAGCAGGGACAGAGGCGGGGTCCTCTGCAATTCCCAGTGTCTCCCTGCTTACGTGCTGAAGACAATGGCGTGTTTTTAGTCATAGGCGTTTTTGTATGTGTGATTTATCAGTCATGGATAGACTCTAGCGAGCATCTAGTGGCTTAACCGTCTGTAGACGACAGGAAAGAGAAATATTACAAGATTATGTGCTCAAGCGTCAAGTAACCGGCATGCGATCAGTAGTGAATAGCGTCCGCGGCCTACTGCCTTCGATAGCAACAAAAAGTTCGGTTGAGCCCCTCGGCTCGTTCCTATACCCCTTCACCCTCTGGACACACACTTGTCATTGAGTCGCACCGTTTATTTTTAATGAACAGTAAAAAACTTCCAGTAAACCTTGATGCTAAAAATAGAACATACGATAACAAAAAATTCTAAGCGAATTAATAACTAAAGAACATAGGTGTACATTACCATCAAACAACACTATAGTTAACCTTTGCTAATAAAATATGTAACATAAAATAATCTGCCTACCCCTAACCTAACTTAAGGAATAGCGTCACGTTTTGTCGCCAACACCGTCTTTGCTCCTCAACCAACCTTTACTACGGTTCCGGGTTGGCAACTGTATTCACCGAAAATGACCCCTGCGAGTTAAGATTAAAACACGACGGTTGTTTTCTACTTTCAAGCGGAGAGCATGTTTGAGAACTATCACACTTTATTATATAAGCGACTAGCCGATGCCCGCGTCTTCGCCCGCGTGGATGTCGGATATCGCGACCAAAAGTAATCATGAAATTTTGATCCCGGTCCCGCTTTCCAATTACCGCTTCATAATTGCCAATTTTTTAAGTATTAAAATGGATGTAGTATGTTATCCTTAAGAGATAGACATATGCCATCGCGGACTTTTCTGTAGACCTTTATATAAGATACACAATTCCAACATACATCATTCTGTTATATCTTATATATATATCTGGGTTTAGGCAGCGCATGCCAGAATAGCTCGCAGATGGTAGATCTTTTCCTACTTACTTGACACTTATCGTCATATTTTGGACAATTCACACAATATCTTTATAAATTGTAGCCTATATGTTATTCTGATGTATAAGCTATATTATTGTAAAGTTTTATTAAAATCCATTCAGTAGTTTTTACGGGAAAGAGTAACAAACATCCATCCATCCATCCATACTTACAAACTTTTGCGTTAGATATTGTGGACCCACCTAGATATTGTAAAGGTACCATTACAACACTGTATTTACTACGCGTAACCCGAGAACTTTAACCTTTTGACAGTAACTATGTGCTGACCTTTGTTATTAATTACACGTGTTTGAATATAAACAAACTTTGCGCACGTGTGGTATTCAGGTGCACGATAATACTGGAGTGCCTTACCCGGATGTGATATCGATTTTAACATTAAATCGATCGACTGAGACGAAATAGGTAGAGGGATGCTTCTTCAATAATTTCCTGTTCGCGGTATATCATAATCTCTTGCAATACTGCAAAATAATACTTAAAAAATATATTATGGAGTGTTCGTCTACTCATTTTCGTATTTCATCGACGCTTTTGTAGAAAAGTGTTTTGATTTTTTGCATGTGTTTTGATAGAAGTTTTAAGTCAACTGAACCGTACAATTTGTGTCATTTTTTAAACATTATTAATTCCATTATGTATATATATATACCCATTATTTTAGTTGTAAGGATCCATTTTCAAAAACAATTCTATTGCTGTTCATGATTCCAAAGAATATTGATATCAGATTGGTATTACAGAATTTAACGAAGCACAAAATTATACTTATACAATAATTATATTACCATTACGCCTTAGTAATAAATCAATGGCCTGACCACTGAGTTTATACCCAATAGGAAGACATCCATTTTTATTATAGACTTTAATATTTTACTATTGTACATTAATATGTACTTTATTACCTGCATTATTCTCACATTATATCAATCTCACAATAAATCAATGTCAATTTTAAAGAAAGATTCAATTTTTAAAAGAGTGTCTATGGATTCAAGATAAATCTTTGAAAAGCATTAACGCATGCTTAGCGAACTCTAAAGTTATTATATTAAATGGAAAAAGAATACGGTCGCGAACAGGATTCGAACCTGCGCCTCCCGGATGAATACTCCAGGCGCTCTGACCACTAAGCCATGTCGAGATGGCTTAGTGGTCAGAGCGCCTGGAGTATTCATCCGGGAGGCGCAGGTTCGAATCCTGTTCCATCTCGACATGGCTTAGTGGTCAGAGCGCCTGGAGTATTCATCCGGGAGGCGCAGGTTCGAATCCTGTTCGCGACCGTATTCTTTTTCCATTTAATATAATAACTATAGTGTCTATGGAGTTTCTTGCCGGCTTTTCTCCATAAGACCAACTTCTTGGAACCGTGCACCTAGCTTTGAGTTTTCATAAGTACCTGTAATCTGACCTATTTGCATATATTTTTTTTTTCAATTCATTTAGAATATGAAGTCAGTTATAACATAACTCCACACAAATTTTATACTTATAAACCCGGCTTTCTGTGCGTTCAATGAACGCGATTGCACGAATGCACTTATATCTCCATCCAACACGTCTCAATACAATACATAACTGTTGCATAGCAATAGAAAGTGAAAGCGATGCAGATATGAAAGCGCACACGCCGAAGAATAAAGCTAGTACATAGATAACTTATTCAAGTTATAATAACAACGTTTAAGGCGAGGGGCTCGTGGCTAAGTAACAGCCACACAGATCGATTGATCGAAGTTAATCTGCGCTTGTCGCGGTCGATCTATGGATGGGTGACCACAATTTCATACCGAGACCTCTCTGTGCTTTGGAAAGCATGTTAAATCGTCGGGCGCGGTTGCCAAATTAAGATCTATGACAGCCGTTACGGGTAGTCAGAGGAAAGTCTGACAAGCAGTCATGCCACGAGATATCGTGTTACCCAGTAACTGGGAGGTCAGACAGGCGTTCCATGTAAAATATTGATATTATTATATATATTATCTAATAATTACTATATCATTTTAAATGTTGTTTCAGTTTCAATGACCAATGAAACCACAGGGTCCACCGTCAGCTGCATTAGCCCCGGCAGATTAAAATACGTCAAATGCATCAACGAATCCAAGAGTCGCCAATGATGGATGTTCCACATAATTTTTTTTTTTCAAAAAACTGTCCTGCACAGACACTCCAGTGGGGAACGCGCGCGCAGCGTCTGAGCGCCGACATGTCGGGCCAGCGGTGCGAGCATGGTTCATTTTGTCGACACGTTTGTCAATTTTAAACGTCAAATTTGTCAACAAAAAGAATCATGCTCGTACCACTGTTGCTGGTCGGGTGACGAATTACCAAGTCCATCGCCCACAGGTTAACGGTACCCGGAGATCTTTTGCGGCAGGGTAGGGAGGGGTTCGCCTCTCTCTCTTTCCACCAACCCCTTGGCTGTCCCGTCATTGACCGCGTCATTTGGTAGGTCAAAAGTAGTGACCGACCGAAACTTCGGTTTCGGCCATTTTCGGCCAATTAATCTACTTTCAGCCTTAGTTTCGGTTTCGGCCGATATATGGCCGAAACTTTAGGCCGCGCCGAAACTCGAGTTTTCGTGCGACGTTTGGCGAAATTCGCGGCTAACTCGTGTTTGCCCGCGCCTCCGCTCCGTTGAATTTGCATTTTGCTCATTTAAATGATTAGGTAAGTATTTTTTTTTTACTTTTACTTACTTGTACGTAGTTTTAGTAAGTTTCGGATTCGGTTTCGGCAGGAACTGATAGGAAGGCCGAAAGTTCGGTTTCGGTCAGACACTAGTTAAAAGATACACAATACTTACGTCAACCATATTGTAATATACGTCAAAACCTTATTTAATAACTAGACAATAATAATCAAGGTGATTGTTACAAAACGAATACCAGCTGCTTCTCAATTGATATTAGTTAACACAAATTCATCATCAGTTAGCGGCAATCAGATCAATTGCGCGTGCGCAGCTGTGGCGGCGGATCAACTATTGCCTAATGAATGTTAGTATGAGTTGATTATGAGAATATTGTCTTTAGCGGTTGTCTATTAATTGAACTTTGATCGTTAATAATTGATTAAGGATCAAATGGCCTGGTTTATATTTATGAAAGGTCATGGTCGTTTCTGATTATAGGTTTTTTATAACATAGCATCACGCCTGTATTCCATGCTGTGATAGGCAGAGATTTAATATTATAGTCCATGTTACACCAATGCAGTTATGAAGTCCCGGGTCGGGTGTTATTGGGTTTTTCTGTTAAAAAATTCTCAGTAGCATCCCGGAATTTGGAATTGTGTCTCTACCACAGAAATCTTTGGTCTCTACGTACCCCTAATGTGCAAGTGAGACTAAGTACTTAGAATTTTGTCGCGTTTGAGTATTTGCATGTAAGACCAACATGAAAGACACATTTATTCTTACAAACATTACAGTTTAAAATCATTCAGATAAACGCCATCAAAACCCCAAGCATTCAAATTATCATTCCTATTTGAATTACAAAAACAGTCGGCATTTAAAACGATTCGTGCTTGATAATGTCTTCTATCTCTTTCTTCACTAACGAGAAAGAAAAGGACGACAAATAGTGGAAAACCCGGCCATAGCAAAGGATTGAACTTTACACCGTTATGTACAATGAGGTGTAGTGATTAATGTTCTATACTCTTCGAAGTCTATCCTACTAATATTATAAACGCAAAAAGTTTGTATGTATGGATGTTTGTTACTCTTTCACGCAATAACTACTGTACGGATTTGGATGAAATTTGGCAAACAGATAGTTTATAACCTGGATTAACACATTAAGTACTTTTTATCTCGGCTGGACCCAATTCTGAAGTCTACGTAGATGAAGTCGCGGGCAGAAGGTAGAACTTTATATGTTAGGTAGAGTGGTTGATAGTTGTGTTAGCCGTATACACAATGGCTAAAGCTGGCGATTCCGAATCTTTTGAAGAGATTTCCTTGATTCAAGATATGTTTTTGAAAAAGCATTTACGCATGCTTAGCGAACTCTAAAGTTACAATTTTAAATGGAAAAAGAATACGGTCGCGAACAGGATTCGAACCTGCGCCTCCCGGATAGATACTCCAGGCGCTCTGACCACTAAGCCATCTCGACCTCTGCTCACCACCGCGAATTCTTCTTCCATATTTTAACACGTCTTATGGCGACGTCATCTTTTTCCATTTAATATTGTAACTTTAGAGTTCGCTAAGCATGCGTTAATGCTTTTTCAAAACATATCTTGAATTATTAAGGTAATTGCATTCTTTACGACATTGTATTAACTGCAAAGTTAGTCGTGTTGGTTCGGTCACTTGTATAGGTACTGAATTGATTGCAATGACGTCGCCATAAGACGTGTTAAAATATGGAAGAAGAATTCGCGGTGGTGAGCAGAGGTCGAGATGGCTAAGTGGTCAGAGCGCCTGGAGTATCTATCCGGGAGGCGCAGGTTCGAATCCTGTTCGCGACCGTATTCTTTTTCCATTTAATATTGTAACTTGAGATTTCCTTGCTGGTGGACACCGATTTACCGATGCGTCTGGGTATGTAAAATACCAAGGAAACTCCCTCATTGGTCAATTAGACACAAACACAGATGAACGTGATGTCCTAGGCTCTATTCCGGGGTCAGGTAGAGAGTTATTGAGTTTATCTGTTAGAGCATTCTCAGTAGCAATGTGGAGATTGCAGTGCCCGGTAGAAAAAACATATGAAAGGGCCATTTGCACGGAAATAGTGAGTTAACTAAATAACCCCGAGTTTACTAGCTCAGGGTTAGTATTAAACTTTTTTTACACTGAGTTTATCTTGCACGTACAGAAATTAACCTAGAGTCAACTAACCCGAGAATTTTAGGCCACATGTTGGCAACTTTTTGTGCTGCTTACATCCAGCCAAAAACAAAAGAACGAAAGACAAACGACATAAGTATTGTTCTCTCTCTCACACACCACAGTAACTTCCATATGTCTTTTTTTAATGTCAGATTTGAAGTCACATTGCGTTTTTGGTCGTACTATATTGAATGGCGACCTATAATTAAGCGAACTTTAACTCACGTTTAATAAATTACTCAAGATCAACCTGAATGCGCTGTACAAGTCTCATTTATGTACAGCTCCATATATTCTATTACTTCTACCTAATGACTTAATCCTCACATGTGCACACATATCACTGTAGCTCCAATAACGCATGTAATTCTAGCTATTTGATAAAACTCCATCGGATCATGCCTCTGCTCTTCCACTGAGGCGTATAAATAAATTCGGGATACAATCGGGCAATGGCATCAGTCACGCTGTGGGTTGTTCTGCAAGCTGTTGACTCATGTACTCCAATGAAATCACCACATGTTATATTTGTAATTTGTTATATGTTATAATTGACTTCCAGTGGCATAAAATCTCAATTTACATAGTATTAGTTGCATTGTTTATTTACACAGGTGATAAAGCCTCACTGTCGAAATAAAAATAAATTTTATCACACTATAGGCCTATAGGTATAATATTTACCTACCGCTACTTAAGTGCATATTCTAGTGAATTAACATTATTTTTCTTTCAACAAGCTTATTCCTGACAATTTCGACATTTTAACCCAGAGGTAGAAATTTAACCCTCCAACTTCAGAGGGTTTAATAGTTAATTATTTAACCCATGGTTTAGTGTTAACTCTTGGCAGTGCAAGAAAATATAATAATTTAACCCTGCGTTAGTAGTTAACTCAGAGTTATTTAAATTAACTCTAGAACGCGCAAGCGGCCCTAAGTATGTATTTCATTTTTCAATTGCCATGAAAGACAAAGGATTGTAACAACACATACTAACTCGTAGGTACTTTGTTACCAAGTTTGTGACAATGCGTATTGTCAATTCAAGTTGTAACAACGAAGGTCTTAGCATTTGTCTCCAAGATTTTTCAATGGTGGTTAATGAATGAAAGCCAAACATCAAAACATTATTATTGTGTGATAAGACGAGCTACTTGTTTTGTATTTAGTTAATCGAGACTATAGATTATAGATATCACACGTTTTATCGAGAATATCATCTCGATATCGCCGGCGCGGCTCGGTGGGCGTAAGCGGGAATCCAACCAGCGCAACATATCGGCCACTTCTCCACCAACTTCACCGAGACCAACACCGAACACAATCGCGATACCTTAGTTAACCCTTTCTACTAGCTACTACTAAACTAGCGCTTATAGTTCAATATAGTCCACTTTACTCACTACGACCACCTGTAGACCGTAACACGTGGGCCACGTACTTACCTCAGACGAGGCACTAGCATTGATAACCACGGCAGCTCGTTGCGGGCTGGCAATTTCAAACCATTAAGTCCAGGAATATATGTTCATTATTATAGTCCGTATTTTAGTTTCAAAGAACGATATGACACTATCTACAAAATGCTAACATTTTCGTAGGGTCAACATAAAAATCTCTTCAACATGTTATCATTTCAACATTCAAAACCATTCATTAGTGGAATTATAAAAGCAACTAGGTTTATTGTTCAATAAATAATTAAACTAAGCTTAATTTAGTACTCAATAAAAGTAAGAAGTGTTTAACCCCTTATTTCAAATAATATTTACTTACAATGGTAGTTGGGTAAAAATATTTTATTGTGGATTTCACAAATTTTCATTTATTTAAATAAATAAATTAGATGATATTTCTGTAATATCACTAATTTCATATTTCCAAATCATTCATTAGTTTTTTTTATATAGGTTTATTTTTTGTATATATTTTATATAGATATCTTTGTATGTTAACAGTACAACCGAGGTTTGACGTTGTTCTATGTGAAATTCGTGAATCCGCGAACCTATTAGAAACAAAATTAGCTTAAATATTAAAAATACTTTATTCTGTACTGATTTTTATTTTATATGGAGCGACTGCCTATCTGACCTCCACATTCCAGTTACTGGGTAACATGATATCTCATGGTAAGACAAATGACAACCAATTTCAAACTTTCAGGTATAGACTACCCGTAACGTTTGTAATAGATCATCATTTGACCACCGGGACCGACGGTTTGCAGTACAGAAGTAGTTATAAGTTTATTATTTCATTGTAGGAGTGACAGACTAGATTACACAAATGTGGGTCGCGGTGCGGTAAGCCTCAACCACTTTATTTAAACCCAAAATCTGGTCGCTAGCATAGTGCATATGGATTACTAACTTTTAAACTATCACGTTACATGATATTACTAATATATACTAACAGGAATTGACGCGCAATAAATACCTTTGAATCCGTTGACGTTTCGACCAGGTTGCACTGATCGTGGTCAGAAGCAGACTGCATTTGGATTATTTGAAATGATATTGAACAGAGGTGGGCCTCGGAAAAAATGGAGCAGCTCGACGGGGGTTTTTTTTAGGGGTTAGGCGGCAATCAAACAGACGGGTCACCTGATGGTAAGTGATTACCGCCGCCCATGGACACCCGCAACCCCAGAGGAGTCGCAAATACCGTTGCCGGCCTTTCAAAGGGTTTGGGTCTCCGGAGACAATGCGGTCAATGAGTGAGGTTACATCACTCATTCGGCGTAACACAACGCAAGCGTTGTTTCACGCCAGTTTTCTGTGAGACCGTGGTATCACTCCGGTCGAGCCGGCCCAGTCGTGCCAAGCATGGCTCTCCCACGGTTATACGTCCACCTTGCACAAAATCGTAGGTTCACAGCTCTTTTATAGGTTGCGTTGTTAAAGCCATTCCTCGAGGAAAAGGCGGAAGCGTTGCATTGGCAGTAGGGGGATTATGTTTACCTGCCGGGATCGTAGTCAATAAGGGACAATGTACACTTAAAAAAAAAAGAGCGACCGTGTTTTGTCTCTTATATTGCCAACGTAGCGATGGGGTAACAGGGTCGGCAAGCCGCGAGTATATACTACCGCTGCGTCGATCAACGCCTTCACTTTGAAACATTAGCGCGTTTTTTCAGAATAAACCCCGGATGGCTCTAAGAATAGGTTGTTCGCCGTCCTGGGACAGTTCCAAGGACAGCAACTATTGCTCATGCCTATTTTTTGTGGTTTACACAGGTTTTATTGCGCGCAGCATACTGAGCGAATTTGTATGTTCATAAAACATAACTTTTTTTATTCGTGTCAACGGCTGTGGTATTAGTCGCTTCCTCAAATATGGCAAAGGCTCGACACCTTGTATAAGTACTTAGTATAAATTCCATCAGCCGATCTCATAAACAATCCCTCCCATAACTGATACCACCCGAGGTTTCTATGAAACATGACTGATGATTAAGCAGATTTTTCTGTCTCACAGAGTATAATGACGCTTTATAGTGTACAGTACGTCATTATCTCGCAATAACACCATAAAATGATGACTGGTTTTTTGCCTAACATTCTGTGCGGGGAAGAAATTACTACGTTCTTGGTAAGGCTAGTAATCTAGAAATAATGACTGCGGTGACCATGATGTGGGTATAATTTTAAGGACACGAGTTCATTAGTTTAAAATAAAATAGCATGACGCCTGTTTTCCCCGAAGGGTTAGGCAGACGTGTACCCATATTTTAACGATGCTGTTATTAGGGTCCATGTGGTGATTAACCCTTTGTGACGTACTGAGTAAAATTCTAAACTCCGGAATCAGAATCAGAATGCTTTATTTGTAAATATAGGTAGGGTTACAGTTGTATGAGATGTATTAGTATTGGTGGATGCACAATGTTTTGCCATGTGGCGTACAAATATGTTACAATAATAAATTATTACACTGACACTCAGTTACCAGGTTGATAATTTTCTTACAGCTCAAGAACTCAAAAATACTTTGAGCGATACAGAAATCAATCCTAAGACCTTATGCTCATCAGCCACGCTCATCAGCCACGCTCGCCTCAATGATATTATTTTAATGGACAGTCTTAAAATGGAATCAATAAAAATTTAATACTCCTAAACATATAGACACATTTTTTATTTAGGAAATCCTCAGTTGAACTAGGTATTTCATGTGGACTTTAGAGTAGACTGGGTTTTGAAGGTCCATATAAAGTACTGGTATTCAGCTTAGGTATTTGATTACAATGGAAGCTGACTACAACATATTAAAAGAATTGCTAGGGATATTTGGTTGAAACTCCTCGTGGACTTAGTGCAGGATTGTTACTGACCTCCACTATCCATTATTTGCTTTGGAAAAAAAAAGGTTGGTACCTATATATCTGCCTAGCCTTTTCCCAATTACATTTGGGTCGGATTCCAGCCAAACCGGATGCAGCCAGTTTTTTATATGGACCAACTGCCTATCTGATCTCCACAACCCAGTAACTGGATAATACAATATCTCGTGATATGACTGGTTGAGATTTTCAGGCCTCTGACTGCCCTTAGCGGCTATCTTGATATGACAACTGGGACCGACGGTTTAACGTTCTCTCCGAGGCATGAAGGGTCTCCGGTTTAAAATTATGGTCACCTATCCACAGACCGACCACAGCAAGGGTAGCTTAACCTCGATCTGTCGATCTGTGTGGCTTTTACTTCTCTACACCTCACAAAAAAACATAGGTAATAAAACAATATTTAACAGGCATGTGTAAATCAATTGTTTAAGTCATGTTGTTAGTATTCAGTAGCTGACAATGGAGTTTCCTTAACATATGAAGCCTTATCATCACTATATAGTATAAAACAAAGTCGCTTCCCGCTGTCTGTCTGTCCCTATGTATGCTTAGATCTTTTAAACTACGCAACGGATTTTTATGCGGTTTTTAAATAGATAGACTGATTCAAGAGGAAGGATTTATTATATAATTTGTCAAGTTTTTGTATACATTAGCTAAAATATAATTATATTTGTTGGAGGTGTCGGAAAAAAATAAGCCGTCTGGGAGCTTTCAACGATAACGCTAAACCCTTTGAGATATAACAAAATTATGTATGGTGGAATTGTGTATCTTATATAGGTCTACACAAAAGTCTGCGACGGCATATGTCTATCTATCAAGGATAAAATGGGCAATTATGAAGCGGTAATTGGAAAACGGGAACGGGATCAAAATTTCATGATTACTTTTGGTCGGTCACGATAATCGACATCCACGTGCGCGAAGCCGCGGGCATCAGCTAGTAGTAATCTAAAGTACTTCTGTCGTCTTAGACTTCCATCCCTGCATAACCTTTCGAGGTCAGGGTTATTATGTTAAACTAATTCTATAACAATGCATGCGTGTTTTCAACCAAACCATTTCCGAGAATGACATTGTTATCATGAATTAATTGATAAGAACTGACACAGTTTTTGTACCCACTACACATAATAATTTAATTTAGTTTATGTAGATTTTAATGGCTGCGAAAACCATATTTATTTAAGCATGGCAGATGTAAAACGGAAGTTAACCCTCTAAAACCTGGGCCCCATCTCAAGGATATATACCCGGTTAATGACCTTACTAAAGGTACCTTTTCTAAATATTGTGTCTATACCTTTTTTTAAGGTTAATCCCAAGTAAATATTTGCAGACTTAATAAAAAAAAACTACTGCACTCATCATTCATTTCATGGAAAACTTGTCAGTGTAACTATAACAGTTCCAATGAAGACATTTTAATCATGTTTTTTGGTGCTCTAGTCGATCTATGGAAAAAAAACATGTTAATAAAGAGATTCTTGAATTTTATCTCTGAAACTACAGTTATAAGTTGTTTTGGATAGAAAAAATACGGTCATAAGCAGTTTTCGAACCAGCGCCTCCCTTTTAATACGTTTCCTCATTTTAATATGTATTGTGGTGACGGCATTGCTATCTATTCTATCCCTATACAGGTGACGGTATACGGTAGAGAGCAGAAATGGAGATGGCTGAGTAGTCAGAGGGCCTGGAGATTTATCGGGGAGGCGCAGGTTTAGAATCCTGCTCACGGCCATATCTTTCTTTACACAAAAATTTATAAAATTTGAGTTCGCTATGCATAAGTTAATGTGTTTGAAAGATTTGTCTGTATCTCTCAAACTCTTAGCTTAACCACGTATAAACGGGGTTTGTCAATAGGAACATCATGTGTCAAAATGACAATGTCTATTTTCCACCAATAAAACCCATTTCTACGTGAAACTACTACGTGTATTAAATATGTGGGGCAATAATAAAGACTTAAAAACTACCTACCTATAACTAAATTAAAAGTAAAGAAAACGATATCTCACTGGATTTGGAAACTCTTATACGAACAGACAGAAAGCCTCCTGATTAGTCTAACATAATACATAGCATCACGCCTATATTCTCCGAAGAGGTATGCAGAGGTAAACACAGTTGTACACTCACATTTCACCAATGCTGTCATTAAGTCCCATGTAATACGTGGTGAGCCTATTGCCATCTACCGGGCACAATTCCAAACTCCGGGCTGATACTGAGAATTTACTAACAGAAAAACTCAATAACACTGCCCGACCCGGGAATCGAACCCAAAACCTCTTGCTCAGTAGTCGCGGTTGGGACCACTAAACCAACGAGATAGTCTCTAACATAATAATATGAATAAACCCGTGGACGCAAAGAATCTATTAGCTTAATTTACTTTATTCTCAACTCACCCTCTAACACACCTACAGTCATCAATTCACTTTATTCACTCAGAGGACACATAGAACACCTGAAGTTATTAAAATATTTTTATCAATTTTCTTTGTTCAACTTTATGTTCGGTGTCGTTCATACAAACTGTCACAAATCCTTTATACGTAGGCTTTATTATAAAATGTACCCAAATCCGAAGGTTGGAGTCACTAGATGCTGAAATACAGGCTAGAAGCCTAGTTTAACAGCGGATGCTTTTTAATAAACACAATTATAGTATATTTTTAAGCTTATATATAACTAACCCATAAGTGAATTGTGTAAACTAGTTTTTTGGTCTAATTAACTTATTATTATTACTACCTATGTAAAAAAAATATAGTTTAACCGTATTTATAATTTAAGTTTTTATAATATCTTTTTATGAGCTATTTCTAGCGTAATCAAGGTAACATTATTAACGCCGTGTCTTGACAAATCCTCAGTGTTGGGTTTTCATGGTCACCCTACTGGTGGCCCAATGAGTACAAAGTTAAGCGGCTGGTCTCTATGCATAAATGGTCAGTAAAACTGCACTTACATAAAATTGTCTCGAATTGGTTTCTTTCAGAAATATTTGTTTGCTGTCTGCACAACTTACAAAAGTTGTGCAGCAAATATCAATGTAACACTAATTTTAAAATAACGAATATTAATATCCAAAAAATAACAATGTATTGAAAAGCAATAACTGTTTATTTTAACCCAATATCAGTTTAATAGAACCGATGTATAAGTAACGGTAAAATTTGATTGTATTATCGTACATCTCTGCCTAGGCCATCGGAGACAGGCCTGACGCTATATATGTACAAAGTATTGCTAATTAACATCCAAGTATATTATTAATCATACACTCATGATCCCCGTCGGTGTAATCATTGTAGCTTAGATCTGTCATTCTCCGTTACAATTGAGTGCAAAGGTAATCGGCCGATCCAGTGCATATGCACTTAAAATGCACTCGGCTGTACCAGACAGCCTTTGTTCATTGACAAATTCTGTTATTTTTAATCATGTTGTTTTTTTTTTGCTGTTACTTAATCCAGGAAGATATTATTAGTCATTTGAGATAATTTTTAATAAAACGTTTTCCAAATATGCATTATGAGTACATAGTAGGTACAAAACAAAATCCGTTGTCGCATTCATCTGTTTGTCTGTCTGGGCATGATTTCTTCCGTAACTACTGAACCGATTTTATTCGGATTTTCTGTAATGATGTTATAAGAAAATGATTTAGTATATATGTTTTGTGGAAAATTTTGACTAGATTCGTAGATATTATGAATAACGCACACAAAGTCAGCAAAAAAAAACATTCAAATGCGTCTGTTTACACAAATTACTTATGCCAAAGTTACAAAGGAAAAATTAAACGGGTTTTCTAATCACGTTGCACTAGGCTGAGCCTCAGCTAGTGATTAATTATTCTTATTTGTACGTTGGTTCAATTTTTTTTTTTAAACAAGAACTTTAACTCTAGTAAAATTTGAAAAAAATGAAATCGATCAGATATCAAACTCCGACCCTTTTTTTAACGTTATTACCGCTAAAATTGCGATAATGCTGACAATACCGGTTCTTACAACAATCAAATCATTTTCCAATAGCAGAAACAAGATTCAGAATAATAATTATTAATATACTATTAACATCAAATATATCAGAAACATAATTTAAAAAACAATTACAAAATATCTTTATAAAACCAGTTTAGATTATGGCAAAACAATTTCCTTAAACGGACACAATTAACGAATGAATTATACAAATTAATTACTACATCAATTAAGTGTGCAGAGGCATGGCCAACTCGGTACACTTGCACTTAAAATGCACTGCACTACCTACACGTGACCACTTTTTGCTGTCAGTATTATTTTTATCATATGATTGCCGGCTGTTTTTATTCTAATGTATTTACGTCACTACTTAATGTAATTGAATATTCATTACTGTGATGTCAATTGACAATTAATACATTGACCGCTGTATTGACAAGCGTATGTAGTCAGGGGTTAGCAGTGGTGACAGTTTCTTCACTAAACATCTACAACATTGTCTTCATTTTAAGATACTCAGTGGCAGAGCCATGACACGGTACGTCAAGGGTCGCGGGTTCGAGTCCTGCTCGTGTCTATTATTTTTAAATGTTTTGCTTAGAAAATAACAATTAATACAGGCATTACATGGCCTTAACATAAATAAAAAATAAATAATTTAAAAATTGGTGTTTTAAATATTTTTAATCGATTAATAAAAGACCTAGATAACGATAGCAATTGGTTCTGAATCTAAAATCATGATTTGACATCTGGTTAACTAATACTTTATTTTTAATTTTCTTACATAACACATAGCATCACGCCTGTATTCCCCGAAGGGGTAGGCAGAGGTGTACACAATTGTACACCCACATTTCACCAATGCTGTTATTAAGTCCCATGTAATAGGTGGTGAGCCTATTGCCATCAATCGGGCACATTTCCAAACTCCGGGCTGCTACTGAGAATTTCCTTACAGAAAAACTCAATAACACTTTGCCCGCCCGGGAATCGAACCCGAGACCTCCTGCTCAGCAGTCGCGCTACGGCCACTAAACCAACGAGGCAGTTCATAATTATTATTGATTTTTAATTTTCTTCTCTTTCTAATTTCTTTTATTTTAAAGTACATAAGTGTATGTGTATTTTCCCTGTCTTTTACACCCTGTAGACTTGTATCCTAAGATTATTCAGTATCACAGGATCTTGTTAGTTATGTAACACGATTAATTAATTCAATGATATGCATCAATTATCATAATACAGATGGCCAGGTCAGTGCGTGTGCACTAAAAATGTACCCGGATTGCCATAGCAACCATTTTTTTTCCACAGACAACTTAACTAAGTATATACATTTTCCAGTTAACTTATAGAAATATGGAATTTATGTTAAGGAAATGAATCCTCATAGTAACATCAACTTGGTACCTAAGATGTGGTGACTTGCGTTTTTTTATCGTATCCGCAAAATCTAAGAATTATATAAGGGTATGGAAATTTCATACGGTTTTTTGTCGAATTAAAGCAACATTTCATTTGGAAACAAAACAAAGAGACACCGATTATGCTGGGTTGGGTTAGGTTTACACTACCTACCTTAGGTGATGTAGAATCACCCCGGCCTGCCACGAGTGTGGGGCGCTGGAGGACACAGCGCTCCACACGTTGGAAGTGTGTGTCGCATGGGCCCCGCAGCGACACGCACTATCGGCCGTAATTGGCCGTGATCTCTCTCTGCCGAGTGTGGTAACCGCCATGCTTGGCGGTGAGAGATCGTGGGACGCAGTTATCTCCTTCTGCGAAGAGGTTATGTCGCAGAAGGAGGTCGCTGAGCGGGTCAGGGAGAATGCCGCCCTAGCAGACCCGATCCGCCGCAGAAGAACAGGAAGGCGGAGGGGGCAGATTGCCCACCTCCTCCATCCTCCGTAGTGGGATCACCGGTGAAAAGTCGGGGGACTCTTCACCGGATTGCACGGCACCACACATGCGGGAGGGAGGTGGCCTTGGTGAGCGAGGTCACCTCCCTCACAGCGTAGTAGCCCGGCTTGGCCGAGCCTACCGCCGGGGCAAGACGGTGAATGCTAGCGCGACCCTATCTTGCCCCATCTCGGCGGAGGACTGCTCACGGGGGGGTTTTAGTGGGTAAGAGTCCCACATACCCCCTTCCGTCACCCCCCGTGGCGGAGGGGAAATGCGACTGCATTTGCCCCCTCAAAAAAAAAAAGTGGTGGTGACCCTATTGCCATCTACCAGAAACAATTCCAAACCGGGATGCTATCGAGAATTTCCAAATAGAAAAACCAAATTACACTTTGCCCGACCCGGGAATCGAACCCAGAGCCTCATGCTCAGCAGTCGCACTTGGGTCCACTAGACCAACGAGGCAGTTCTCTATTCTGTAGAGTTGAAATTTGAACCATCGAGAACATCTGTCAGATGTGCCGGTTTCCTCGCGTCGTTTTCCTTCACTGTTTTAAGTAAGTGAAACAAAATTTTTGATCCGCACAAGACTTTGAAAGGTACTTACGTTCCTTGGGTTCGAACTTGCTATCTATCTGGTCATACCACTTACCCACTGGCCACTAGACCGCGATGGGAGAAAATGTCTGTGGGAATCAAATACCATTATCTATGGGGTTGAACTTTAAAGTCAGCCACCTTGGTCAGTCTTCCCATTCGTAGCATATTCTCCCATAAAAAGCATTGTGTTACAACTTTATGTCATGCAATTTTTTGTGACACACGCATTTTCATACATATTTGGATTAATTCCCGTAGAGCTGTCGTTCTCCAATGTTCTCAAATTCACGTTGAGATTTATAAGACGTGTGTGTAATGTCATTTTCACTCATACATCATTTTGCAAGGCTTTTTACTCGGCTTTAAGGGTCGTAGCATGACATTAAATAGCCTACAACCTTCTTCAAGAATTGGGATATCGAATACAAAAATATTTTTTCAAATCCGACTTGCACATCCCTAGATTAGCGCGATCAAACAAACTCGTCAGCTTATTTATACGAGTCTTTTAATTTTTATTTAACTCAACATTTATCTAGATAGTGCGGAATTCAATAGTAGTCCCTTACCTCAATGCCGTTACGCAGTTGCTCTATAGAAAGGTGACCAACCGTCTCGGTGCAAGCGCACCGACCGCACTCGGCTCGGATCAGTGTTGACAAACGCGATGTGCGGCGTTTATATGTTATTTCATAATATCCGTGCCACAGGCGGACAATGATATCTGGAAATCTCTATATTTTGATACTCGGGAATGGTAAGGTTGGCAATAAAAATTATTATAATTCAAGATAAAACTGCCTCGTTGGTCTAGTGGTCCTAAGCGCGACTGCCGAGTAGGAGGTCTCAGGTTCGATTCCCGGGTCGGGCAAAGTGTAATTGAGTTTTTCTGTTAGGAAATTCTCAGTAGCAGCCCGGAGTTTTGAATTGTGCCCGGTAGATGGCAATAGGCTCACCACCTATTACATGGGACTTAATAACAGCATTGGTGAAATGTGGGTGTACAACTGTGTACACCTCTGTCTACCCCTTCGGGGTTACAGGCGTGATGCTATGTTATGTTATAATTCAAGTCGATAAAGTACGAATATTTTTTACAGTATACTAGTTTTGCCCGGGTCTTCGTCTGCGCGAACTTCAGAATTGGGTCCAGCAGGGATAAAAAGCCTATGTGTTAATCCAAGCTATAAACTACCTGTGTGTCACATTTTATCCTAATCCGTTCAGTAGCTACTGCGTGAAAGTGTAACAAGCATCCATCCATTCTTACCAACTTTCGCATTTATAATATTAGTAGGATGTACATGGTCACAAATCGTCACTAGCTTATATCATTCGCCAAATTTCGAATGTTTGGAGCAACTTTAATTATTAAATTGTATCATAATAGTAATTGTTCAAGCCGCGTCTGTAAACTTGCCCTCCAAAATTCACACTGAGATTTAAACGCACCTTGCGGTCATCCGTCTATCGGCCATCCTACCGGCGCCTAGCGTTTTTTAACTTCTGCACTCGTTTACCAACCCGAGGTTGCAACGGGTTATGAGCGTCTAAATGGTATTTCGGTTGATTACGTTACTGTTACTGTCAACCTATATCATTCCACTACTGGGGAAAGCCCTCCCCCCCATGTGTTCCAGACAGATAAAAATGGGAGGTGAGGAGATTTGATATAAAATAAAACACAATACAACACACAAATAGTGTTTCATTTTATATCAACTCTCGTCACCTTAATCAATCATCCAATATGAAACTTTCTCCTTGATTTTGTAAGGTGTCTGGTGGTTAGATGTTGAAATAGGTTTCAGAGAATTTCAAGCCACTGAGAATTTCTAAGAAGCATCTGACTTGGCTTATGAACTGCTGGATAATAACCGAGACCAATAGATTAACGTGCACATCGAAGCACGATCAGATGACAATATTTTATCTCAATCACTACAATACTCACAAAAGTGGATGAGTAGTCTTGCACTGCACGCACTTGGCGATGCAACAAGTATGTTTAATAACTACCAGCTTTCTGTTTAATATCGGTCATTGTTTGCATAGCTGTATGTTCACATTATCAGAGTGAAACATCGGTAGATATTACCTTTAGGTAGGCCGATTGGCCAACTGATACGGCACGATTACTCTTTAAGACTATTTTAGAAGATAAAATAGAAGGAATGAGAAGAAGAGAAAGATCTACACGAAGCTTTACTTACTTACTTTAGCTTACTAAAATGGAGAAGAAAGTATGAGTCGAGTCGTATCAAAACGTTCAAATTAAACCAGAGGATAGAGGGCAATGGTGATCGCTGCACTGACAAGAGCTAAGCTCTTAAATTGAAGAAGGAGAAGATTACCTTTGGGGGTCTTCTAAATAGACAAGACCGCCGCAATTTTTGGTCAGTAAAGGACCGAATTGGTATAGCAACTCTTGGCGATGGCAGTCTGCCATGTGGACCACTGCGACCTTTTCCATCTGAGCGTCTCCGTACTTTTCAAGACACGTTAATCAATTGGCCCCTTACTATGCAGACTGCAGTCAATGTAAAGGAGTTGTTAAGGTGATTTCAACAACTCTGATACCAGTTTTGATTATAACCATAGAAGAGAAGAAGAAAACTGCTTTAAACTTTCTTCTACCTAAGACGGTGGTCAGAGAGTAATGGATAGAAACTGGATTATGGAAGGGTGCACTTAAGGCCGACTTCTCTATGCTATGTTTGGCCTCAAAGATGATAGACCAGAAACTGTAACCAACTGCTGCAAACACAAATCATAAAAGAACATAAAACCAACAAAATTTTAATCATAACATTTTTTATCTTTTTTACTCAGAATCTCACTTTGCCATTTGTGAAATTGATAAATGAAATTGCTATCGGCTAATAAATTTTCCGCTGATTTATTTGTTTTATTTATCGTCTTGCTTGTTGTTGGCACATCTTCAGCAGTGATATTGGCATAATTACTCTTAGAAACTCTAGTGGAATCTGTATCAGAAGTATTCAGTACTTGTTCTTCACCCTCTTCAGTGTCTTCAATGTCGGAAAGATCACTTTCAAATATAATACTGGGTCTATTCAATTTTAGTTTTTTGCTGTCTGAATTTTCAGGTTTTGTGTTTACTGAGACACTATTTTTGTGACTGAGATTTCTTTCTGATTTTCGTTTTTCAGGTATAACGGGGTCATTCATTTCTTCGTCGACATTCTCATTTTTTATTGTGTCAATCTGATTAGGCTGATCTACTTCGCTTTCTGGGGAAGTATTCTCTGTTGGTTCATTAATGGTCTGAATGCTTATGTTACACATCTTAAGTTTTTCCGTTTCTTGAGCATTATTTCTACAATGACTACAAAAAGAACATGTTGCCGCTGTTACGGGTGGATTTAATATAAAATTGGATTTCCTTTCTAAAACTTCTCTTAGATATGAACTGACGAAGTCTGTTTGAGTAGCAACATTAGCCAATGGTCTTGGTTTATTATTTCTTTTATTGTATTCAATATCTCTATCAGTTTGTGTTTCGACCGTATAGAATCTTCGATTAGAAGACGTTAGCTTCATCTGCAAATAACAAACTTCAATTTATTTTATTTGCAATTATATGATTATTAATTATTGTTCTACGATTATAACTGTCTCAGTAACACACGTCAGTTTGACTCGCGACATCACCACAAGCTCAGCTCATGACTAAGGCCTCCGTTCGAGTTTGACACTAGTCGGGCAATCTCCAAGAATGCACGTGAGTAATAACCGTTGAACAATAACATGAATGTGTCTCACGAAAGTTATTATACAAAATATATGATTATTGAAAAAGAATATTTAAATTATAAACAATACTGGCTGCCAGGCTTGGTAAAGGTAAAGGTGCGACAAGTGGAGATAGCGGGTGCATGAAAGTGAACGGCGCCGCCGAGGCCGTATCAGAAAAAGGGAAGTAGCGAGATGACTTGGATAGATTCCTAGGGCTGGTTTGAATTGGCGCGGGGCAAAACTATTTGGGAAGACATGGTCTTTGCCTGGCAGTAGGAAAATACAAGCTATAAAACGAAAGTACCTACCTAGTATTTATAGTGAAAGAAGCTTATAATATCGATAATTAATTACAAACCTCTGCTTCTTGATCTTCTATACAAATAACATCATTCTGATTCTGTTGAGAAGCAGAACTACTTCTGGATAAAGAAATATCACAATTCGATGGTAAAAAAATTGAATCCGATGTGTTTGGCAAATGCAGGGACGGGATGACACCAGGTTTTAGTCTCTTATTGCATGTCATGTCATTTGGTGTAAAATGAACTGAACACACCTTAATATTTCTTGGTTTTTCTATCACATCTTCGCGGCCTATTAGTTTAAGCCACTGACGGTTGCTGTGGAACAGAATTACTCAGTTAATTCAAATTGTTTTTTGAAGATAATGTTAGTACTCCTAATATAAATAAAAAAAGTTATCAACAAACATGTGAAGTAAAAGTTGTGAAAATAAGGTACGTTTAAAAAAATTGTATCTATAACATTTCACGGGGTAACAAGCGGGAGGCATTTATTGTAATACTGACAAGGAGGCAAAATTTAACCGAACTTCGGCTTAGGCATCTTTTTCAACTGAATGTGTAGCTAAATTCGATGTTCGGCGGAATCTATATTTGGTCCATCACTAGTAAGAAAATCGAGAGATATCGAGAGAATACGTTCGATAGATCGTTAATAAATACGTAAGTTTATACGTGTTATCTAGAAGGCACGAACTTTTTAACAACCATTATTCTATGTGGTATCAAAAATATTCTAATTCTATGAATTTTTATCAAAAATTGATCTACGTTTGACCACCATTTCGCCTGATGGCAAGCGACGGTGTTGTCGAGGAAACCTATTCACTCGTTAAGTAGAGTGGATAGATTTAGGGAAAACAATAGTTGGGGAGTTGATGCAACTGCCCAGACCCGTCTCCCACTATAGTTGCACCGGACTTCGAGAACTTCGAAACACGACTAGGTCGCTTCACGGCATGGCTTTGTCTGGTGGGTGGTAACCAGCCGCGGCCGAGGTCTCCCACCAGGGTTGAGTTGCCTGATTTGCACCACCCAGGGGCCACGTGGCCTACGGACGCGGGAAACTCAGCCTCCAAACTTTATTGAACGAAATTGAACGCTGTAGATTATTGGAATCGGCTTCTAGGCTCTACTACTTTACATATTTCATTTCTTTTCATTTTAACACATTTTGCGCATGTCTAAAAAATAGCAAGCAGCATTCTCTTTCGTGTATTTCCGTAAACGCTCGGATCACGTTTTCGCAACTTCCGTGTCGTCCTGCGCATCAATCTGGTTGGCGACATTTTTAATGAGTCTTAGTGCAATTTAATTTGAATGGAAGTTTTTGTCCTTTTAGTTTCTTGGACGAAATAAAAACATAAACATAACATAGCATCACGCCTGTATTCCCCGAAGGGGTAGGCAGAGGTGTACACAATTGTACACCCACATTTCACCAATGCTGTTATTAAGTCCCATGTAATAGGTGGTGAGCCTATTGCCATCAACCGGGCACATTTCCAAACTCCGGGCTGCTACTGAGAATTTCCTAACAGAAAAACTCAATAACACTTTGCACGACCCGGGAATCGAACCCGAGACCTCCTGCTCAGCAGTCGCGCTACGGACCACTAAACCAACGAGGCAGTTGGACGAAATGGCATTACAATTCGTTGTGACTATAATTATTTTGCAACAACACGTAAGATGATGCGCAATACGACCTTCCTACATCCCGACAGCCCACTTCTGTGATGGACATTACGTCCGGTGTCAAACAAACAAAAATCTTATTTAGCATTAATATGGTTCTGAATCAAAATTCAATCAGGTGCCAAGGCCGTACGCAGGCGCGTTCACGTCGCGACCACAAAATAAATAGATACAGAAGGTCGGCTCCGTTCAAAGAGCAACAATAGGTCCACGTTGTCACGCTACATAAGCATACAGCGTGTAACAGAAGCCTATAGTCATACTTAAGGGGGTCAATGTACTCATATATATACAAAAAACTTTTACTATAGAACCAACTTAGAAAGCGCGAAAAAAATATCTGCTGCTCCATGGAACTGTTCATACAAACTTGACCAAAATATATGGTTCAGATGTTTTTTTTCGCGCCCTAGGATGTTGATTCCATAGTAAAAATTGATCATATACATTGACTGTGAGGGGTACAGTATTTATTTATTTATTTTTCCACACTTACATATTCTATCATAACAGGAGCTTAACCTAATGCGACAGAGAAGTGAATTATGTTAAGTATATTTTTATGTAAGACCTAAGTCTGTCTGTATTCGTACAGGCAGCCATCGATTGCAGTTGAGCTGTCTTTAATAACGTGCCGCTCGTATGTAAGAGCCCCTATGACGATCTCACGTCTGTTGAACTTACTTAGCCATGAGCCCCTTTAGAAACACTTATATTTCACTAAAATTTCGCTTAAACTAAATAGTCGTTCAACCGTCGAAAGGTTTTTGAATAAAAAATAACGAATACAATTTTTCACAGAATATTGTAGGTGCCATTCAGAGCGCTGTGGTTGACTGTCGGCAATTAAAATTAAAGACGGCCAGAGTCGAACTTCTGTATGTATTTATTGTATGTCCCGACCGGAGCTGGCTCCCCTCACTCGCGCGTATTGAGCATGTAACCGAGCGAGATAGCGCAAAAACACCGAACCTTGAACAGCTTGCTGGGTACCATTTTAGCTGAGTAAAGCATGCTAAGTACACGGATATAACGAGTAGGTAATGTACCATTAGATTACTTACTCGTCCACAGATTACAAAATTAAATGTAGACGCCCAATAAAAACTCCTACAAATGGCGGCGATTACATGCTGGCAATCACTACAAGGAGATACAATTTTATAAATAAAATATTTACCATACATTATTCTTGTTAACACTATAGAAACTCAGCGTAGGATTCAGTTTTGAATTGTTTCTGCAATCAAATACACCACAATAGTTATATCCTTTTCCCATGTTTATAGATATTTTTAGTAAAAACGGGGGCAGTACGTGCGGTGTGGAGCGCGGTGGCAGCCCCGACTGTCTCGTTTATTACGCGCTAAGACTGCTGGACTAAAGGCGCAATTCAAAGCTACCTACGCGCTACGTAGGTAATTCGACCTTGAAAGCGCGCTCGTGAACTCGTTTGGTAGCCAGATAAATATCTGTTATCTACTGATTTGTAGGTATTTAAAACATGGCGCCACATAGTGTAAATAAATATTTATTGGTATATTTGTCACCATATATTTGAAAAACGAACGATCGAAACGAACGTTGTAGTTTTGTGAATAAGTATGCTATTTAGGTATCGTACGGATTGTAGGCCGTATATGTTATTATAGCCCTTAGCTTAGTGGAGTGTAATATTAAGATAACATCAGAACCTGGAGCATGGATAACATTTGGTATGGCATAGCTAGATAGAACTGTAACGGTGGCGGTTACCACCAACAACAGCATTCCCAAAGAGGGTCGTCAGGCAGGCGGCCGGTCATAAAACATAGCCAAAACTTTAGCAGCATGCCAGATATAGGTATGCTGCGCTGACCCCAAATAAATTGGGATAAGTTCAGAGGGATGATGATGATATTTGAAAAAATATCTAAAATCTGGACGGATGTTTTTGTTATCATTATCAACCACCCGTATTTTTCCGGTTATTTCCGGAGTTTGGGCTTTCTGTCCGGTTTTGCCCGGCTTTTAATTTGTTCGAACATATGTGACAGTTTATAATCCGTAAGTATCCGTTCCCGCACCCTCTATCCTACTTACACTGCACTGACAAATGTTTGAACATTTTAGACAATAAGAGAAATAATGAATCCTATTTTTTTTTCTCTTTCTAGTAAAGCAAGAAAAACCTTTTAATTCGCGCCATCACACAAGATTAACAAATAGGCATACAGGTAATATCTACACATTACACAATATAAAACTAAACCAAAGACTAAACTATTAATGAAGAAACGACACAAAATAAAACAGTTTAATTAATATAAATTAAAGATAAATCTTTGAAAAGCATTATCGCATGCTTAGCGAACTCTAAAGTTATTATATTAAATGGAAAAAGAATACGGTGGTGAGCAGGATTCGAACCTGCGCCTCCCGGATAAATACTCCAGGAGTATTTCCATGGAGTATTTATCCTTAATTAAGGTAATTGCATTCTTTACGACATTGTATTAACTGCAAAGTTAGTCGTGTTGGTTCGGTCACCTGTATAGGTACTGAATAGATAGCAATAACGTCGCCAAAAAGTCGTGTTAAAAATTTGGATGAAGAATTCGCGGTGGTGAGCAGAGGTCGAGATGGCTTAGTGTTCAGAACGCCTGGAGTATTTATCCGGGAGGCGCAGGTTCGAATCCTGCTCACGACCGTATTTTTTTTTTCAATTTAATATAATAACTTTAATGTAAATTAGTTGGTAACCCCTTATTGATACAATAAATTTGTCTGTAGTTATTTTCCAGATAATTGTCTGGACTTTTCAAATGGTATTAATATCTGAATGTTTAACCTAATACCACTAACTTTCACTCGTGATTCCTTCAACTACCTTTCATAAATATAAAAGACATAGCGTAGTGTAGTGCGTAGTGGACCGGTAAGTATGTAGGTACAAAGGTGACTGGCCTCTAGTGCTAACGTACTCAACGCATTCAGCGTCGACTTCGTAACAACCTGAGATAGGTAACTACTGAATCACTTTGTGTTTATATTCGCGGTTTCTTTAGTTATATCAACTTATATTTGGCCTCTGTGTGTTTTGGTATGTATAGGTACTTTTAATTACTTTATCGATTTAAAACAATCTTCTTTAATTACATAATCTTTGACATTTGCTAGGAGGTACTTATTTGATTCCAATTCTTTTGAGTACAATCAAATCAAATAAGAAGTTTTGAGCGATTCGTTTAACTTTAACATTAAATATAAAATAAGACCGTCCCAATAATGCCTCCACTTCACCACCCAGGGCGCTTGCAGACCAACAGCACGCTGTCGAAGGCAGCTCGCAACTTACCGCTCATCTGTTATCCGTGCGTGAGCCTTCAGGGAAGAAGAGAAACAACTGGAAGCAACAAACTCAGCTCTCGCTACATATCTTTGTCAAGTTACAAAAATTATACACAGACTGTACTTTCCTTTTTATGACCACTTTTGTGAGTATTTCTCTAAATTTTAACAATTTTTCTTATCCCAACAATCCCTAACAAAGTGTGCCCCCCAGTATATACCTAGTTGAATGTCTTTGCCCCCGCCCCTGTAAGAGAAATCACAACACAAGGAGGACAAAAAACGGTCCCCTTACTGCTTACCACATTGCTTCCGCAAAGAGCACTGGTGACCTTGCTCACCGTTTGGAACACAATACTACAAAACAAAAACCCGATCCAAATCGGATCAGTAATTTTTGAGAAAATCGTGGACATACAAACATTCTTACATACGGTCGAATACATAACCTCCTTTTTAAAGTCGATTATAAAGAGCAGTGTTGATGACTTTGATTTGCTGCAAGATACTTCTGCAGTAGAGTGGCCCGGTTAGCAGAGTGCGATAGTAGGATAACATCAGCACCTGGCGCATGGATAACATTTGGTGTGACATAGCTATGTCGCACCAAATGTTATCCATGCGCCAGGTATGTAACCGCCACCGATACGGTCACCTTCTATATAGCTATATAGAAGGTGACCTTCTATATAGCTATATAGAAGGTGACCTTCTATATAGCTATATAGAAGGTGACCGTTTCGGTGGCGGTTACCATCAACAACAGCATTCCCAATGAGGGTTGACGTCAGGCAGGCGGCCGGTCATAAAACATTGCCAAAACTTTAGCAGCATGCCAGATATAGGTATGCTGCGACGACCCCAAATAAATTGGGATAAGGGCACGCACGGAGATGAGGATGATGATGATATTTGAAAAAAAACGCTGTAATCAAGTCCCATTTAATAGGTAGTGACACTATTGCCATCTACTGCGCACAATTCCTAACTCCGGGCTGATATCGAGAATTTCCTAATAGAAAAACCTAATAACGCTTTGCCCGACCCGGGAATCGAAAACAGGAGGTCGAGCTCAGCAGTCGCCCTTGGGACCACTAGACCGAGGCAGTTTAATATATATTTGCTACCTACAATAGTATAAACATTACTACTTATCGGGTTATTCATAACAACAAAGACTGGGAACTAGAAGACCTTGAACATTGGCATGTCTGCGTTTTATAAGGAAATAAATTGCTGCAGTATCAATACCTAATGGGTTTTAATTATTCTGTTTATGCATAAAATGTCATGGTGACGCGGCCAACTTCAGCAGCTGTGCATACATCATAGCATCTTACTTATATTCCACGAAAGAGTAGGCAGATGTTTTTGGTTGCTGAGTTGCCTGCGTCCGTAGAAATGCATCCTTAAAATGGAATCCCTACACGTGGCCTGGCATGGGTGCTGCAAAACAGGCAACACAACTCCGGTGGGAGATCTCGATGCGGCTGGTTACCACCCACCGGACGAAGCCATGCCGTGAAGCGACCTAGTCGTGTTTCGGGATGTAGTCCGGTGCAACCGTTGTGGGAGACGGGTCTGGGCAGTTGCATCAACTCCCCAACTGTCGTTCTCCCCAAATCTAACCACTCTACTTAGAGTGAATAGATTTCTTCTAGATCTACGTGCTCCATCCTTGGCCACACCATCGCTTAACATAAGGCGAGTTGGTGGTCAAACGTAGACCCATTTTTACATAAAAATAAATCAGTACGTTCTACTCTGTTCATCTGTTGAACGGCCCATTTCACCATTACTGGTATTAAGCATGCCGTTGCATGCAATTTACAAAGCTAGGTCATTCGGTAACTATGTAGGTGAGTTTGCAACAGATAAGTACGTAGTTGCGAATTACTACTAGCTATGCCCGCGACTCCGTCTGCGTGGATGTCCGAATTTAAAGTTTTTTGTATACGAACACAATGAAATAATAATTAAAAATATTAACCTGCAGCCCAATTAATTTTTTAACACTTGCATGCCTTATTTACATGGCAAAATGTATCTCAGCGCTTCTTTTTTAAATTAAATATGATTTAATTTCTAAAGACACCAACGTATGAGTTTAGTAGATCTGTAAATGATTGCTAAATAGATATCGCCAGTCGTCTCCTTAAGGCGAATACAAGGAGGCAATCCCGAAAAATGCACGTCTCACGAAATTTTTATACAAAAACATTAACAAGATGACTGGTTAAACACAAGAGATGGCTAATCTTGTTAATAATTATCGTGGGACATAAAATAACATAACCTACCCGTAACTGTCCCACTGCAGGGCAGAGTTACACAGAAGTCATGCTCTAGCTCACTGCGGGTTGGCAATTTCAGACCATTTTGGTCCTGGTTTCCTAACGATTTTTTCATTCACCGTATGTCTGTGATATCTTTAGACACACTAAGAAACTTGAAATTTATAGCTACTTAATATTTACTCACGTCCATCGTCAGGTACATGCATACATACAATCATACCTGCTTCCTATTGGGGTTGGCAGAGACTATTGACTGTCCATTTGCTACGATTCTGACATCTTCGGCATCTTTTCTTTTATAGATGTTATTTTTTTTTGTATAATAACTTTCGTGAGACACATTCATATTACTTACGCGCATTCTACGGGATTGCCCGACTAGTTTCGAACTCGAACGGAGCCCTTATTCATGAGCTGAGCCCGCGGATGTTGCGAGGCGTGAGTTTGACTGAAACTAGTCGGACAATCCCGATGTTAGTCATGTCCATTTTTCGAGAATACACGACTAGTTTCTAACTTGAGCGGAGCTTTATTCTCGTGAATGGCTCAACTCATGCTAAGCCCACGGGGCCTGCGATGTTGTGAGTCCAATTTGACTATTGCCAAGCGCCGCGCCCGCGGGCATCCCGAAAGATAGACGCCGTAAAATAAATAGTAATTTAATGTTCTCTTCCAACAAAACTTCTACTAACACTGTTCTAAAACGGTACTTCCGTTTCATATTGTTTTTCTATTATCAGGAATAAATTTACTAAAATAAGTAACCGAGGACCACAATCGGAATCCTAATAACCGCAAAAGGACCGAAACAAAATTAGGTCACATTTAAAACAAAATCAAGCCATTTGTTATTCTAACCACAAATGAACAAAAGAACTGCGGGAACAAAAAGTAAAATAAAATTAGACCTCTGAATGTGCCTCTGAGCTCTGCGCCCATCGACAAAGAAAATATTTTAATATTCGACAATCGTTCAATATTATTCCTTTCTAATTACCTTTTGAGCATCACGCCTGTGTTCTCCGAGAGGGTAAGCAGAGTTGTCGTCAATATTTTACCAATCCTAATAATAAGTCTGATGTGATGAGCCTATTGTAATCAACCGGGCACAAACAAGAAAACTCAATAACACTTTTGCCTGACCTGGAACTCGAATCCAGGACTTCATGCTCAACAATCGCGCTTTAGACCAACAAGGACGTGTTGTAAAGAATAGGTGTAAAATTTTGTTTCGTTAGTTTCTTAATTATCCGGAATTAGGGTGTGTAATACAGTAGATACACCTCTGCCCGCCCCTTCAAGGATATAGTATAGTGCTATGTAGCAGCAAGCCTATATCCTAATGCTAATTTTTTCATAGTTACTAAAGGTCTTCGATGAGGAATAATTTTATTTATTATATCAGAAATTTTTATTTGTATCTTTTTTTGAGCATTTTTTCATAGAAGTTTAGCTCCTAATATTGAAATTGGAGCTATTTGACCCCCAACAAGAATTATTCCGTTCAACCCTTTCCAAATTCCTCTCCTTAATACTATTATTTTAATTAGTTCAGGAATATCTGTAACTTGAGCTCATCATGCCATTAAAGAGTAAAATTGTATTAAAATTTGCCATACATATGTAATACATACATATGTATGGCAAAATTTGTCCTTAGTCTTCACAGATCTACATCAAGATTTTGGAAGTCATTGTAAAAAGGTTTTAATACCCAAGAAAATTCGTAGTATTTGTACCGCCCCCCTGGGTTAGGGGGATTGCAGACGTACGTCATTGGTACATTGTGGGTGTATCTATACTACGCCTTTGGTTGCCCTTTACGGAGATACCCGACGTTTGATACTAAATTTACATACCTATTATAGCATTACACCTGTGGTTGACTGCCTCGTCGGTCTAGCTGAGCGTGAGCTGCGAATCGAACCCAGGACGAACAGGAATCGAACCCAGGACGGGTTCGATTCCCAGGTAGGGCAAAGTGTTATAGGGTTTTTCTATTAGGAAATTTTCAGTAGCAGCCCGGAGTCTGGAAGTTGGTGGTGAAACCCCTGTGCTTCGGAGAGCACGTAAAGACGTCGGTCCTGCGTCTGATCTCTCTCCGGTCGGTCGTGCCGGATTGCCATCGCATCGGAATATGAAGGAAGAGGGAGTGCACCTGTGTTTGCGCATACACTTGTGCACTATAATATCTCCTGCGTACTTGATCTCCCGAAAGATAGGCCGCCGTAAACGAAATACGGTCGGGAGGAGTATTACGCCTGTGGTTCCTGATAGAAAGAGGTGTACTGATGTTCACCCACGTTTCATATATGGTGTTAATAAGTTCCTTGAAGAGGGTTTTGTGACTAAATCGCACACAACGATCGATCGAGGTTAAGCTGCGCTCGTCACGGCGGTGTGTGGATGGCTGCCCATCATTTCATACTGAGATCCCTCCATGCCTCGGAAAGCACGTTAACCCGTCGGTCTGGTTGTCAAATATAGATCTATGACAGCCGTTACGGGTAGTCAAATGCCTGAAAGTCTGACAACCAGTATTAGCATGAAATATCGTGGTACCCAGTAACTGGGCTGTTTAAGTCAGGTTAGGCAGTCGCTCCATGTTAAACTGTGGTATTAAGCTGTATCTGGTTAGACTGGAAGCCTCATCGTCGCTGGGAAAAGGCAAAGCAGATAAATATTACAAAATTGTATAAAAAAATAAACTTTAAAAAAAGCTTTTAGTTAAATGCTCTGTGATCTCTGTGTGGTCATATAAATAGAGTATAATGAGTGTAGGACCGCTTACTTGGCCCTACTAATACTGGGGTTTGTATTAAAAAAGATATCAGAGTAAATGCTGATATATTAACTCACAATGCAGTGCTTACATTAGTGGTTTTGGATTAACAGAAAATAATAATTACGTGACCCTAACTAAGTCGCGGAAAATCTTAACATCGACACACAGAAAGTGACGTCATAGGCTCGGCGCCATCTAGTGACAAATAGTGAAACTAATTTTTGACAGCAGCAATAACAGATTTTGCTGATTTGAATACTAGATGACGCTGGTAGTTCCGCTAAACCCTATAGTTGGCTAAACATTCCGCCCACCAAGGACATTTTGTGAAACATTATGTCCTTCAAATATTAAATAATACAATAATGAATATAAAAATTCTTGAAGTATGAAAAAAAAAAATTACGAAATAAGCACTTACAACAAATTATAGCTTTTATAACAAAATTATATAGATTATTACAGACTAATACAAATCGAATTGACCCCAAACTTATTCACTAAACATAGTAAATACTTAAATCATCTCTTAAAACTAACAATTATATGTTTAGGTAACAGGTAAAACACACAGTTTTGATGTTGACCTTTTAAATGTCGAGCCATTACTGCAAAGTGTGACTACTCGAGTAAGATAATCTAACCCGGGATGCTTTTCAACCACCCTGCCAAGAAGCCACCGACAAGGAGGTAAATTGTCTTCTTTCACCAGAACTATATCTCCAACGGTTGGTTCAGGAGTTTGCTTACTCCATTTGTATCGATGGAGTAGTGTGGTCAAATATTCATTTGACCAGCGACGCCAAAAATGTTGCATCATTTGTTGTACTAGATGCCACCGCCTCAGGCTAGAAATCGTTGCATCTTCATAGTTATGATCAGGTGCGTTTATAATGGGTTCCCCTACAAGAAAGTGCCCCGGTGTTAACGCATCAAAAGTGTCTGAGTCGGTTAGTCTACACAAGGGACGCGAATTCATACATGCCTCTACTTGACTTAATAAGGTCGTCATCTCTTCAAAGGTAAGCGTAGAGTTTCCTATTACCCTGTGTAGATGTTTTTTGCATGACTTAATGCCTGCCTCCCATACTCCGCCAAAATTGGGGGCGTGAGGAGGAATAAAGTGCCATGAAGTGCCCTCGGTAGCTAAGGCCGTTGCAATTTCCCTAGCTATGTCTGAATTCTCAGATAGAAACAATGCACCTAACTCCTTTGAAGCACCCTGAAAATTGGTGCCATTGTCACTCCATATATCTTTGCAGTGACCGCGTCTAGCTACGAAGCGTTTAAATGCGGCAAGGAAACCTTGCGTTGTGAGATCACTTACGACCTCAATGTGAACCGCTTTAGTCGCCATGCACACAAATAAGCAGTACCCCTTATATGCATGGCGACCCCTACCTTTAGATGTCCTTAGATTTATAGGACCCGCATAGTCTACTCCACTGTTCCTAAACGGCCTACTAGGAGTTACCCGCGCTGGAGGTAACTGACCCATTAATTGAGGATTGGTGGAAGATGAATGACGCAAACATTTTACACATTTGCGCACATAAGCTCTAATTAACCGTTTAGCTCCCTGAATGTAATATTTCGAGCTTAAATAGTTGAGCATAAGCTGAGGGCCGCCATGAAGACTCTTATAGTGTGCATCGGCAATAAGAAGATTGGTAAAGTGACTGTTACTAGGAATCAACATCGGATGCTTACGATCGGTATCAAGATCAGAACGTTCCAATCTACCGCCCACCCTAAGCATATTGACAGAATCGAGATAAAGGTTTAACGATTTAAACATTTTTCTTTTAGGATTTTCCTTTTGCAGGTCCAGAATAACCGCTTCGAAATTTTGATGTTGACATACTCTAACACAAGTCTCTAATGCTAATTGAATTTCACCTGCTGTAATAAAATCATATTTCTTTCTTTCAGGTTTCGGTTTTTTCAACTCTAAAAAACGTCTTAAGTATGCTACTATTCTAATTAATCTGGTAAGTGACGAATATTTATCCCAAATAAAATTATCTTCTGATGCTACATGAACCTTTATTTCTTCTATGTTAGTTGATATCTGTTTACCCTTACTATATGGAATATTTATATTTTTCAGGAACTCAGGACCTTCAGACCACAATTTAAACTTTATAAATTCCGACGCGTACAGACCACGTGATGCGCAGTCAGCTGGGTTGTTTCTCGACTGAACGTGATTCCATTGCTGTGGCTCGCTTATGCATAAAATTTCAGAGACGCGGTTTGCCACAAAGGTCTTCCATCTATTGGGATGACTGTTTAACCACGCTAGCACGATCTCAGAATCAGTCCAATAATACAAGTAAGATTTGTCTATTCCCATGACTTCTGACACTTCTGACAGGAGTTTTGCTAACAAAACCGCGCCGCATAACTCTAATCGAGGAATCGAAACGGTTTTTATAGGAGCAACATTTGTCTTTGCCGTCAGCAAAGTGACATGTATCTGCTCGTCCGCATCAATTACCCGGGCATACACTACCGCAGCGTATGCAGACTTTGATGCGTCGCAGAACCCATGCAATTCAACTTGCTTGTCACTATGCTTCAGGTTCAACCATCGAGGTATTGAAAACTCCGATAAATTCTGCAATTCGTGCCGGTAAGTAAACCATTCAGTTTTTAGTTCGTTTAGAATTTCTTGATCCCATCCAATTCCAGATATCCACAATTTTTGTATTAAGGTTTTTGCAACAATAATCACTGGTGCGACCCAACCTAAAGGGTCAAACAATTTTGCTATGTCGGATAATATCTTTCTTTTCGTTACAGGTTCCTGCAGTGGAGGCAGCTGAACAGAATACTGGAAGGTGTCGCAGCTACGGTTCCAGGTAAGTCCCAATGTTTTTAATATTTCTTCACACTTTGCTTCTTCTTCGGTAAGTAGACGCTTCTTATTTTGATTCGGCTCCTTTTCTAATTCCCAGAATTTTTTCAGGATTTCGTCGTCGCCAAGATGAGCGTGCATTACGGTAATGTTCGAGGTACCTTGAGCAGCTGAAGGTACAGTCCCTGACAAAATCCATCCCAAAGCAGTACACTGCGCGACAGTGGTACCACCAGGAGCTTTCTTTAACCCTGTTTGGAGGATCTGGCTATAAATATCAGCTCCCAATAACATGTCTACTTTATCCGGTCTATGATACTTAGGATCCGCTAACTGAATATCGTTAACCTGTGCCCACTCTAAATATACTGTTTCCTTCACAGGCAACAATGAAGTGATTGATTTTAAGACATACGCCTTTACTACTAGTTGATAAGCTGGGTTGATCCGAGATTGAATTCTGACCTCAACTACCGAATTCAGTGATAATTTACTGTTTACGTCTATTCCAACGATTAAACCCTTAGCTGGCTTTTTAACTAATCCCAAACGCTGAACTGTATGTTCGGTAACGAAAGAAGCCTGAGAGCCTTGGTCAACCAAGGCCCTAATAGTGCACCAAACCTTATTTTTCGATACAGCCCTCACTAGAGCCGTGGCTAATAAAACTTGATTATTAGCTATACCCTTCGAAAAACAAGCTACGACTTCTTGCTCACCCTCTACTCCAACCGTATGAGTATGTTCGGTCGTTTGAGAAACCCTATCGTTGGACGTATTTCCCGATGACTCCTGCTCCCCATTAGGATGCAACAAGGAGTGATGTCTGCGCCTACAGATTCGACAAGAGGCTGTACATTTACAAAGCCTGGCAGAGTGGTTGTGCCCCAAACAGTTAAAACATAAGTTGTTGTTCTGAACAAACTTACGCCGAGTATCCACATCTGTAGTTACAAACTTCTTGCAGTTTCCTAACCTGTGATCTTCTTTACAATATTGACAAACTATGCCTACGGCATGAAACACCTTTGCCTTAGTATTATTATGATTTACATTACTTTTAGCTGGCTTAGTGTCTATAAACTCAAAGGCTCGATATCTACCCGTTAAAAATTCTTTAAATTGATCAAATGTTGGTACTTTATCAGAATCAATGTTACTACTGGCTTTTAATTCCCAATTTTTCTTACTTTCAGGGTCCAATTTTAATGTAATTATGTGTATAACTAATAACTCATAGCATGTTTTTTCATCTAGTTCTAAGCTGGAAAGAGCGTTTAGACAGTCGCTAGTAGTATCCATCAGTTCTTTCAGAGCACCAGCAGATTCATGTGAAATATTCTTTTGGCTAAGAAATCTCGTTAAGATACAATGAGATAAATATTTTTTGTTGTTGTATCTGGTCTCTAATTGAGCCCAGCACCGATCATAATTGGACTCCGAGACAGGAATGTGCCGCAAAAGTTGTTCGGCTTCGCCAGTTAAATAGCCTTTCAGGTAGTGTAACTTTTGGACCTTATCTATAGTACTATTTTTGTGTATAGCCGACACAAACAAATCTCTGAATGTTGGCCATTCAGTATATTTACCAGAAAATTGCGGAATAGTTATTCTAGGTAACTTTATAAACGAACTCTTACTTTCAGAAACCTTCGCAGATGATGGTTCCCTTAAAATTGGAGTCGGGGTCACAATTTTCTCCTCAAATTTACTCAATTCAGTTTTAATTAAACATTTTAAATCTAAATACAATTCTTCCGTATTATAAAAAACTTCCTTTTGTGTGTATGGTGAGGCCGCTACCGTTTTTGGATCAAAATCTTTTACAATTTGTGTATGAGTTAAATTAAATTGAGCCCACAACTCTTCTACAATTTCTAATCTAGTTTCTAAATATTGCTTAGTAATCTTGTCCTTAGCAGTCTTTTTAAAATTAGTTTTAGCTCTTGTTAATCGAGCGCTAAGATCATCCTGGACTTTAGTATGTGACTCTAAAAGGGACATATTTACTTTTTAAATTAATATTCAAACAACAAAAAAAAAAAAAAAAAAACATAAACAGCGTTAACATAACAAAATCTAAGTTCCAAAGGTTAAGCTAAGTTATAAAAAGAATTTTCGAAAATAAAATCTAAAACTTCAAATAATAGTTCAAATTACCAGTCCAAACCTTTAACAAACCAGTTAAAAATATAAGTTAAAATAACTTCACAAAAATTATAAGTTCCCAAAAAATTTTAAAGTTCAAAAAAAAATTAAATTTTACAAGTTATTAGGTAATTCCAACAAAATTTTCTAAGTCCCAAATTATCCAAAAATTTTTACAAGTTAATGGAAAATTCAAGTGAAATTTTCTAAGTGTTTGACATTTTAAAATTCTTACCAAAATCGGGCATAGGTTCCCCGTCGGACCACAATTTGCCTTAAAACTATCTAAGTCCTAAACATGCACACTTTAAAGTTAAGAAAGTTCGCACAAAATTAAAGTTATTTTCTTCTAGGCAATAAAGATCACTTTTGCTTGGCAAGTAGAAAACACAAAGTACTCACGATTTTCGGCACTATCACTCACTTCCTTACGACTGTAGTCGTTTGCAGCTTGCGTGCTGCTGTTATTACTCCTTCCTCCATACGTCCCGCTACTGGCTCCGGTATTGCTCGCTCCCTGTCACCATCACCATCCGTCACCGCTCGGCGGGAGTATGGGGTTGATGTTCCTCCGTCCAAGGAGGACACACCTGAAAACGCTGAAACAGCCCTTTGCCACAATCGGCTCCGAAGGACCAAAATGTAGGACCGCTTACTTGGCCCTACTAATACTGGGGTTTGTATTAAAAAAGATATCAGAGTAAATGCTGATATATTAACTCACAATGCAGTGCTTACATTAGTGGTTTTGGATTAACAGAAAATAATAATTACGTGACCCTAACTAAGTCGCGGAAAATCTTAACATCGACACACAGAAAGTGACGTCATAGGCTCGGCGCCATCTAGTGACAAATAGTGAAACTAATTTTTGACAGCAGCTATAACAGATTTTGCTGATTTGAATACTAGATGACGCTGGTAGTTCCGCTAAACCCTATAGTTGGCTAAACAATGAGGTTATAAGTTGATAGTTAAAATGTCGTCCGCCATATTGGATTTAGAATGACGTCACACAGCTTATCGTGTATGTCATCCAAACTAAACGTGTATACAAAGTTTCAGCTCAATCGGTTGAAGATATCTGCTTCAAAATTGAGTAGCAAGATTCCACTAGAACAACCATACGTACATTGTAAGTTAAATAAAAGCTTTAAAAAAAGATTTTTTTTATTAAGTTCTATGGTCTATTTAAGTTGGTAAGCCTATTGCCATCTACTGTATAATTCTAACCGCTAGGCTCTCTTGTTCGGAAACGTTGACACCCAAGTTTGTTTTGGCGTTTATTCTTAGTTTTTTAACCGACTTCCAAAAAGGAGGAGGTTATCAATTTGGTAGTATTTTTTATTTTTTGTTCCTAGAATTGAATTACAAAGATGTCTTGAAATGTTTTTACAGAAACAAAAATAATTTATCAACCTTTGCTATCATAAAGGAGGTAAGCAGGTACCTCTGTAAGTTTGCTATACGAATATCATCAATCCACCTGTCAAGAGTGGTAGTGGCAAATAGCATAGAACTTTCTTATCGCTATTTATTTATCTTTTATGTTATTTACAGTGCTAATACCTCAATATTTATTGTGACATTTTTTCCTTAACAAAAGAATTTGTTTAGGTATTTATCATGTTTACACATATTAAGCGTAGTTTCCAAGGATTTCTTTGTGTAGTTGTCAAGTACATTTCTTTGTATTTTCATATGTTAGTAATCTTTAAAGAAATCGCCAGGCGTCTGCTTAGGACGAGAAGGGAACTTGTTTAATGTATGCTAACACGACAGAATAGCTCAGTCATCAAGAGCCATGACACAGTACGTCAAGAGACACGGGCTCAAGTCCTGCTCGTGTCAATCATTTTTCAATGTTTCTTTAGAAAATAATAATTTTCATACGTTGTTGATTGGTGGGACGACCCATCAGATAATGGCGTAAAAATTGAACCTTAACTTGCTCTCCCACACTGGTACCATGAGCTTGATATTCCCCAAACTGGTAAGTACACTGCTTTGCTGTAGAAATAGTTATGAAGATAGTCAAACTAAACTAAATTTAGAGCATTGCTGTCTTTTACTAACCCTTACTATAAGAGCGGGACAGGAATGCGTCAAATTCAAAAATCATATCAACCTAACATTTCCATACAATTCGTTTGCAATCTCTAATTTTAGTGGCTAGGTACCTAAAACTGTGCCTACTAAGAATGTTCGGACATTTTAATGCCTCAATTTGAATTTGACATCTCTTGCACCTAAATTCTGACTTTCCATAAGAGCCTTTGTATAGTTTATATGAAATAAAAACCTTGGATGGTGACACTCTTGAGTCGTCCCATCTTGCTCTGCGATATAGTAACTATTAATAATAGACAGGATTGTTTTTTATGTACTTTAGTTTTCTACATTAGAATTGAGGCCTCTAATTCCCCAAACGACTGACAACGAACTCTTCTTTGGAATTTAAACTTGGACCTAATACCGCTTCAACTTGCCCTTGAAGAATATTCGCCGTATTCGTAAACGTATTAAAGGTTAATGCTGCTGATTGTGAGTTAAATAACTTTGGGTTCCAGTATGAACCTCAAGTTGTAGATAGATAAAATGTATGAAATATCTGCAAAAATACGGTTACTGTTATATTCCCCGAAGGCTTCAGCGCAGGTGTGCATCCAAATTTGATTGCAGGTGCAACAAGTGGAGTGCCTACCCCCACGGGCAAAATTCGAAACTGTTGCTGATAATTTTCTATGAGCAACGGCGAAACTCCACCCAACCCGGGAACCGAACCCATAAATCTGTTTTGTCTTTATTCGTTCGTGGACAAAGTTAATCTTATAAAGTCTTTCTGATGACAGAATTTATCTTAGGTTTTCGCTATCACTACACATTATAACAAAACAACTTTTAGCCGGATTCATTGCGCGTATTATTGGTTTTGTTTTTCCTGACGTTTCGAACACTTTGCAGCGCTCGTGGTCGCATGAGGACACCGTCCTGTGACCACCAACAAAAACCAATAATACGCTATTAATCCGGTTAAAAGTTGTTTTATTTTAAGGGGTACATCTCTCGCGTTTACGAATCTTCTAAAAGAACACTCCAATAACACTGCCCAACCCAGGAACCAAACTCATAACCTCACCTCAACCGCCACGCTTACAACCATTAAAGTTAATGAGGCTGGTTGGCATAGAAATGTGTTGTTGTCTCGTTTCTTTGACATGAAAGTGAAAAAGATAATCATATAAACCATTCTAGAGTGACAGCACTTGTTTATAACGGGCTTTATATCTCAAGTTTAAGCTAAGTTTAAATCCTTCACTTTAATAACATTTACGAAGGTTCTTAAGACAGCAATAAAACAACAGATAAAAGAAGCTCAGATTAGGTTTAAGTTGGGATTAAGCTTGCGAGCTAGGATTAAGTTTAACGCGATCAGAATGATGTACTCGTACTTACTAAAACCAATCTTTTATACCTAGAAGACATAACGGACATAAGTACCTACTGATTGTAAGGCATTATTTTATGTTTAATGTTTGGGAATCATTTGTAAGAAGCGGGCAATAATTATAATTAAGGATAACTATAGAAAGAGTTTATTAATATGTGTACCTAACAAACTGTGTCTGTGGTTTCGCCTGAATTTCAAGGTGTAATCTTTTTATTATTGAAATAAAATATAGCCTATGTTATTTCTGGGTAAAATAGCTTCTAATGGTGAATTATTAACATCGATTACAAACAAACAAACAAATCTTTCCTCTTTACACCTATTAAGTATTAGTATCGATTAAACGGACGAAACGAGAAGCGGAAACACGAAGAATAAAATCCAAGAACCCTAGGCAGGAAGCCCTTTCTGAAGTTACGATCATTATACAAAACTAGCTATGTAGTTACCTACATATTAATAAAATAAAATTCTGTTTTATCCCCTAAAATCCCAAAATTAAATCGGCCTATCTCAACCATCATCATTCCATACCATGAAACACAATTATGTTTGACTAAAAAAGAACAATATTGCAAAGTGCATTCATAAGTAAAAGGTCCCCAGCGATCTACACTTGAGTCAATATTTAGAAGGAAACCAATCGACGGAGGCGGCGGCATCCGTTAATTTTCGCAATCGGCTGGTGCGCGTGTACCGAACGCACTCAAACCTCCTAGTACCTTGGTAATTTTGGTACGAGTGAAAAGATATATTACTTTTTTTTGTATAAAAGCTTTCGTGAGACATATTCATATCAATGAATGTTCACCGGAGCCCTTAGTCATGAGCTGAGCCCGTTGATAGTTTGACTCGCGACATCGCCGCGGGCTCAGCTCATGACTAAGGGCTCTGTTCTAGTTCGAAACTAGTCGGGCAATCCCAAAAAATGCACGTGAGTAGTAACCGGTGAACATTAGTTTAATTTTTTTAGAGTGTATTTCATAATAAATAATATTTATGGAAAGGAAATCTATACCATAAGCTATAGAGGTAGGTACTACCTATTTCCTAACATCGAATATAAAAAAAACTGTAATAAACTGTCAATAACGTCACACAACAAACCAAAATGATTGGAAACAACCGTGATTGAGCTGTCGAGTCCGAATCCAGGAAACACGCCCAAACTAGTAAGTAATAATATAGAAAAACATAAAACTCCTTTTTTTGGGCAGTCGTGTAATAAAACATCATTCTCTGCTAATGTAGTTTTCTTAGTAATATCTTAGGTTTTCGCGATCACTACACATTATAATAAAACAACTTTTACCGTGATTAATCACGTGTATTATTGATTTTTGTTTTTCCTGACGTTTAGAACACTTTGCAGCGTTCGTGGTCCTCCTGCGACCACGCGATTAATCCGGTTAAAAGTTGTTTTATTATAATGTGTAGTTTCTTTTTGTTTTTTATGACTGACAATAATCACAACATAACAAAATGAATAATTTTCTTAAAATTGTACCCTACCCTTGAAGTATTGAGCCATTTCGACCATGCATGAAAATAATTAAATGTTGATACCTAATGAATTTCGTTCACTTTGTGCCCGTTTATAGCTAGGTAAGTACACTAAAAACATTCTCTTTACCGCAACAATATTGCAAAGTGACTAATAACAGTACAAAGTTACAAACCACTAAGGTCTGAGTTCAACGAGCGATCTCTAATTCTCAACAGTCAACGTTTGAAGGAAACCGGCCAACGAATGTTTTGCAACACCGCGGCCGGTGCGCGTGTACCGACAGCACTCAAAACGCCAGTACAATGTCTAAAGTTGGTACAAGTGACACGCTCTTACCATATCTTTTAAACGTAATTTTAGTATCGAAGCGTGCACTAGTTTTTTTGTGGATAGGAAAATACGATTGCGAGCATGTTTTGACCCAAGTGGTGCAGGTCCGAATTCTACTCACTGCCGTATTTTTCTATTCAAAGAATAATTAAGGTTTAGGTATCTCTGTCTTTGCAAACATGTGTTTCTGATTGTGACCGACCGAAATTACGGTTTCGGTTTCGCTTTCAGCCTGTTTCGGCCAATAAATCTAGTTTCGGCCTTAGTTTCGGTTTCAGCCGAAAAATGGCTGGTTCGTGGATTATCGTGCGTCGTTCGGCGAACTTCGCAGCTAACTCGTGTTTGCCTGTGCCGCCGCGCCGCGCCGACTTAGTTCGCCACCGTTGATCGCAAGAGTTTAGGTTGTATTTTAATCATAAAAATGATTAGGTATTTCTTTTGTTTTTACTTGTACTTACTTGTAGGTGTACTTTACTTGTATTTAGTTTTAGTAAGTTTCGGTTTCGGCTGAAAACTGAGAGCAAGGCGGAAAGTTCGATTTCGGTTTCGGCTGAAAAACCTGTTTCGGTCCGACACTAGTTTCTGATTGTATAACGAAAGGAAATATATTAGAAAACATTTTGCAATTCGACATACCTACTTATCCACATTTTCTATTCTACTATAAAAGGTTTAGTTTGAGTTCTACTGCTGAGCAAAAGCCTCTCCTCCCAAACTTACCTATTTTGCGAGTTTTTTTTTGCGAGGCCATACCGGCCTTGTTAACTACAACAAATAATGCAACTACTGTTTTTTGCAATTAATTTGTAATAGCAACTATTACAAAATATTTACAAAAACAGAAAAACTTTAGTTAGTGACGACTCTTTTATAAAGGTTAATAGTCAGGAGTCCTTAAAATTTCGCAAACCGATACTGACTGAAATCGCAATCAATGTCGATACTAATACATACAATGTATGACCTACTAATCTACATCCTCATCTCTTGATAAAAGCAAAATTCATTCTACGTTGCAATGTTGCATGTCATCGACACACTTTTGTTATCGAATATTATCTTTTTTTTTTGCTACAACAATCGAGCGACATAATTCCGATTTTGACCTGAAAACTGAACGATAAAAATAATTATTATCATTGCTTTAATAATTATTATCATTGCTTTAATAATTATTATCATTGCTTTAATCACTCTCCGTACTGCAGCGTCGCATTTCATATTTTCTTCCTTCAACACCATTGTTATATGACTAGGACTAGGAGGGGCTCGTGGCTAAGTAACAGCCGCACAGATCGATCGATCGAGGTTAAACTGCGCTTGCCGCAGTCGGTCTATGAATGGGTGACCATCATTTCATACCGAGACCCCTCCGTATCTCGGAGAGCACGTTAAGCCGCCGGTCCCAGTTGTTAAATTAAGATCTATGACAGCCGTTACGGGTAGTCAGAGGCCTGAAAGTCTGACAACCAGTAATACCACGAGATATCGTGTTACCCTGTAACTGGGTTGTAGAGGCAGTCGCTCCTTGTAAAATACTGGTATTAAGCTGCATCCGGTTTGACTGGAAGCCGACCCCAATGTAATTGGGAAAAGGCTAAGCAGATACATATATATAACACAATTTTTGCTGTTAAATTTAACTTTGGCGAGTACCACCAATAATACTAATGCTGATTTGTATACGAAGAAATAATCATTAGCTCATTTTCTTTCGTCTTTTTAAAAGTGACCTTAACGGCTAGTTTATATTGACGACAACAGGGACCTACGGTTTAATGGTATACGGTTTAACCTTTCGAAGCACGCGGTTGCTTTAGATGGATTTTTTTCTACCACAGTCGCTCATCCATAGGTTCATTATGCCTGATCGTTTACCGACCCAAAATTAAAGCTTGGGTGTTAAAGTCAAAATCAGAAGTTCATAGTTCAAATATAAACTCAAGCTTTCCAAAGTCATGGTTACTCTTAATACCTTTTAGCACCTCTAGCACTTACCCTTCAGACTTGCTAATACCTTTAAATAACCCTTTACTTTCACAGGTTACTTGTTCGCGAAGCAGACACAAAAGTCAAACAATCGCCATGTGTGCCACGGGACGGAGAAAGGCTTAATGAACCAGTTGAGCTTCAAGATCACCGCTGATTTAACTAGGTTCTCCCAAGAAACCACTACTACTAATGTTCGGTTCCTATAATCGAAATGACAATGGTTGCCAAATAGAATACATAACCAGACTATAACTGTCTCACTGCAGGGCAAGGGCCTCTTCTTAAACGAAGAAGGCACGAGGATTGATCAAGAAGGCACGCTAGCACACTGCTAGTTAGCGATTTCTAACAATCGACTCCACGTTCCCTCACGATGTTTTCGTTCACCATATGTCTTAAAATGACTAAGAGAGTACATATGACATAAAAAAATCACATTAGTACATACCAGATTTCCCTACTATCTGTGGCTTAAGAGGCAGGCCTCACGAGACTTCAGAAAGATTACGGAACGCAGTTTTTTTTTTTCAATATCATCAATTTTGGTACCTTACTTTCTTGCTTCCATACCAAACAATAGCTCAGTTATTCGCGTAATACTTTAACGTGTCCTAACTTGAGGTCATAATGATAACCTCTAAATATTATTTACCATTTTTACACTACTTTTGACAAGTGTCAATGGTGGAAATGGACACAGTACAATGTCAAGTGACATTGTACTGTTGCTAACTCTATGTTAGAATTATTCATTATTTACTATTTTACATTTTAATTGATTATTAATGTATTTAATTATTATTCGACATTCTAATGAAATTATTTGTTATATGACATTGTATTTAATTTATTTATAAATTCTAATATATTTATAATTTATTGTCCAGTACCATTTAATTACACATAAATTACATTTTTTAAATATATATATAAAAAAATACATAATCTAAAAATATAAAAAATAGTAGGCCACCGGCATCGGGAACAGGGTCCAAGCTACCGGTGGTTAGGGCTCCAGAGAAAGGAACCTCCTCACAATGCGTGCCGTATCGAGGAGTACCGCTTTCTATATCAGGCCCTTGATCCAGCCGCCTAGCGAGAGCCTTTGTAGGTGTTGATTAAGGCTTTTCGCTATTAGTCCATTAGCCGAAACAACTATCGGTACAATGATTGCAGAGTCCACATTCCACATGTCGACAACCTCGTGCGCCAGATCAAGATATTTGATTTGTTTATCTTTCTCCGCTTTCACGAGGTTCTCGTCATGAGGGATAGTAATATCAACAATCATTGTGCGGCGCTCGAATTTATAATTATTGTTATGCTTATCTATCACTACCATAAAAATGTGAATATGAGTATTGTTTAGGTTTTGTTGAAGTTGTAATTAATTATTTGTCTGGCGGTTTTTGAGATCTCTCTGTGGCCTACGCAAATGTCCTGCCGATCTGGTATCGTCTTGCGACGGGTTGTTGAGCTCCCTAAATTGTGGTTGTGCTAAACGATGACTGATGCATACTTACCATCGGTTAGGACAGGTCAGCTCAAAACAGCTATGGCTCTTACTTCAAAAAGCCATCCCAGACCTATCCCTACATATTTACACTTATATGTTGAATAAAATGATGTCTGCACTTGATGAAGAGATGTTGACCTCTGAATTTGTTTCGGCATTTCTTCTCATAGCTAGTCAGAGAGGAAATGCCAACGCCATCTAGCTTAAAACTTGTAAAAGTGTCTTTAACAGATGTATTTACAGAAATAAATATAATTTATCATAGAAGATTTCCGATGGATTAGAGTTTAGACATAGGTATACTATTGCAGACCCACAGTCCACCGATAATGTACACACCCAAAAAAAATTGATATATTGCTATTTAACGACCTCAATTCCAAACTGCGAACAGCTACTGAGAGAAAAATCCAACTAGATTTTTCCGATCCGAAAATCGAATAAGTACAGGACCTCACACTCAGGTGTCACGCTTACAATCACTAGATCAATCAGGCAGTCAAAAGAGAAGATAACCTCGTAGCCGCTTTCTCGTATAACTTGTACCAGCCCAATATGTACAAACTCGTCACCCGGCAACGGTGAGTCAGTTGTGATCCATTGTGAACATCCGTTTGTGATATTTGTACATGCCTTTGTTTTGCGTTTATATCTACTATGACATTTGAACGTTCAGACAATAACTTTTATTGGTGACGATAATCTTTTGTACACCTGCTAAGGCAGCTGGGGCCCTTATAAGAGTTGATAGTTGTCAGTCATTTTATTAGATAGAAAAATACAGCTTCCGATCAGAAACATAGTCATTATAAGCCTTTTGCTTTTTAATCGACATAACTGCAGGTGAATAACAGTATTTTAAACGGTGCCACTTACATTTGACCTGCAATATCCAGTTACTGGGCAAAACCACAGTTAAGCCGATGGTCAGTATTGGGTTTTAACTACATAGCTATTACATGTAGGCACCTTTCGTATGACACTTAGGTCCAACGGCTTATTTAGCTCTGCAGTAACATGTTCTTAGTAAGTGGTAGGTAGTATTAGGAACTGTAATAATGCTGATGAGGATTTTGAATTGTCAAAATGTTCATAAACGTGAACACGACCGGACGCGGGCGACTCCTGCCGACGTTAGCCACACTGTCTTCCACTAAATTTTGCAACGCGCGGGTGTATGGTTCGTCGTAGGTGTTATGGGACCTTGTCATTGACCGGTCACAGTACCTAAGTCTGTAGGTCTGTAGAAATACTCGATGCAGGCGTGCGGGAGCGCTGCCAATGCGCCGCCGCCGCCGCCGTCTCGGGCCTGCCGCTGGTCAGGCGACGAACTCCCCAAGATCGTCGTCCGCTGCGTGCAGCTCACGATGATCACGGAGATTGTTGAGCGCCCCCCAGTGACCATCCAGTGACCTCCGTATCCCATTATCACGTATGTACATCTTCTGAAGTCGTAGTTAAGTAACAATTAATAACAGATAAGAAAAACTAAAGATTTTGAAAATCAAAGATAATATACGACCAAGTGTGAGTGGGACGCCCTGACGATTGACGGACAGACAAAGTAATCTAAGAATTCAGTTTTACCTTTTTACGGAATCCTATAAAAGCAAGTTGTAATGGTATGGCGCACCTTACAAAGTTAGTTAATTATTTACTTTACGACTGCATGCTTTGGATTTCGTGTACATAATTCTACGGGTAACGGGTATCTAGGGAACATCGTGTGTGTTACGTTGTAAAATGCTAATATAAATTCTATACGCTAGCCTTATACTAAAATAAAATATATACTTATAGTACAGAATAAAAACTATTTCTTTCTTTCTAAAATATAAAAACTTATAAGTCGAATGGCACATATATTTTTTTTCATAGAAGAATCGTTAGAGCTATCGTCACTCCTGTATTCCCCGAAGGGATAAACAAAACTGTAGGTACTATGTAATCACGATAAGAATAGGAATGACCTTCCGCCATATTGTGACGTTAACAAAACAAAAACAGTTTGTGTTAGAAACTAATCAACACTGCAATAGATGTTGTAATGATTTCGTTAATAAAGAAAAAAAAGGAAAACGATAATTAATTAATTGCAAATCCTATTTTTCAAGTGATAGTTGATAGATACATGTCATTTATATTCTGATATTCCCAAAGATTATAGATATAGATACTTCATGATAATAAAAATATAAAATCTCATTAACTACTTCATCCAAGGATATTCCTATTCATACGTGATCGCAATAGACACATTTTAATGTGCCTACTTAAACAAAAACAAATATTGTTTTTTGTCATAACGTAGCACATCACTACATCTAATATATAAAATTCTCGTGTCACAGTTTTCGTTGCCATACTCCTCCGAAACGGCTTGACCGATTTTGATGAAATTTTTTGTGCTTATCCGGTATCTATGAGAATCAACCAACATCTATTTTTCATCCCCCTAAATGTTAGGGGTAGTCCACCCCAAATTTTTTTTTTATATGGCAAAGCAACGTTTGCCGGGTCAGCTAGTAGTATAAAACAAAGTCGCTTCCCGCTGTCTGTCCCTATGTATGCTTAGATCTTTAAAACTACGCATTAATAGATAGCCTGATTCAAGAGTAAGGTTTATATGTATAATACATGCATAATATAGTAGAGAAACACAGATAATTTTTGAAGTTTCTAATGTGATGTCGTAAATAATGAATTTTTTTGCGCTTACTTTGCCAACGCTGACTGAACCCTACGAGATAGATCAAAATAATGTACTACAGTATTGTACACCTTAAAAAGGTCTACATAAAAGTCCGCGATGGTATATGTCTATCTCTTAGGGATAACCCACAATTACTTGGGCTCCCGTACCCTGCTACCGATGCCGACGACCAGCAACTTTTTATATATTTTTGTATTGTCTAATCACAAAAAACCAGTGAACGTTGTATATAAAGACATTCTGTAGTATATTTAGTATCAGTGTTCGCAAACGTTAAGTATTACAAAATCCATAGGATGCAAACCCTGCAAAATCGATTCCTTCGTAAAGCGACAGGCGCCCCATGGTTCATTAGGAACATTCAACTCCACCTCGACCTCAGAGTGCCTACCGTTAAGCAATTCATGAAAAGGGCATCGAAGAGATACATCGAATCTGCCCCTAATCATCCGAATCCCTTAGTTGTCTCTTCCGCTGATTACAGGCCATCCCAGATCAATAAAATCCGCCGACCACGTCACGCTCTCCTTAGACCCGATGATAGGATCACTATAGCTCAAGAATCGAACAAATTCACAAGCACACTCCGACACGCTCGACTGCCTCGTTATAGACCTCACCGGCGAGGTCCGAGTCCGTCGTAAAATGTCTCATCATGTCCGCCCCGACCCTTGCTCGAGCCCGCCCGCGCCGAGCTAGTAGCTTTAAATTCATCCCATAATAATAAAGAAACTGATATGATCCAGCTAGTCCCTAGTTGTCCCCCCAGCAACACCCTAAGCTTAGCCTCGTGTCCCGCAGGGGACGCCCTTAGCGCTGTTGCTTAGTTTGTAGTATTTTAAAATTCTCTGGCTGCAGGCATCAAACTGCCTCGCCTAAGATATTGTCCGGTTACGCAGACAAAAACCCCTCTGGGTTTCTGCAAAGCCACTATAAAAAATAATTAAAAAAAAAATAGTATCAGCATTGCACCCGTGCGAAGCCGGGGCGGGTCGCTGGTTAAAATTAAAAGGATGTGTATTAACCATAGAATTAGAATATTTTTGCTACCCCATAGAAGAACATAGAGCTCAAAAAAGTGCAACCGTTTTTGAATTGTCAATGTGTGCGTGCAATAGTGATGTACAACGTGGAAATATTGACACATATCGCTTATCGATAAACAGTATTTCAGATGTAAAGACTTGGTATACAAAATGAAAATATTTTCATTCAAATTATGTTAAAAAAACTAAAATCACAAGCGTAGGTATTATTTAATGCACTTCATTAATTAATTACATTATTTTAATAAAAACATTTCATGCGCTCATACTATAATAATATTTCTTTGGTAATAGGTACTTTGTTAAGAAAGCAGCTTTTAAGGACCCTGAGCAGTGTATAGAGTATGACTGATTGAGATGATGATTGACTGAATGATTTTTACCTACCTATCCTAATACCATTGCGAAGGTGGTCTGGACTCAGCGCAGCACACGCTTGAGGTGTGCCCTGCCTAGACCGCTGAACGGCGGATACTAAGAGCCAGTATCGGGCGAGATCTATTTCTGCCGGCAATAGTGAGGTCTAGGATGGCAGATTTAGGGAACTGGAGAGAAATGGCTTCCTTTAGCGATACTGCTGTCGTCCAGAAAGAGGCCGCCGAGCGGGATTGTGAGAGGGCCGATCCCTCTCGGAGAAGAAGGCGTCTAGGAGGCAGCCGCCTCGGCACCTAACAGCGGAAACCCCGCCTGTATGATTTAAGACAGGCGGCCCTTTGGGGTCACGGGTGCTTAGAGAGGGCCTCTATTTACCCATCGTGATCCCAGAGAAGACGGTGGCATAGTGGTCACGTGCTATCGTGCACAGCGAGGCTTAGGCGAGACCCCTTTACAGTCCTTCCAGTCTTACATAAAAGCCGGGCACGTTTTTGAAAAAAAATGGAATATCCTATTATCTTTTCTTATCGTCTTTTTCTTTCGTATTTTTTCTTCTTTAACTTTATTCTTTTCATTATTAATTAGTCTCATCCATTTTTCCTTTTCCTTAGCATCGACAGGAAACCTTTTAGTATAAAAAAATATATCATAAAAATGTGAAATTCTCTTGAATTTGTAGTAAAAATGATGTAAACAACATATTAATTATGCTATCACATATAGGCTCAGTGCTCACCGCCTAAAGGCGATAGCGCAGGAATCACCAACTAGTTTCACTCGGGGTCTAATCACATTCAAATCAAATAGCGAAGAATAATAGTAGCGCAGTTCGTTAGATCATTATTAAACTAAGGTCCGCACAAAGTAGGTTGGCGGTCCGGATTTGTACCACATTTGGGGACTACTGTAATAGCGTGATGAAATATATTTACAACGTAACCTGGGCCACTTAGCTACGCTAAGTTTCTTATATGTTATAAACGTTCGGACAGACACACCGACAAACAGACAGAAACGTTTCCAAACATTTTGGTTTCATCGTATTAGGTACCCCAATAAAAATGTTGGAAAAATCATTACTGTGCAGAGATAGTTGGTAGATCTACACTAATAATAAATTCTGATATCGGAACTTTTTGTTCTAAAATTTCATCGACACAATAGTCGACACTGACAAGTCACTATTTTGTATACATGAAATGAAAATTTATATTAGAACAACGTACTCAATATTGCTTTTATGACCATTGTTTTTTACTATAGAGAAAATTCACTATTTTCTTGATAGGATTTGGTTTTCCAAATAAATTTTCTAAAGATAGTTTTTTCCAAAATATGCCCATGAAAATATATGCTGTTGTTGACAATTTACCTGTGAAATGAATCTTTTCCTGGATTATTTTTATGAGAAACATCGCAGTCACCATCACAACACGTAGGCATAGCTTATAAATTTTAAAACTGTATAAAATATACAGGATTCACTGACAATACAGCAAATATAAGTTAGCGTGATTTTTGACGGTGACACTGGAGAAAACAACATCTGCCAATAGTGCTGACTGAACCTAAATATGTTTTCTCTTTCTAACATGTGATATTTCCGTAAGATATTCCATTCCCATAGTAGGCTTTGTTGGTCTTTTTCTATCCTACGTTTATGGTATTAACTTGTATAAAATTTAGCAAGAAATATTCAAAGACGTCGAAAATCGACTTTGCAATGATTAATTTCATAGGTACTAAATATTTGAAGTTTGTAATCATTATAGCATATTACTATATGCTATACCTACAGTACACTAAATGAAAAATTTTTTAGAATAACTTGTTTGTAGCCGCTTCTATTGATCCATAATAAAAACCTGTGTTATAACAATCGATTATGTTAAGAGGTTAGGAATTTGTTTGCATGAGGGTTGCTTCGTATATTATTTACCCTGGTATATCCTCAGACAAATAACAAGGCTAGTATTATTTTTTGGTTTAATAAGTCTAATTTCTTATAATAATTATTTTTAGATTCAGTTTAGGATAAGTACGTGTCAGTATAGATTGCTCATACCGGAAGTTTAGTATTGGTTTTCCCCTGACATAGATACTTACATAACGTAAAGTTAAAAAAAAAATATTATTTAATTTAATTAGCAATATATTGAATATAAACAGTGCAGATCAATTTTAACAGAAAGTAGAACCTTGGCGGTCATTGGCACGCTTTTTTATCGCTATAATGATTTACTCTTGTTGAATGAGATGGCGCTAGTATCGTTGAGCAAAAATGTTCTTTTAAATTATGTGTTTCAAATGTTATTTTAATAATTTAAATACCAATTACTATAACGATTTTAAACATTAACATTAGTCATTATTCAATATATAGTTAATAATTTACGTATAGCCTTAGCGACATTCATAAATGCTTTTTCATAATAATTTCAAAGTTGGCCAAATTGAATGGCGTTTATATTGGCACCCCTGATTTGGTGTGTCAAGGCAATTAAAATTACCCAAGTTATGAGTAATATTACGGTGAATATTAAAATTTTATGCGACGTAGTTTTTGACTGATTTTCAAAAAAGGAGAAGGTTTACAATTAAACTTGTTTGATACGCTGATATTTTCTCTCGTTTGAAATATTTAAATTGTTTTTGGTTTAAAAAAATATAGCGTAGTGATCAGAAATTTGAGTAGGTGATCTAGAAAGTAAACTCATCATGCAAAGAATCATCCTGAAAGTAAAGTATCTGCTACAAGGATTTGTATAATATCCCTGTTTAATTCCCTTAAAATGGACTCACAGCCACTCAAAATTAAAATTAATGAATAAATATAAAATCCGGATTTGGTGATAAGCAACTACATGTGACAACGTTGGATTGGGTGGCTGACCAGATTAACTGAGATACAAAATAACATTAAATTTGCTTAGCTTTGTCATAAAATTATTTATATGTTCCCATTTGATGACGCTGAGTGTTCGTTGGAAAGAAAACATTTATAAAGCATTCTATTACCTTTTCTAATAATAGATCTCGTAAATTGTTCATAATATTGTTATTTAATACCTATATTCCAATAATTTATTTTATTTTAACATTATTTTTAAATATTGAGATGAAATCGAATTCCCTGTAAGATACTAATTTAATTTATCCTACCACAATGGTACAGGTTTAATGTAGTATAGAAACTTCACAATAATAATAATACCTTCATAATAATGTCTATGATTTAAAATGATTTTTTATCATTCTTATTACTTATAAATAATTTGAATACCTACTGTATACACGACATGTTAATACTAATAATAATTTACAATAACTATAAAATACATTTTATAAAAGTATTTTTATTTAATAGTATTTATTTAATTATGTCCCTATTTTAAATCTCTCGGTCAAGATTATGATAAATAACGTATAATGTATAATGAGCTATTAAAATTAATCCATTCTGAGATCCATTTTCATTCTTAGTATTATTATGAGTACCATCATTTTATTTAAGGGGAAAATAAACTCACAAGTTGGAAACGAGGCCGCTTAGGTAGTTCTGTTCAGAATCTGGCAACATTTTAAAAAGAAAGTGAAGTGAAAGAAATGAATTTACGAGAATAGGTCGCAAGTCGCATAGATTTTTGGTTGATTTCCTTTTCACTTTTCTTTCGTATTCTCCGTAAGATCTAATAAACTAAAGTTTATTTGTGTTTATCGTTATATTTTGATTCAACGGACTCCGCGCCGTACCACCTACAACAGGATAAGTACAAAAGTGAACCAGCATCTTATTGATTTTCTTCCCTTGCATATGCTTTCAACCAACGCGAAGTGGTGTTGTTATAACTAGCGAAGAACGTGGATCTATGTTATAACTCACCCGTTTTATATTTTTTGTAATAGGTCACAGATTCTGTGACATATCACCTAATTTGGTGTAAACATAGAAATAGGAAAAATGATGGCAAATACACTCGACAGCGTAAACGCGAACCAGCCCACGCAAAATGGTAGCAAGGTCCAACCTTGTAATAATGAGTCTAAGACCAACCTCATTATCAATTATTTGCCGCAAACGATGACACAGGAGGAGATTAGATCGTTATTCTCGAGTGTCGGCGAAGTAGAAAGTTGCAAGCTTATTAGAGACAAAGTGACAGTATTCCCCGACCACATTCTGAACGGGCAGAGTTTGGGATACGCATTCGTGAACTACCACAAGGCGGAGGATGCCGAGAAAGCTGTGAACACGCTCAATGGGCTGAGACTGCAGAACAAGATAATAAAGGTATCGTATGCTCGCCCTAGTTCCGACGCGATTAAAGGCGCCAATCTTTACGTGTCAGGTTTGCCGAAACACATGACGCAGCAAGAATTGGAGAAGCTCTTCAGTCCGTACGGAACCATCATCAGCTCGCGCATACTTCATGAGAATGTGAATGTCGGTCATTTACTGGGCGGTGATGAGCCGACCATCGTGGGGCCTTCGAGGGGCGTCGCTTTCATCCGTTACGACCAGCGACATGAGGCAGAAAATGCAATACGTGAGTTGAATGGCACAATACCTCCAGGTGGCACAGGTCCCATCACAGTCAAATGCGCCAACAACCCAAGTAACCAGAACAAGGCACTCGCTCCATTGGCGGCATACCTCGCTCCTGCTGCTGCCCGCCGCTTCGTTGGTCCTGCTGGAAAGGCACTGCTTGCTATCAACAAGGGTCTTCAGAGATTTTCTCCTTTAGCCGACCCGCTCATACAAGGTAATGCCATCGGCGGCTCAGGTTGGTGCATCTTTGTCTATAACATTGGAGCTGACACCGAAGAGAGTGTACTTTGGCAGCTCTTTGGCCCATTTGGTGCCGTCCAGAGTGTTAAAATAATAAGAGATCCCACAACCAACAAATGCAAGGGCTATGGTTTTGTCACCATGACAAATTATGATGAGGCTGTTGTTGCCATCCAATCCTTGAATGGATACTCGCTTAATGGCCAGGTACTCCAGGTCAGCTTCAAAACGAACAAGAGTAAATCTTAAATGATCCATAATCTAGTCAATAAATTGTAGCTAATGCAAAAATGTTGATCATTACTTTGTCATGGTTTGACTAATAGTACTGAGTGAAATATGGAATAAATGTGATTCAAATCATGACATGATGTCAGTTTGAAATGTTCATACATTATAAGTACAAAATAAAATCATCACAGTAATATCTAGAAAAAATTCGAAATGACTGACATATGCACCAAGTATTCTACAAAATTGACCTAATTTTAATTTACGGAGTCCATGAAATACCTGTCTAGTGAAATACCTGTTATGTCCTAAGATTATAATGTTAGTAATGAGTGATGCAGTACTAAGATGGATATACTTTCTGTAATATATAAATAGCTTACCTGACAAACTGAATTATAAATCAGATGGAGTCAGTAGCTTGTCATACTCATAAGGAAATTTGAGAATGACATAAATACATAGATAAATAATTAACTGCATACTTTTTGCTAACTAAATGTTTATGCATTAACTTATGTCCATGGTATGAGTCTTTTATTTCTAAGACTAACCTTTAGAGTTCTGGTATTATAATAGGATAATGATGCCAACAAGATTCTAATATATAAACCGTAATTCAGGCAATAATTATTAATATATTTAACGATTGACAGTGCAATATTAAACTTTTTTACTGTAAGTAAAAAATTTAAAAAAAAATATTTTATTATAATATGTATATTAAAATGCAGTGCAATTTTTATTGTACCAACAACTATTATTATTTTTTCTTTTGAAAAATAGTTGCAATAATACAACATAGTATATATTATGTAAACAAAATATTCATTGTATAATTATTACCAAAGATGTCAGAAATACATTGACTGATATATAAAACAATGTTTGTAAGTGAAACTATGACTTAAAACTATACTTCCATTCATGTTGATTAAATAAGGATGGCCCCATTATTATAATAATGTTGGATAATAATATAATTCTGGAGCTTGAATTGTGCACAAAGTCATAAGTAAGGTGGTTACATTTTATAGAACAATTATAATTAGGATCATAATTATTATTTATTTATGTATAATTTGATTCCATTCATAAATTTTACATTATAATCTGACTTGAAGAAAATCTCGATTAAAATTATGTATAAGGACCATGACATTACAACTAAATTAGTTATTGATCAACATTTTATTATGACTTGGATACCGTCATGTATCACATTGGGCACATAATTATTATTATAGTGATTGTATAAATCGTGAAAGTCAAATTGATTATTAGTGATTGGAATTTTTCGTGTGCGTTTAAAATCGAATTTTTAAAACTTCAATGCAATTTTCTCCTTGAGAATTTGCATACACTTGCACAAAGCAAAATCCATGACGTTTGACTTTCACATCATGATATTGTCTCTCTAATTTGATTGTATAATCATCACTATTTATTAATAAATTTAAGTAACTTAAAAATTCATTGTAAACATAATTTATTGTCATAATCGTAATAGAAATTATAGATTTCATTTTGATGTTTATATTAATATATTGAATGTAGTGTAAGTTCAAAATTAGTTGGGTAATCTACTCAGTACTATACCTAATCCAACTGTTTGTATCGTTTCTGATATTCATTAAAGTAATTTCTGTAATAGTTAAATTATTGATAGACAAATGCATATCATAATTAAAGTGGAATAAAAAACCGAGGCGAGATATTCACACACACATAGATGGGCTTGTAAATGCATTTTGATTAAGTATTTTCTTTAATTTCTATGGTAAGGATAAATGTTTCATTAATATTAATTATTTATTTAAAGTACTTAAAATACGCGAAACTAGTCAGTTATAATTTTGCGCAACATTTAAATCTTTAAGTATGTATACTTAAGTATTTAAAAAAACTGTGTTCCCTATTTTAAAAGTAGATTAGGATTTTGGTTTAAAATTATGTTGGTGTGGTGTTTGGTTTAATATAAGTAATATACCCATATAAAGCACACAATACATAAAAATACTAAATGGTGTGTATCAAAACTAGTCAAAGGTATATGTACCTCTGAGTTATATTGCTATTATGTGGATTATGCTGTACTTGTGCGCGATTGTACTGAACGCCAACTCTGCGAGACGCGTCTAACTTTTAATTGAAGATAAATTAGAAAGGGTTGATATGGAGTCGAAATTCAGCTGGAGGGAAATGGCCAAAGTTTATGAAACCCACTTTAAAACTTGAATTATATTGCCGCTTAGGCTTCCACAGCTAACCTGCAAACATTCGCGCATAAAATAAGCAAAAATCCATTTTACAATTACTAATAGTCTATGTTGTGTCGTCCCTGAATGGTTAAAAACAATACGCTTGCTTTCTCCACCGAAAATAATACCAGTACACACCTGTCCACTTATTCGTTTTGTTCAACTTTAGTATTTTGTGTTCTAAGTTGTGGTATTTTATTTATTTAGAATAGTTTCTGTTTAATTTATATAAAACTAACATCTTTCTATTTAGTGTTTATTTATCCCATGTTTAATGATTTGGTTTAGTTTTTTTTTTCGTTTGTATTTTACTTTGGGCAGGTTTGGGTATTGTAGGGTTTGGCCTAGAATGTAGCTAGAATTATAAGACAGAGTACAAATCGCCGATAATGTATGAAAAAGTGTTTGGCTTACTTACATTTAATTTTTGAAATAATGTCAACGAATGTAATCTGAAGTAGGGGATATTGATAGAAATTAAATATTGACCTTAGCAATAATACATATAAATAATGTTTTATTTCAAAATTCTCCACCAGCAAATGTTCATACAAACATTAAAAGGTGTTAGTATTTACGTCCATCGAATTTTTCCATTCTTCGATTATTAGAACCATCTTTCGGGTTATGCTATTTGCAAGTGTGATTTGAGAGATATGTGGGTTATGAATTGATTGTCGCTCGATCGTGGTATTCAATGGAATACATAAACGTAAAACCTATATTTTCTCAGAACCGCCCAAATTCGCGTTCACGAAAATGCGTTCACGAGATTGATTCTCCTAAGGGATGTGCGGATGCCAAAAGACGCAATGTAGGGAATGTAGCTACGCATCCATCGATCCAACCACTACAGACGGCAAGGCGCCACGCCCGCCTATAATTTATTAGGTAGCTAGCAAATAGCGTAGATACCAAAGCTTAGGAGACAGTAGTGGACAGATTTTGTAATAATACTCGCATAAAAACAGTTGAAGGATAATATTGACTATTATGTCCCAAGGGGCGGGGCTCGGGGTGGCTACGATTTTTCGGAGGGGTCTTTGTTCAACAAAGGATACATTTTGAAGCTGATATAATTTGTAAAAATAATTTCTCCCTAAGACCAAATGAAAGCAAAATTCAAATGTCTGCTTTTGTATGACGATAAATTGTAGGCATTTTATTAGATTTGAGCACAACTCGTTTTACAAATAAATTCAATATATATGAATCAAGCAGTTTTAATAGCTACTTTGTTTAATTTCCTTGAATGACTGGTCTAGAGAAATCTTTAAAGGGAACGGATGTTATAAACAATCACATAACCGGTGTATAACTCTTTATCCAAATATTATTGAGGTGTCTTTCATTTTTATACAATAAACTAAACAATTCCTTAAACCTAATTACCTATCGAACGCATTTTGTTCAATGGTTATTATAAAACGAAACGTATTCTCGTGTCAATGACCAACTAGGTAGTACATGACTGGATAACTTCAACTAATAATTATGTGCTACATTTGGACATTACGTTTATAACAACATTGGCATTAATTAGAACGGGGGTGAATGTTACCCCATTTTTAAATCGTAGGTCAGTGACCTCCGCCGAAGGATACGAACGAACACATGCATCGGTAGCGCCTGCTGTTATTCTTATAGCAACGTTGCGTATGTTGGGATTCGCAAAATGGTTGCCGTGACCATGTGAATTGGGGTTAGCTTTGGGTAGGTATATCGGCCAAAGTGGATATATAACTTGACTTCCGTAGATAGAGATTTATAAGTAATGATAGCTATATCATAGATATAAATAAAAAAGAGAGACTTCTTTTTTAATTGATACATTGTATGAATCATTAATTGCTCAGTTACCTAGGTACCTATTTATAATTAATCTCTTCGTTATCGCGTAAATATTATCTATCTATTAAGTAAGTATCTAAGCTGAATACCTAACGAATGAAAATAGGTTTTGTTGATTTGGTACTAACTGACATGCTTTTTACATCCCGCTTGTGATTTCCATAAAGTTCATTCACCCCACGCGGTCATGTCATAATGCCAATTGTATCTAATGAATAAATAAATAAAATCTTATTCTTTCTAATCCTATATTTATGAAAATGTAATTATATACTTGTTTAGATAAATACAATATTTTATTTAGAAAGAGATAGGAAATATTCAATATAATTTTTATTCTTCAAGTAGGAATTCGTAGTACGAGTTACCGAAATTTTACGAGTACCTACTTACTTACAAGCTTTTAATTAGATTCACTTGTCCCGTTGTCTGTCTGTAATCAAATCTTGCAAGTTAAATTTGACATACTTCCCGGTTTCCGATTGAGCTGAAATTGTTCACGCATATGTATATCGAATGACAATGCAGTATTATAACATGGAGGTGATCTGATGATAGAGCTGGAAGGTGGCTATAGGAGCTCTGTAATAAAACGACGTAACCCGATCGAGTTTGGACTCGTTTTAATGGTCTTGACGAGTACTTCGTCTTTAGATGTTATCCAGGGCCTGATGATGGAGCTGGAAGTCCGTAGTAAAACGAAACAATCCCATCGAGTTTGGGCTCGTTTAATTCATCTTAACGAGTACTTTGGCCCTAAATGGTAACCAGGGTTTGATGATGAACCTGGAAGGTGGCCTTAGGATCTCCGTACCTATTAAAACGACTTATCGCATCGAGTTTGGGCTCGTTTGATTGGTCTTGATGAGTAATTTTGTCCTAGATAATATCCATTTGCAACCCCATCAGATTTATGAAAATAAGTTCGTACCATTTGTTATGAATGTGAATTCTATTTGATTAGATGGATGACCCAATGCCAAGGTGAGCACGTGCCGAGGGCTGAATGGTATGAGAACTACGCCGTAGTAAATCCCGAATCATACATTCTAAAAAGTTTAAATTAATAATTTTTATTGAGGTTTTTTCCATATTTTTAAAAAACTTATTGCTTCGCCAATCGCTAGGTATCTGCTCTTTTGCCGTAGATTACAAAACATGGATATATACTCTGTGGTCATTGTCACGCATTGATAATTTGTTACCCTTTTGACAGCTGGCTGTCATTTTATCAGTAAAGTTTTCTAGGGATGTTGAAGAGCCACCAAAAATCGATTACTAACCTTTACGCGTTGGGTCGGTGTATGGTGTCGGTTGTGTCCCTCCTTGTTGCCTTCTTATGGACGCTTTGAGGAATTAAAATAAAATGCATTCAAAGCTATTCTACCCTAGTAATTCAAATTCCAATATTTTATTTCATATAGACTAATATTATCGCATAACATTAACACTTAAGAACGTCAAAATTAAATTATAACAATAAAAAAAATGTTAAATTATTATTGATAAGACATACAGAGCCATGTACGACAACATTTAGAACAAAATTTTGAGGCTCCTACAATCTGACGTTTCACGCTGTTTTACATAACCTCTGATCGTTGACCCGCTGCATTGATAAATGCAAAACGTTTATACAATTCTGCCTGCTGTAGTTCAATAATTATGCAAACCTACGAAACGTCGTTCAGCTGTTTTACATAACAGCACAGTTTTGTAAAACAGCTCATTCTACAGTCCATCTGCGACGTATAGAAAGATAAAATTAAACTAGCACTATTGCGATATATTAGATGCGATAAGCGCTAACAAGGAATGTTCTAGTTTTTCTGGCCACATCATCTTTCACACAATTCATCCATTATTTCATCGGTCTTGGTTGGGAAAACCAGCAACTTTACACAACTGATATAAATTCGACAGTTGCTATTTACTGTAATTAGAAACTAACTTAGTCATCGATTGCAGCAACTGAAAAATTGTTGTCGATCACCGGAACTCGAGACTCCAGTTGCTACGTGTGCGCAGTTCGATTGAGATATATGTAGACAGCTAGTTGCCAGTCTCTGCAATAGCTGCTTCACCTGTAAAGCGCCTAAATAAATCGGGGAACTATAATCGAATAATAATTAATTATAATCGTTAACAATGATAATCAATTTCTTTTTCACATCCCTACTATCTACTACTGCTACCTACTGTCAGTGACAGACTGACAGTCTGTCACCAAGATCAAAATCAAGAGAAAATAATAACAATTCACATGAGAAATCTATTTCATGTTATATAAATTTAATAAGATTCAATTTAGGATTCCTTATAGATTATTTAAATTCGAAACTATTTGAAAAGCAGCCAGTCTCTATTGTGCAATCATATTCCTACATCGAATTACTTATAGAGTGCGTAAATTAAGGGGAAACTTTAACTAAATTAATAATCATGGAGTCTTTATCGAAACAAGAATTGATATCAACAATTACTAAACAAGCTGATCAAATCAAGCGATACGAAGGTCGTCTGAGAGGTAAGCAAATAAATTTTTACTTAACAACATATGTTTCGGTATCTATCAGACAAAATAGGAAATATCTGGCTCCAATATTTGTTCATCATTATTCACAGCCTTCACCAACTGCGGGGAGTGCTGGGTATAGGCCTCCCTTCTGTGTTGTTTATATTATTTAATTTTTGGAGTTTTTTAAACCTTTTTAGAGCATCAACTTACATGCCTGATAAAATGCAGCTAGTAATCTAAAATTTTAAAATTGGAAATTCAAATGTACCTACATAGCTGGTCTAGGGATCGTAATAATGGACCAATCTCATTTTAGAGGTGACTCGGATCTTGTCAATTTATATTACAGCATGTTAAGTTAATTGAAACAAGCTGATTGATGTCATATCATATATCAGATTGACACTTACGACAAGCTCACATTTGTTTATTAATCTGTTGGCTCGCTAATTAGCAGACAATAGATTTGTATTGTTATGAAGTACGTATTTTTCCGTGGCTGAGCCAAAGGTTAATATGATGCTTTAAGTCAGTGTTCCGCAAAGTATGTGCCGCGGCACACGGGTGTACCTTGGTCATTAGTTGGTGTGATTAAGAAAAATAAAATTATCTCTTAAAGTTAAATAGACAGATGGAAGAAAAATACTACTTTCGATTGCAAATTGCAGTGATTTAGGATATCAAACTTTTACCACCATAAAAACCAAAAAAAGGAACACCTCAGGTCGATCAACGAAGTGATGAGAGCAGCCCTGTCAACAATTAGTCCAAAGGACCGCTTATGCTCAATTAAACAAGCTCATGTTTCGCATTAAATACCTTTACTGTAATATAAAGTTTAGGTATGTTGATTATTTATGAATATTGTTTTGTTGAGTAATATTAAATGTTGATTGAAATTATGTAAAATTGATTTTTCGTTTATGCTCCTTTATTTCCGATTTCCTAAATGTACCTTGAACACAAAAACTTTGCAGAACACTGCTCTAAGTGATAGTGTTATTACCAGTATAGAATCTATAAATAATTTTGGTATAGACAGACGTGTTGCTGGGAAGTTTGTTGCGCTGCTTCTTCTTTCCAGCTAAAACACTAGGAAGCGGTGAAGGGTGGGCTTTTTTGGGGGCTGTCTTAATGTTTGACGTTCAAAAAGCGCAAATTTTTAGCCTAATTTGAATAAAGAAATTTTGATTTTGAGTATATATTTTATTTTTTGCAAAGCAACTTGATAATAAATCTTTTAAACTATAAAGTTTGAAAGATTCATTGACCAACTATGGCTACATAGTCCTTGAACGGTTGCACTTTTTTACTTTTACCTCTATATTGTTAACGGTTATAAAATGCAACAAGGACAGATTACATGAACAATTATGTTTTATGTTCCACCATCTTACAGCTAGCCTTTTCCCAACAACATTGGCTTCCAGTCAAACTAGATGCAGTTTAATACCAGTATTTTACATGTAGCAACTGCCAATCTGACCTCCACAACCCAGTAACTGAGTAACACACATCTCGTGGTGTGACTGATGGTTTTGTCAGACTTTGAGGCTTCTGACTACCTGTAACGGCTGTCATAGATCTTAATTTGACAATTGGGACCGACGGCTTAACATGCTCTCTGAGGCACGGAGGGTGTCAGTATGAAATTATGGCCATCCACAGACCGACCGCGGCAAGCGATATATCTGCTGATGGAAGTAACAATTTCTTTTCTTTGGTGTACATAACTTATATTTGTTTAACTGCAGTTCAAGTCACACTTTCCTTGTTCCATGAATCAAATGTGATACTCTGGAATTGTTTTATAAATATGTCTGCTTTGGACAGGGAACTTGTTAATGCAACACTTTATGGACTTTAGTTCAAAAATAATTGGTCAGGGACGAACTATCCGGCTCGAATGACCTATGATTTGGTCAGGGATGCACTGTAGAGGATTTATTCTTAATTAAACCACATAGAAACATTTGCAGTGTCATTAACTGTAGGAAAATCTTAACACCGCGATTCAGGTTTTGACAAGAAATTTACAACACTATCCATTGGCTAATTTAAGAATATACTATATCCTAACAATGTCTATGATTTATCTTCCAGATGTTGTTGCTGCATACAAAGGTCTTATCAAAGAAAAGGAAGCATTAGAGATCAGTTTGAAAGCACTAAACAAGACTGAGGGCTCTGTTGAGGAAGGAGGTAAGCATAGAAAGAAAGAAAGAAAGAAAGAAAGCATTTATAGCTAGAAGCAGAAGCAAAAAGGGTAGTATGTATTGCATTGCTGCCTCATTGGTGTTGTGGTTTCAAACCATGACACTGAACACGAGGTTCTGGGTTTGATTTCTGAGTTGTTTAAAGTGTTATTGGACTTATCTGTTAGGAAATTCTCAATCACGGTTCAATTCGGAATTATGCCCAGCTCACCAGTGAAATGTGGGTGTAAACTGTGTATATCTCTGCCTACCCCAGAGAATACAGGCATGATAATATTTATGTATGTACTGCCTTGACAATATCACAATTCTGCAACAAAATAATGTGGCATAGCATTATTGCCGTGCATACAATATTCAATTCATCAGACATCTTGCAACATTGTGAATCACACAGTAATTGATTGGTAATTTCTGCACATTGTTTACAAGTAACTGGGTACCTTGTCAGTTGCTCACCTTAATATAATCCTTTAGTCCTACAGTATGTAAACAAACTTTGTAGGTCTATTAAGTTAGTATATAGTTCTCGTTACAGAACAGTGATCTCAACAACTAGCCTTTCCTGAGCCCTAATATGACTCGCTAGACCGAACTTGGTTTTAAATAAAAGTTAAAGTGGACAAGCAGTTGCGCTGGTCCAAGCCCACTCTCTCATCCTGCTCCCTGCGGTCCAATGGACTGGCAAACCAGTACTATAGGCAGAGTTTAGGATGCATTACTTATTTTAGAGAATCCCCTATTTTTTATATCCCTTAGTCGCCTCTTACGAGACCTCCCCTTACGCCTCACCCTTAGGCAGAGATGGTCTATTCTTTTTCAGAATTCATTCAATTAATATTCTTTCTCCGTGTGGGAGGCAGTTTCATGGATAGTAGATAAATCGTGACGTTTTATGTTTTCAGAAGAAAGCAGAGATGAATCAGTGGCAGCTCTCATGTTGTCTCTATCCACCTTGACAGCAGAGAAGTCAAGGATGGAAGAAGCATTCCAGGCAGACAAGAAACTTACTAGAGATAAGGTAATTCATTAAGGTAGCTAATTTCGCAGGTTATTTAGGTGTGCACAATCTATACTAATATTATAAAGCGGAAGAGTTTTTGTTTAAACGCGGTAATCTCTGGAACTACCCTTACCCTACTCTCGGCTAGCCATAAAAATTGACTTTTGTAAAAAAAAAAAACTGAATAAAGAGCAATGCCTATGTGCTTTCTCCGCGTGCGTTGGCGTAATGGTAATACGTAAATATAATGTTTTACGAAAATAACGGTTGTTAGTAGATCTAAAAAAAAAGTTCGAGATTCCATATGCCTATCTCTTAAACATAAGCCACAATAAGGTATTTTGATCCAATAAATTATTGAAATCTTAAAAGTGATTTATGCGCATTACTATTTGGCATGACATATTAATCCTTACGAACGAATGTTACTTTGCCATCAAGACAATTTTATAAAGATAAACTTTGCCCTTAATAATATGTTATTTGGACGCATAGTTTAAGAAATAATGTAAAATGAAAATGATTCAATACTCGCGCGAAAGAGCCGTGTGCCGCCATAATATCCTTCCGATGAGAACCGATCATTTCCGAGAAGAGATGAACTCTGAATTATTTTCTATTTGTTGGTTAGTTCTAAGTACATATTTAAAATATTTTATTTATACGCGAGTGAAACCGCGGGGCACAGCTAATAATGAATAACGGTGTTAAGGTATAGTGTAGGTACTGTAAAAAAATACTAGGTACTTTTTTACTAAATGCTGAGGAATGTTGTAATCTATATGTATAAAAATGAATCCATATTTCCCTTGGTCACGCCATAACTTGAGAACGACTGCACCAAATTGGATAATGCATTTTTTTTGTTGTGTTCGTCCTTGTCAGGACAAGGATTTAGAATAAGTTTTTTTTTTATCGTATTTAAACCTTTTTAACGGGTGGGTGAAACCGCAGGGCACAGCTAGTATTAAATAGAATAATTTTAAAAGAGACCATTTATAAAATATTCACCATGATTGTTTATTTTTTTAATTATTTTTATTTATCTTAGGAATGTTAAAGAATACTCGAAACCAAGACCCTTGCGACACCATGACAATATTCTCTCAACTGAACTATCATAAAAAAAAAATTGAAGACATTATTAGTATAGGCATTGATTAAATTATTTATTTTATAAGTCTTTATTAACGTAATAATATAAAGTGCATACAATGAGATCCTAATCTAATTGCGTACAATTATAAACATTTATAGATTTTTAGGCTTACTTAAGGGTAAGTTAAACATTGAACACTGAATTTACATTTTACACGTGATATTTAGTTACAAAGAACACAGTAGATATTTTTATGAGCACAAAAGTCTTAGTAAAAGCGTATGGCCTTAACATCTATAAAAATCATAATATTTTTTACTACCTCATGCCCGCCGCTTCGCACGCGTGGATGTCGTTTATCGCGACCAATAGTAATCATGAAATTTTGACCCCGTTCCTGCTTTCCAATTACCGCTTTATAATTGCCCATTTATTTAAGTATTAAAATGGACATAGTACGTTATCCTTAAGAGATAGACATATGCCATTGCGAACTTTTCTGTTGACCTATATAATAAGATACACAATTTCACCATACATCATTTTGTTAAATCTCAAAGGGTTTAGGCAGCGTTTTCGTTGAAACTCCCAGACGGCTTATTTTTTTCCGACACCTCCAATTAATATAATTATATTTTAGCCAATGTTTACAAAAACTTGACAAATTATATACTAAAACCTTCCTCGAGAACCACTCTATCCATTGGTGAAAACAGCATGAAAATCGATGCAGTAGTTTTTGAGTTTATCGGGAACAGACAGACAAACAAACGCGGCGGTGGACTTTGTTTTATATTATGTAGTGATAATTAAATTTTATTACAGTATGAAAATCAAATAGCTTCAATGAGAGAAGAAACTAGGACATTAGTGCAGCAGCATTTAGCTGAAGCGAACAATTTGAAAGCTAAGATAGCATATGAGATACAGGAACGTGAGAAAGAGAGGGCTGATCACCAGGCTATGATGAAGTAAGCACTTAATCTATTGTTATTTTAATTCATTGTGTCATTGGTCTAATGGCTAAAGTCCTGTGAGTTCCTTAATTAAATTGCTGTGTCAGGCAAGTTGAAGTTTGTTGATTATGGCCAGGAGATGGGTATAGATTCATGACATAGCATCACATCTGTCTTCACATCGTAAGCAGAGTTGTACACAATTCTACACCAACATTTCACCAGTGCTGTTATTAAGTCCCATGTTGAGCCTATTGTCATCTACCAGACGCAATACCAAACTCTAGACTGCAAATGAGAAGTTCCTAACAGAGAAACTCAATAACGCTTTGCCTGGCCCTGGAATCGAACCTGAGACCTCATGCTCAGCAGTCGCGCTCGGACCACTAGACTAGAAAATTAAAATGTTATCTATTTATTATGACTTAATTTGAGTAATTGTGTTTACATATAAGTGTGAGGACATGTAGGAGTGCACCCTTAAAATGGAATCCCTACACGTCGTCCCTGGGTGGTGCAAAACAGGAAACACAACTCTGGTGGGAGGCTTCGGCCACGGCTGGTTACCACCCACCGGACGAAGCCGTACCGTGAAGCGACCTAGTCGTGTTTCGGGATGTAGTCCGGTGCAACCGTTGTGGGAGACGGGTCTGGGCAGTTGCATCAACTCCCCAAATCTATCCACTTTACTTAAGAGTGAACAGGTTTATTCTGGGTCTACGTGCTCCATCTACGGCCACACCGTCGCTTACACAGTCGAGTTGGTGGCAATATGTAGATCAATTTTTGATACAAAAAAAATGTGCAGATTGTATAATATTATTTGTATAATAATACTTTTTTTAAATTAATTTCAGAGAATTGCATTTAAAACTGAACAGTGAACGTAAGACAAAGGAGAAGTTAGAAGATAAGGTTGTGCATTCAAGTGAAGCCCAGGGTAAGATACACAATACATTAATTAGATGATCCATTGTCTAATGCTTCTAAGAAGAAAACTTGTTCGATAAACTTAATTGTATCAGCTTGCCTTATTATAAGAGTGGATTTGATTAAAAACAGATTATAAAATACTCCGACCGCATTTCGGTTACGGCGGCCTATCTCCACGAAGATTAGCCAAGTACGCACGAGATATTATAGCGCACAAGTGTGGAGTTTGGTTTTGGTTTAATGGTTATAGCTTTTACACCTCCGCCTACTTCAATAGGGCATACAGGCGTGATGTTGTGTTATAATTTTACCGTGGGAGAGCCATGCACCGCACGAATGGGCTGGCTCGACCGGAGTGATACCACGGCCTCACAGAAACCGGCGTGAAACCACACTTGCGTTGTGTTTCGCCGAGTGAGAGGGTACCGGAGGCCCAAACCCTTTAAAAGGCCGGTAACGCACTTGCGACTCCTCTGGGGTATCGTGTGTCCATGGGCGGCGGTAATCGCTTACCATCAGGCGATCTGCCTGCTCGGTTGTGCTTATCCTATAAAAAAAAAACTTCCTGAACCATTACTGTTATCAACATACCTGTTTTGAAAGATTAGCCGAACTCGGCTATGATGCCAGATCATTATCAACACATTCTATAGTTATTGTATACCGATACTTCATAGGCCGCTTAGTCATAGCAGAAACATCAACATTATTGTACTCAGTACGCAGTTATTTGTCGTTCAATACCAATCATACAAGATATAATTACTTTAAACTAGACTCGAACGTGGAATTGGAATCTAAAACAGTATTAAAATGTGTAAGTTATCATTGCACTGTTAATATCTCTCCTCTGCATAGTATAAAACAAAGTTCCTGCCCGCGTGTTTCTCTGTGTACAATTTTGTTCCTAACTATGGAACGGATTTTAATTGTAGTACTACTAAATGACGTACTATTTCAGCACGAACGTTTAGGTGATTTATGAACATTTCTGAGTAGATAAAGGCGTCGCGTCAGCTAGTTTATAAATAAAGGCATAGTGGTATTTGTGGATTGTAGGCCGTATATGTTATAGCCCGGTTAGTGGAGTGTGATATTACGATAACATCAGAACCTGGCGCATGGATAGCATTTGGTGTGACATAGGTAGATAGAAGGAGACCGTATTGGTGGCGGTTGCCACCAACAACAGCATTCCCAATGAGAGTTGACGTCAGGCAGGCGGCCGGTCATAAAACATAGCCAAAACTTTAGCAGCATGCCAGATATAGGTATGCTGCGCCGACCCCAAATAAATTGGGATAAGGGCACGGGGATTAATGATGATGATGAGTGGTCAATTTGTCAATTGTGTTTGAAACCATAAAATGATGTAATACTTTTTTATCTGTATCCTTACTACGAAAACCATTTTTATTTGAACATTCCCTGTTAATGTCGTTCTAAACGTTAACAGGAACTGTTCAGAAAAATTTACAACTTTAGGGTTCGCTAAGCATGCGTTGATGCTTTTCAATTATTTTTTTTAATTAATGCAACCTCATATTCTTGTAATATTATAAACTTAGCAGCATCAGATGTTGACATTTATTTTAAATCGATGGATTATTGCTTATCGTTCTCTCTGGTGGTAATAAGATTTATAATTTCCTAAAAATACTTCCTGTACCTTCCAGCATCGCAAGCAGAGCTAGAAAAGCGCGTCCGCGATCTTAGCAGTTCGCTTGAAGCGGCACAGCGGCGGCTACAGCGCGCTGAAGCGAGAACAGTAGAAACGCCTGCATTGTTAGTGAGACTGCAGCAGAAATTGGCGTTGCTGGAACAGTCACATTCTGTTGCTATTAGAGAGGTAATCAAATTACATCACATTCTCTCTATCTCTTTCTCACTTTTATCATTCTAGCTATATCCCACTTGACGTCTTCTTGAACTATTCAGGGTTGACCATAATTTTGTGCTTGATATTTACAATGTCACTTGGAAACTTCAACATATTGCATACCCATGACAGATTCCTAAGATCATCTGAAAATCTACGTTTTAAAATGCCGATGCATTCGACCAAATTCATCAACAAATCCTCTACGGTTCAGGCGGGTCGTTTATGGGATCCGTTGCCTGTAACTATAAGACGGGCTCAATCCTTGCCAATATTTAAAAGCTTAGTCAAGCAACATTACTTGTCGCAATCAATCGACCATTATACTTTTTTGTGTACAATAAAGAGTTAAATAAATAAAATATTATTTTTACTTCTGTACCGTGAATTTTTTTTCTGTATAGTGTTTTTTTTTTACTATTGTATGTGCTTCCGAAGGGCTTTTGAACACTTTTGGAATAAGTTAACAAAAGAATTTCAGTCCTGGTTGCCAAACAAAGATAGTCTGATAACCAGTCGATTCTTCTCCATCGGAAACGACTTTTTGGAACCGTGCAACTTAATTCTACCTTTCCTATGAAATAAAAACATTTGCCTTACCAAGATATATCGCGTTACCTAGTAACCGGTGGAGACTGCCTCGTTGGTCTAGTGGTCGCAAGCCCGGCTGCTGAGCGTGAGGTCCTGCGTTCGATTCCCAGGTCGGGCAAAGTGTTATTGTATTTTTCTTTAAGAAAATTCTCAGTAGCAGCCCGGAGTCAGGAAGTTGGTGGTGTGACACCCCCTTGCTTCGGAGAGCACGTTAAACCGTCGGTCCTGCGCCTGATCTCTCTCCGGTCGTGTCGGATTGCCGTCCCATTGGAATATGAGAGTTAAAGAAGAGGGAGTGCACCTGTTTTTGCGCATACACTTGTTCCCTATAATATCTCCTGCGTACTTGGCTAATCTCCGTGGAGATAGGCCGCCGTGACCGAAATACGGTCGGAAGGAGTATTTTTTTTAACCGGTGGAGAAGGTCAGATAGGCAGTCGCTTCATGTAAAATACTGATATTAAGCTGCATAGGTTAGTCTGCAAACTTACCCCAATCTTCTTAGGAAAAGCCTAGGCAGACACGACAAATTTTTTAGATAAAATACTTTTAGTACGCTTAATTACCCCTGTTATTAATTTCAGGAACAAATAAAAGCGAAACGCGCCGAAGAATCTGCTCGCAAAATATGCGCTCGTCAAGAAGAACGAGTGGCCTTTCTAGAAAGTAAAATAGCTGAACTATCAGAAACTGTTGGACAGTATGACTTGAGGCGGAGACATGACCAGCAACTGATACAACAGTTGAAAGACTCCGTTAATGGACGACTGATGGACAAGATTGCTGCTAACAATGATTTTGGTAAGTATAGAGAATATATTTTCTAACAAAATTTAAATATTTTTGATGTTCGAAAACTGTTAACCACAAAAAAAAAACAGGTCAAGTGCGAGTCGAACTCGTGCGCCGAGGGTTCCGTACCTACCCATTTACAGCCATAATAAAATTGGTATCATTTTTATTGGTTGCTAAGTTTTAAGTGTGTGTGTGTGCTGTGGTTAAATGCAAGGTCCTACAGCGCAAGTAAAGGGAACATTCCGAAAAATTAAAAAAGTTCAAAATTATGGTAAATTTTGGTACTTACAAGTTATCGCGAAAACCTAAATTTGCCCATATTTTTTTATCGTTTAGACGCAGGACCTTGATTTTTATACACCTAATAGGGACTATAGACCTCAGTATCTGGTATAAATTTCAAATTGCTAGGTCCACCCGTTCCTGAGAAAATCGTGTGGTGGTGAAACACGGACAGACAGACGGACAAGAGAGTGATCTTACCAGGGTTCCTTTGTTAGTTTATAGATGAGACTATTTTCATTTAATATTTTCATGCATTGGCATTCATATTACATAGGCTCGTGCTAGCTAACTGTGCCCAAGATATTTTATCTCACTAGATACAATTATTTTATATAAATTCAATTTTAGATTTGTATAGAATCTATAAATAATTTTGATACAGACAGACGTGTTGCTGGGAAGTTTGTTGCGCCGCTTCTTCTTTCCAGCTAAAACACTAGGAAGCGGTGAAGGGTGGGCTTTTTTGGGGGCTGTCTTAATGTTTGACGTTCAAAAAGCGCTAATTTGTTTTTTTTTGTCTACTTGATTATGTTAGGGAATGAATGTGCCCAAGGAGCTTTCCAGGAAATCATCGTATATTTTAACTACATAAAAAACATATAATATTTGGATCCCAAAATAAGGATGGATTTCTAATACCCGTAAAGTGTTCAGTTCAACTTCACACTCGTACTTGTTCTGGTTTTGCAGATACTTTAAATGAAACATAATTTGTACATATCACATGTCAACAACCGTTTACATGTAAAATATTTAAAATAATCTTAATCATATTATAGACTAGCTGTGTTCGCGACTCCGACCGCGTGGATGTCGTAAATAACAAATGTTCGACGTGATTCTTTAAATTGGCATAACTTTTTTATTTATGTACCGATTGACATGAAACAAACACTAAATGTTAAGTGAAGCTTACCACAATATATTAGTGATATTAGTGATCCACATCTAAATCGGATAAGCCGTTTCTGAAATTAGCGTGCACAAACGCACAGACAAACAGTCAACAATTCTAACAATCACGTTTTTGGTGCTATTTGCGTTGATAAAGGTCCCAATAATATTTTTTCTTATATATCTTCCATGTACAGACAGCTATCTGTAACATTTTTATTATATGTATTGATTTCTTAATATTCATATCTTTTACAGAAGAAGCATCAGAATCCGCACAGAAAAGCGAAACAGACAATGAAAAGCTAGCAGACAGCGAATACCTCCAAACACTCATAGACAAAATACATATTCTAAAAAAAGAACTTATCGCAGAAAACGACAAACTCGGCAGTCCCATAGATATTACCACAGTTTTTAAAGTCGAAGGCTATGAAAATGTACATTTGAAGTGTCGAGAAGAATATGACAGTTTAAAAGTGGAATTTGAAATGTATAAACAGCAGTTGAAGTTGAGAGAGACTGGGAGTGATATGGAGAATGATGTGGGAGACTTGAAGAACGAGATAGCAGTTCTGAAAGAAAAAGTTGAGACGTACAAAATGGTGTTGGAAGAAGAGAAACAGGATAAGTTGGATACCTTGAAGCTTTATGAGGAGGTAAATTTATTTTTTTATACTCTTTATTGTAGATACGCGTAGGGGCTCGTGGCTAAGTAACAGCCGATCGATCGCGGTTAAGCTGCGCCTGTCGCGGTCGGTCTTTGGATGAGTGACCTTTATTTTTATCCGTGCCTCGGAAAGCACGTTTCGCCGTCAGTCCCGGTTGTCCAAATTAAGATCAATGACAGCCGTTACGGGTAGTCAGAGATCTGTAAGTCTGACAACCAGTCTTACCACGAGATTCGTGTTATGCAGTTACTGAGTTGGTACCCAGTAACTGGGTTGTGAAGGTCAGATAGGCAGTCGCTCCATATAAAATAATAGTATTAAGCTGCACCCAGTTTGACTGGAAGTCGACGCCAAGGTTATAGGGAAAAGGCTAGGCAGATGATTGTAGATACGTGTGAATATACAATTAAGTTGTTTAACACGGTTGCTCAAAAAAAGTGTTATGAAAACTGTTCATCAGATGATAGTGTAGCTCAGAGGGATCAAATGTGTGTGTTGCGGCGGGAAGGGGGGGGGGGGGGGGTTAGGGCTGCTAATTGTAAACAGTATTGGCGATTCTTTCACGGAAGTCGTTAGAAACAGTTTTGCTGAATAGCTATCCTCCAAAAGCAGGCCGTATTACGTGTTACGTTACAGAATGCTAGTTGGTCTAGTGGTCTCAAGCGTGACTGCTGAGTATGAAGTCTCAGGTTCGATGCCCGGGTCGGGAATAGTGTTATTGAGTTTTTCTGTTAGGAAATTGTCCCGGAGTTTAGTATTGCGCCCGGTAGATGGCAATATGCTCACCACACATTACATGGGACACAACAGTATTGGTAAAATGTGGGTGTACAACTGTGTACACCCTGCCTACCCTTTCGGGGAATACAGGCGTCATGCTATGCCAAAAAGTTTGCACGAAGGCAATTAGTGTGGTGGAAGTAACGGAAGATTTAAAATAAAATAAATTTAAACATCACATGCCTTATGATTCTGTCCCGTTCAATGTTAAAAAATATACTGAGAATGATTCAAACGATTTATTTCGTGTTATTTTACAGAAAATAAAAAACGAACAAGACTTCCAAAAGGAGATCGTGTCAGATCTGAAAACTCGGATTCTAAGCTTGGAAAAGCAAGTACAAACTCAACGCGATAGATACGCCGCCCTACTGGACGAAACAGACAACTATATACGAGTGAGGAACGAGAGGTCACGACGTGTGAGTGCTGAGGACACACCCTTCAAAGATGGGATGCTTACGGTAAGAATATGTATTATTAATTATTATTTTCTAAAGAAAACATTGAAAAATAAAAGACACGAGCACGACTCCAACCCGTGACCCTTGAAGTTCCGTGTCATGGCTCCACTGAGCTATCGTGTCTTGCTAGCATCCATTAAATTTAATGTTTCCTTTTCGTCTTAAGGAGACGCCTGATGATTTCTATTTAGCAATCATTTAAGATAACTAAAATAGATGCTAGCAAGACACGATAGCTCAGTTGGGACTGCCCTGACACGGTACGTCAAGGGTCGTGGGTTCAAGTCCTGCTTATATTTTTCAGTGTTTTCCTAAAAGAATAATAATTAATATAGACATTAACATGTATAAAAAATCATTTGAAATGAATTATTGTTCAACGGTTATTACTCACGTGCATTCTTCGGGATTGCCCGACTAGTTTCGAACTCGAAAAGAGCCTTTAGCCATGAGCTGAGCCCGCGGCGATGTCGCGAGTCAAACTCAAGCACAAAGGACGAATTAATAAAAAAAAAAAAAACGTTTTCCATTTGTGTATTAAATCTTATTATATAGTCTATACTGCTAAAACCTATACATACTTACCTATAATATAAATATAATAAATAATAAATAAATACATAATATAAAAGTAAACTTAAATATAAAAAAATTAACAATTAAATATTCAGCTGTAACAAAAAAAATATAAAATATTCACCATAATCAACAAATATAAATAATACAATAATATAAATATAACACAATAAATTTATACAAAATTTAGAACGGATAACCTAATAATATAATGTACTAAAATACAAAAAATATACTTATATCTAAATACCTACTAAAAATACAAACATAATAACAATACTTAGTACATACTTAGATACATTAAAAAGGAATATGAATACTTGAGCATAAACAAATATTTCTATATATACAACGCCTTCCTCTCTTCTAATTTACTATTTGCTGTGCCCATCAGGGTCCACGATTGCTACCATGTTATTTATATTACCATCTTATCTTTACATTGTGGATTTGCAATAAAGAATATGATTATGATTATGATTATATAATCTATAGGGTTCGGTGGTTTTGATTAATTCAGTTTTATATTCAATGGCTTTGCTGGCACCGAACTCAAAAATCATTGTAGGACCCTAATTTCTTTTATTTCATAATTTTGAGATATAATCCTTCCTTAAGGTAAAATTTTTTTTTTTTTGGGAACGTTATGTAATGCATAGTAATATCTTATATTTTCACGATCACTACATTTTAATAAAACAACTTTTAACAGATTAATCGCGTGTAATTTTTGTTTTTGTTTTTTCTGAACTTTCGAACACTGCCTTCGTGGTCCCAGTCATCTGTGGTCCCAGGATGACTGGGACCACGAACGCTGCAAAGTATTACGGGATTAATCTGGTAAAAATATGTTTTATTATAATGTTAGGTAATGCATTTGAAATGCCTTTGGAATTGCAGTGGCGGTGGCCGTTTACAATTAGATGGAAGAACTAATATAAATACAATTATTTGTAATTTCGTGTTAATTGTAGGACGTGACAGCCCCGCCGCATATGTTGCACTATGCGCACGAGTTGGCAAGAAAGGACCTCGATATATCACAGCTGAGGAAAGAAAAACATATCATGGAGGGACAGTTTAGGTATGAACCGCTATTTGTTTTTATAGGTATTAATACTCCTCCAAACCGTATTTCGATCACGGCGGCCTATATCCGAGGAGATGAGCCAAGTACGAAGGAGATATTATAGTGCACAAGTGTATGCGCATACACAGGTGCACTTCCTCTTCCTTTAATTACTCTCATATTCCGATGGGGCGGCAATCTGACACGACCCGAGAGAGATGAGGCGCAGGACCGACGGCTTTACGTGCTCTCCGAAACACGAGGGTGTCATACCACCAACTTCATAACACCGGGCTACAGAGAATTTTCTAACAGAAAAAACCCAATAAAACCTTTCCTGACTTGAGAATCGAATCCAGGACTTCACGCTCAGCAGCCGCACTTGCGACCATTAGCCCAACGAGGCAGTAATAGGTATCTGTTTGGAGATGAATGAAAGGTCTTCTTCGATAAAATTCATGTGTTTATTTGACGGTTTATCTCTTATAATAATTTGAATATGCGTCTAGCGATGTCAGAGCGATTGAAGTGTTTTTTATGCTTCTAGCGACGCGCATCGGTCCTAAACTAGAAGACTAGGGCTTGATGACTATGCGTGAACAGTATTAAACCATTTTATGGGCTATTTATTTTTATTAATAGTAATAGCCTGGTGGTATCCAAGTCAAAGGTCAAAAGGGCTCAAACTCAAGGCACTGCAGACTTTTCGTTACCATGTGTGAATTATAAATGTACCCGCATCACTTGCTTAAAACGGTGAAGGAAAACAGCGTGAGGAAACCAGCACACCTGAGAGATGTTCTCGATGGTGCGTAAAGCCATGTCAGAGACCTACGGGTGGTGTAAACTCTGACACTATGATTGTTCATCAATTATATTATGAAGAGAAAAAGATTTTAGTTATTGTAGGAGTCTTATTAATTGTTAATGTTTTTTTTATTTACAGAGATTGTCAACGGGAAGCGACAATAGAAAAGGAACGCTTTAAAGAAGTTATCAGGACATTGAAAGAGGAAATTGACAGGTATAAATAGACTTATATATATACTTATAAGATACCATTGTCAACGATGGACGTCCGTAGACCCCCGTCTACGGGTGACTGAACCGACACGACTAACGTTGTAGTTAATGCAATGTCATACTACAGATAAATCTTTGAAAAGCATTAACGCATACTTAGCGAAAACAAAAGTTATAAATGTTGTGCAAAAAATAATACTTATCCGGGAGGCACAGGTTCGCATCCTACTCACGTAGTTACGACTGTATTCTTTTCCACAAAAGTTTATAACTAAAGATGCAATAACTTTAACAAACATAGATAAATCTTGCGAACACATTAAAGCATGCGGAGCGACTTAACATAACATAGCTTCATGCCTGTATTCTCCAAAGGGGTAGGCACAAGTGTACACAGTTGAACACCCACATTTCACCTATGCTGTTATTAAGCCCCATGTTATAATAGGTGGTGAGCCTATTGCCATCTACCGGGCACAATTCCAAACTGCTACAGAGAATTTTCTAACAGAAAAACTCAATAACACTGCCCGAACCGGGAATCGAACCTGAGACCTCCTCAGCAGTCGCGCTTGGGACCACTAGACCAACGAGGCAGACTCTCAAGTTATAATTTTGAAATTAAAATTCAGTCACTTGTGTGGATTGAATAGATAGCAATGCATATTAAATTGCCATCTATACGCTAAGAGGACGATAGCAATGACGTCACCAAAAGACATAAAAATGTGGAAGAAGAATTCGGGGTAGTCAGCAAAGGTCGAGATGGCTTAGTGGTCACAGCGCCTTGAGTATTTACCCGGGAGGCACTGGTTCGAATCCTACTAACGACCGTATTAATTTTCCACAAAAAGGGAAACGCCGATTTTTGGCCACGTGATGTGATAAATACAAAAAAAATATAACTAATTTAGCAACTTAGATATTTTGTTGCTATTTTTAAGGAAACATTGAAAAAATAATAGACAAGAACGGGGCTTGAACCCGCGCCCCTTGACATTCCGTGTCATCCCTGTACCAACTGAGCTACCTTGTAAAAATAGTAATTAATATAGGCATTACATGGCCTCAACATGTATAAAAAAATATCATTATATATGATTAAATATTGCGATTACTTATTTGTAATAATAATAATTTTCTTTACACAAAAATAATCCTATTACATTATAATAAAACAACTTTTAACCGGATTAATCGCTTGCATTATTGGTTTTAGTTTTTCCTGACGTTTCGAACACTTTGCAGCGTTCGTGGTCCTCGTAGTCCTAGATTAGTTAAAAAATATTTTATATTAATTCAATTTTGATTTGTATAGAAACTGTAAATCGTTGTGATACAGACAGACGTGTTGTTGGGGAGTTTCTGCGCCGCTTCTTCTTTCAGCTAAAACACTAGGAAGCGGTGAAGGGTGGGCTTTTTTGGGGGCTGTCTTAATGTTTGACGTTCAAAAAGCGCTAATTTAGAGTCCTCCTGCGACCAATCCGGTTAAAAGTTGTTTTATTATAATGTGTAGTGATTGCGAAAACCTAAGATATTACTATAATCCTTTTATAATTTCAGGTTACGTCGTATTCAGTCCCGGGAGGGTGCGAACTTAGAATATCTGAAGAACGTAGTGATGGCGTACCTCATGTCCACAGACTATGCAGGACGCAGACACATGCTCAACGCCATAGCAGCCGTATTACACTTCACTACCAATGAGAAGAATTTGGTATTAACTAATCTATGAACGAATCAGAAGAGTATGGGGAACTTTTGGATGTAACTTTGAAAGATTTCTAGTTAAACAGAAAAAATAGTTTCTAGAAATAATATTTTTAAGACGTATTATTCCATGTGTCGTGAATTTTTAACATTATTATATATTTATGTGTAAAGAAAAAATGGTCTTGAGCAGGAGTTGAACCTACATCTGCCTAGCCTTTTCCCAATTTTATTGGGGTCGGCTTCCAGTCAAACAGGATGTAGCTTAATACCAGTATTTTACATGGAGTGACTGCCTATCTGACCTCCACAACCCAGCTACTGGGTCACACGAAATCTCCTGGCACGACTGGTTGTCAGACTTTCAGGCCTCTGACAACCTGTAACGGCTGTCATAGATCTTAATTTGACATCCGGGACCGACGGCTTAACGTGCTCTCCGTGGCACGGAGGGGTCTCGGTATGAAATGATGGTCACCCATCCACAGATCGACCGCGACAAGTGCAGCTTAACCTCGATCGATCGATCTGTGCGGCTGTTACTTAGCCACGAGCCCCTTTCAGGAGTTGAACCTACGCTACATGGATAAGATCGTAAAAGGCTGGAATAGCTTTGTTAGTAGAGGCGAGCGCCTGGAGTATTCAACCCGACGCAGGTTCAAAACCTGCAAACAACCGTATATTAAGGTTACAATATTAAATGGAAAAAGAATACGGTCGCGAACAGGATTCGAACCTGCGCCTCCCGGATAGATACTCCAGGCGCTCTGACCACTAAGCCATCTCGACAAGTGTGTAGTGGTCAGAGCGCCTGGAGTATCTATCCGGGAGGCGCAGGTTCGAATCCTGTTCGCGACCGTATTCTTTTTCCATTTAATATTGTAACTTTAGAGTTCGCTAAGCATGCGTTAATGCTTTTTCAAAGACATATCTTGAACCGTATATTACTTTTTCGCAAAAAAATATAGTGTTTGTTTAAGGAACTGTTTTGAATATTATTTGCACTTGAGAATATATAACATGCTTTTATCGTACCAAATCAAATGCGTGCTGAAACAATCTGTTTGATTTAAAATTCATTTCCACGGTTTGTCGCAAACATAACAGGTTAAGTTAAATGAAATAAACATAACATAGCATCACGCCTGTATTCCCCGAAGGGGTAGGCAGAGGTGAACACAGTCGTACACTCACATTTCACCAATGCTGTTACTAAGTCCCATGTAATAGGTACCCTATTGCCATCAACCGGGCATAATTCCAAACACGGGGCTGGTACTGAGAATTTCCTAACAGAAAAACTCAGTAACACTGCCGACCCGGGAATGAACCCAAGAACTGCTGCTCAGCAGTCGCGCGTTGGACCACCAGACCTACGAGGCAGTTATATAAAAGCTTATTATAAATAAGACTAGAGTATAAATTATTTATCAGTGACTAATAGAAAGTCAGTATTTTGTAATATATGTATAAAAATACTAATTTTGCAACTTGAGAAAATATATTAATCATCTCAGCCTGCTGAACATAGTTACATAGCCTCCCCCCTCCAGCGGCCCGGGAACGATCCACTGTGGCCTACATCCACTGACTCCCAGCGACTTATATCAGGTCATCAGTCCATCGAGCAGGCGGTCGTCCCACACTGCGCTTGCCGGTTCGTAGTCTCTACTCGAGAACCTTTCTGCCCCAGAGGCCTTCGGCGGATCTCCTCATTTCTGATTCGATCACGCAGTGAAACGAAGAGCATATCCTCCATAGCTCGTTGAACTTTGAGCTTGCATGTAAGGCCTATAGTAAGATACCACATTTCAGTTCCGTACGTCATACGAGAAAATATATTAGTAATTAAACGTTTATCATAGGGAAAAAGTCAAAGTCATATCATTTATTCCAATTAGAACATATAAAGGAACTTTTGAAAGTCAAGAAATGCCACGTTCCAAAATGTAGATTCCTATGGAGAAGAACGGGCAAGAAACACCACTTTAAAATTTTTTACTCCTTTAGAATGTTGTGTTACAAAAATTTTGGTGCATTTACGAAGATCAAATCATACTATGTGATAACGATGCAGTCTGCAGATATAGTTGTACACGTAGGTACAATAGAAGATACAAAATTGTAATAATAGTTACAAGTCTTGGACAATTTTGAGAGCTTCCAAAACATTGGCTTTTCTGCAGAGAGTAGTGTGGTTTTCGAGTCATGTTATCTTTTCATTAATACTTAATTGAATTGAACATGGTAAGGCGAATGGGCAGAATATTGTGTTAATAGTGGACGGAATTATGAAAATCGAAATTACTGTGAGGTGTGGTACCACTTCACATGACGTATCTGTGCTATTTGATTGGAACAAAATCACATATAGCTTATTTTAAACTTTGAAAAAGTACTTACATGTGTGTATACAATTTGTAGTACCTATATTTAAGTATCGTGTATTCTGACAGGTTTAGAAAACATCTATAGTAGGAAGGTTTACGATTATCTGTAAAGAGTCAACAAATAGTGGCTCGTGGATATGCAGATATCTACTGTGCCTGATAATCGTTTAGCCTGAGTTGAGCAATGTTCTTACAAAATAAAAAAATATACCTTCTAAAACTTTGTAAAAGTATTAATAAAATTAATTGTTTTTTTTTTGTTTAGTTTAAAGTAGAAGTTGGGGTTTTACACTGTAGCCAAATTGAAGAAGGCGAATCTATAAGTGTAACTGATTACAAAACAATTGTATTGTATTTTTTACCATAGAAAATCGATTTATTGTAGACAAACGTGTCGACAAAATGAACCATGCTCGCACCACAGTAGTGCGCATGCACGGAAAACCTAACTTCAGATGGGCACACTAATTTAAATTCGTACTGTAGGTAGAAAGCAAAGACCGCACCTCCCGCCGACATAGTATCGCCAAAGACGGCGCTCGCGCTCAGTACCTACCCGCACACGCCGGCGCCGCGGCTCAACGGAAATTATTTAGTCTGTCGGTTGACGCGAATGAGCGTGCACATTGAAATCGCGCGCGTTCGATTTACGATCGGGAACCTACAATACCGCATTTTTCAAATCCGTACGTCGATATGGTGCGCTTGTATATGTCGCTGGTGATAGCTTGAGGAGTGCAGTGCGTATGTCCGCGGGGCGGTGGCCAGACCGGCTGACGCCATTGCGTGCTACGATGCTCGCTGCTATATAGTACCTACTGGATTTCGGGCAGTTTGAAATACCTGTATTTCCAGCATAATGGTTCACCAACGACACGTTTCGAACACAGTGTGTTGGACGTGGAGGCCCATTGCCTTAGCCTCCTCGGTCCCCAGACCTTACGCCGCTAGACTTTTATTTGTGGGGTGACGTAAAAAGGTTAGTTTACAGCGAAGAAATTACAAGTGTTGTGCAATTGCGTGCGTGAGTGGTGTCCATCTTTGAAAAGGCGAGATAGAGTGTGGTGGTGTTAGGTAGTTTAAAAGACAGCATTAGACGAGGTGCCCAGTTATGTAGCACATTTTAAACAATTGTTACGAGTAACTTAAGTTCGTCGCGAACATTCAATACGTAAGTACCCACATTTTATTATTCGCACGTAGGCATGTTCTGTTGACCTAAACACCAATAATTTGATAACCCAGCATCCTAATATTGTAACACACTTGCAATGTATTGCATTGCTTTGATTTCAAAGTATTTGCAGATACAAACCTCTCGTACACATACCTACACCTAGACTTGGTGCATAATCGGAACCGCGGATCGCAGCGCAGAAGCTTATCTCTCGATCACTGCGCCAACTATGCCATCAGTGCGCCCAATGTTTCAAAATCTGTCGTATCGGCAAGTACGTGTTATACTGTATCGATAACATTGTCTTATCAATGTGATTGTGTTACATAATTAGCTTGTAGGTTTAATATCTAGAAAGAAAGAAAGAAAGATGACATGACTATCTCGCCGTAATAATATCGTACACACGTAATCTAAAAAAACTCATGTTTAACTGGGATTTGAGTACAGAAACAACCTACCTAACTGCCGGGCGGCGCGCTCGTTTCTGCGTTGTGTTGTTCCTATGCATAGTATAGGAAAAATTCACAGAGAATCGTCAGCTGTTACGAGACGAATGGGGCACTGACCTCTTAGCTATCATTGTTTTAATTATTTTTATACAACATATAACTTTTTGCTCTTTAAGTATGTTCCTATAATATGGCCACTTTCAAAACCACAGCCTGTATATCAATAACAGGTCCTAGAAGTACAAGCCCAAAATTAAAATTACATGTATTCATGAAATTTTTCCAAACTTTTCAGTAGAAAAAGCAGCGAAAATTTCAAAATAATTGGTAAAGCTATCCTGTTGAAACTTCCTACACTGAATACAAATATTTAGGAAAAAATTACAATCTCAAACATTTAAGAAAGCTTCTTACTTACCTACTTGTACAATTAAGTATTATTAAAATATATTATATTTACACATAATAAACATTTGATAGCATACTTCAAGCAGTGATACAAGTCGACCCTTGCGAACGTACCAAAATCATATTGCAGGAAGTCTAGTCAAAAAAAAGTTAGAGTAACCTAAACCGACTAGCATGCATGATGAGGAAAAGGAAAGCAAAAGAGTTGTGTCAGAAACGAATGAGGTAGTTATCGGTAGTGTATCTGCCTACACCTTTGGAATACAGGCGCGATTGTATGTTGGTACTTCAAATCGAGCTAGACTTTGAAATTCAAGATCCAAAAGAGGTAATTTTTTTCATAAGTTCTCTACCTTGGCTTCGGGTGTCAATAAATTAAACCTTTAAAAGGTTTTTAAGGGTTAGCAATAAATAAATCGCTCACCTTACTTTTTATATTCCTGTGAAATGTTGGTACCGAATAACTATGTTGAAATCACAAAATTTCACACCTAATCTTATTTTTGTTCGTATGACAAATAAATTCAACAGTAGCGAGGTTATTTAAAAATATATTATTTATTATAATAATAAAAATACATATTATAGGATTCGTATTAACTTAGAATGAATATAAACTTCTCTAGGATGGAAAGCGAATTAAAACAATTTTGATAGTCTATATTTTGGTACCAGATTTATTGTAATAAGAATTATGCGATATTTATCATAAACGTAAAAACATAATAACATAGACAAATATTGTAAAAACTAAAATCGACGTGAGTCGCGATTTTGTTTATGTGAAATAACAATACTTACTTATAACCAAACCGACGTTTGTGCTAAAAGTCGCTAAGAATTTCATAATATTAGCTTTTCTTAAAAATGCGATGTTAAAACAGATTTTTATTTAAAATTCCTTTAATAACATGTGGTAAAGTAAGATGACACTGATAAATCATTATGAAAAACGAGTTTTGTCCAGGGATAAATTAGTCGGGTCAAAAGTAAACCGGTTGTCTGCTTACCTATTTAATTTACCTTCATGCAAGTTAACCCTTATATGTACCTACTATAATATGGGTTAACCATTTAAATATTGATGATTAACAAGAAAAAAGATGATGAATCATAATTTTGGAATGAAATAAGGTCGAAAATTGCATGTAGGTAGTATAAGGAACTTGTGTTATGTTTAAGTCACGTTGGAACGTACTGCCCTCGTGCTATCTCCGTCACTTCTTGCTTATTTCTTCATCGCAAATGTGACATGTCTGTACCGGGTTTTATAGGCTGTTCAACTCAACAACAATACGGGTTAACAGTTTTTTACCTAACCTTCAAGATTAACCCGATTAAAACCCGGAAACGGTTAACCTTATCAGTCCCTGGTATTGTCATAAAAATTAACGACATCCAAAATTTTAGCTCTAATTTGATACAAAAATTGTGCACAATATTTTAAATTGCTTATTTTTATAAACACGTGTTTCATTTCTAATGCAAGTACCTTGCAGAAGTGATGTCTGTCTGTCTGTACACTAACATTCCTGTTATAATATCTATTTATAATGAATAAAGTTTATGAATACAGTTATTGTTCGCCTGTTTAATTTATATCACACTATTCCACGAATTGTGGTGGGTAAGGATTTTTAATGTCATTCTTACTACAAAGTAATTTACTGATAATATCACAACCACTCAGGGTAGGTATATATATAGATTTGTGATTAAAGTTTACATAATATCATAGCATTACACCTTTCCTCGAAGTGTAAGGCAGAAGTGTAGGCATTGTTTTACACTAACACTTCACCAATAACGGTATACAGTCCCATATATAATTCACTGGTGAGGCTTTAGCCATATAGTGGGCACAATTCCAACCCACGGATGCGACTAAGAATTTCTTAACAGAAAAAAGTATGTATGTATGTTTGTATAAGCATTGTGCAGTGTAAACATAAGTACCTAACTAATAGCTTATTTGGCAACAAAAACCCGAAGGTACCTTTGTACCAAAAATTATTATCATAGAAAATTATATTTAATGTTAAACTTTGGTACTAGTAGCGCCATCTATGTTAAAGCATATATAACTAAGTCGAGTCTTAGAAGACTTCGTACAATATAATGCTTGAAAGAGTTCATGAAAGTTCTCCTAAAAATGGAGAGATGGTTTAAAAAAATGTCATAACATAGAATCACGCCCGTATCACCGAAGGGTTAGGTAGTGATGTACACAGTTGTAATAGGTGGTGAACCTATTGCCATCAACCGGGCACGATTCCAAATTCCAGGTTGCTACTGAGAATTTGCTCCCGGAAAAGCTCTATGCCACTTTGCCCGGCCCGGAAATTGAACGCAGATCCTTTCCTCAGTAGCTGCGCTTCCAACCACTACTACATTCACCACCTTTATTAACCTTTCGAACAACAATGTGGAATTTTCATATAAACTGCGTCTTTCTTTAGTTATTTACATGAGACTTATTTGTATTGGTGAAATGTGTGTATACGACTGTATGTCCCTCTGCCACCCTCTTCGAGGTATACAGGCGTGATGCTATATTATGTATTAGTGGCGTAGCTAGTGCTTCAGGGGTCTGTATAAAAAAGTACTCGGTTTTAGAACATTTTGTGGATTTTTTACTTTCACAGTACAGACGTTGGAGCCCTTGTGATTTAGGGGCCTCAAATCATTGATACGGCTGCTACAGCGGTACCTACGCTCCTGTTATGTATGTCAAAGTCTAATATTACAAACTTCAGTGCTATACTTTCTTAGTTGTAGCCTATCACCTTCCTCTCACACTAGGCACCTCACGGTTTTACGAGAGCACTTAGATAAGTGCCGATCAGAGCAATCGCTTGAATGTTTCTGTGCCGTGCAATATAGATTCACATCGGATCTACTTTGAGATATGTATCTCGCTAACGGTAGTACCTATAAAATTTTGTATAAAATTCACTAAATAGGTACATAGCATAGTATCATGTTTTTATTCCCCTAGTGGCTACGCAGAGGTGTACACATTTGTGCACCCACATCTCATTAATGCTGTTATTAAGTCCAATGTAATACGTGGTGAGCCTCTTGCCATCAATCGGTCACAATTCAAGATTCCGGGCTGCTACTGAGAATTTTGTAGGTAACATGGAAAGTATAAATAAACCTTAACCACTTTACTTATTTTAGCTAGTTAGTCACTTTTGGAGCCGTGTGTGTATTAGAAATTAATGATCACTGGCTTAAAACAGCGAAGGAATACATCATGAAGAAACCAGAACACTTGAGAGATGTTTTCGATGGTGTATAAAGCTATGACAGAGGCCTACGGGTGGTAACCACACGATAGGGAAGTATTATTGTTACTTTACTGACAGACTGTATCATTCAACCACTGGACAAAGGTTGCCCTCCATGATTTCTACACCTTTCGCCCTAAAACAATGTGCACCAGGTTTAATATTATTTATCCAGGACACCCCGCCATCATCGGAGTCCGCCGAGTCTCTGTCTGGTTGTGTCGGGGCTACACTTAGTAATAATTTTGTTTTTGTAAGGTTTGTACGTATACATCTCACATATCGATGGTTGTACACGTTTAGGCATTGTTATAATGCTATAAAGCTAATGTAATATTTTGTATTGGCCACTAAAGCTATAAATTTGTATTAAAAAAATACCGTCATGAGAAGCGATTTGAACCAGCCATCCGGATCGATAAAGGTTAGGGAAAATAAGGTATATTGTATTAGCTGGATTTTGAAGTTATAGATTTTTGTGGAAAAAGAATACGGTCGCGAACAGGATTCGAACCTGCACCTCCCGGATAAATAAATATTCCAGGCGCTCTGACCTCTAAGCCATCTCGACCTTTCTTTTCTTTCTTTCTTTTCTCATCTTTCATTTTCCACAAAAAATTATAACTTTAAGGTTCGCTAAACATGCGTTAATGTTTTCAAAGATTTATCTGTATAAGCATTTGAACTTCACTTTTTTATAAGATCGTCCGAATCGATAGTCTCTGCCTACCCCTATAGGAAACGGGCGTAATTGTATGTATGTATTGGTCACGCTAAAATATCAACATTTTCCAACGTCATCATTAAGTAGGTAGGTAGGTAAGCAGATTTATATAGTTTTACTTACTTCTAGTGTTCTGTTGTAAGATCTCCACCACGCAAACATTTCATTTCATTAAAAAGTATTAGAGAACAGAGTACTCTGTGTAGAAGCGTCTCAGACGATACTGCTCATCCATCATCGTTCCTTTGTAGGTGACATCTTCGTAGGGGGACCACGAGCGAGGTAATATGCGCGATTTTTCAGAGTCAGAGCTACGACACCCGGTAGGTATTTATAAAATAATCATTGATTCCTAGCGGACCCACATTGGCACTTTAGGAAAAAAAAAACTTAGTGTAGCTGAGAGGTTACACACGCCATGTAACCTCGCAGCTACACTATGCTCTTCGCACTGCTACTCGCGCTGCTCATCGCGCGGCAGCACACGAATATTACCCTAGCAGCCACACATTCCCCTAGTCGCGACATACACCGCGTTGCTCCGCATTCCAATATTCGCCTTGAAATGGACAACAATGACATTATGGCAGCGTGTGAATCCGAATCCAAATTGAAGCTTAAAATGTTGTGGAAAGAAACTTCCGACAAAAACTGGATCGACGGGCAGGACGAGCGCCATGACGAGTAACGCAGCTACACTACGTCACTGCCCGCTTTACTCGCTATTTCTCTCACCACTCCTCAAGTGTATGGCCGCGGGGTAACAGGACAGATTATATCTACATACTTGTATAAGTTATAATATTAAATGGAAAAAGAATACGGTCGTTAGCAGGATTCGAACCTGCGCCTCTCGGATAAATACTCCAGGCGCTCCGACCACTAAGCCATCTCGACCTCTGCTCGCCACCGCGACTTCTTCATCCATATGTTTACCCCTTTTTTTTGGCGACGTCATTGCTATCTATTCAGTCCCTTTACAGGTGACCGAACCGACACGACTAACTTTGCAGTTAATACAATGTCGTAAAGATGCAATTACCTTAACAATTAAAAATAAATCTTTGAAAAGCATTAACGCATGCTTAGCGAACTCTCGAGTTATAATATTAAACTTAAGAGTTCGCTAAGCATGCGTTAATGCTTTTCAAAGATTTATCACTTGTATAAGTTATGTTTTATAGTATTTTACCTTCAAAGTTGTAATCCAATCATTCAGCACCAAGTCCTCACAAACTTTTATTTTTTTATTTTTTTATTTTTTACAATTCCTTCATCAAATTTATTTCACAAATTTTGTAATGATGGCCACCCTACGTAACATCGAGCGTTTTGCGGGCACGGCGCGATTATATCGATTGTCTTCCAACTCTTTTGTCCCGCCAACATTTACTAATGGACTTGGCGACTTGATTAATACACTGCTACTTACGCCATTGTACTTTAATTAGTACTTAGTTCCTTCGTTCGTGTTACTAAAAGTTAGGTTGCTCTTGTTATAGACTTAAAGGTTTTCTTAATAAAAAAATGTAGAAATAAATATGCACAGATAAATCTTTCCAACGCAACTATGCTTGCGATGGTGAACTCTAAAGTTATACCACCATCATCGTCCCCCTGCCCTCATCCCAATTTATTTGGGGTCGGCGCAGCATGTGCTCTTCTTCCACTCTTAGTTTTATTTTTAATTTTCATGCTGCTAAAGTTGTGGCATTTTTTTATGACCGGCTGCCTACCTGACGTCGATCCTCATTGGGAATGCTGTTGTTGTAAAGTTATACCCCAAAAGTCGTAATAATAATTGGAAAAATATTCGGAGTAGTGAGCAGAGGTCGAAATTGCTTAGTGGTCAGAGCGCTTGGAGTATTTATCCGGGAGGCGCAGGCTTGAATCCTGCTCACGACTGTATTTATGTTTCCACAAAAATTTATAAATATGAACAGATGAAAAACAGATAGAAGAATAAAAAATAGTACCTAAGTAGGTATTTACAGTAAGTATCTGAAAATTGCAATCACGGCGCATGATCAGCAAGGAAACTCTTAAAAAACCCCTCCCTTGATTTTGGAATTACCTATATGTGTACTAAGAATGCTTCTTCTTATCGCATGGTTGATGACAACGTAATATCAGAGTTTAAACCACACGTAAGTCTCTGACATGGCTTTACACACCATCGAGAACATCTCTCAGGTGTGCTGGTTTCCTCACGATGTTTTCCTGCACCGTTTTAAGCAAGTGGTACCTAACTAATTTATAATCCGCAGGTTGTTTCGAAATGCTGGTGCCGTTGACTTGCATTTGCTTACAAAATTCATCATCCTGTTTCTTTAAATATGTTTAACCATTAGCACCCCCACCTACATAGTTTATAGCAGTGATAGCCTAGTTAGAAAGAAAGAAAGAAAAAATACTGGCAATTCAAAGATCACAAGAGAAGCACCATTATACAGCGTAAGAACATCAAAATTGTAACTAAGTACCTACTGTGATGCGTTAATGCTTTTCAAAGATTTATCTGTATAAGTAGTGAAATTTATTTTGAGATTATATGCGTTTTTAGGGCGTTAAAATTATTAATACATTATCATGCAGCATCCAAAAGCTACATCACTGGTTAGTATATAGTAAACGTTTTACAAAAATTTTCAACAGCGCGGTTGGCGCAGTGGTCGAGAGACCGACTGCTGCGCTGCGTGTCGCAGGTTCGATTCCTGCACGGAGCAAATATTTGTACGATCTATAGATATTTGCTCCGGGTCTGGGTGTGTGTGTGCTTGTGAGATTATATGTCTGTAAACGCACCCACGATACAGGAAGAAATTCCTAATGTGGGGCAATGTTTTTAAAAAAACAAAAAAAAAACTAATATAAAAAAAACTTGTGTCATAGTGTTTGTTATCGAACTCCTCCGAAACGGCTTGACAGATTTTATGTTTTTTTTTGTTTATGTGGTAGGTCTGAGAATAGGTCGTAGGCTATTTTGTATACCTATAGGTGATAAGGGTGGCCCTATCCAGAAATTTGATATGGCAGAACAACGTTTGCGAGGCACGGCTAGTATATTATAAAAAGGATATATTTGTTTGAATAGATTAATTTTGAAACTACAGAAGTCTAATATAAACAAGCAAGATAAAAATAAGTATCTTTGTATTTTCCAAAGCGTAAAAAGTCTTTCAACACTATTTCATCGTCGAATATCTCGGATAGGTACGGTTAGTAAATAAATACTGAGCTTGGGTAAGCAGCGTCACCAAGGTAGGCTTAGGAAACGCTAGAGTGACGTCTAAGAAAAGCATAGACTTTCTAAAGGATTAGTCGGAGAAGGGAACACAAAGAGAAGCCTGAAGCACTATCGGGCACATGTTTGTCTTGAATAATAAAGGTGACAAGACAAAGGTAGCTACTGGCAGATTTATGAGTATCATTAATTGTAGGTACTATAAAGTGATAGCTTAATGATATGACCGTTGAACTGACAAGTCAAATGTTGCAAGTTCCAATCCAAGGTCAACCACAAAGTTTTCGAAGTCATGTGCGTATTATAAATTAATGATCACTTACTTAAAACGGTGAAAGGAAACGTCGTGAGGAAACCAGCACACCTGAGAGATGTTCTCGATGGTGTGTAAAGCCATGTCAGAGACCTACGGGTGGTTTTAACTCTGACACTAGGTGGTTTATCAACCATAAAACAAGAAGAAGGTATTCAGAAACATTTTCTTAAACAAGTAGGCATTTTGTAAATTTTTTTCCTAATTTTTAAACTTACCCCACACCCTTCTTAAAGTTTTGTCTTATATCCATAGGTGCGTTTTATTTGACGTCAGGCAAGCGGGCGGTCATAAAACATAGCCAAAAATTTAGCAGAATTCCAGCACAAGTAGTGAGTCTGTATGGAAGAAGAGGTCATGCTGCGCCGACCCCAAATAAATTGGCATAAGGACAGGGGGATGATTATGATCCGTAGGTGCGTTTACAGATGCAAATGCATATACATACATACATAAATTTCAGTCCACTTTGATTCGCTCGCCAGGCAAAAGTCTATTTTTTACAGTCTCTCTGATTCTAAAGCTAGGCCTTAGTCGTAATTTGTTTGGTATTTTTATATATTTTGTTAATTTTAGTTTAATTTTAGTTTACTATGTTGTTCTTTTTTTTCAATATCTTGTATCTCAATACCTATGCTCTGCTTTGGATTATTGATTAATAATTATTTGTTCACCCGTAGTGGCCTTATAAGCTGGCCCTATTTATAATTTATTAATGCATGTGGTATCTACCTTTAAGTGATTGTTACATTTAACTCCATCTGGATATGTATTAAACAATAGTGTAAATGTAAACAATTGTTGGTGGATCAAATAAATAAAATAAAAATAAATAAAAATAAATAAATTTATCCGGAATGATCGGATAATATCCTTCTTCATTAAATTTCAGAGTTCTTTCGTAATAATCAATTCGTTTACCACCGTAAAAGCCTTGCGAATATTTTATGTTGCCTTCCACGGCCCCATGACTATTGAGGCGGTACAAAATGTATTTTCCGTTATAGGAGCTCACTTCCTCTGCGCCCATCCAGTGGTCTGTTGAGACCTGATTGAGGAAACAAAAGGCTTTTTAGTCTCCATTTAATTATGTATGATTTTTGTTTCGTTTGTTTTTTCCGTTAGGATTTACATATAATAATTTTTTTTATGTTTATATTCTGTACTTATCATTGCCAAACGCATACATAGCTAACTCTCAAGTTATACATGTTTGTGGAAAGTAATTTTCCTGTATAGGGACTGAATAGATGGAAATGAAGTCACCAAATACGTTTAAAAAGTGGAAGAAGAATTCGCGGTAGTGAGCAGAGGTCAAGATGTCTTAGGGATCAGAGCGCCTGGAGTATTTATCTGGGAGGCGCAGTTCAATTCCTGCTCTATAACTTTGTATAAAAACTTTCGTGAGACATATTCAATTCGACTAGTTTCGAACTCGAACGGAGCACTTAGTCATTAGCTGAGGCCGTGGCGATATCGAAACTAGTCGGGCAATCCCAAAAATGCACGTGAGTAGTAACCGGTGAACATTAATTGATATGTATAACTTTAGGGTTCGCTATGCATGCGTTAATTAATGCTTTTCAAAGTCGAAGTCAAAGCATTTATTTCAATTAGATCATTTACAGGCACTTTTTCTAGTTGCTACGTCCCAAAGTGTAGATTCCTGTGGCGAAGAAGAAGAACGGGCAAGAAACTCCACGGTCAAAGATTTATCAGTATTTTTGTATTAATCCAGGTTATAAACTGTGTGTCTAATTTCATCCAAATTCGTTACGGAGTAATTGCATGAAAGGGTAACTAATATTCATCCATCTATTAATCCTCACTATATTTTATTCGCGTATATACTACTAGCTGATGCCCGCGGCTTCGCCCGCTTGGAAGTCGGTTATCGCGACCTTAAGTAATCATGAAATTTTGATCCCGTTCCCGCTTTCCAATTACCGCTTTATAATTGCCCATATTTGAAAGTATTCAAATGGATATAGAATATTATCCTTAAAAGATAGACATATGCCATTGCGGACTTTTCTGTAGACCTATATAAGATACACAATCCACCATACATCATTTTGTTATATCTCAAAGGGTGTTTTCGTTGAAAGCTCCCAGACGGCTCATTTTTTCCGGCATCTCCAACTAATATCATTATTTTAGCCAGTGTATAAAAATACTTGACAAATTATATACCTACTAAAACTTTCCTCGAGAACCACTCTATCCATTGGTGAAAACAGCATGAAATCGGTGCAGTAGTTTTTGAGTTTATCGCGAACAGACAGACAGACAGACGCGGCGGAGGACTTTGTTGTATAATATATAGTGATTAAGTAGGATTATTATAACTTGGAAAAGTCAAGGACCGAGCTCAGTGGCGTGCACTTGGACATACCCAGTGCCAGTTCAGCAGTAGACTGTTATAGGCTGATAATTATGAATAATAACTTGCATTTGTAACATTTTTGTTACATTATGTCTGCTTACCCCTTTCGCAAATTCATTGGTCGGCTTCCAGCCTAACCGGATGCAGCTTAATATCAATATTTATTTAACATTGAGTCTCTGCCTCCCTGACCTCAAAAACTCGGATACTTCATTTTAACACGATATCTCGTGGTAAGATAAGTTGCCAGATTTTCGAGTATCTGACTAATCATAACGACTGATAATAAATCTTGTTTTGACAGTCGAGACTGACACGCTGCACGTATGACTGACTATTTGAATACAATCGTTTGAATTAATTTGAATCCCAAGTAAACCCACGTGTTTAAGCTAGTTGTTGAACAAACACGTCAAAACATACATATATATTCGGTAGCACTTCCCGTCTAGCGTGTTCAAGTCTCTCTAATAAAAATTAAACTTTTGTTAGGCTTATTAATTATGCTCACTTGCTGTATTTTATCTCTTTTGTATTTAAACAGAGTTTAGAGATGTTAATAAAGGTTGTGTTTTAAGTTTTAGCTAGTGTGAAACTCGTTTAGTTCAGCCATTTCAACGTGGTGATGAATAACGATTATTTTTGGAGGAAGGACTGCAAGAGTTTTAGGATAGTCTTAACAATCTTCGAAAAACCAGTGAAAGACTTAGGATAGCTAACTTTATAGGCACCAATGACTATGTTTGTAGTTTGTAGGGGGATTTGTATACAAATCATTTTACATTTATAACTTTTAAACTATCGCGTTGCATGATATTACTATATACTAACAGGAATTAACGCGCAATAAATACCTTCTATTCACTTGACGTTTCGACCACGTCAAGCGAATCGAAGGAATTTATTGCGCGTTAATTCCTATATAGTAATTTTACATTTTATCAATACATTATTATACATATAGATGTATAATAAAATTATACAATGCCTAATAAATGATCGGTTTCTATATATTTTGTCTATGTGAAAGATAGAATAGGCTAGAAAACGCACAACAGGACTTTTTAATTTAATTTCCTTATAGGTATTGGTTATATTACGATATTATGTAGGGTTCGGAAGATTTGAGTATAAATATTTGTAAAGCTGTTACTGCTGTCTTAAACTTGCAGGTAAAAATTGCCCAAAAAAAGTGTCTACTACATATCTCCATAAATATCAAACTATGCACCTATATAACTCCAAAAAGCCTTGGCGCCATTTGTAAAACACCGAAGCAGAGCTGTGGCAATCAGTCAATGTAACCGCAAAGTGGGTGCATAATCCCGGTTCATTTATCACCGGCCACCTATGACGTTACATTCGTCGCCATTGTACTTTGGCGCCGAGTCTGAATACAAAACCAGTTTAATGCGTTTCGCGACAGGTACAGAATCTCAACATTATACGGGATTTTTTATACAATTGTTATAATGGCGTTTGGTTATTTTATGATTTCTAGGTAAATACTTTGCTTTAGACATTAACGCGTGCTTAAGGAACTCTAAAGTTATATCATTTTGTAGAAATATAAATATGGTACGGCATTAAATATAAATACGGTATCTACACGGATATTAGCCAAGTGCGTATCAAATATTATAGTGCACAAGTGTATGCGCAAACACAGGTGCACTCTCTCTTACTTCACTGTCATATTCCGATGGGCCGGCAATCCGACATAATGAGGCGCCGGACCGACGGCTTTATGTGCTCTCCGAAGCACGGGGGTGTCACACCACCAACTTTTTAACTTCGAGTAACTATTGAGAATTTTCTAACAGAAAAATCCAATAACACTTTGTCCGATACGGGAATCGAAACCAGGACCACAGGCTCTGCAGCCGCGCTCACGGCCACGAGTAAGAAAATAGTACAGTTTCATGTAATGTCCATACTAATATAAATGCGAAAGTAACTTTGTTTATTTGTTTGTCACCTTTTCACGACTAAACGGCTGAACGGATCATAATGAAATTTGGCAAGGAGATAGATTGTATCTTGGGGAAGGATATGGGCTATCTTTAGTCGCGCAGTCATAATTATTATGCATAATTATATTTCTTCCGCATCATTCAGACATTATTTCTTCACTCGCCTTAACTTTTCGTTCAGTATATACTCGTAATCTATCAAAATCAATTTATTTATTCAAATTAGGCTAAAAATTTTAACGTCGAACATTAAGACAGCCCCCAAAAAAGCCCACCCTTCACTGCTTCCTAGTGTATTAGCTGGAAAAAAGAAGCGGCGCAACAAACTTCCCAGCAACTCGTCTGTCTGTATTTTCCTCTTCATCTCCTCAACTGCCATTTATCTTACAATTATGATCCATAAGAAGACAACACACAGTCATAAGTGACGTAGTAGGTACTTGCGTTTCTCGTCACGGCGCTCCCCTAAATCGGCTCATTGTCCGCGCGCGTGTGGCTCTGATCCAAATCCGATACTCGTCATTGTCTTTAAACTTACGATATATCGCACAAGTGTGATTTCATTTATAGTTTTTTCTAGAAAATGCTTTTATGTTCATGTTGTAATGTAGGAGCTATTCTTAGTTAGAAGCGCAAAGGTTCCGGGTTCGATTCCCGGGTTTGGCAATGGGTTATTGAGTTATTATTGTTAGCAAATTCCCAGTAATAACCCGGAATTTGGAATTGTGCCCGGTAGATGGCAATAGGCTCCCCATTTGGGACTTAATAACAGCATTGGTGAAATGTGGGTGTAGGTACAACTGTGTAGGATTTCCGGGATCGGGGTAAGGGTTATTTAAATTTGAAATATTACAAAACACTCATTAGCAGCCCGCAGCTCACCATGTATTTACATGGGACTTAATAACAGCATTGGTAAAATTTGGATGTATAACTGTGTAGACCTCTGCCAACCCCTTCAGGGAATATAGGCGTGTAAGTACTCCATGGCATATGAATCTACATGATAGAATTTCCAAGTTCTAAGTAAGTGCCATTTTGTAACAGACTGAGCTTCTCAGCTACTTTGGTTTATTAAACAAAGCATTGGTAGGAAGGATTCCCCGAAGATAATATCGAAATCATATTCTACCCGAAAAAATACATACGAAAATCCATAAAACATCAGCTCGAAAAGTTTGTGAAAAAGCCGAGACATGTGCGGCCGACATGTTGTTGGCCGACAGTTTCTTGGCAAGAGAGGGTTTAATTACAATCTGGCGGCCACTCGGGACCACAAACATCCTGGACATATAGGACACTTGGCAACCGCTTGCCGAAAAAAAGTAAAATTGTCTCAGTAATTGCGATGTGAATTTGTGAATAGAACGTTTTGTGGTCCCTAGCCTTTTTAGTGGGATGAATTGGCAAGCCGAATTCGGGTAGTTTAAAAGGATTGTACTGTCGGTCAAGTTGTTGGTAAACGTGGACTATATGGAGGTTAAATATTTAACTAATACTAGAATATAAAAGATGAAGTAGGCTATTTGGAATTACTCTTTAAAATTGTGAAATAAAATAACATAGTATCACGCCTGTATTCCCCGAAAGGGTAGGCAGCGGTGCACATAGTTGTACACGCACATTTCACCGATGTTGTTATTAGGTCCTTTGTAATACGTGGTGAGCCTATTGCCATCTACCGGGCACAATTCCAAGCTACGGGCTGTTATTGAGAATTTCCTAACAGGAACACTCAATAACGCTTTGCCCGACCCGGGGATCGAACCCAGGACCTCAAACTGAGCAGTCGCGCTTGGGACCACTAGACCAGCTAGTCAGTTAAATGTTTGTTATTAGGTATAAAAAATTATGTACCCCGAGATATTAGAACTTGAACCGCCATGCACAAATTTGAGGAATAAGACGTTTAAAATTCTTAGGGAGACTGTCTCGTTGGTTTAGTGGTCCCAAACGCGACTGCTAAGGACTTAGGTTCGGTACCCGGGTTGACAAAAGTGTTGAGTTTTTCTATTTCCAAATATATGATAATTTCTTTGTCGGTTTTCTCAGTGTTTGGAATTGTGCCCGGTAGATGACAATAGGGCCACCTGGAACTTAATAACAGTATTGGTGGAATGTGGGAGTACAACTGTGTACACCTCTGCCTACCCCTTCGGGGAGTACAGGCGTGATACTGTATATATGTATGTTGAGATAGTTTATTTATTTATTATAAATTTTTATTGTGGTTTTTTATTGGTATTATTAAAAAGGGTATTAAGTTCATGTGCCATAGATTACTTATTGCTTCTACTACTATATAGAACGTTGTTACAATTTTATTAGTGCACAGAACTAGATTTAAAAAAAAAAATATTTATATGTTATGCCTGTGGTCCAAGAATTAATTTGTCATAATATAGTCTGTCTTATTAACAACATTCTTAAGTAGCCTCTATGCGCAATGGATAGTTTACCTGCTACGAAAGTGTAGCTAGCGTAGTGATGCGAGCTACGGCGTAGCAACTCAAAAAAATGATTGAGGTCTAATCCTACGGAAAATGGTCAACACACATTAGTGGTACAGGAGGGCTAATCGAATTTAATCTAGACTAATGAGGCAGTTACACAAATATTCCTTATAAACATAACGTTTCGGAAGTAAGCTTAGTTGCGTCACTATAAAATAACACACAAAACTATATATATTTATTTTAAACATGCCTATAAAACAGCCTTCACTAAAACAAAATTATAAGAATCAACAACAAACTGATGCAAGACGTGGCGCTTTTCAAAACTGAATTATGAACCGAATTTGCTGCTACCAATGTTAAACCTACTTTACGTCGTTCACATAAAGTTATAAATCGTTTAGCAGAGACTAGTTTTTGAATAGGATTTTCCGGGCTTTGTTTGGTACTCAGTTAAGGACAGATGACTCACGTACATTTCCTCACATGTATTCGCGACAAACACACAGTTTTATATGATAGTTTATATGTTCAGTAGTTAGAAATGCTCAAAGGATGATAATATATCACCACGCCAGTATTCCAAGCAAGGGTAGGCACAGGTGTATAATGAGTGGTTTAAACTGTTACACTAGGTTGTTCGTCAACTATACGAAAAGAAGATGTCCGAAAGTTTTACCTTGGCATATAATAGCATCACGCCTGTATTCTACGACGGGGTAGGTACAGGTTTACGCTGTTGTACCCACATTTCAACGATACATCACTCACTTCGAAAAGTGATGCGTGCGTGCCTTGGTTTCCAACTTGCGACCTTTGATTTGTCAATCCAACAACATACCACTAGGCTTTCACTGCTTAAGATATCTACCGTATACTAAAAGGAATTATCTAGTAAAAAAAATCTCTGAATCGCTTGATGATTGAAGGTCACAAGCAGACTGATGCAATGAACTTGCCCCGATATTGGAAATATTTAAAAGTATTTATTGCGCGTTAATTCTTTTTCAAAGTCAAACTATTATTTGCTATCCACAATGGTGTTTATAGATGGTCAGGAAAATAATATAGTACATCGTGGACCCCGTTGGGCACGCAAACATTAGGAGAGAGGAAGAACATTGGTAAGTAATTCTTTTTATTTTTTATTTATTAAAATATCTAGATAAATAAATGATATATTATATACTAGTTGTGCCAGCGATTCCGTCCGCGTTGATGTCGTAAATTAACACCATGTCGTGTATGAACACAAGTCATAATTAACAAATGTTCGACGTGATTCTTTAAATTGGTATAACATTTTAAACAAACACTAAATGTTAAGTGAAGCTTACCACAATATTATTGAACAAAGTATTACTGAACCACACCTAGATCGGATAAGCCGTTTCTGAGATTAGCGTGCACAAACGCACAGACAAACAGACAAAAATTCTAACAATCATTGTTTTGAGTGCTATTTGCATTGATAAAGGTCCCAATAATATTTTTCTCATATATCTTCCATGTACAGACAGCGATCCGTTACATTTTTATTATATGTATTGATGATGTAGTAGAATACCTAATTGGTATTCTTAATTTAATATTTATTGGAAGTATAGTTTTTAATATTTATTTTTATTATTTTTTATTATAATTATGTACTCACTTAATTATAGTTTTAATTTTTACATATAAGTTTTAGTATATAGTAATAAATTAAGCTCTCTCAACCCGCTCCATAAACTTAGAATTGAATTGGATAACTAAAATGCATTCTGGGTGAAGTGCAAAAGGCGTTACCGGTATCAGCAGGCTCACTCAACATGCAAAGTACGCGTCGCCTCCTCAAGACGGCACTAGGGATGGGAAAGGGAGAAGATTTGACAACTGGATTTTAATTCGAGTAAGTCGAGATATTGTCAATGTCGGATAACATTGTTCTTAGAATTTTTTATTCTTCTTTTGGATATTCAAATATATTTTTTTAACTCGAATTTACCCCTAGATAGGGTAAACTGATTTAGGTAAAATTAAGCCTAAATGTATTGTTCTCAAACATAGCCTGATTTAAGCAGTGCTTCGATCGTATATTATATATTTTTAAAGTTTTTATTAATTCACAAATCTATCTACAAACACTATTCAATAATTCATTGTAAATTAAGAATTGGACAATAAATGAAAAAACCCTTCACCGATCAGCTAAGGTTAAGAAACGCAAGTCTATCTGTCTAACCTTTTTTAACCGACTTCAAAAAAAGAGGTTCTGTATTCGACCCGTATGTATGTACGTCCACGATTTTCTCAAAAACTACTTATCCGATTTGGATGGGGTTTCCATTACATAAATTTATAATATATTAGGGTCTGATGAAGATCTTTGGAGATAGACAATGGAACTCTTCAATAATTAACAGCGCGAATTTGTGACCCGCGATTGCTGCGGTCGTAAGTCTATGTATTGTTTTTACCATTCCATTGAAGGCGGGTCTTTTTTCATTAAGAATAAAAATTATTATTGTCCTACAGTAGGACAAATTTCTCCCTCTCCCTTTTCTTCCACACACTTCTGTCCCAACAACACTAATTAGAACTTAAGATTTATCAAAAAACTTTTCATTCAAATTACTACACAATTTAAGAGACGGTATCTAAAACCTGACCACCGTGTCCCATCACTATCATCCTTAACATATTACGGATCGTTCGCTGCAGACGCAACACTACTCTGGATTTTTCCGCACCGCCTTGTGTTTGTGTAACTTAACCTGATTTACAAGTAAATTGAAACATTATGAAACGATATGACTTGTAAATTTTCGACGCGAATTCTCTATACGTATTTTAGAAAAGCAATTTACTTTTAACACAATGAAGATGTGTAGGTATGAAATGACTGCATAAAGTGGGGTACTGGATTGTTTCATTTTGCTGCAGTTGTATGTCATAGCATCAAGCCTGTATATATGTAGACAGGTACACACCAGTAGTTGTTAGCCAATATTCACCAATGTGTTATTAAGTTCAATGGGGGTGAGCCTATTGTCATAACATAGGCTCGTGCTAGCTAACATGTGGCCAAGACATTTTATACATTTATCAATAGATACATTTATTTTATATATGTATTCAATTTTAGATTTGTATAGAATCTATAAATAATGTGATACAGAGAGACGTGTTGCTGGTAAGTTTGTTGCGCCGCTTCTTCTTCCCGGCTAAAACACTAGGAAGCGGTGAAGGGTGGGCTTTTTTGGGGGCTGTCTTAATGTTAGACCTTTAAAAAGCCTCGCAAATTTTTAGCCTAATTTGAATAAAGAGATTTTGATTTTAATTAACCTTTTTTTCCTAACACAGTTTGCCTGATACGGGAATTAATCCTAGGGCCTTATGCTCGGCAGTCGCCCTTGCGATTGTTTGATTCGAACAATGAGGAAGTTATACTCTCGGTGTGAATAAACCTTATGCAACAACCACTTTTCTTGGCACCATTACACGCGCTTTAGCATAAACACATCCAATGTTTTACCATTTTATTGAGCAATAACCGCGGAGATAATCTATCATCTCCGCAGTTAAAATCCTTTCGAACGACACACGTTACATTGTCGGTTTACGATCGCCGGCTATCTGAGTACGTCTAAGTGTTACGTTAATGTATACGTTGGTGTATAAAGCGACATTGTAAGCTATATATCACGAAGTTTAGCGATAAAGGTGTACGACATACTGTTGGGAAGTTATGGGAACATAATGTGGGTGAAGAATAATATTAGCACGCATGTTTTTTTTTTTATTTCACGCCGATTTGTTTACTACATTTTTTTTTTTTTAATTTAACTAACCTGTGTTAGCTGGGACAATGTAAGGATTCTAACGACGCCCCATACACCTAAATCTGTTCACGTGTTCTGAAGTTATGTTGTGGTAATAAACTCACAAACATACATAAACCCTAAAAACATAACTTACCTTATTTGGGAAGTCGTGTAAAAAATAAAATAAACAGCCCATATCTGTCCCCCTGCAGAGCAAGGGCCTCTTCTCATATAGAGAGATTATAGTATAATATTAATTTACTGTCTCAAAAAGTTAATAATAATACTAGTCCTACAAAGCTACAAAGAGTATTTGCGCCTCCTAGATAAATATTCCAGGCGCTATTTATCCGGGAGGCGCAGGTTCGAATCTTGTTCACGACCGGATTTTTCTTTCCACGATAATTTATAACGTTAGAATTCGTTACGCGTGCGTTAATGCGTTTAAAAGATTTATACAAAAAAAACCATCATATCACAATAAATAATCAGCACTACAATCAGTGCAGTTCTGAAGTGTTAATTGACTTCTGTCGCTGACTGTACCTACATCTAAATAATCCAACAAAATATAAAATATAATATATATGTACATGACTAAAAATAGCTCAAACTATGCTCTCGTTTTTCCACAATCTGTGTCACCAAAGTTACACGTTCAACCGCGCTCGTCATAAAACTGTATCGGAACAACGCCCAACTTCGGACAAAGCGACGTGATAAACATGTGAGGTCTTACAGAGCAAATAAACAGTTACATACATTTAAAGCATCACGCCTGTATTTTAAGGGTTCGACAGAAGTGTACTGTCTTTCAGAGGTATGATATCCCTATTAAAAACAAATAATTGCCTGACCTAGAATAAGAACCCAAGGCCTCTCAACAACCCAGTTTAGCATCAAGAAGAGCTATGAAGCTTATAAAAAAAATACACTATTGAAGGATTGAGTACAGTTAAAAGCGTACATTTCAAAGTAGAAAAAAATTGGTAATCTAAGACCTCATACCTTATAACTGGAGATTGTCGATTCCAAAATACCTGAAGTTTTTTTTGGACGTGGTCTCTTGCTGTTATTCCGCAGGGATAAACGTAGGGATGCACTAAAAAAAATTACTAAGGCGAGGCAATTTGATACTCCCAGCCAGAGTAGACTATTATTAATTACCTGCTGACAACACTGAAATATGTATATATAAAAATGAAACTGGAATTTAGAACGGCTGAACCGACATCGCTATTTTTTAAAAATTTATATTCCTAATAGGGCTTCTAGGGAAAAAAAATATGAAAAGTTGTCTGTAAAATGATTTTTTATTTTAACTTTTTGTATGATGGTTCAGTGATAAATTAAAACGTGGTGAAGTATTAAGTATAATACAATATTTAAAATTCCATTATAAAAATCTGAAGTAGCTATTACCTCTATATTTTATCATAGGAATATTCTTCTTAAATATCAGCAGAACAAAATGAAACAATGCTTGTGGCAAGCACCTGCCAAGTCTACCGTTGTGAGCCTACAGTGGGGGATATTGACAGTTTCTTGGCATGCTCCGATTTAATTACGAACTACTTTTTGCAGGCCGCCGCGGTTCCAGCCCAGCGCCAAACTGTTAGGGCGAATAGTGATGCGAAATGTCTACGGGAACGCTGCGTTTCACGAAATAATATTATAGTGTTTCAAAATAAAAATACGTATATGAAGTAACTATCAGGTTTTTAGGTAAAATATCCGGTTATATGTAATGCAAAGTTCAGTGCGTCTTTTTTGGGATCACATTATTTTCTTAAAAAAAAAGGGTTTATTCTATATCTGCTTGAAGTGCGCCTTCTAAGTCTACTGCTGCGAGTCTAAGTGCCCCGATATTGACGGTTACTTGGCGCGTTCCAATTTAATTTCGAAATACTCTTTATATGCCGCTGCGGCACAACCCTACGGTGTAAGAGCATCCATTGACTGTGATGACGTGCGTTGATAAAAAATATCGCAAAAAAAAAGTAAATTAAAATTTATATAAAAATATTATCCCAATGTGTTGCAAATAATGTAAGGTTTTCTTTTTAGTTTTGTTTTCTTGCATTGTTTTAAACCCTTACCTTGTTACATAATACTAATTATTATGATCTATTTCTACAGTAGAAGGTGTAAGGTAGGTTTGGGAAACATATTTCCAGGTGCCCAGTGTCACAAAACATAACCGTTACAAACATATTGGATCCTAAATAATTTTCGCCCGCGTCGTCACCGCCCGCAACATCCTCCCGTAAATTCCCCAACTTTCCTGGCACAACCAAATCGCTGTCGCGAATGTTTTCATGCACTGTAATTCATCCAACCATTGTCTCTATTTGTACAACCGGTCGTGCAACTGTTGCTGTCTACAACAATTGTTTTATTGGCAGTCGCTTTATGAGTTCCGCTTCTATTTAAATCGTTGAATGAATTAAGCGGTTTGTCGATTGTTCGATTGATATGTAGATGAAGTTGGTTATAATATTTTATGAAGTGTTTGGCTTCCCCGTCGTTGCAGACATTTTATTGTTATAATTGAGAATCTTACACCCGCCGGAGATAAATATATATTTTATCGTTAAATATCTTCATATCGATAAGTAACTGCCTCGTTGGTCTAGTGGTCCCAAGTGCGACTGCTGAGTATGAGGACTCGGGTTCGATTCCCGGGTCGGACAAACTGTTATTGGGTTTTTCTATTTGGATTTACCCCTTTGGGGAATATAGGCGTGATGTGTGTAAGTATTCCAGATACCGAGCGACCGACATTACTTTCGGTGTAGGCGAAAGACACACCGTCCGATTTTCTTAAATTACTGTATATGTTTAGTGTGTGATATCTATAACTATAAGATTTTTGCGCAAATACTGGGATATAAAATATTATATCTAGAATTTACATTGCTACTTTCATAATAATATAGGAAAATGTGGGAATTGACGTTGGATGTTTGTGAATTTGTATTTGTAGACGCATTTATAATACAATTATAGAGGACTTAATAAGACTTAAACAGGTAACTTAGAAAAGAAACTCATGACCATCTTGTGTATTTAATTTAAACTACCGGTAAGCCGCTGTCATACGTACGTGCCTTGGGCTTAAACCTGAAACTTTTAATTCAAGATAAATCTTTGAAAAGCATTAACGCATGCTTAGCAAACTCTAAAGTTATTATATTAAATGGAAAAAAGAATACGGTCGCGAACAGGATTCGAACCTGCGCCTCCCGGATGAATACTCCAGGCGCTCTGACCACTAAGCCATCTCGACCTCTGCTCACCACCGCGAATTATTCTTCCATATTGTAACACGTCTTATGGCGACGGTATAAATAATGCTTTTCAAAGATTTATCTTGAATTATTAAGGTAATTGCATTCTTTACGGCATTGTATTAACTGCAAAGTTAGTCATGGCGGTTCGGTCACCAGTATAGGGACTGAATTGATTGCAATAACGTCGCCATAAGACGTGTTACAATATGGAAGAAGAATTCGCGGTGGTGAGCAGAGGTCGAGATGGCTTAGTGGTCAGAGCGCCTGGAGTATTCATCCGGGAGGCGCAGGTTCGAATCCTGTTCGCGACCGTATTCTTTTTCCATTTAATATAATAACTGAAACTTTTAACTTACCTTCTCAACGGCCAATCCACTAGGATATCTTCATCACCCCCTGCCCTTATCCGAATCTATTTGAGGTCGGCGCAGCATATAGCTATCTGACTTGCTACTAAAGTTTCGGTTATGTTTTATGACCGGTCGACTGCCTGGTCAACCCTCATTGGGAATGCTGTTTTTGGTGGTAACCGCCACCGATATGGTCTCCTTCTATCTAGGAATGACAATTCCAAATGTTATCCACGCGCCAGATTCTAATATTTTCCTACTATCACACTTCACTAACAGGGTCACTAGACTATCACTGCTAAGAATTCTTGGTCAAAATGCCACATAGAAAATAAAAACTCCTCCAGTTTTTCGGTCACGGCGGCCTATCTCCAAAGAGATTAACCAAGTACGCAGGAGATATTATAGTGCACAAGTGTATGCACAAACACAAGTGCACGAAGTGCATAAATGAAAATACTATTTTTACATAATATCAATCAACATTTATTAATATTCAACATAACAATATTTATTGACTGCCTCGTTGGTCTAGTTGTCGCAAGCGCGGCCGCTGAGCGTGAGGTCCTGGGTTCAATTCCCAGGTCGGGCAATTTGTTATTGAATTTTTCTGTTAGGAAATTCTCAGTAGCAGCCCGGAGTCAGGAAGATGGTGGTGTGACACCCCCGTGCTCCGGAGAGCACGTAAATCTTTCGGTCCTGCGCCTGATCTCTCTCTGGTCGTGTCGGATTTCCGTCCCATCGGAATATGAGAGTGAAGGAAGAGGGAGTGCACATGTCTTTGCGCATACACTTGTGCACTATAATATCTCCTGCGTACTTGGCTAATCTCCGTAGAGATAGGCCGCCGTGACCAAAATACGGTCGGAAGGAGTATTTATTATTAATCAACAAACCTAAACTTGATGTTGCAGAAAAAGTATTTAATGCGAAACATGCATGAGCTTGTTTAACTGAGCATAAGCGGTCCAAATTGGGATAATTGTTGACAGGGCTGCTCTCATCCCTTCGTTGAACGTCCTGAGGCGTTTTCTTTTTTCGTTTTTATTGTGGTAAGAGTTGAAAATCCCAATTCACATAAATAACTGTTTAAGTGGATATTTTTCTTCCATCTGTCTACTTAATTTTAAGAGATAACCTTATTTTTCCGAGACACTCTTACCAATGACCACGGTACACTAATGTGCCGCGGCACACACTTTGCGGAACACTGTTCTAAACAACGATATTAATAGCCGATGTCCTCCCGCCGGTCTCATTAAACTATACGATAAATAGTTGGTTTCACACACAATCGGTTGCCGCTCAGTCACCGATGTAGATGGTTTTCGGGATTAATTGCTTGTCCAACTAGTGTAATGGTTGCTGCAACCAGCTACTACGATTGATGTGTATGTAGTGTTGGGATAAATACTGGTTGTGTTAGATAAGCGGTTTGGATTAACTGTTAAATGTTCGGTTCGTTTTGTCGTATGTTTTGCTGTGGTGTGGGTTTGAAGTTGTAGCGTAGCTGTATTATTTTATATAAGATTTAGATATAAATATTGTATGTCAATAAAACTTATATTTATTAATAAGTTAAATATTGTATTGTCCGGACGAACGATCCTATTTTATTAGTAGATAGTTTTATGGTACTTCGTCGTGCGCCGGCGGCGACAGCAACCGCGCGTTCGCGCATTCGTTTCGGCTCATTAGTCATTTCTATGACGCTCGACGCCGAGTGCATGTCGCTTGCGCCTCCGCCGGTGGTTTACGAATACCCAACGTAGCTATGAAAAATTATTTAAGTTGTCTGTCGCTTGAAAACTGTGCCTATAAACTGTTACTTCTATCTCTTCCTTTCTCCTTCTAAAATACTGTTAGTGATTGTAAGCTGTGAACTATCTTTCTTCAATTTCTTCAATAAACTATTACTTCTGTGAGTTGTGCTTTCTTCATTATTCCAACACTACACTACAAAGTCTTGCGCTTGTGTGAACTGATTCAAATGTGTTGCGTCTTCCAGTAAGGTAGCTAGTCTTACTTAGCGTAGGTAGACGTTCTGTCGTTAGTGAATAGAGAATGTATATGCGCTGGTCTCGAGTTAGCGCATGCAATGACTTAGAGGTTAAGATAAATTAAGTAAATTTTTATATAGTTTTGAATTATGAAATGATAAGGTTTCTTATGAAGATTTTTACTTGTTTGTTGTGTTCGAAACGTCAGGAAAAACAAAAAAACCAATAATACACGCGATTAATCCGGTTAAAAGTTGTTTTATTATGAAGATTTTTACGTTGGTTATTAAATATACATGGGACTTTTCACTTATAGATTTTTATAGATGTTATTGTATCAAGTAATCGTTTCACATTCCATCTGCCAGTTACTTAAATTTTTGAGGCCGACTTTTCAAACGTCAAATTATAAAATACATATGTTATCTCGTTTTGATGGTAAAGCTTACAAAACTTAATTATTCTTCTGATAAAATTTATAGTTGACATTAACACATACATATTATAAAAAAATTAAAGACGAAAGGCTTTACGTGTTCAAGGTAGAATTAAATAAAAAAAAAAAGAATGTCTGAGACTGATATAGCTTCCCTGAGCTTAACTGTACAGTCACGAGCACAATATACACAAATTTAAACACAAACTTTTGAAAACTCACCGACAATATTTTCTAGCGTGTATAACTAAGATAATTAGGTATGTAACACAGATAGACGAACTATTCCTTCTACATATAGACATACAATTAATACTACTACATTTATTATTCAGATAACTATTTATGTGGAGTTTAAATTGTGCAAATGTATACATGTTTGTGATCGTGACTGTACCATTGTATTGATATCATAAAATACTAACAGTCTGGTAGAACATTTACTAGTGAAATATATTACATTGTCGGTTTACTATTAGGTGTAAACAGTCTGTGTGGTGGTGTTATGGTACCTATAAACTAATGTGTACCTACGTTTACTAGAACTATTGTAATATATAGTAATATCTTAGGTTTGCGCGATTACTACACATTATAATAAAACAACTTTTAACCGGATTAATCGCGTGTATTATTGGTTTTTTGTTTTTCCTGACGTTTCGAACACTTTGCAGCGTTCGTGGTCGCAGGAGGACTCCGTCAACAGTCCTCCTGCGACGAACGCAGTTCAATTATAATATTGTAATAGAGTCACTATAAAAAAAAAAACATTTTCGACGTACTTAACCGAATACAATATATTATAGTGTTTTCGGTTAAGTACGTCGAAAATGTATTTTATTTTGTTTATTGAAACATATTCGAATCGTCTGTCTCGTGAGTGACTCTCAGATCCATACACAGAGTCTGAACAATACGATCAGTTAGCTGGATGGCAATCAGTGAGAAAAGTCTAAAGTCCAAAAAGGTCAGGTGCGTACTACACACAACCAGCGCGCGTGTATGACCAGATGTATAAACGTGGACGAAGCAGAAGGCATATGTGAAGATCGTAGCAGGTGGCGGTGTCTAGTTTCTGTCTATCCCCATGGGAATAAGGCGGGAGTTTATGTGCGTTTTGATGTAAATAAAAAATCCTTTATTCATTACCCAATATGTAATTAAGATAAAAAAATATTAACAGTAGTATCTCGTAACAAATTAAAGGAGATTTTTTCTTGAAAAATATATTCTCATTAGCCATTGCTATCACGCAACGATATCACGGCCAACTTTAATTAAATATAGTCGTTAATAATATTTATAACACCAGACGGTAGGTAAGTCTTGCATTTTTATGAGTTTTTAAAAGATAGCTAGCAGGGATTATAAGAACTGTAGACTCAATAAATATGACCCAAGTTGTGTTGGTAATTAAGCGTTTGTACGTGTTATTTAACTTTATTTAAGTTTGTTTAAAAATATGATCACTAAAGAGTGAATAAAAAAGTTTAATGAGGATTAAATATTAATTAATTAATACTTTATGCACCACTTAATATCGTACAGAGGCGGACTTAATGCAGCATTTTCTACCTGTCAACCTTAGAGTGATGCATAGATAACATGGCGGATGCATTCGAAGATTTTTAATTAGGAGACACTAATTAAAGCAAAATATGCATATATACTAAGGGATAGCAAAATATTATTCAATATAAATACATACTAATACTACTTAATTAAGTTGGAATATATATACATACATATATGTACTTACATATACATAAAAATAAAATAATAAAACTCAGTGATGAGATGCCTCTGTCAATTTCCTCTGAAGATGTCTGCGAACTTTGATTTTAAAGGAATAGCGACTTTTGGCCAGCCTGATATCCTTGGGAGGCGCATTCCATAAGCGGCCACATGTTGGTGTTGACCACGATTACCAGGGCGCTAGGAATTAAAAGAGATCGTTAACATCGCGGCGCACGCCAGCGAATAAGAGTATGGACTGAACGAAGAAGGAAGAGTGCAGAAAGTAGAATGATGAATGGGACATTGTAAAAGACAGTTAGGCTGCCTCTACACCGGAGCGGGGCGAGGCTGCGGAGCGGTGAGCGAGATAAAAATCCACCAATAAAATTGCATAAAGTCTCCGCTCCTCTTCAGTGAACAGGGAGTTGCGAAATAGTTTAAAAAATCATACAAAACCGGGAAGCGGAGCTAGGACGCGGGGCGACGACGCAGAGCGAGGAAGAAGAGCGGGGAAGTGGAGAGGAGAAACAAGCGCGGGTGGCGCAGGGAACTAAATCATTCGCCCGCCGCCGGCAGCTCAAATGACTCGTCGCGTGCTCGCGGCATAGTTCCGCGTATGAAAAACACAGTCCGCAACTACACTCCGATTACTTTCTCACTCCGCTCCGCTACCTAGCTTCGCGTCTATGGACAAAAACAGTCCCCAACTCCGCTCCGCAGCCTCTCCCCGCTCTGGTGGACAGGCAGCCTTATACTAACTATGAACCTAAGCCGCAATCAAATTGCGCACGTTCTCAGAACAGACGAGCAGGCATGAAGAGGTTAGTCAAATCAGTCTCTGCCTACCGCAACGGGAGTCAGGCGTGATTATATGTATTTATATATTCCCAAGCTTTAACTAAATAATAAGCCCACAACAGATAAGACACAGAAACTAGTAACTGTGTAATACGTCGTTTTACCGGTAATTATCGGCGCTACTTCTGAACTGTCGTTAGGTAATTCCGTAGCGCCTACCTGTCCCGGCTCTCAGCGCGTACGCTCAATTTCTACACTACATTATACAGGGAAAACTAATGGTACTAGGAGAACACGATCCATTTTCACATGGAAACGAGTGATCGAGTGATGGACTGATGGTGGTAGGGCACAGTTTAAGTGTTTTAATGCGATAGAGTTGTGGCATTATTCGGCCTGCATGTACCTATACTTTTGGGGCTCGTGGCTAAGTAATAACCGCACAGATCGATCGCTAAAGGTGAAGCTGCGATTGGCGAGGTCGGTCTGTGGATGGGTGACCATCATTTCATATCGAGACTCCTCCGTGCCTCTGAGAGTACGTTAGGCCGTCGGCCTCGGTTTGTCTAATTAAAATCTACGACAGCCGTTACGGGTAGTCAGAGGCCTGAAAGTCTAACAACCATATCCAATCATCATACCACAATATATCGTGTTACCCAGTTACTGGGTTGTGGAGGTCAGAAAGGCAGTCGCTTCATGTAAAATACTGGTATTAAGCTGCGTTCAGTTTGGGTGGAACCCGACCTCAATGTAATTGGATAAGGCTAGGCAGAGATTCACTGTTCCCCATTTTCATCGATAAAATCTATCAGTAGTTTTTTTGGTCTCAGTGGACCTTAACCTTTGTGGGTTTAAATTACTGAAAGTTGAGTTAAGTAGTATAATAGTAATCAGTAATCATGTGTGTGATGAGTATAAATAACAGTTGTCACGTAATGTTCGCCTAGGAAAAAAGTCATTATTCTATTATTATATCCTAATAATATAGGTTAATGAATTTTTAGATGTCTTCAACTGATTTCCTGTGTAATCGATTAACCTTCTGGTTCCCTTTTTTTTCTCTCGGATATGCTCATCGATGTACAGAGACTAGGGAATCTCTATACGTTGATGAGCACATCCGAGAAAAATATATATTAAAATGTATACGTGAAACCAGTTCGTTGCAATCTATCTGGCCATTTATTAATTTGTGCAGGAACATCAGACTATATATCCGTCGCCGATCGCGCAAAGTGATCATCTTACAGAAGCTTAGGCGCTGCTCATATGGGCATCTATGGGATATGTTATGAGATGTGAATGCCAAGTGTTTGGTGAAAGCACGCTGTATGCTCTCTACACGTTGGGAGTGTATGGTGTAAAAAGGATTCCAAACAGTGCTCGCGTATTCTAGTTGACTGCGATATGTTAAACCATTTTCAACTTCTAAGCGGACGAATTCGCGGGCAAATGCTAGTAATACAATAAACCTGACTAGAAGTGATAATACGGTGACTCACGACGCGAGATCAGCCCGAGTTTCCACAATAACCCCCAGCTAGGTATTCATTTTAACATAGCCCGGGACAGTTTAAGAATTCGTGCCAAAAGACGTGTATTCGGGACCTTTCAGGTAAGGATTACATTTGGCCGCTGATCAAAGTTTTGAACGCTATTTCCTTTTACAGTTTTGTGGCCTTAAATGCATCGATTCAGCTACTTTTGTGTTAAATTCTAAGGCTTTGTGGTCTACGAAATGTGTGCAGTGGTTGGCTGGCTGCATTGTGTTTGACTTTTTTGCGAAGTTTTTTTATCGAATCACGTATTTGAGATTTTTTATCGAGACTTTTCGTACCACATTGTGTGTGTGCAAGGAAATAAATTTATTTTCTTTCTTATTTTCTTTCATATATTTTTCTAAAACGCTATTTATAGATATTATCATATTACCTGCCTCATAGGTCTAGTGGTTCCAAGCGCGACTACTGAGCATGAGATCTTGGGCTCGATTCCCGAGTCGAGCAAAGTGTTATTGAGGTTTTCTGTTAAGACATTTTCATTAGCAGCTCGGAGTTTGGTATTGCACCCGGTAGATGGCAATAGGCTCACCACGTGAGACTTAATAACAGCTTTCGTGAAACTGTCTACCCCTTTGGGGAATCCAAGTGCGATGCTATGATATTAATAAATTAACAACAGCGGAGATCGCCGGGTAAACGTGGCCAGACGTAAGGAGACGCATAGACAAATATGTTCATAGCGGACACCCATCTCTAGATTGACCGCTCTAAACGTTGCTTAATCTTAAAAAGTAATACCTTTATTTTTTGGAGAAAAATATGGTCTTGTGCAGGATTCGAACCTGCGCCACCCGGAATTGTACTCCAGGCGTTCTGACAACTATGTCGAGATGACTTAGTGGTCAGAGCTCACAACCTTATTTTTATTCCAAAAAACTTTATAACTTTAGAGTTCACTACGCGTTCAATTCTCTAGTTGCTTAATCTTAATGATCGCTTATCGAAGACAGTAATGAGCATCTCAAATGTAGGTAGTATTGAATTAGAGTAACCAATAAAACTGACGGTACCGACTGATTTCCCGTCAACAAACGTGTACGTACTAAGGGTCGTTCGATAAACATAAAACCATTTTACTGACAATGTTATTAGCGCTGTTATTGGCTGTAAAAAGCTACTTGCGAGCCGACAACGGCCTCTCATTTTACAACGCCTTACTTACATGTGAGCCACAAAAAAATTTAGTAACAGAAGTTTAACTCCACATGAATTATAATTTTTATTTAGGGGTTCGTGGCTAAGTAACAGCCGCACATATAGATCGATCGAGGTTAAGCTGTGCTTGCCGCGGTCTGTCTGTAAATGGGTGACCATCATTTCATACCGAGACCCCTTCGTGCCTCGGAGAGCATGTTAACCGTCGGTCCCGGTTTCAAACTAAGATCGATGACAGCCGTTACGGGTAGTCTAGTAGAGGTCTGAAAGTCATACAACGAGATATCGTGTTACCCAGTAACTGGATTGTGGAGGTCGGTTAAGTAGTCGATCTATAGTTACAATATTAAATGGAAAATATGTCTTTGAAAAAGCATGCGTTAATGCTTTTTCAAAGACATATCTTGAATTAGTCGATCTATGTAAAATACTAGTAATAAGCTGCATCCAGTTGGACTGGAAGCCGACCCCAATGTAATTGGGAAACGGCTAGGCAGACATATATCATTTTTATGTATAACCACACCACCTAGGTAGGTACTGTAAAAGCTTTAATTGTTGGAGTAGGTACTTCAACAATTAAATGAATAGGTAAATTAAATGGATAGGTATCCAGGAGGCCCCACCTGTATCCAAACGTTGTCGTCGTGGTGGGGCTTGTGTGTCCCTGTGATCTTTGAAGCTATACTGGTAGAGTCACTCATGCCGGGCAGGTTCACTGTGAGGGGCCAGACTAAGGGATACGAGGCGGAGTCCATCACGGATTGCCGAATGGGGCGGGCTGCCCGTTTAACCGGGCAGTGTCCGCATTTTGCGGCGGGTTCCGTTAAGTTGTGTTGTGCGAATAGCGGTACAGGCTTCATTGCCACTGTCGTCAAATCGTAATCCTGGTGTCGTTCAGGACCGAGGGTCTTGGCTTAATTGCCCGGACCGCGAGGAAGAAAACCTCTATAAATAATCACCCCTAATACCAAGTTCTGGCGCGTGGCAAGGGTATGGATGGCTGAAGGGTTACAACAGTCACTAACGCGCCCCCTTCAGGGTACCAGCGGACCCCCTATTTGGGTTACACCTTACGCTTACCCAGGTACAGGGGGCACTGCCTGGGTGGACCGATTATTTCCCCCATACTCGTGGGAACAGCATGGAAACAAATATAAAAAAAATATTAAAAAATGACGCGTTGATTGTCTCGGAATCGATAGACTCCGTGACAAGTAAAAGAGTGGCAGAGCCATCTGCGGTGAAAAATGTGCCAATTGGCAGAGTGACTAGGTCACGTGAACGCTTCACGCGACTATCTACTCCGGTAGTAGGCGGTGTAGTCGACGATAGTTGCGAGTCAGACTGCTCGCAAATATCGCAAGTCTCACAAGCGTCATCAGCGTCGGTAGTTACACGCACGCGAAAGCGAACACGGCCGACGGGGGCTAGAGAGCTGCCTGGGCCAAAGAAGAAGTCGGTTCAAAGCTTGCCATTAAGAGTGAGCGAGGAACCAGAGGTAACAGCGGTGGAGATTGCCCAACGCAGTTTCTCTTCAAGCAACGTTGAGAGGCTGGAACAACAAAACGCGGATCTTCGTTCACAGGTTGCAATCCTCTCAACGAAACTAGAAAAACTGACGGAGGAACTTTATATCCTTCGACGGCAGGGTGAGGCACAGGTTTCAAACACAGTCATGTCCCCCGTTAAGGAGATGTCTTCATCTTTCTGTGAGGAACTGACACGGTCCATTATGATACAAGTTGGGAATATGGTGAACGCCAGGTTTGAGGCACTGGAGAGCAGACTGCTTCCAGAACAGCGCCTCCGTCCTCCGTTGGCTGCGGATGCTGCAAGTTCTTTGTCTTCGGCTTCTAATGAGCTGCAAGCGGGGTCAGACACGAATGGCAAAAAGAAAGGAAAGGGGAAGGGTAAAAAGACAAAAGGTACAAAGACCTCAATACCTATGGTGGAAGAACTACCCCCAGTGCCATGTCTAGATCCACCCCCTTCAACATCGACAGTTGCGTTGAAATCATGGGCTACGATAGTTGGAGGAAAGAAAGCGCCTTCCATCCCTTCTCAAACCAAGGAAGGAAAGGAGTCCACGTCGTCCTCTGCGGCAAAAGATGGGAAGAAAAAGGGAAAAGAAAAAGGATTACCTGTAGTTCCTGTGGCAGCAGCCATTACGGTCACTGTGTTGGAGAATTCCAATGCCACATATGCGACAGTTATGGCAGCACTAAGGCAACGCATAAAGCTCTCTGAGTTTGGAATCGATACTGTAAGTCAAAAACGGGCCATTACGGGTGGGATGTTACTTGAAATCTCCGGTAACGACTGCAGCTCTAAGGCGGACAGTTTGGCATCTCGTATGCGAGAGGTCCTCGGTGACATGAGTGTTCGTATTGCCCGTCCTATTAAAACCGGGGAGGTGAGGATCTATGACTTAGACGATGCTGTTTCGGCCACAGAGGTAGCAGCTGCCATCGCTGAGGCAGGTGGTTGCTCGACAGACGACGTGAGAGTGGGTGAAATTCGTCGCCAGCCTCGTTCTCTGGGGAGTGTTTGGGTCCGGTGCCCTATCGCAACGATAAAAAAGTTGGCGTTAAGCAAGCGAGTTCGTGTGGGCTGGGCTTCAGCGAGGGTCGAAATATTAGAGGCGCGGCCGCTTTACTGCTACCGATGCTTGGAACATGGTCACGTCCGTCGCCAATGTCCTAGTGCGATCGATCGAGGGGACAGATGTTTCGCTTGTGGTGTGACTGGTCACAAAGCAAGCGAATGCACGGCACGTACCCACCGATGTCCACTATGTACAGATCTCGGTCGGCCGTCCGACCATAGACTGGGGAGCAAAAAGTGCTCTCCCCCTAAAGGAAAAGGAAAGGGCAAACAGGTACGTGCTCTGTCAGTGGGGTCCACACTGGAGCCAGAAAATAGTGGCTCTGCGGAGGCTATGGATGTCTTGCCTTCCCTCCCTTAAAGATATTGCAGTGCAACCTTAACCACTGCCGCAATGCACAGAATCTGTTCTTTCAAACTGTTGCGGAGTGGTCGGTTGCCTTGGCGACTGTGGCAGAGCCATACAATGTTCCGGTCCATCCTCGGTGGTTCGGCGATAGAACTGGCTCCGTTGCCATTTACTGGAGTGGTGGAAAGGGCGACCCACACTGTTCCTTCCTCGAACGGGGGGACGGATTCATCGCGATAGAGTGGGGCTCTCTGGCCATAGTGGGGTGCTATGTCTCTCCCAATATCTCCCTTGCCGAGTACGAGAGATACCTGGACGGAGTGGCAAGTTGCATTCGTTCTGCTTGCTTACCACGTCCTGTGTTAGTCTTGGGCGATTTTAACGCGCACTCAAGACTATGGGGAAACCGTCGGGATAGGCCCAGGGGAGATACTTTACAGAGCTGGGCAGCCGAGCTCGACCTGCAACTTCTTAATCGAGGATCTGTGCCCACATGTGTTCGGTGGCAGGGAGAGTCGGTTGTTGACTTGTCTTGGGCCAGTCTTCCTGCTTCCCGCATGGTATCAGGATGGAGAGTTGCGGAGGAGGTAGTCACTCTATCTGACCATCGCCATATTATTCTCGAAGTGGCCCTCCGGTCTCCTGAGCGTCTCGAACGTCCGACCAATGGCACTCTACAGCGACGTTGGTCACTCAAAAAGCTTGACAGAGATTTGCTCGTCGCAGCTGCCAACGTCGCAGCGTGGCCAGAGAGTTCGAACTCCGAAGTAGTAGTCTTGCCCGATCCGGAGATTGAGGCAACTTGGTTTCGCGAGATTATGACATCGATTTGTGACGCCTCAATGCCGCGGGCTAGATCCGCCATGCGGAAGGCAGTGTATTGGTGGTCAGATGATCTTGCGCAACTGCGCAGGAGCTGCTTGAGATCTCGACGCCGCTACACTCGGACCCGACGTCGACGTCGAGCCACAGCCGAGGAGACAGCCGAAGCTTATGTGTTATACCGGGCGGCTACAAAGGCGTTTCAATTGGCCATTGCGAACGCTAAATCTCAGGCCTGGACTGAACTCCTCGAGGGACTGGATAGGGATCCGTGGGGGAGACCATACAGGATAGTAATGGGTAAACTACGTCCTTGGGTCCCACCTCTCACGGAAACCCTTGACCCGGACTTGTTGGGCAGAGTTGTCAACACTCTCTTCAGTGCCCCCAGTGACTTTGACCGATTGGTCGGATGAGCTCGAAGTAACAGGTGGAGAGTTAGACCGAGCCGTTTGTCGTCTGAGAGCTCGCAACACAGCGCCTGGGCCTGATGGAGTTCCGGGTCAAGCATGGGTGCTAGCTTTGGCTGCTCTGGGGGACAGACTGAGGTGCCTATTTACTAGTTGTCTCCGTCAGAGCGTGTTCCCTTCCAGTTGGAAAGAGGCCGGATTAGTTCTCATAAGAAAGGAAGGCAGGGCCGCGGACTCTCCCTCCGCGTACCGTCCCATATGCCTGCTCGATGAGGCATCTAAGTTATTCGAGAGAATAATTGCCGTACGTCTCGTCGAGCACCTGTCGCGGATTGGTCCCGACCTTTCCGACAGTCAGTATGGCTTCCGGCAGCGGCGTTCCACAGTAGACGCTATCCTTCGCGTCCGCTCGCTGTCGGAGGAGACGGTCTCCCGGGGTGGAGTGGTGTTGGCGATAAGCCTAGACATCGTCAACGCTTTTAACTCTCTGCCCTGGGGTGCTATTAGGGAGTCACTTGTACACCATCGAGTGCCTACTTATCTACAGGGCATTGTCGGGGCATATCTGTATGACAGGTATATTCGGTATGTGGGTAGAGATGGTTGCATTCATCGTAGGGAGATAAGATGCGGGGTTCCACAGGGATCAGTGCTGGGTCCTCTTTTGTGGAACCTTGCATACGACGCGGTTCTGCGTGTCGATCTCCCCGCTGGCGTCAGTGTCGTTTGTTATGCTGATGACACATTAGTACTGGCCAGCGGGGACAGCTTTGAAGATACTATCCGGCTTGCTGAGCTCGGTGTGGCAAAAGTCGTGGCTGAAATCCAAGGACTGGGTCTGCAAATAGCGCCTCACAAAACGGAGGCTCTATGGTTCCACAAACGGCAGCGTGGTAGGGAATCACCCAGTTTGTCGGTTCGCGTTGGTGATGCGCAAGTCCAGGTAGGCCGATATATGAAATACCTTGGCATTACGCTGGACAGTCACTGGGGTTTCGAAGAGCACTTCAACCGCCTTGTTCCCCGGATCGAAAGGGTAGTAGGTGCGCTGCATGGAGTACTACCCAATCTCGGGGGACCTCGAGAGGAAGTTCGCCGCCTCTACGCTGATGTCGTGCGATCCATGGCTCTATACGGGGCACCCGTATGGTCACACCGACTTTCAGGCGTCCAGCGTTTAAGAGCTAAATTTAACAGCTTGCAACGCAAAATAGCCATCAGGATTGCACGAGGATACAGGACAGTATCCTTTGAGGCGGCAACTATCCTGGCGCGCTTCCCACCCTTAGACATTTTGGCGGAAATGGACGCAAGGGTCTATGACCGAATCCGCAATTTCCGCCAAAATGGCGCAAGCGTGCCTCTCAGGGCGTTTGAGGTACTTAGGCGGCAAGAGCGGCGACACGCACTCGAACAGTGGCGCGAGCGGCTCCAGGAGCCGCGGTATGCACACAAGCGCGTTGTCGAGGCCGTTCTGCCGTGTTTCGAGTCCTGGTTAAGGAGAGGTGAGCGCATTACCTATCGTCTTGCTCAGGTATTTACCGGACACGGTTGCTTCGGTGAATACCTGAGTAGGATTGGACGTGAAGCCACGGCTAATTGCCACCATTGTGAAGGTGACCACGATACCGCACAGCACACGCTCGAAGAGTGCCCTGCATGGGACTCTGAGCAGCGGATCCTGGTTAACCAGATCGGGCAGGATTTGTCTTTGCCGACAGTAGTGTCAGCTATGCTGGCAGAGCCGACATCATGGAGGGTTGTAGCCTCCTTCTGTGAATCGGTTATGCTCCAGAAGGAGGCCGCAGAGCGGGATCGGGAGAACGCCGATCCGGCTCGGAGACGAAGTCGACGGAGAGCTAACCGTCTCGGCGCTCATCCCAGATAGGATAAAAAGCCGCAACCCCACCATTACTGGTAGGGGAAAAGAAGGGTCATCGACTCTGAATAGACCCTCCAGTGTGTGTTCCTGTACACCGCGACGATTTTGGGAGGCTAACGGTTTCGCCCGTGGAGTGCCATAGGCATAGCACAGAGTGGGCACTGGTTTGATCCACCCGAGTTAACGGTGCCCTCTCTTATGTGCTGCGACGGCCGTGTGGTTTTTTTTTTTTTTTAGGTATCCAGGAGGATTTTTTCGGTACGCTTATAAGAATTCCTTAATTTCTCGGTGTAGTGGTGTGTAGTGTACATACATACAGATGTAAATGATGAAAATGTAATAATATAACATAACGGAAAATGAAATTATGAAACATGGTCAGAAAGTGTATCTGTATACACCTTCTGAACATGTTTCCAGTTTGGTGGTTTTTGTGCTATCTAAACAAATAAAATTGTTTGTTCACCGTACACAGTTTGCGAATTACCAAATATACGTCAAAGACGTGTTCCGGTCGAACTAATTCAAAAGGAAGTGGGGTCAATTCGTTGCCCAATTTCTTAGTAGAGTGCGTAATAAAATTATACCTGATACGTAAAAAGTAGTAAAAGTTTATTGCTAGTACCTGTCGTAAGAAGTAAACAAAGAACCTTTGATTCCGTCTACTATAAGTCTTCTGTTTGACTCAGGTATTTACGTAGATATATATTTTATGCGAACCATCCATTTTCCCAACCTCCTCATTAAGCCAACATAGGGCTCCTCATCTAGGCTTAATTATTGCTATAATTTCCTGTATAATTTTTATCTATGCAAATACAAGGACACATTTCTCAAAAAAAAAAAAATTGTGCTTAGGTACTCAAGCCCTATCTGTAGAAACTACATAATGCTAGATTGTGATAGTAAAGTACTTTTGGTCGCGAATATGGCGTCATGTCAGGTTTTACGAGCAGCCAATAAAATTGCTTTTAATCTCTCTTACTGTGTATTCAATGGTATGTATAGCCTCGGTAATGTGAGCAGATAAGAATTTATGGGCTTTTCTATGTCAAGGAGAGGAGATGAATTGATGTTGTAAAGGTGACTGTCGATAGAGGCAGGTTGTTTATTAGTCATCTGGTTTTGGTTTCTCGGCCTAACGGTTTCACCATCACTCTGAAACTCAAAATTTACTGGGATATAAAATATACTATGTCCTATTAGAAGACCTAAGTAGCTTAATACCAAATTTATACAATTATACTCCTTCCAGCCGTACTTCGGTCACGGCGGCCTATCTCCACGGAGATTAGCCAAGTACGCAGGAGATATTACAGTGCACAAGTGGATACGCAAACACAGGTCCACTCCCTCTTCCTTCACTCTCATAGTTCGAAGAGACGGCAATCCGAAACGACCGGAGAGAGATCAGGCGCAGGACTGACGGCTTTAGTTGCTCTCCAAAGCACGGGGGTGTTCCACCACCAACTTCCTGACTCCGGGCTGGTACTGAAACTTTCCTAACTGAAAAACCCAATAACAATTTGCCCGACCTGGGAATCGAACCCAGTAGAATCGAAATTTAATCAATATAGTATATCCATATAAGTTTAGAAATTTTGGCGTGGTAGATTAAGGAACCCAAACTTTTACATATTATATAAATATGTCAGAGAAAGGTTTGAAGAATAGGGTCAGAGGACTCTCTGTCTGTCAGGATTATAAAGGTAATCGTAAATAAAACCAACATTAAGGCTCTCCGCCACTGAGAGCACATTTACTTTGTGTTAGTGATTAGTAGTGAGTCACTTCATATTACAATGTACAATGTAGGTATTCAAATATCATTAAATCAGAGGTCTAGACAAGTCAGGGTGTAGAGGTCCGTTCGCAACGGCGGCTCGCAGTGAACTGAACTGTAGTCGGCGCACACTGGCTAGACTCCGTCGAAGTGTTGCGTCACAACACTTCCGCCTCGTTGTCAAATCAGCTCCCGTATTCATGACTTTACCGACATATATAATTACTAGCTGTGCCCGCGACTCCGTCCGCGTGGTTTTCGTTTTACACCACGTGGGGTATGAACACAAATTCATATTAATTAAAAATGTTGATACTCAGCTAACTCAGCCCAATGCAAAGCAGCCGAATTATCTACGGACCTCCCCATCTCTATTAGCAGCTAGTACTCAGGATATGTAAGGTCAGGGAGTTTTGCCTAGTTATAAAAGCATGCTAACTAACTCGTACATGGCATCAAGGTTGCCTTGTATGTCAGTATCGATCTGCCTAGCCTTTTTCCAACTACGTTGAGGCCGTGCTTCCAGTCTAACCAGATGCAGCTTAATAACAGTATTTTATATAGAGCGACTGCCTATCTGACCTCCATAACCCAGTAAGTTACTTACTGGATGTTAGTAATATACATTTAAATGAAAATGATTATAGACCTGTTTCTTCAAAGATGAAAAGAGAAAATCGGACATCTATTGTACACCTACAACTTCTTAGTTAGATGTATCTGCAATTATATATATATTTCGGGTACAGCAGGTCGATTTAAAAAAAAGAAACTTACGACCTTGACACAGAAATACTATATATATATAAATGGTTTAAATGGTTTAAATATATAAGTTCCATAGAGTCTAAAAGGCCTCCAAACCCCATCACAAGCCATCATTTCCACAAAACAAAAGCCCTCATACACATTGCATCGCATCGCAAACTTTATCAATAAATAACGTTACGCCACGATTTACGGCACTTTTACAAAATGCCCAGTAATTCACGTGCGCTTTGGAAATATTTTAGAGTTCAATGGTAGAATTATGATATAGTGCCGTGAACGCGCGGGCAACAAATGAAAATTTACGCACGGCCAAGGTATCGTTGTTTATAGCGCCGTCTCTGATGCGATTATGTTATAACACCGCCACTTTCCGCTAACTGTGATTTAAGAGTACTTCAATAACGTGTTTATAAACTGTTTTTGAGTACACATTTTTAGTAAAATAGGTGGAAGCAAAGTCCAGGTTGCCTTTTCTGCCTCATTCGGAAATGTCTTATAGGGTAAAATATGATTAATTTACAATAATAAATAATAGGTGCTATATTATAAAACAAGGTAGCCTATCCCAGTAAACCTCGCTGGCATGCTGGGGTTCTATAGCTACTCTATAGAAGTTATATGCACTCGGACGTCAGCAGATCCTCTTGGCAATAAATACATAATTTACGCACGGCCGCTGTTTAGAGCGTCGTCTCTGATGCGATTTTGTTATAACAGCGCCACTTTTCGCTAACTGTGATTTAATAGTACTTCAATATCGTGCTTATTAACTGTTTTTGAATACAACTTTGTAGTAAAATAGGCTAAAGAAAAAAAAACTAGTTTGCCTTTTTTACCTCATTCGGAAAAGTACTATAAGGTAAATTGTGTTTTAATAGACGTCTACAACCTGGCTGGTATTCTAGACCGCTCTTTATATTTGGTGTGCACTTTAATAACGTTTTATAGGCTATAGTTGAGTGCAGGTTCTTACAAAAGCAAAATATTAAGTTGCCATTTTTTACCTCATTCGGAAATATCGAATGGGGTAACATATGATTTACTAATAGATAAGTCGCCGATGCTAGTACACGTCACTGGTTTGCTGGGATTCTAGTCACCCTATAAATTTGTTGTATGCATTGTGACGTCAGCAGACACTAGGCAAAGACATCGTTGTTTATAACACCGTCTCTGATGCGATAATGTTATAACATTATACTTGACGCTACCTGGTTTTTAGAAGGTTTAGCCTTTTTTACTAGTTTGTAAATCCATTTTGGGCTCTGTATTGGTCTTCAGGTAGATTGATTTTTCATTCAAGCCGTCGAAGATGACTAATGAAAAGGAGAATCTTAGTTTAGTGTCACAGGTTTAAGGTTTTAAGTAGTGATAGCTTATTGGGCTGACCGTTAAACTGGCAAGTTTAAGCTCAACGCACCACTGTCTTTTCGAAGTCATATGCATATTCGAAGTCAATGCTTAAAACAGCGAAGGAGAACATCGTGAGGAAACCAGCATACCTGAGAGATATTCTCGATGGTGTGTAAAGCCTGTTAGAAGGCTGCGGGTGGTTTAAACTCTGACACTAGGTTGTTTATCAACTACACGATACGAAGAAGATAATAATAAATATGTGCCCTTTTATAATAAAACAACTTTTAACCTGATTCATCGCGTGTATTATTATAATGTCGTTTTATTATAATGTGTATATCATGAAAACCTAAGATATTACAATGTGCTCTTTTGTTCAATAAATTGTAGCCATCTTGTAGGTAGTGACATAATCCCGTTGCTGCAGTATTCTTGGGATTTTTGATTAAAAATGCGAAAACTGCAGCGAAACCCGCATTAACACGCAATAAGGTGATGATGTGTGTATGGTGGGATTGGAAGGGCATCGTTTATTATGAGCTTTTACCGCAGGGCAAAACCATCGATTCGGATCTCTATTGCCAACAACTCAAGCAAGAAATTGAGAAAAAATGGCCGGAGTTGATCGATAGACAGCAAACACACACTCTTTGTCCACTCAGCAAAAATTGAGATAGCTTATAATTATAATCATAATCGCTTGGTTGGGAAGTGTTAACGCATCCGCCATATAGACCTTGCACTCTCAAATTTTCACCTGTTTCGATCTCTACAGATTTTTTTGGATGGTGTTAGTATCAAGAAAAAGAAGTTATATTTTGGTGGTAACTTGAGCTGAACAGAAGAGATAAAAATGATAAAAAAAACTTGCCTATTTGCAAGTTTTTTTTATCATTTTTATCTCTTTGTTTTCATTTACAATTTCACAGTAGTATATGATCGAACGAGTAGATGATTTAAACATAATATAACATAGCATCACGCCTGTATTCCCCGAAGGGGTAGGCAGAGGTGTACACAGTTGTACACCCACATTTCACCAATGCTGTTATTAAGTCCCATGTAATAGGTGGTGAGCCTATTGCCATCTACCGGGCACAATTCCAAATTCCGGGCTGCTACTGAGAATTTCCTAACAGAAAAATTCAATAACACTGCCCGACCCGGGAATCGAACCCGAGACCTCCTGCTCAGCAGTCGCGCTTGGGATCACTAGACCAAAGAGGCAGCGAGTAGATGATTTATGGAAAAATATTATCTTTAAAGTACATAATTTTAGGAGAAAAATACCCAAAAATAATTTTCTAATCACCTCGGCTCGCGATAATAAACTTAGTATGAAGACGCGTTCATTTTAATAGGTGTCGTGTTTCACCCCAGCTTCGTTAAAACTTAATGAACCGACAGAAAGTATACTTTAATGAAAATAACTTTATCATCATTAATTTAATACAAACTTTCTTATGGTGTTAAATAAGAATTCATGAATGTAGTTAATAAAAATACTCCTGCGTATTATTATAGATTTTATTAAAATAACTGCCTCGTTGGTCTAGTGGTCCCAAGCGCGACTGCTGAGCAGGAAGTCTCGGGTTCGATTTCCGGGGCAGTGTTACTGAGTTTTTCTGTTAGGATATTCCCAGTAGCAGTTTTGTTATGCAAAAATGCAGTAAAAAGTACAAATAAAAGCGTTATTTAGTTACTTACTTCAATTTACTCACAAATATTCAAATTTTTTAAACGAATAAGAATAAAATAATTTATTAGGACAATAATATACAATTATTATTATTTTAGAAGCTCTCCACCTTTTTGGAAAAATGAAAATGTGTGGGTTTTCAAGGGAAAGCTTTATCCCTACCTACAAAACCTAAAACCACCCCGGTGGTCATCATCAGCACGTGGAGGGGAGCTCCAGGTCCTCTATTGAGACAAGCTGTTGAAGCTGTTTACGACTATCATTCACCTTGCGTACTTCTAGAATCTCCTCCAATACTAAAAACGTAACGACTAACTTATCAAGCTAATGGCAAACTTGCCTGATACGTTACTCAATACCTGAATGTTTAATGCTGCCACAAAGTCACCTTTCAAACCAGGACGGAAGAAAACCCTGCCAATTCTCAGCCAGGAACTACACGCCACATGTTTCAAAATTAAAAACAATATCTGCACGTTGCCAAGTAAAAATATTCTCAACTTTAAAATTCTCAAAGCACAGGGTATTTGGTATAATGACATAATTTTGCCAAGATTGCCAGCTACATGCATAATGGAGGTAGGCCTTGCCAAAGAGTGCTTCCGGCAGTTTATCATGTGTACCACTATGTTGTATGTTGCTAATGTTAGGGACATGTTTGAAGATTTCTGGTTGGTTTTTAAATGGATGGATGGGAAATGAAGTGCCTTGGCTGAACAAGATTATTCGGTTTAAAGAGATCAGTAGTATAATTTGTATTAACGAAATTGACCTCGCACCAATTGTGGAACCAAGACGCTTTTCCAATAGATCGTGGGGCCTTTCAGTAAAAGAGTGTGTCTTTTTTAAAGGTCGGCAACGCATTTGTGGCTCTCTGTGACTGTTGCGGGTGTTCATGAGCGGTTTGCTTATTATAGTACTAGCTTCTTAATTTAGTTCAGAATTTGGTCCAGCCGGGATGAAAAGTATCCTATGTATTTATCCAGGATAACAACTATCTGTGTGCCAAATTTTATCCAAATCCATTCTGTAGTTATTGCGTTAAAGAGTGACAATCATCCATCTATCAATTCATCCTCACAAATCTTCGCATTTATAATAATATAGTAGGATTATTATACTATAAAACAATCCCAAATATTATAATAAAACAACTTTTAACCGGATTAATCGCGTGTATATGGATTTTCGCGGTTTTGGGTACTAGGGTTTTGGCCACTCAGTTTTTCATACTTTATTATTTGTCTTTTAGTATATTCACTGAATTTTGTGGTGGCTCTTTTGCTATTATTACTGAAACATTGTTCATAATCGGATTTATTTAACACGTTTTGCAATTCTCTGGACGAAATCTCAATCAAATTATCTAGTTTATGGGCATCGATACGATGTTGACGGATGAGACTTTTTAGTAATTTTAAACTTGCCTGATGTAGAATACCTGCGCTTCCAAATATGTTCTTTTTAGGTATTATTCTTACACATACTGGAATGATGTTATTATCCCGGCATCTTTTTAGAAAATTTATCGAAGTTAAGAGACGGGCGCGCTTTGTCATCAGGTACTCCACACGGCGCACTTTATCGGCGAAATCCAGTCCGTACTGGTTCACATAGTAATATCTTAGGTTTGCGCGATCACTACACATTATAATAAAACAACTTTTAACCGGATTAATCGCGTGTATTAATAGTGATTATGAAATAGTGAATACACGCGATTAATCCGGTTAAAAGTTGTTTTATTATAATGTGTAGTGATCGCGCAAACCTAAGATATTACTATAATCCCAAATATATTCACTATTCTGGTAACAGGGCTAATGTCCTCTACAACGCAGGAAAACGTATGTAATACAATCCAGTTTAATCAACGCGTCAAGTGTTTTGATCTTAGATATAAAAAACATCACAACGATGAAGTGACAGATGTGTGTGTGCATGTGATTGATTAAATGTCTATAAACGCACCTGAAACGAACCCACGATACAGGAAGAAATTACTAGTGTAAGAGAGGGGGCAAGGTTAAAAAAAATCTAAAGATTTTTTGCTTTTTTGGTATCGAGTATAAACTTACATAATGAAGAATCCCGTAATAATTATACTCGTAGTTTTAAAACCTCAATAAAAACTGCAGACCAAAGTGTACCTACTTAAAATTATAGGTATGTAAAAATTTTAAATATAAATAAGTAAGTACATAATTATAATTAAAAATAATAAATACATATATTAAAAACTATAGATACTTACAATAAATATTAAATTAAGAATAGCAAATAGGTATTCTACTACATATATAACATATAATTTATTTATGTAGATATTTTAATAAATAAAAAGAATTACTTACCAATGCTATAAGTACCTTCTTACAAATGTTCTTCCTCTCTCCTAATGTTTGCGTGCCCAACAGGGTCCACGATGTACTACATTATTTTACTTACCATCTTCAAACACCATTGTGGAAAGCAAATAAAAATTTTGAGTTTGAGTTTGAGTGTTTATTCTATACCTACATGTTACCTTACAAAAATATTTACTTCCTACATTTTTACTTTTTATTTTCACAATCTGCGACAATACTCACAAAACTGTGTACGAAACGTGTGTACTTGTAAAAATTTACGTCACAGCTATTCAACTAATAGCCAGCGTGAAGAGAGAAGTGTGTTGCATTAGATTTGTATGAAGTGCGCCGATTGTGGTAGCACTCGATAGTTATGTTGGGAAAGCGAGTGAGTTTCATTTTGGAAAATGATGTGACCTTGTCTAATTAGGAAGGGCATCGGGAGGGGGATGGTCCTTGCCTGATCATTGTGCTTTACAGACATTTCAAAATCACCAATAAATGAAACAGAAACAAAAATATGAGAAACGATTCTATGCACACTCTTTTACTTACAAAAGTATACAATAAGCAGCGTTGGAAGTAGGCAGGCTATGGAAAAACTTGAAAATTGAGTTACGTGAACTTTCGCAAACAACTCGAGCGTATGTTTTGTTAGTACTCATGTTTTTTTTTTGGTTACGCTTAAACATTCACAAAATTAAGGACAATAGGGTCTGTGAAAGTACGTTTATAGGTTTCATGAAGCTCGCTATAAAATTTCTTTGTGCGATTCATGGAGATATGAATAAAAAAAAAAATACGAATGAAAAGATAAATTAGTATTTTTTTTATACGAATGGAAATTCTCAGTTGCAGCCAGCAGGAGTTTGGAATTGTGCCCGGTAGATGGTAATAGGCCCACCACATGCGACTTAATAACAGCATTGGTGAAATGTTGGTGTACAACTTTGTACACCTTTGCCTTGAATACAGGAGTGATGCTATGTTATGATTTATTATATCAGTTGATACGTTATACAAAAAAAAATTGGCAAAATAGATATTGCTGCATATTTATTATTGACAATATTTTTTTATTTTTTTTATGGTCCCACACTAGGCAAGCCTGTATTGTGGAGACCCTAATAAACTAAATATACATCTTATAATCCATGCAATCTTACATAATCCGTACAGTCACGAGCACAAACGTGGAAACACAAACTTTTAAAAACTCACCGTGCATGCTCGTGACTGTGCCAATCGTAGTAAATTATACAGATCAATCTTTGAAAAGCATTAACGCATGCATAGCGAACTCAAAAGTTATGTTGCTGTGGAAAGAAAAATATGGTCGTGAGCAGGATTCGAACCTGCGCCTCCCGGATAAATACTCTAGGGAGTCGGGAGGCGCCGGTTCAAATCCTGCTCGCGACTAAATAATCCTAATTGTAAATTATTAAATATCCCTGTCATTAAATTGCAGACGCGTAACAATGACAAGTCAATTGTGTCAATTGCTGCCAGCAATTTTCAACTAATTTATTGATCTTTGGAAGACACTAGACAAAATATCGAGTGCTACAAGAATTGAAGTTTCTTCCTCTGCCGCTCGACTCAAGTTTGGAGTCTAAGTTTTTGTGACAAGCTAACTGTCTCCCGAAATGTTTGAGTTAGTAGCAATTTCGCAGTTCGCTACTGACTACGCGACGCTCGTCACATTAGTACTAGTTAAATTGAGTTCTTCACTGTATACATGTCGGGAATTAATTTAGCCGTGTCTATGCTGTTTTTAGTTTTAATTGTGAAAATAATAATTTTAATATGATAGCCCGGTTAGCGGAGTGTGATAGAAGGATAACATCAGAAACTGGCGTATGGATAACATTTGGTGTGACATAGCTAGGAGAGCGTATCGGTGGCGGTAACCACCAACAACAGCATTCCCAAAGAGGGTTGACGTCAGGCAGGCGGCCGGTCATAAAACATAGCCAAAACTTTAGCAGCATGCCAGATATAGGTATGCTGCGCCGACTCCAAATAAATTGGGATAAGGGTAAAAATCCAAACAATCCATCCAAATAATTTGTTTTATAACCGTGCACCCTAGATTCTGATCTTTCTTATGTGCCTTTGTATGATTCAAGATAAATCTTTGAAAAGCATTAACGCATGCTTAGCGGAATACGGTCGCGAACAGGACTCGAACATAAATACTCCAGGCGCTCTGACCACTAAGCCATCTAGACCTCTGCTCACCACCGCGAATTCAAATTTAATTTTTTTATATAATAACTTTAGAGTTTGCTAAGCATGCGTTAATGCTTTTCAAAGATTTATCTTGAATTATTAAGGTAATTGCATTCTTTACGGCATTGTATTAACTGCAAAGTTAGTCGTGTCGGTTCGGTCACCAGTATAGGGACTGAATTGATTGCAATGACGTCGCCATAAGACGTGTTAAAATATGGAAGAAGAATTCGCGGTGGTGAGCAGAGGTCGAGATGGCTTAGTAGTCAGAGCGCCTGGAATATTTATCCGGGAGGCGCAGGTTCGAATCCTGTTCCCGACCGTATTCTTTGCCTTTGTATGGTTTATGTAAAATAAAAACTTTCTTTTTTGACTGTAAGTGTTTTTAAAGTTGAAATGTACGAACTTTCACTTAATCGCCAACGTAAGATCTAAACATCTAAGCATAAACAACAAAATATAAATAACGTTACATTTTCTTTTCAATATCACGATAACGACCTTAACCCAACACCTGAAAGGAACCCATTAATCTCCCTATAATTCACTCCTTTCTAAACCAAACTTTGGTAAGGAAAAAAAAGGACTGGAAAATCCCGACATTTCTCCCCTACTTCCAATCTTACTGTATTTAGAAAAAAACATCCTTAGAGGCGGTACTCGTAAATGTACACAAAATATCCACAAAATGAACCGAACACGATTTGAATATCTAAATTGGCAATCCTTCGGTATTCCCCAAGTTTCCTCATTACAGTCTCGTTCACCTGTTAATTTTTTGGGTTCCGTAATGTTGGGTTGGGTACCGTTTGCTTTGTGCACTATAAACAAAATTGTAGTTATTTTATTTTTAACATAACATAACATAACATCACGCCTGTGTTCCCCGAAGGGGTAGGCAGAGGTGTACACAGTTGTACACCGACATTTCACCAATGCTGTTATTAAGTCCTACGTAATAGGCGGTGAGCCTAATGCCATCAACCGGGCACAATTCCAAACTCCGGGCTGCTGGTGAGAATTTCCTAACAGTAAAACTCAATAACACTTTGCCCGACCCAGGGATCGAACCCGAGACCACCTGCTCAGCAGTCGCGCTTGGGTCCAATAGACCAACGAGGCAGTTTTTTTTTTTTTTGGTTAGAAGAAATTTAGCATTGAGTTGCTCATAGGCTTTCGACTTGGCTTCATTACTACTATTAATTGAAAATAGCCGAGACGATTTAATTGCCTTTTGAAGCACGGAGACGTTCAGATGAACAACTCTGATATACTTAGTAATCATCAATTTTCAAAATGACCGCACTGTAGTGTGCCTTAGTATTGATACGGGATACGTTAGTGAATAAATAAATAAATAATAACACTTTCATATAATAGTCTAATATCTAATATTCGATTTAATAATCATCAAAAAGTAAACGATTACAATAATACCAAGTTGCTGAGACAATATAGCAACAAGTGCTGCTTAAACTTAATAATGTTCGATAATTTACCAACTACAGTTTGAACCGGCTATGAACCTACTCATGGGATGTCTATTGCATTTTAATATTGTATATTCTGGCTGGTTCTAAACCACACGAAAGAAAAAAAAAGATGTATGACTTCTCTCAATTCAGTTCTGGTACATAGTTCCTCTCATAGTTCTAGACAGAAGTATGTTCAGTTTAGTGGATAGTTATCTATGTTCATTTCTAACAAAAAAATGCTACGGAACTCCCGGATACAAACTCACCCACACTATAACATCGAAGCGGGGAGCTTCGGTTCCCACTATCTCCACGTTTTGCGGGTAATTTTTATTGTAATTTATCGAGTCCACGTGACTAGGCACTTTAGTTAGTACGTAATAGTCTGCCAGGAGACAGAATTATAATTGTACTTCAAAATTTCACGTGGACTATTCGTGGGAACGTTTTATGGCCTTTAGAGGGTAGTTTGTGATAGAGTAAGTTTTTGTTAGTGCTAATATGGTGGAAAAAGATTTCATGTGTAACTAGTAATAGTTCGTGTGTAGGGTAAAAAAGGTAAATATTTTCGAGGTTAATAGATTTTTTATTTGGGATAATGCAGAGACTGTACATAAGAGAGACTTGCGCCAATATAAAATATAATAAAATGTTTTTTTTTTCTAATATACGTTGTCTCACACTAAGAATTTCTTTCAGTAGCTTGGGTGCGTTTACAGACATTATAATCTCACATGCATACACAACAGATCTAATTGTTCCAGGCCTGAGTCCTGGAACAATTAGATCTGTAGATCATACAAATACCTGCGACACGCGACACAGCAGCCGCTCTCTCGACCCAGTGCTGTGTCGCGAACCAGTCTCCAACGACGCCGTCAAAGCTTTGGCTTAGCATTATTCTCATCACTATCACGCAACCGACAAACTACAAGTGCAAGACAGAGACGGGAACATAGCTAAGCTAATACACGTCCTAAGTTACATTTATGTATCTTGACCTAATTTTTTAAGGCTTAGTTGCTCATGTCCTTAGAAATGAGTAGGGATTCCATTTTAAGGGTGCACCCTTAAAATGGAAACCCTAATCGTGGTGCAAAACAGGCAACACAACTGTGGTGAGGCTACGACTGGGGCTGGTTACCACCCACCGGAAGAAAGCCATGCCGTGAAGCGACCTTGTCGTGTTTCGGGATGTAGTCCGGCGCAACCGTTGTAGGAGACGGGTCTCGGCAGTTGCATCATCTCCCCAACTATCGTACTCCTTAAATCTATCCACTCTACATAGAGTGAAAAGATTTCTTCTGGATCTACGTGCTTCATCCTCGGCCACACCGTCGCTTACCATCAGGCAAGTTGGTGGCCAAAAGTAGAACCATTGTTGATAAAAAAAACCCCCTAAACAGAGTTGTGACGAAGTACTCGTATGAGCACAAGTTAATATAGTAGTTTTCAATTTATTTATGTATTTTATAATTGCTAGAAACAAAAACAATAAACAAAATTAAGTCCCACAAAACCGTAATATCGGATGGGGAATGTTAATGTTAGGCTTATGTTACACTTACAACCTTAAGTTTAGGATCACCATGTAATTTAAATTAGAATTAGTTTGAATTATTTTAGAGGGGCTCGTGTCTAAATAACAGTCGCACGGATCGATCGATCGAGGTTAAGCTGCGCTTGCAGCGTTTGGTCTGTGAATGGGTGACCATCATGTCATAACTAGAGTGGCTCGGAGAGCACGTTAAGCCGTCGGTCCCGGTTGTCAAATTAAGATCTATGACAGCCGTTACGGGTAGTCAGAAGCCTGAATGTCTGACAACCAGTCATACCACGAGATATCGTATTGCTCAGTAACTGTGTTGTTGAGGTCAGATAGGCAGCGCTCTATATAAAATACTGGTATTAAGCTGTATCCGGTTTGTCTTGAAGCCGACCCCAATGTAATTAGGAAAAGGCTAGGCAGATTGATAGTTTGAATGTTTTTTTGTACCAATTCCTAATAGTACTAACGTATTAAAACACTACCTATTTGTACATGACATAGATACTGTTTCAACATCTTATTTCTAAACCTATTTTATGAGTTTCACTCCTTGTGTCTGCCGGCAGACTGTTAAATAAGTATGGCAGTATTTTACTCAGGGTCCAGGCGATTTTTGATACTCTATAAACTAGTCTCAATAGTCCGCGATATTGCTCTAAAAATTGAGCTGTCGTGTCAATTGTTTGCATCTATTAAATTAGTCCTAATAGATGTCGCCAAGAGAAGAACTTGAAATTTAAAAGATGTGCACAAGCGACACGATAGTTGGTAAGGCGATGTCACGGGCCAACAAAGGGCACGGGTTCAAGTCCCGTACCTGACTATTTTTTTTATATTTCGTTAGCAATTTAATAACGGCATTACATGGACTTTACATGTATAAAAAAACATTATGTAGCTTCGATAGATTATTGTCTGCCTCGTTGGTCTAGTGGTCCCAAGCGCGACTGCTGAGCATGGGGTCTCGGGTTCGATTCTCGGGTCGGGTATAGTGTTTTTCTGTTAAAAAATTCTCAGTAGCAGCCCGGGGTTCGGAATTGTGCCCGGTTGATGGCAATAGGCTCACCACCTATTACATGGGACTTATAACAGTATCGGTGAAATGTAGGTGTACAACTGTGTACACGTCTGCCTACCACTTCGGGGAATATAGGCGTGATGCTATGTTATGATAGATTATTAATTTAATACGCAATTATCATCATTATAAATTTAACCATCGGGTTCAAAAAGAAACAAAACAAAAAGCCAGAATTACAGTACACCCAACATCATAAATTGTTGACCCAAGTAAACTTCATCTCAAAGCCATAATCCATTAAAACAAGTTGGACATAATTGACGATGCACTCATCACAATTAAATAACGTAACCTTTTTCATCACAAAACTAGATCTAAACTTTAACCTTGACATAAAACCGAAGTTGCAACAATAACCCCGAATATTTTCACGCGACATTTTAGTGTTCGATAGTGGGAGGGACGCGTCGCTCCACGAATGAACGATCCCGTCTCAGTGCCGCGTGAAATCACAGCCGCCACGCACGCGCCACGCGTGGCGGGGACGTCCGCGACACATGTAGCTCGTACACATCTCGTGTTTTTATATTTAGTTCCGTGACTTTGTTTTTGGTGTGTGTGGTAAGTACTTGTTGAAGATAGTTGATATTGTTGTTGATAAGTACCTAGTTATTATTGTTGATTTTATCGTGTTTGTATTTGGTAAACAATACAATGACACGTGCTATTAGAACTTTTAATAAAAAAAATTTATTGATTGTAGTAATTATTTATGTAAAACAGGTTTTGTATTATTGTGTTTTATTATAAGAGTAACTAGAATTCTCTAGAACTCGGGACTATAATTTATGTAAACAAAGGCCATATGAATTGGGGGGCGAGTAACCTTATGCTAATAGTATGGAGTTTAATAATAGTATGGAATTTTTATCTGGGATTCTATGTATTTTTGTTTTTATCTGGGATTCGGGGGGGGGGGTGGGGGGGCTTGAACCCCTCCAGGGGTTATGGCCATGATGTAAACAATGCGGAAGAAATGGTAAACAATGAACTTTTGATTAAGTAATTAAATTATTTATGGTAAGTGGGTATTGGATTGAATAAGTCCTCGTATTAATAGGGTAGCGTGTTTATTTCAACTTTTATTTATACATCTTCTTATTGTATGGTTGATGAACAACCTATTGGCAGAGTTTAAACCACCCGTAGGTCTCTGATATGGCTTTACATGCTATCGAGAATATCTTTCAACTCAAGTACGCTGGTTTCTCACAATGTTCTCCTTCACAGATAAATAATTACTTAATTTATAAAAATTAAATAATACGCACATGGCTCGAAAAGTTTGTGATGCGACCGTTGACTTGCCAGTTAAGTAAGTAGACCACTAGTCTAAACTCTGTATTTGTATAAAAGTGCCTTTTCGTCTATGAAGTGTTATATGCAGTACTTAAAACTTTCCCTTTCTTAATCTCTCTAAAGTCTTAAACTAATCGAAGTTGTCAGTAGTAGGTAGGTACTTGGATTGGCTTTAAGTTAAATTATACTAAGTTCGTTTATTGAAAAGCGCGTATAAATTTAAACTTTATTTTATTCGTACAACTATTAATTTTTAAACAGGGATATGGTAAAAACAATACATAGACATGTGTTGTTAATTATTGAAGAGTTCCGGTGACTATCTCCAGAGATCTTCATCATAATTATATGTATTTATATAACAAAAACCCCATCCACATCGGATCAGTAGTTTTTGAGACATTCTCGGACATAAAAACATACATACATACCGGTCGAATACAGAACCTCCTTTTTTGATGTCGGTTAAAAATAACCATGCTCGCATCGCAGATTATTTGTTATTCTTACGGGTCAACAACCCTTGTGACGTAAAATTACGTCATTGGTTTTTGTAAATTGAGTTTGTTTGTATATCTATCTAGTTTACAGTGAAGTTGGCGCAGTGGTCAACAGATTAACTGCTGCACGCCGTGTCATGGCTTCGATTCCCGCATGGAATAAGTCCTTGTATAACATCCACATAATTGTCCGGGTCTAGGCGTGTCAAGCTTTGCCTCGTTGGTCTAGTGGTCCCAAGCGCGACTGCTGAGCATAAGGTCTTAAGTTCGATTCCCGCGTCGGCCAAAGTGTTATTGGGTTTATGTATTAGGAAATTCTCGATAGCAGCTCGGAGTTTGGAATTGTGCCTGCTAGATGGTATTAAGTTCACGACCTCATTATATGGGACTTAATAACAGCGTTGGTGTAATGTGGGTGTACAATTGTAGCTTGTATTTTACCCAGCTATCTAATTTCACGAACAATCAGTAACAAGTCGATATTAATTAAAAATTTCAAAATCACGGCTGCCATTTTTTTATCTGAGCTTACGTTGCTCGGGACTATGTAAGGATTCTAATGATACCCCATACATCTAAATCGGTTCCGGCGTTTAGAAGTTATGTTGGAATAAAGAAACTCACAAACATGACATAAACCTTAAGAACTTAACACTCAAAGTTATAAATTTTCGATGAAAAAGAATACGGTCGCGAGCAGGATTCGAACCTGCGCCTCCCGGATAAATACTTCATTATCCGGGAGGCGCAGCTTCGAATCCTGCTTTCGACCGTATTCTTTTTCCACAAAAATTTCTAACATTAAGGCTCGCTAAGCATGCGATAATGCTTTTCAAAAATGTATCTGTAACTTAACACTCCTTTTTTTGGCCAGTCGTGTAAAAACTAAATTTACTTAACCAAAGGGTAGGTATAGGTACCCTCAATTGCCTTAAAAACGTATAAAAGGAATATATATATTTTCCCAATAACATTGGGGTCGGCTTCCAGTCAAACCGGATGCAGCTTAATACCAGTATTTTACATGAAGCGACTGCCTATCTGACCTCCCCAACCCAGTTACTGGGTAACACGATATCTCGTGGTATGACTGGTTGTCAGACTTTCAGGCCTCTGACTACCCGTAACGGCTGTCATAGATCTTAATTTGACAACCGGGACCGACGGCTTAACGTGCTCTCCGAGGGGTCTCGTTATGAAATGATGGTCACCCATCCACAGACCGACCGCGGCAAGCGCAGCTTTACCTCGATCGATCGATCTGTGCGGCTGTTACTTAGCCACGAGCCCCTCGTATAAAAGGAATACATTAGCCAAAATAAAAATGTAGAACAATAAACTACTACAAGTCCATGCTAATTGAGTTATTTAGCTGAAACAAGCAATTTTAGCCTTAAACTGTTTTAGTAAATCGTTTCTGAAATGTTTTATTTGAAGGTAGTATGAAATACTAGCTTATGCCCGTGTCTTCGCCCGCGTGGATGTCGGATATCGCGACCAAAAGTAATCAAGAAATTTTGATCACGGTCCCGCCTTCCAATTACCGCTTCATAATTGCCCATTTTTTTAAGTATTAAAATGGATGTAGTATGTTATCCGTAAGAGATAGACTTATGACATGCGGACTTTTCTGTAGACCTATATAAGATACACAATTCCACCGTACATAATTTTGTTATATCTCAAAGGGTTTAGGCAGCGCACGCCAGAATAGCTCGCAGATGGTAGATTTTTTCCTACTTACTGGACATTTATCGTCATATTTTGGACAATTCACACAATATCTTAATAAATCGTAGCCTTTTTGTTGTTCTGATGTATAAGCCATATTATTGTAGAAAATCCATTCAGTCGTTTTTACGTGAAAGAATAACAAACATCCATTCATCCATCCATCCATCCATCCATACTTACAAACTTTCGCGTTTATAATAATAGTAGGATTAATAAGCGCTTTCAATGTTAGGCTGTTGGCGTGTAAGGAAATTAATAGCAATATGTATTGTGTTGATGAATAAGTACGTGTTCTATTAGAACGGTGAGGTTAAGCTGCTCTTGTCGCGGTTTGTCAGTGGATGGGTGATTTAAATTTCGACGTCATTTGTTTTTCGTTGCAGAAACATGTAGGTATATCTAGAGTTCGCTGCTCATGCGATAATTTGTTTAAAAGATTTATCAATATAAAATCTAAGATGGAAAATCAGCAATTATAAATTGATGCCTGTTATCTTTAACCTCTGTCACCAGGGTCTTAGCTGCTGTTCTTGTTTGGTCTTCTTCTTATCGTGTGGTTGATGAACAACCTAGTAGTTTAAATTGCCCGTAGTTTCCTGATATGGCTTTACACACCATCGATAACATATTGGTTGGTGAAAATACTTTCAGAAGTACATAATCAGTTAATAGTTTTGAGCAAGTCGCCGACTACGTGGGTACCCTTTTTTTAATGGGATTGGGTGCAACCAGGCAAACGTATCGCCTGATGGTGAGCGATTACCGCCGCCCATGGAGAACCGCAAGCCCAGAGGAGTCGCAAGTGGTTGCCAGCCTTTTAAATGGTTTGGGCCTCCGGTACTCACTCACTCAGCGAAACCCAACGCGAGCGTTGTTTCACGCTGGTTTTCTGTGAGGTCGTGGTAGAACTCCGGTCGAGCCGGCCCATTCGTGCCGAAGCATGGCTTTCCCACGGTAAGTTATCTGAAGTACATAATCTGTTAATGGTTGCAAGAAAAGGCGCCGACTACGTTGGTGCTCGGGGGTCTAGCACCCACGAGAGGTAAATAGTGAATGTTTATAGGCATACGAACTGGCCAGACTGCCAACGTACGCGTCCTAGTGTGGAACTAAGAGTAATTGCACAATATCTTTCTGTCCTATGGCTTGTCTCTTTGTTTATAACATGATAAATGATAAATTATGTTAAAGATAAATCTTTGAAAAGCATTAACGCATGCTCTTTCCATTTAATATGATAAATAATAAATGATATTCAAAATTATGTATTTATTTGTCGTTCGGTGTGCATTTTTATTCTCGCTCTTCTTCAGTTATTTTAGATAAAGATATATTTATTACATAAATGTGTACAGAAGCTTTAATAATTAAACATTACAGTTCTACTCTCAACAGTCTACCCATGCCAGATATGCAATAAGTAACAAAAAAAAAAAAAAAAAACTGACTCTTCAAATGGGTATTTTATTGTATGAAATTTAAAGCCAGCGCCTCTGGTTCTATGTTTGTCTACCTTTCACTTTCTAAACATCTATTGTTGTATTGAGAAAGCAAAACATGTACACAATTGCATACTACACATATTCTAAATCCTTAGGTTCATCTACCACACGACCTCCTTCACGAAACTACTAATTAACTAAAATAATATCGCAGCGTAAAGACAGTGGCACACAGAGCGATATGCAAATTGCAGGTTGTTTACAATGAATCAACGTACGCAGCTGCGCAAATATGTGTGTAAATATAATGTGTAATTGTGTTGCTAGATGGCGTTGCACGTTGCCGCTCTGTCAGGATTATGGGATGGCTAATTGGATGAGGAGCGCACGGGTTTCGGTGATTATGTGTGATTATGTATTGTGTGATTGCATGGGATGTGGATTATATTTACGTGTGTATATGATTAGCTGTCACTGCGTTTTAGAAATGCAGTATGTACCTACCTAAGTGACCTAATTTTCAAAGTACGTTTGTGTCTTTAGAAGCGAACTTTATGTGGAGTAGAGTTGCAGTAGTGATATTTATTTTGCCGAATAAATACGATATAAGATTATATTAAAGCAGACAAGAATTATTAATTATTTAGTTATTCAAATTGGGTTATTTACGAAATAAACATTAAAAACGATCTTGGTGGAGAGAAAAAATATACGTCCCGTGTTTGGCTTCCTGTAATTTAAATTTAAGCGAGTCAACATTAGTAAATTTTTCGTATTAAGTGATAAAAATACCAGACCTTTGACCAAACTAATCGACATTCAGCGCCAAATACCCAACACCAGACTGTAAGTGCGAGCATCAATCCACGACGCCACGATGCACCGATGCATAATGCAGTATGCAAATCTGTCGCCACAAACTAGCGACCGACTGATTGCTAGTTCTAACGAATTTACATTTTTTCCGTGTCTCGTATCGGCCGATTGGTCGTTTGAAACAATTGGATTACTTGTGTTTGCACCCGGTGTACCTGTGACGTAACCGTTTTTTTTTTTGGTAATTTTAGTAGGTTTAGGTTTTTTATGTATTGGTAGTGAATTGATTGCGTCATTCATCTAGTGGTCTAGTCGTTGCCTTAGCCTGTAGTCTGGGTTCTGGTCGGTAAAAGTGATATTGGGTTTTTCATTAAGAAAAGTGTCAATAGTAGCTCAGATTTTGGCTGACCACGTGTAAAATGTAACATTTCATAACATAGCATCACGCCTGTATGGAGAGGTAGGCAGCGTAGGTACAGGTGTACACAATTATACACCCACATTTCACCTATACTGTTATTAAGTCCCATGTAATAGTTGGTGAGCCTATTGCCATCTATCGGGCACAGTTTCAAACTCCGGGCTGCTAGTGAGAATTTCCTAACAGAAAAACCCAATAACACTTTGCTCGACTTGGGAATCGAACCCGAGACTTCATGCTCAGCAGTCGCATTTGGGACCACTAGACCAACGAGACAGCTGTGAAATGTAAAAGAAGCTTATGACTCTGCCTAACCCTTCGCTCCCGAAGATACCTAGTGGCATTTATATTGATTATGGAAAATATATATATTTCTTAATGGTATAATAGCAGCATCCTCTCATCACTTTGTAGTCTAAGTTATTTAATTTTACCATTCACTTATATAAAACTTTATGGTGTTCATTTTCTAACGTAGCTTCGAAGCTTCAAGGTAAACAGGTAACCCAATATTCAATCTAAACCAATCCCACTGCATCACAAAGAATATACAGCTCATATCCAAAACACATACCAAAATCCCCAGATACTTAAAACCTTATCGAAGCGAAACACCGAAACCGGAGCTCAACACTATTTCATCGCAAACAAGCCGAACTTTCTCATCATTCATAAAATACCGAATTTATTCACACATTCCCATCGGTGCCTTACGAAATCCGTCCCTAAAATTCAGTACGAAGTACCGTCGGTACATTATCTATAACATTTTTGCCACAGTGTCACATAAATGTGACAATACATTATTGGTACCATTAAAATGGGTACGTAAATGTATCAGGACGTTTTTGTTAAGGGCTGTGTGTACTTGTGCGGTACGCGGCGCTAAGGGTCGTTAGGAGTGTATTTATTAGGGCTGAACATTGAAAAGATAATTTAACATTTGTTTATATTTAATACGAAACAATGTTTGTGTATTATTTAATAGGATTTGTACCGAAATCAATTGGTGTTTGAACGTTGCCTCCGCGTCATAAAAAGTGTATAAAGATATTTGTACTGAAATCAACTGGTATTTAAATAAACTGATGCAACTTTTGATAATTCTAGAAACTGAATACCAAAGTCAAAGACAAATACCCGATAAAAATGACAATCAGAAACTTCAGCTGGAAATTCCATAAAATTTTTAGTAACTCGATATTACAAAAGACAGAAACAGTGCAACGAACTATGCCACAGAAGTTCACATTCCATCTGTTCAAGTTGGCGGTTGATTGCGAAATAAAAAAGTCGTAACCGAACGAATGTGTTTAGTCTCTAAGGTTGCGGGCAGATATGAGTCACGGGTTGTGGCTAGCTGTGAGAAGATAGACTTTATTATCCGTTGGTTTAGTTGAATTGGATGTTTTTTTTTTTTTTTTTTTTGTGTGGCTGTGCTCCTATAAATGTATGTTAACCCTATCATTTCCTAAACACTTAATCTCATTACTTAGTGTGTTGGATTTTGTGTCCGGGTTTTTTGATATGTTATATTTGATAAGTCTGGTATAGTATAGTCTGGCTGCCGCACAGATTGATCGGTCGAAGTTAAACTGCGCTTGCCGAGGTCGGTTTGTGGATGGGTGATCATCATTCAATACCGAGACCCCTCTGTGCCTCGGAGAGCATGTTACGCCGTCGGTCCCGGTTGTCAAATTAAGATCTATGACAAACGTTACGGGTAGTCAGAGGCCTGAAAGTCTGACAACCAGTCATACTACGAGATATCGTGTTACCCAGTAACTGGGTTGCGGAGGTCAGTTGCTCCATGTAAAACACTGGTATTAAGCTGCATCTGGATTGACTGGAAGCCGACCCAAATGTAATTGAGAAAAAAAAGGAATTGGTAAAAATACTACTATAATTAATTACTCAAGTGTTTTTCCCGATGATAACGAATAATTAGGCTGATTATTGGAGTATGTAAATTATTTTATGTCTTGCATCTAGTATTGCGCAAAATAAACTTGTAACCTATCTATTTATTCATGCATACTGTGGTTGGTACAAACGAGCGTTGACGTTAAGCAATCCTTGCTGCGGTCACTCGTGGATAGGTGACCAGTAAGAGCATTTTCATTTGAGCTTTATCGCAGTTTGGAGGGCACGGTTAAACCATAATTCCTGGTTTGTTTGACAACCATTTTACTGTCCGTGAGTCACATATGATAATCCCAATGATTCATCATCACCCCCTGTCCTTATCCAATTTATTTGGTGTCTGCGCAACATGTATCCTTCTTCCACTTTCTAATTGTTTTTGGAATTGCATGCTGCAATGTTTTATGACCGGCCGCTTGCCTGACGTCAACCCTCATTGGGCATGCTGTTGTTGGTGGCAACCGTCACTGATACGGTCTCCTTCTATCTACCTATGTCACACCAAATGTTATCATGCGCCAGGTGCTGATGTTATCCTCACAATCTACTAACCGGGCTACAATGATACACAATGTCTACTTCATGTACAGGGAGGTTGTAAATAATAGTCATACATCATCATCATCATCATCACCTCCCTGCCCTTATCTCAATTTAAAAAGCCACATTAAAGGGCTTTAGAACACTTAGACTTCATAATTGGTCTAGTGGTCGCAAGCAAAGATCCTGAGCGCGAAGTTCTGGGTCCGGACCTCCGTATTTCCGGACCAGGCAAAGTGTTTGCACTGAAGTGAGTTTTCCATCAGAAAATTCGAGACTTGATATCTGCACCAGCGAAACATCTCTGGGTGGAACATCTCTGAAGTGATGCTATGTCAAACACTTAGATTGACTCTCAACTATAAGGCCGTAGCCCATATATTAGAGGGAGGTTCTATCCTCAGGAACTTATTAAGAAGGGGGGGGGGGAGGTTATACCTTTTGCACATGACTGCCTTAAAATATATAATGCCTATAATGGATGTACAGTCACGAGCATAAATATATTACTATGGGCACATCGGCAATTATATCTGACCCAGGAACGAGTTCAATAATATCTGTCTACACGAACGCAGCACAAACATCTGATCGTTTATAGGCGTCATATTAAAGTGACAACTTCCCAATGCAAAAATATGTGACGATATTAGTTTCAAAATAATGTGATACCTCTTCGCAACATAAACATCTGATCGTTCATAGGCATCATATTAAAGTGACAACTTCACAAAGCAAAAGTATGTGACGACATTAGTTTCAAAATAATGTGATACCTCTTGGAGTGCAAAAATATGTGCCATTTACTAATTCTGTGTTTCTGTCAGCATTTGCATTGATTCCTCAGTAACGTGCATAAATATATGACGATAAATAGATGGCAAAAATATCTGACATAATTCTATCTACCATTTTATCTTTCATATTATTTTTGAGTTTGTAAAATTATCCTATTGCAATTCAAAATTTATTTTTATTGCAACCAATGTTGACATGTAACATGGCTGGAAAAAAAAACATAATTGTATTAAACCTTATCATTACGCTTCTTAAAATCGAGTATAGCCGCCATTCGCATCTATTACGTCCTACAGCCTTTCTTGCATCGACGCAACCATATTGAAACACATTTGCGAGCCTCGAAATGAATCCAATATTTCAGAAGCGTGACAACATAGGGAATCAAGGGTTCGACTTTGAGTAGGATCCCATTGTTGAACCGTAAGTTCCCACAGATTCTCTATGGGATTCAAATCTGGGCTTTTCGGAGTGAAATTGATCAGCTTCAACGTATCAGTAGTATTAAACCACTCACGGGTTAGTCGAGAGTTTGAATAGGACTATTGTCCTGCACCACATAGATGGGTGGTATGTTTGCACTGTTGGCAGTAGAATATTAGATAGAATACCTGTACACTCTACGCTATTTAGGCGACTTATTATCTCGCACAATTCACCGGGTCCCGCCGACGACATCCAGCCCCAAAAACCGTAAGTGATACGTCCGGACCTCCTGTATTCTAATATATTTGCTTGATTATATCTTGTATTATTTATCCTCTCTATTCCTTTACTCGCTTAATCCAATCGGACGGCAGTAATCGGCGGTATTTTACCTGTTCTAGTGACGGTCGAGTATCACTATGGAGGATAAATATATATATCTGTCTAGCCGGGGTCGGCTTCCAGTCAAATCGGACATTACATGGAGCGACCGCCTATCTGACCTCCACAACCTAGTAACAGGGTAACACGATATCTCGTGGTATGACTCGTTGTCAGACTTTCAGGCCTTTGACTACGGCTGTCATAGATCTTATTTTGAAAACCGGGACCGACGGCTTAATGTGCTCTCCTAGGCATGAAATGATGGTCTCCCATCTACAGACCGACCCCGGCAAGCGCAGCTTAACCTCGATCGATCGCTCTGTGCGGCTGTTACTTAGCTACGAGCCCCTCGGAGATAAAATAATACAAGATATAATCAAGCAAATATATTAGAATACAGGAGGTCCGGACGTATCACTTACGGTTTTTGGGGCTGGATGTCGTCGGCGGGACCCGGTGAATTGTGCGAGATAATAAGTCGCCTAAATAGCGTAGAGTATACAGGTATTCTATCGAATATTCCACTGGCAACAGTGCGAACATACCACCCATCTATGTGGTGCAGGACAATAGTCCTATTCAAACTCTCGGCTAACCCGTGAGTGGTTTAATACTACTGATACGTTGAAACTGATCAATTTCACTCCAAAAAGCCCAGATTTGAATCCCATAGAGAATCTGTGGGAACTTACGGTTCAACAATGGGATCCAACTCAAAGTCGAAACCTTGATTCCCTATGTTGTCACGCTTTTGAAATATTGGATTCATTTCGAGGCTCGCAAATGTGTTTCAATATGGTTGCGTCGATGCAAGAAAGGTTGCAGGGCGTAATAGATGCGAATGGCGGCTATACTCGATTTTAAGAAGCGTAATGATAAGGTTTAATACAATTATGTTTTTTTTTTCCAGCCATGTTACATGTCAACATTGGTTGCAATAAAAATGAATTTTGAATTGCAATGGGATAATTTTACAAACTCAAAAATAATATGAACGATTAAATGGAAGATAGAATTATGTCAGATATTTTTGCCATCTATTTATCGTCATATATTTATGCACGTTACTGAGGAATCAATGCAAATGCTGACAGAAACACAGAATTAGTAAATGGCACATATTTTTGCACTCCAAGAGGTATCACATTATTTTGAAACTAATGTCGTCACATACTTTTGCTTTGTGAAGTTGTCACTTTAATATGATGCCTATGAACGATCAGATGTTTATGTTGCGAAGAGGTATCACATTATTTTGAAACTAATATCGTCACATATTTTTGCATTGGGAAGTTGTCACTTTAATATGATGCCTATAAACGATCAGATGTTTGTGCTGCGTTCGTGTAGACAGATATTATTGAACTCGTTCCTGGGTCAGATATAATTGCCGATGTGCTCATAGTAATATATTTATGCTCGTGACTGTACGTCTGTAAGTTTGTGAATTCCTTTAAAACATCTAAACGCCTGAACCGATTTAGATGTACGGGGTATCGTTAGAGTCCTTACATTGTCCCGGGTAACATAAGCTAGTAAGATTTAAAAAAAACACAACTGCCCAAAAAAAGGGTGTTCAATTAATTTCAATTCGCGTATTGGGGCAAACGTAAACATTATAATAAAAATAATTTCAATTTGTGTCTGATATTTAGGGGTTGACCTCGGACCTCCCAGGTTACGGCCATTCTCAACCATACAAAAGGAGACGAAGAAGTTGGCAAAGAACCACACAGAACACAAATCTGTTTTAAAAACCTTTTGTTCGCAGCCTTAGGTTGTTCAATGTCGCTTACTGCGTGACTCTAGTCGATATAGACGGTGTTACATTGCAATAGACCATATAATACACTGCATACTTATGGCAAGGCGATAGGAACATTGTGACTCACAAGCTGTGATATGATTGTGACGTAATAAGGTATGACGTAGGTGGTTCATACGAGAAAGTCGCTTTTTTTTTTGACGTTTCCTCTTTCTATTAACCCATAGGGGTTTGATCTGCGTAACCGAACAATAGCTATGGCGAGATAATTTGATGCCTCCAGCCAGAGCGTATTTTATAATACCACAAACTAAGCAACACTGCACTAAGGGTGTCCCCTGCGGAACACGAGGCTTAGGGCGGTGCTGGGGGGACAACTAGGGACTAGCTGGATCAGATCAGTTTCCTTATTATTAAGGGTCGAATTTAAAGCTACTGGCTCGGCGCGGGCCGGCTCGAGCAAGGGTCGTGGCGGATATGATGAGATATTGACGACGGATGGGGAGTTAGTTACTGTATTAGTTTTTCTTGATATTTTAAGACAAGAAAGAATACGACTATCACAAACTTAAAATTCTGAAAGTATCTAGTTTCTTGTTCAATGATGGGTCTGTAGAACATAAAATCACGTACATTACGTGTGAGTTAAAATCTTTTAGATGTAGATTAAGCACTATAGTTAAACATAGACTAAATTAATTGATGATGTTGTAGATAGGTACGTAAGATTAAGTAACATAAGATATTACACATTGTAATATTTTAGGTTTATGCGATCACTATACACTAATAAAACAACTTTTAACCGGATTAATCGCGTGTATTATTGATTTCTGTTTTTCCTGACGTTTTAAACACTTTGCAGCGTTCGTGGTAGCAGGAGGAAATTTATTTGTTTGCTTGTTTGTTGGTTTTTTACCTTTTCACGACTAATGGCTGAACAGATCGTAATGAAATTTGGCAAAGAGATAGATTGGACCAGACGAAGTCACGGGCACCAGCTAGTTATATTTCGGAAGAATTATTCAATAAACGATTATTATGCTTCCGGGTTAGATTGAAGTTGTTATTCTGTTACTCCTTCGTCCCCACATCAGAGGTCTATCTGCCTAGCCTTTCCCCAAATATGTTGGGGTCGGCTTCCAGTCTAACCAGATGCAGCTTAATACCAGTAATTTACGTGGAACGACTGCCTATCTGGCCTTCACAACCCAGTTACTGGTTAACACGATATATCGTGGTAAGACTAAGACTGGTGGTCAACCTTTCAGGCTTCTGACTACCCGTGACGGCTGTCATCAATCTTTATTTGAAAAATCAGGAATGACTGTTTAACGTGCTCTCCGAGGCACGGAGGGGTCTCGATGCGGATATTATGGTTACCCATCGACAGACCAACCGCGGCAGGCGCAGTATAACCTCGATTGATCTTTTTGTGCGGCTGTTACGGCTGTAATAAGTCATCAAGTATATAATAAATCATCAAGCATGTTCTCCCCGAAGGTCTAGGTGGAGGTGTATATTGTAGTATCACGTAGGTCACACATCACTACTTTTCATCAAGTCAAACGTAATGGGCACAATTTAAATAACACAGCCCGAACTGGGAATCGAACCCAGGACGTCATGCTCAGCAGCCACCCTTGCTTGCATATCACAATATTATGATGGTATCATAATACACACTGGCTCAAAATACCGTCAGCAAAAAAAAAAAATGCTCGTATTTTTTAAACGACAATCCCTTCGTCCTCTCTTTCATTCTAAATATCGTGTTCCTCGACGGAAGCACACGGAAAAGGCGCTCCCACATAGAAATGAAGGGACATTAAAACAAGATAGGACAGGACTATATTTCAAATACAAATTGCTTGGGACACGGTCACATTTTTTATCATTATTTTAATTTATTGCCGGCCCAAACGCGGGTGACAGGTTGTGGGTTGAAAGCCTATAAGATGAAGGCAAGGGGAAGATGGGGTAGTTATATTTTGCGCAAGAAAATATTGGATGAGTAGTGACGATGTTTTGCTAGGAGTAACGTAAAGGATGTGAAAGTGTTGTAATTACCAAATAACCCTGCCTACAGGTTATGTGACTACACTGTGTTATGTGTATTTGATGATAAACATGGATATTATAATAACACAACAACATTTTAAGGGCTTATAATACAAATTTTATCTAAATAAACCTTATGATTATACATCATAATAGTACATTAAGATACAAGTGACCTAAGTTGGTCATTACAGTCGAGGTGAATATAATATAATAGTGAATTGCTAACAGAGACTTGGAGAGGGTAGCAATGAACAACTGAGACTTGTATTGACCATTAGGGCACGCGGCTCATACGCCTCTGGTGAGGAAAATAAGAATAAAACAACATAAAATTACATTTTGCAAAGACATTCATCATAAGCTCTCAGGAAGCTCACTGACATGTAGTCTGAAATACCGTCGCGATTTAGTTTTAAATATGTATCAGAGACAAAAATAATTTTATGAATTTTATCAATTAAATTTTCGGTAGACTGCAATAATTTTAAATAAACTGTTGAGACGCCTGACACCTTAGTCCTCCTACGACCACGAATGCTGCAAAGTGTTCGAAATGTCAGGAAAAACAAAAACTAATAATACACGCGAGTAATGCGGTTAAAAGTTGTTATATTATTATAATGTGTAGTGATCGCGAAAGCTTAAGATATTATATAATATGTACTATAAAATAAAAATAGTACTTTTTTAATTTCAACAAAAAATACCTAATGCTAATTCGGCTACAGAAACATTTTTTTATTCATTGAAACGTCATATTTTATCTAGGTAACACTATCAAATTACAAAAACGGTAAATTTCTGCATAGAGTTTGTAGACAGATTTATATAGTTTTAATTAATATTTTAAATTTTCAGTAAATAGTTTTGATGCCTATATTCACGAGTTTTATACGACGTATTTCAAGACGCTTGCGAAAAAAACATATTAATTAAATCGATTCAACTTATTTTGATAAAATGACACGCGGATTTCTTACTTTGAGCGCCGGGTCTATGGTATATGCACGCCCAAGTAGAAGCAGTTTGGCCGAAATTGCTTGAACTTTAGTTTGATAATTATAAAATATATTTAAAATAAAGTGAATATTCTTCTATTTATACCACAAGTTAATGTTAAATTCTAAAGTTATTATATTAAATGGAAAAATAATACGGTCGCGAACAGGATTCGAACTTGCGCCTCCCGGATGAATACTCCAGGCGCTCTGACCACTAAGCCATCTCTGCTCACCACCGCGAATTCTTCTTCCATATTTTAACACGTCTTATGGCGACGTTATTGCTATCAATTCAGTCCCTATACGGGTGACCGAACCGACACGACTAACTATGCAGTTAATTTTTAGTTTGTTGATAAAAAGAAATAATTTGAAGAATCGAAATGTTTATTTGTCATATTTAAATTTTCTATTTAATATTGTAACTTTAGAGTTCGCTGAGCATGCGTTAATGCTTTTCAAAGATTTATCTTGGTTTTTAGTCGCTAGGAGTCCGACTTAACGTCACCGGCAGCGTCAGGATTTCACAGCGTCTATGATAAATTTGCTACATAAAAAAGGGGTTAAATACTAGCCTAATACAGTTCAAGTACTTTATTGCATTCATGTGTTACCTACGTGTTATGCAATATTTATAATGTTAACTACCTCAGTGAGGTCGTGGGTGCGATTCTAGGATCGGGCAAAGTGTTATTGCGTTTTTCTGATACGATATTCTCAGTAGCAGTCAGGAGTTTGGAGCTGTGGCCGGTAAATGGCAATAGGCTCACCACCTATTACATGGGACTAAATAACACTCTGGCTACCTCTATAGGGAATACAGTCGTGATGCTGTATATGTATGTAACTTCCGCACTGATCTAGAGGTGGCTTTTTGTGCAAGGTCCTCGGTTAGAATCATATTTGGGCAAACAGTTACTGGGTTCCATTGGGAAACTATCAGTAGCAGCCCGGAGTTTGGAAATTGTACGTGGTTGATGGTAATAGGCTCACCACCTACTATATGGTACTTAACTTGCATCAGTGAAATGTGGGTCTAATACGGTACCTTCGAGTAAATCTATGCCTAACCCTAATGAAGTCGTAATGTTATAGTAATATCTTAGGTTTGCGCGATCACTACACATTATAATAAAACAACTTTTAACCGGATTAATCGCGTGTATTATTGGTTTTTGGTTTTTCCTGACGTTTCGAACACTTTGCAGCGTTCGTACTTGAATACCTAAAGGTCCTCCTGCGACCACGAACGCTGCAAAGTGTTCGAAACGTCAGGAAAAACAAAAAACCAATAATACACGCGATTAATCCGGTTAAAAGTTGTTTAATTATAATCGTAATATTATGTTTAATTAAACAGACATCTTGCAAAACCAGAACAACAAAGCCACATTGAACGGAATACACGACTCAGTTCATTTTCAGCTTACAATATTCTGTTGGCTCCAAGTGGTATAAAATGTAACACGAAGATACCTAGGTACCACAACTAATGCAGCCCCTTGCCATCACGGAATTTTGGCAATGATTCATAGTTTGTTTTGGCTATGAAACTACGTCGCCGTTTCAAAGAGTTCCACTGACTAATGGACTCTGTTTTCACATTAACAATTTCTCGCAGTGAATCGTAAAATTTGCGCTGGATTTTTATAGTTTTGCATTTTTATGTTGAAAACATTTTTTTGGAGTTTGTTTGATGTGTGGTTGGGTTTGTGTCCATATTTGTTTGTACGAGGCACGGGTTTGCGTTTTCGTGAAAAATTCGTTGATTTTCTGACGAATAAATATTTATTTGCTACTTTACTATGTTGTCATGCCTATATTATTACTTTAATACACAATTAAATGGTGGTGGTACAGGAGGGTTACTCTTGAAGTTAATACCAATTTCAATATTAAATCAGTGCCATTAAACAATTTTTAAAGTTAAAATAAATTTCCCTACATCATATTTATCTTAATTTTAAAGCATATCGGTTTATTAGTATCCCGATTCTTTAATTATTTTTAAGACATTATTTGCATTTAAAAGTATGAACTGATATATTTTCAATGTCAATCGAGCGGTTTTATTTTCAAGAGTAAGCCTACAGGTTTGAATAATGAGGTTATTTTATCTGAAACGATTCGTAATCTAATCAACTGCGCAGTATTGTAATGGAAGAATGTGAAACAAAAACCTCAAAGATACTAGGGTTGCATAAACAGTTAAAATATACACTCCTACTTCAAGAACAATTAAACAACAAACGTACTAAATTGAGCTTACAACCAACATCTTGCGGATACAAGAATCCAATCCACCATAATCCGTATAAATTAAACCGCTACAATCTTTCACAATCTCTACGTTTTATGTTACCCTGGTACCTCTAATCAGATTTGCCGTCTTTATTGCCAGATCTAATCAAAAGGCGGGCATGATTAAAATCCAAAACAGCCAAGAATTAATTAAGAGAGACATCCGAAATCCTCCATAAAAGTCCGGATTTGAAGGCTGACGTTGAAAAATAAAATTGTGATTTTAATAAAATGCAAATGTGGTGTCGCGTCGCTTCTGCTGTGATGGAGCGGCGGCCATGTTTTATGGGTATGTAGTAGTAAGTTTTGTCTCAAGATGCGCTTCAACGTTGCTTTAGTGTTATATTTGGATGTCTTGGCGTTTCCTTATTCTTCTGTATTTTGTAAAGTTTGCATTTTACTGATAAAATATATTAGATATATAACAAAAAAATTTGAACTTATTTCTAAGCTTCTAGTTTTCAATGTAACATTGAATAAAAGACATCTCATCAACTTATTCGGCAATTGGATGAATTACGTTTAACATCCTCCATTGGGTCGCTTTAAGATCCACTTTTGAATGGCAATATTACTTTAATGTTCTCAAGTCCTCCACTTACAGGAAGAAATTGGATGGCTTATGCTCAACCGGGGACCACAAGTCTCCAGCTAAGAATGATCCTCCAATCTCTTCCCCTTAGTGTCCTCGGCTACTAAGGAATTATAAACATAAACATAAATCCTCTTTATTGCACACCAAAAATACAAAAATGACAGGAACATTTAAAAAATAATAATAGGTAAGTACAATTGGCGGTCTTATCGCACTTCAGCGATCTCTTCCAGACAACCATATGATAGGGAGAGAAGCGATTTGTAACACACAAGGGGCAGCGCGCGGTGCAGCGGATACGAAATATATATATATACATACACACTTACATAAATACATACATACACACGTAGATACATACATAGATACATACACACATACATACATAGATACATACATAAATACCCATCTAGATATATATAGAAAGAGAGGAAATTATGAAATGCGAAGAATAAGAAGGAATAATTAGAATGATAAGTAGTGTTTATGGATAAGATTCTTAAATATAGGTAAAGACTGTGCTTTTCTTATTGAAACCGGCAAAGCATTCCACATTCGCACGGCTTGAACTGAAAATGATTTGTCACGAAACTTGGTGGAATGCATCGGCATTTTTAGTTTTAGGTTTTCAGATGACCTTAAGAACCTTGAATGTGTATCATTTAGGAACTCAAAGCGTTCTTTAAGATAGGGCGGTGAAGAAGGATTGAATAGTACATTGTAAAGCAGTGAAAGTAAATGAGCATTCCGGCGAAGGCGTATTGGTAACCACTTGAGTTTAGTGCGAAATTCTGAAACATGATCATACTTACGCAAACCAAATATGAATCTAATGCAAACATTTTGAAGTCGCTCAAGTTTATTAAGTTGGTCTTCAGTGAGATCTAGATAGCTGACATCGGCATAGTCAAGGATTGGAAGTAGGAGGGATTGTGCAAGCGCAGTCTTCGTGGCAAAAGGAAGAAAGTTCCGTAGTCGACGCAAAGACCCTGCCGACGCAAAAATTTTCCGGCTGACTTCTTGCAACTGTGGTCCCCAGGAGAGGTTTCTGTCAACATATATCCCTAGATTCTTGACCTTTTCACTGAAGGGAATATTAGTGCCATCAAAGGTGACTTTAGGGAGTTGCGTCCAGTTAATTTTCGAGATCAACCTGGAGCTACCGACAACTATAACCTGCGTCTTCGTTGGATTTACTTTGAGTCCATGGGCTTTACTCCAGTGGCATATCCGTGTGAGGTCACTATTGATGGCGCAAACACCCTCCGCTAGCTTTTCAAAGGGAACTTGGTAGTAGATTTGCAAATCATCTGCATAAAGGTGGTAGGAAGAAATAAGTTGTTTGGATATAGAATTTATAAATATTCCGAAAAGTAATGGAGATAAAACGCCGCCCTGAGGCACGCCAGCAGATGTATGACACCAGGAGGAAAACGTCTGTTCTATTTGAATACGCTGCCGACGGCCAAACAGGTAACTACGAAACCAATCAATCACCGTTGGAGATATGTTAAGAGAGCTCATAATTGCCAGGAGGATATCAAAATCGACAGAGTTAAAGGCATTGCTAAAATCTAATAAAGCAAGGATCGACAACTTACCGTCTTCCATTCCCGAACGAATATCGTCCGTTATATGAATTAGAGCAGTAGTGGTGCTATGGCCAGGACGAAAACCGGACTGGAGAGGATTGAGGAGATTATTTTTGGAGAGAAACGTGCCGAGCTGATTGTGGATAAGGCGTTCAAGAACTTTGGAGAGAAATGGGAGTATGGATATGGGACGATAATCAGAGAAAGAAGATGGATTAGATTTTTTAGGTAGTGGGGTTACTTGTGCCTCTTTCCAGGTAGATGGAAAGACACCACTGGATAAGGAATAATTAAGGATGTGACATATAACTGGAAGGATATGATCAAGGATAGGAAGGATCATATACCGGCTGATACAGTCACTGCCAATAGCGTTAGACGTAATGGATAAAATACTCTTCTTAACATCACAAGCAGTGAATTGATCAAAGACGAAAGGAGAATAATCTGGGATTGGAAGCGTGGAAAGATTTTTCAAAGTATTTAACTTAGTAGTCTTTTCAAAATTAGACGAAGATGAGAAGTGTTGGTTAAGGAGATCAATATTTAAGTCTTTTGGAGATGTATCATGGCGCGATTTGCCAATCCCAAGTGTTCGGAGAAATTTCCATACTTTAGCTGGATCACCATTTTCTACAGCGTTGTGAATATGTCGGCGTTGAGCATTTCTACACACCTTATTGCAGTGATTTCGGATAGCAATATAATTATCTCGATTTAAGTCACTGGGCCGGTACTTATATTTACATTTTGCAGCTGCCTTTTTCGTTAAGAGTGACTTAATTTCTTGTGTAAGCCATGGCGATGGAAGGTGCCTTACCTTCATAGCTCGTACAGGAGCATGGACATCGTACAGCTTGACTAGGTTCGACGTAAATATGTTGACTTGGTCATCAATGGAGTTTGACGCAGTTAATAGTGACCAATCAATTTCACTGGCATCTCTACAAAGGTCATCCAGATTCATTCCACGAAAACTACGCTGCAACATTATTTTTGACTTTGCCTTAGGTGGGCGAATCTTATAAGAAAGGTAAAGGAGATCATGATATGAGAAAGCGTCAGCTGCACATTGGCCATGTTTAGCAACATGATTGGAAGAGGAAACAAATGCTAGGTCTAAGAGGGAAGGAGCTGAGTTTGGGAAATGGTGGGTTGCATTGAAAGGAAGAATGGATAGGTTATTAGAATTTAGGATAGCATGAAGTGCGGAAGAGCGCGAATCATTTTTTATTAAACAGGTATTAAAGTCACCCATTAATACACAGTGGCTGTATGAAGGCATAAGATTTTCTAGAATAATTTCAAGAGAAGAAAAATAGTTTATACGTAAAGAAGGAGAGTAATAGACACCGAGAAAGACTTTAGTGTGATTAAGTTCGACTTCCAGAAAAAGATGCTCGCCTGCATTTGACGGAGGTGGTTGAGCAGACATACTGATGATGGAGTACGATATATTGGTTCTTAGATAGATGGCAACACCACCACCACCGCCAACAGCACGATCATTTCTAATAAGCTGGAAACCTGGAAGAGAATAAGAAGTAGAAGGAAGACAGGGTTTAAGCCATGATTCGGAAACCAGAATTGCATGGAGATTCGTACATTCAAAGCTTGCCAGCATATCAGGGAAATGTGCCGGAATACTTTGGGCATTGATATGAATAACATTAAAGTTCTTAGGTACATCAGAAAAAAGTGACACCAAAGTATCATGAAGTGAAGGAACACTAGCAAAACTATCATTGTCACTGCTAATAGAATAAAAACTATCACTGTCTGAAGCTGAAAATGAGTCGGGCATTGATCATATATATAAAATAATATAAATTAAAAATATATATAATATTAATATAAAATAAATAGATATATACCAAAATTATTCAAAAGAATAACTTCTGGTCCACCTGCCGGCTGTGCATACAATCCTAAATTAATTAATAATATAACAAAAACATAGAGTTAATAACAATAATACAATTGACAAACCTCAATAGAACCCAGTCGACAAAAATGTAAATTTAATAATAATTTTGGATAAACACATTTTCAAATTAAAAATACAAAGCTTTTGCGGACTGGTACTCAAACCACGAAAACTAAAGAGAATATCATCTTTAAATTATAATAATCTAGCAATACTCGACAAAAATGACATTTCAATTTTTAGGCTGTGGTACTTTATTAAATGACAGATGTGTTATTGGTAAAGTATTGTTGTTGGAAAGTTAAGAAAGTTTCGAAAATGTTATTAATTGATAAACTTAAGAAAATAATAGGGTAGATCGTTTGGTTCGCAGTTGATCAAGTATTAGGCAGAAAAAGATAGAATAAAGTAAAGTGCACATCACCGAAACCGATGAGTTCACTTCAACACAATCATGAATCACGCCATGGCCTTTTTGGTGGCAGCAGCACGCTTGGTCTTCGTTATGGTGATTTTTGGGGCGACAGTTGGTGGATCATGAGGCTCAACTGGGATTTCCTGCTGTCCAATGCTGTTCAATTCCGAAGAGGATGTTACACGATGCCTAGTGCCGTCAGCTTCGAGGACATATATTGCACCTGCTTTAGTCCAGCAGTTTGTGACGCCAAACTTCTCCCGTGCAGCCATGAACACGCTGTGTCGAGCCTTGGTCAAGAACTCTGAAAATGTCACCCCTGAGCCCTTAAGTTTAGTTTTTGCAAACCAAATTTCATCTCGAAGTGCCACATCACGAAGCTTTAGGACTATAGGACGGGGCTTTTTCGAAGATGTTGACTGCCCCAGCCTGTGACACCGCTTGATTTGGTTCACTGTAAAACTTTCAAGCTTAAGTCGCTGCTTCAAAACATCAGCTACTGCCTGCTCCGTGTTCTCCTTCTGACCTTCAGCCACACCATGCAACAACAGCATTTTCCTTCGGCCCTGCATCTCCATATGGTCAAGACTATGGGCCAGCACCTCCACCTGCTGCTGTAGGTTGCCAAGAGCTTGAAGAATAAATGTGCGGAATGTTGCAAACTCAGCGGCCAGGTTTACAGTGTTGGAGGAGGTACCTGGATTCTTGTGCAGGTCTGCTTCAAAGGCTGTCATGCGCATGTTGAAGGCCTCCATCATGTCAGCCATGGTACTCTTGATGGAATCCATATTTTCTAATTAGTGTTCTTATTTCAATTTTATACTTTTGTCTTCTGTTTTATTTTGGACTTTGTTGTTGATTTGTGACTTGATTGTTGTTTTTATTTTTTATATTAGGAATATACACAACCCCGGCAGGTAGACACAGTTATTTCCCGATTTTTAACATTAAATATGCAAAAATTTTATTGTTTTATTTAAAAAAAGCAAAGAGCAAAAAAATTTTCACTTAACCCTGCGCCTACCCACGGCCGAAAAAAGGAATTATATTAGGCGGATGGCACAACGACCTAGTTCAGGCTGGCTTAGGTTTTCCCTGAGTATGAATTATCTATAGAGCGCGCCTATACGTAAAACAGTAAGAACTACAATTATAAAATATGCAGATTTGCGTATTAATTGTAATCAATGTTTAGAGGAGAATCGATATTTTTTATGTGTAATTGTGACAGCAAACCTCGACAACCTTGGCAACCCGCAAAAGGTTATTTAACTACTATGCTTATCAAATGGATTAGTGATCGTCAGTTTCGTGACAAATTATCATCTAACAGAGAATACGTTAAGTATGGTATTACAATTCAATTTAATAACTTACGTTAAGGGATTTATCAGAAGATATGGCATTTTTTCACATCGAATTCTATACAGTTTATAAGCAAGGCTGTACCTAGTAGGAAACATTAAGCGCTATGCAAATTAAAGTTAAGGGTGACCGGTGTGCCAGTTATTGGTAATATGGTTTTATTTATCTGATTAGATTTTCCAAAAAATGTTATTTTTAAATATACATATATTGGTCACACATTGTGCACAATAACAAAATAAACCAATTAAAAAATAAGTAAAATAAAAATGCCCACATATATATCATTGACGCGAAATAAAAGAAGTGCTCTATAGATTATTCATACTCCGACGTACAACCAACACTTGATGCCTTTAGGTATTCAAGTCCAAAGGTAACTTGGTATCTATGTTTTCCATAGGTTAGTTCTGTTTTACTTAGCTCAGATAAGGTTAAGGGGTTACGTAGGCAAAAGTTACAATAATATTGAGAGAGGACTGTCCAAAAGTTAAGAGGCTATTTGCGTTTGAAAGTGTTATTTGCGCATGTGAAGGTGTGACATGCTTTTAACATAATCCATACTTCCATACTAATCTTCTTATATTTATATAAAAATCTCGTGTCACCGTGTTAGTTATTGAATTCCTCCGAAACGGCTTGACCGATTTTTATGAAAAATTGTGTGAATATTTGTTAGGTCTGAGAATATGTCGTAGGCAATTTTTTATACCCCTAGGTGATAAGGGTGGCCCTGTCCAGAAAATTTGTATGGCAGAACGTTTGCGGGGCACAGCTAGTAATATTATAAATGCGAAAGTAACTCTTTTTGTTCCTTTTTGTTTGACTCACCATCTATTACATGGGACTTAATAACCGCATTGGTGTTATTCGGGTGTACAACTGTGTACCTGCAGCTCTATCTACCCCCTTGGAGAATAGAAATACAGGTATAACATAGCATCACGCCTATAGCCCCCGTGGTGAGCCTATTGCCATCTACCGGGCGCAATTGCAAACTCCGGGCTGCTACTGAAAATTTCCTTATAGAAAAATCCAATATCACGTTGGCCAACCCGGGAATCGAACCTGGGACCTCAGTAGTCGCCTTCGGGATCACTGGACAAATGAGGCAGTTATAAGCAGAATACAGGTGTGATGTTATAATTTAATAGAGCATCCTTAATGAATTTTACTCTCTCAAAGGCAATCAGAATGGATATTTCACAGAAATAATATTAGTTTTAAATATTAAGGAAGCAGTTTAACCGTCGCGCCGTCGTAAATGCATGTAATTAAATATCTCTTTAACTTAATTGGTACATTAATATAAAAGCACGTGTGTATGATGCCTTTCATTCGCAGCAGAGAGAAACATCCATGAGAGGGCAGTTTAAATTGGACAAATTAAAAATGTTCGTCGTTGAAATATATGGTAGTAATTAATATTGGTGCAATGCAAAAGTTTGGAAATATGTAATTTCGTGAATATAGATGTATTATTTTATTTTATTTATTAGGAATGAGCGCGACTCCGTCCGCATGGATGTCGTAAATAACAAATGTTCGACTTTTTTAATTATCAACCGATTGACATGAAACAAACACTAAATGTTAAGTGAACCTTACCATATTAGTGCCAGAAACCACATCTAAATCGGATAAGCCGTTTCTGAGATTAACGTGCACAAACGCACAGACAAACAAACAGGCAAAAATTCTAACAATCATTATTTTGGGTGCTATTTGCGTTGATAAAGGTCCCAATAATATTTTTTCTCATATATTTTCCATGTACAGACAGCGATCCGTTACATTTTTATTATATGTATTGATGATGATGATGATTGAAGATAACAAACAGTTAAACAATATATTTTGCATGTAAAATTACTTAATCTATAGTACAATTGCGTAACCAACTGCGTTATTCACATTATATAATATTTTAAACCACGTACATCAAAACCTGTTTGAATGCCCTTAAATTTATTTGTAAATGAATCGATAGATTGTTTAACCTATTAGTTATTGTTCACCGGTTACTGCTCACGTTTTGTTTGAGATTTGAATTTGACTCGGGACGTCGCCGCGGGCTCTACTGATGACTAAGGGCTCCGTTTCAGTTCAAAACTAGTCGAGCAATCCCGAAAAATACATGTGATTAGTAGCCGATGGACAATAACTAATATAAATGTTTACATTATGTACATGCACAGATAATATTGTAATAGCATTAAAATTTTACTTCACTTAAAAAATGTGGGCCAATTAAAAGAGATTTTCTCGTAGTTAACGGTTAATAAAATAAAAGTGATTATTTTGAAAAGTGATTATTTTGAAAAGTACGTTAATTTTGCTCCATGTAATTAATTTTAGCATACGCATTAAAATTTGATATCACATTTAATACGATCAATTTCGCTCCATGTACGATAATTCTACGATACTGGTACAATAGTTCTCTTGCGTCAAGTTGTGACAGTTGATCACAACAATCACAATCTTGTTAACGGGAACAACTAAATTTCCTTTACAGTATTGGAACAAATTTTCGAATTCACAAGCTACGTAATTGGGTAGAACGACACGGTTGACACATTGTTCTATTAGTGTTTAAATCCCCGTCCCCTAGTGAGCACTCCGAGATCGAGTTGGAAACTGAGCTGTACTAGAACTGCTAGAAATAGAACGATTAATTGGTGGTTAAATGTGATTTTGTGTTAATACCGCATACAGCCGTGCTTGCGTAGACGGGAGACGCCTTCTGACTAAATATCGAACAAATTTGCTCGCCACTTTTGGCGGGGGGTGAGGTAACACACAAGCACAAAACAACTCGTACTAAAGCGAAAATAGCTATTACATTAACAGTATTAAAATACATACAAAACTAAACAAAAACAAAAATTGTGTTACACACGATTAACATCGTGTACTATCATTGTAACCATACTGGTAAAAGGTACCTTTATATGATTGGGAATCATATGCCAGTGGCGAGCGGGGTACGCCCGCTAAAGCTACTCCAGTACTAATTCCTTCAAGCATCCACTAGATGACTAGACGAATGCGGCAAATAAACTTATTTTAGTCTACCCCTAACATTAATTTTAACCTTTAGAAAAATAATAGACAAGACAAGGTGTGATTGACAGCTGGAGACCGAACCAATATTATATCGAATCTAGTCGGTTCTTAGAAAATGTTGATATGAGAATTAACTTAGTAATATGAAGACAGGTGTTATATTGAAAAGGTTTATTCGTAGAAATATTAAGGTTTTGAAGAAAAGTTGAAGTTTATGATGTGCCCAGTACATTTTGACAGGTAAATAAATGTCAATTCTATTCCAATTACAATAATATCAGCTAATTATGTCGCAAGTAAAGATAAATAATTAAAATGCATTATCGTATGCGTAGATAACTATAATGCTTTACATTTTTTTAGAAGAAAATTGCGGTTATGAGCAGGACTTTAACCTGCGCCTCCCGTTTAAATACTCCAGGCGCTCTGCCAACTACACCGTCCCACCCTCTGCTTTCTACTCCGAATTCTTGGTCCACGTTTTTAATACGTCTTATGCAAAGTTTGATAGGTACTGCAAAAAAATAGGTAGTCGTCTTAGTTCAGTCACCTGTATAGGGACTGAATAGCGATGACGTCACCAAAAGACGTATTAGAAAACAAATGACAACACAATTCCATATTCAAAAATATTTCTTCATCACAACAGTTCAAATACTGTTTATTAAAATAATTACATTCTGTGATTTCAAACCATGTATTAGGCTGAAAAGTCCTATCAAACAGTCTATTAGAAAAAAAAAAAACATTCTGCAATATGATTGGCCGATGCCATCAAGCGTCACAGAAAAAGTTGATTCTTTTTCGCGTCTCACATGCCACTTCATGCCAGTACTGGGTTTACCGGCAGGGGTGCGTGCCCTGACCACGTGGTTCTAATTTCAAATTTTCGGTTCGTTTAATATTAATTATTCTATTAATTTTCCTTACATTGGTGAAACATTCGAGTAGATTTTTGTTTGCATTGCGAGTAAAGAGAGCTCGTGGACATTTCGAATATATAATGCATAATGTTCGTTTAGATTTGTTAGTGTGATGTGTTTGTTATATACAATGCTTGGACATAACAACAAAATATTGTTTTACATTCCTACTGTTTCATGAACATGGCGCAGTAGAATGGATTATTTCGGTGAGTTTCAGTAATATTGACTTTGATTTTTTCTGGAATTACTTAGCATATTGCTATCACACAACTATCAAAAGCGAGTGGAAGATAAAGGTGCAAGATAAAAGTCCGAAATAATACTGACAGACATGAATGTATATTAAGTAGAGAACTACCTTTAAAAATATATTTTTATCAAAAATTGTTCCACATTTGGCCACCAACTCGCCTGATGGTAAGTGACGGTGTGGCCAAGGATGGAGCACGTAGATCTAGAAGAAGAAGAAATCTAATTACTCTAACTAGGGTGGATAGATTTGGGGAGATCGATATTTGAGGAGTTGATGCAACTGCCTAAACCCCTCTTCCACAACGGTGGCGCCGGACTACATCCCGAAGCACGACTAGATCGCTTCACGGCATGGCTCCGTCCGGTGGGTGGTAACCAGCCACGGCCGAAGCCTCCCACCAGAGTTGTGTCGCCTGTTTTGCACCACCCAGGGGCTACGTGTAGGGATTGCATTTTAAGGTTACACTCGGACGCGGGCAACTCATCCCCTATTAAATACAAAGAAGCTGTTATTTTTTTTCAGGAACTATTAATTAATTTGTCTACTTCTATGGCTGTAGACGAATATTTTTGGTGAAAGCTATCACTGTGCTTGGAGTTCTGTTCCAATACCTATGACCAAAGATTGTTTTTAATAAGGTACGTCGTACATGTCAAATTGAAGTCAGTGGCCTTATGACGTCATTGACATAAAAATGCACCGGTGCCGTGGTAAAAGCATATTTGATCCGGTTTTCACTTTAAGATTATAGTTTATACTCGTACATGTATTTATTTTGTAGCAATTATGCACAGTAAGTACCGTGTTTATATTTCATTGGGTGTTATGAAAATGTTCAAGTTTTTCATGATAACTTATCGACTGGCGTGTGTTGTTTAATTCAATGTTTTGTTTTTATTGTGATAAGTTATGGTAGGGCAATGGACGATGGTGATATTCGCGTGTTACTTAAATCCTACTATAATATTAAGGCGAAATTTTTTGAGGATAGATGGATGTTTCACGTAATAACTTCTGAATGGATTTGAATTAAATTTGACACACAGATAGTTTATAACCTGGACCAATAGATAGGTCTTTTTACCTCTTATTTTTTACCCCGGTTGGACACAATTTTCATGTCTACGCAGACTAAATTGTGGGCAGTTGCTGGTATAATATAATGAGCTGTATATTACTTAATAATGTGACTGTGTGTGTGTGTGTATAACTGTCGTTTTGGTTGTGGAGTCAGAAGTGCAGCTGCAGTGTTTGTTTTGGTCGTGGAGTCAGAAGTGCAGCTGCAGTGTTTGTTTTGGTCGTGGAGTCAGAAGTGCAGCTGCAGTGTTTGTTTTGGTCGTGGAGTCAGAAGTGCAGCTGCAGTGTTTGTCAAATGATGTGCTGTGGCACCACTGATGGTCGGAATGTCGTATAAAGTTATATATGAACCCGCGCCTCCCGGATAAATGCACCAGGCCCACCCATTTCGTTCTCTGCTCACTTGCGCAGGTTCAAATCCTGCTCACGTTCGTATTTTTTCACCTCCAAAAAATTTTGTAATTGAAGTGCTCGCTACTCATGCGATTGAATTATTAACCTGTATTTCTCATATATTTGTTTATAGGAACTATGCGGAGTTTTATCATCCTGACTTATGTAATAAGAGTGGTAGGGGGCGAGCTCAGCTCATGACTAAGGGCTCCGTTCGAGTTCGAAACCAGTCGGGCAATCCCGAAGAATGCTCGTGAGTAATAACCGTTGAACAATAATTAATATGAATGTGTCTCACGAAAGTTATTATACAAACAAAAATAGCTAAAATACCTCTAAAGGTTCTATGTTCTATTAACTTTAAAACTATCTACCCTATAATTTTGAAATCAAACTAAACAATATGTTATTCGAGTATAATCCAATCAACCAATTTAACTGCACCACCATAGTTATAAAATTTGGCACCGTGATCAACAATTTATCGTGTTTTAATAGAGTACCATGGCGATCTAGTCTTAGTTATGGAATTATTAAGGCTCCGTCCAATTCATAAACTTTAAGCGGCATAGAGAGGACTAGGATATGAAACTTATCGGTCTGGTGGTTTTTGAATTTTCATCAATCAATTATTTATTTATTTTGTTAAACACAGGTACAAAGATAGTGGTTGAGGGGCTCGTGGCTTAGTAATATCCGCAAAGATCGATCGATTGAGGTTAAGCTACGTGTGCTGCGGACGGTCTTTGGATTTTTGACCACCATTTCATACGCCTGTGTGCCTCGGAGAGCTCGTTAAAACGTCGGTCTCGGTTGTCAAATTAAGATCCAGCCGTCACGGGTAGTCTGGCAATCAGTCTTAACTTGGGATATCGTGTTACCTAGTAACTGGCCAGGAGCTCAGATGAGACTCGCTCTATTAAAATATTGGTATTAAGCTGCATCTGTGGGGTAACTCTTGAAACTAACACCAATTCCAATATTAAATAGACGCCTTAAAACAATGCGTAATATTAAAATAAATTTACCTACATTACAGTTGCCTCTATTTTAAAGCCTCTTGTCTTCATATTATTCTGAATCTTTAATTATATTTTAGACATTTTGGCATTTAAAAGCACGACCTGACATATTTATTTTCAAGAATCTGAATTATTTTCAAGACTAAGTCCACTGGTTTGATTGGATCCCAATGTAATTGGGAAAAGGCGAGGCACATTGATTGTCAGGTATAAAGATATTTGAGCTCTTATAGTCGGAGAACTACAAAATTGTACTTAATAACAATAAAAATCTATTTTGTCTGGTAATTAATGAGATAATAGATTCTAAAGTTACAATATTAAATGGGAAAAAGAATACGGTCGCGAACAGGATTCGAACCTGCGCCTCCCAGATATATACTCCAGGCGCTCTGATCACTAAGCCATGTCGACCTCTGCTCGCCACCGCGAATTCTTCTTCCATATTTTAACACGTTTTATGGCGACGTCATTGCTATCAATTCAGTCCCTATACAAGTGACCGAAACCGACACGACTAACTTTGCAGTTAATACAATGTCGTTAAGAATTCAATTACCTTAATATAATTCAAGATAAATCTTTGAAAAGCATTAACGCATGCTTAGCGAATTCTAAAGTTACAATATTATTTTTTCCATTTAATATTGTAACTTTTGAGTTCGCATGCGTTAATGCTTTTCAAAGATTTATCTTGAATAATAGATTCTCTCTGGCCTACGCAGATATCCTGCCGATCTGATAACGTTTTGCGATGGGTCGTTGAGCTCCCTAATTTGTGGTTAAACTACACGATGACTGATGCATACGTGCCGTCAGTTAGACCAGAGGTAGAGGTCAGCTCAAAACTGCTATGGCTCATCCCTCAAAAGGCCATCCCAGACTTATTATACATGGTTACACTCACATGTTGTTAAAATTATGTTTGGATTTTAAAAGAGCCGTTGACCTCAGAGTTTATTACTTTATTTCTTCTTAGATATAATCATATAGGAAATGCCAACACCATCTAGTTAAAAAAAGACTCGACATAACTTAGTCGCGACGAGTCTGCATCTTGTACCATCTTCTCAGAGGTTAATATCCCGAACATTCCAGGTCGCAGGAAGTCGAGTAAGCCGATAGTTCGGGAATCTCAAGACCTTGCTAAGACGCTGCACGGTTTTAATTAATTACCCTACACACTCGGATCATTTGATACGCCTATCTGCCGTGAACACTTCTTTAACTTGCCAAATGAGTTTTGTTGAAGAAGTTTCGGGGTAGATGGAGTTATGTTGAGGATGTGTTGGTAGTTGTTTTGTTTGGATTAAGAAATACGTAATTTTTTTGGGTTCCGTACCTCAAAAGGAAAAAACGGAACCCATATAGGATAACTTTACTTTGTCATCCGTCTGTCTGTCTGTCTGTCTGTCCGTCTGTCTCTTAAGATCCTTTATCTCGGGAACGCGTAAAGGTATCGAGTTGAAATTAAAATCATATACTTAAATCTACAGTCCCTTGAAGCTGTGAAAAAATCAAACCTCTAAGTTAACGCGAAAAAAGTTACGGCTGTTTATGGCGAAAAAATATATTTCGACACTCATATGGGAATAAAAATTTATAGAGTGCTTTCTGTTAACCCAGAACTACGAAATTTGGCAAGTAATATCGTCTTATACTACAAGTACAGGGTATAATCTGAAAGCTATACATTTATAATTAAAATCATAAAATATGTAGTCTTTATTCGATCATCGAGGTTAAGCAACGGCATGAACAATGAATGATTATGTACGAAAAAAAAACAAAACGACTCGATTCCTAAGCTATTTATAATATGAACCTACAAATTTGTACGGAACCATCGGTGGGCGAGTCCGACTCGCACGTGTCCGGTTTTTTCTTCTGATATTGGTGTCGCGTAGGTTTTTAATACAGTGTAACCAGCGTGATGTTCCTAGTGTTGCCGAAATAATATTGGGGTATTGCAATTTTTTACTAACAACCACTGTAGGAGATGGAACCAAAATATTAAGATAAGTCAAAAAAGGCACGCACCATTGTCTTTTAGAAGTCATGTAAGTATTATAAACTAATTATCACTTGCTTAAAATGGTGAAGGAAAACATCGTGAGGAAACCAGCACACCTGAGAGACTTTTCGATGGTGTGTAAAGCCATGTCAGAGACCTACAGGTGGTTTAAACTCTGACACTAGGTTGTTCATCAACCACACGATAAGATATAGTCAAACAAACATTTTCCACACAATTTTAGCTTGTCGTTTGTTATTTAGTGGCCATATAAAAGTATACTGACTGAAAACAATTGAATATTTTAGTTTGATTTCTTTCATTCATCCCGTATTGTTATATAAAGAAATACTTTAAATATATTATAATAAAAAAACTTATAATCGGATTAATCTCGTGTATTATTGGTTTTTTGTTTTTCCTGACGTTTCGAATACTTTGCAGCGTTCGTGGAGTCCTTCTGCGACCACGAACGCGATTAATCCGGTTAAAAGTTGTTTTATTATAATGTGTAATGATCGCGCAAACCTAAGATATTACTAATTTAAATTTAGCCTATCAATATGAGAGTCGGTACCGTGTGATGAGTTTGCTATACTCTGACACTTTTCACCAATGAAGCCCTGACCAAAATTGACCTCAAAATCTCTCACCAACACCTACCAACGACCTTCCGAAACTCATAAACAAGTATAACTTGACCTCAATTTGTTCCTTTTTTTGTGTTCCCAACTTCACAAAAGTTTATGCTGAAGAGATTTGATGGTAACAAACGGTTCGTAGGTAGCGTATGAAATTCCATAGTTTGAACAACGTTTTATCTATAGCCAGTTTTTGTTCTTCGATATTGACTTCCAAAAGGAAAAAATAGTGCGTGAAAAAGGATGTTGGTTTTAGATAAAATTGATTTTATTAGGCTTTGTACCTTTGATGGCATTTTACCGTGTTATTTGATTTTTTCTGTTAGGAAATTCTCAGTAGCAACCCGGAGTTAGGAAGTTGGTTGTGTGATACCCCCGTGCTTCGGAGAGCACGTAAAGCGGTTGGTCTTGCGCCTGATCTCTCTCCGGTTGTGTCGGATTGCCGTCCTATTAGGCTATGACAGTGAAGGAAGAGGGTGTGCATTTCTGTTTGCGCATATTTTGTACACTATAATATCTCCTGCGTACTTGGCTAATCTCCTTGGAGATAGGCCGCCGTGACTACAATATGGTCAGGATTAGTGTTTATTATACGTGGTAAAAAAAAAGAATCTCCGCAACGAGCGACAATCACGGTAGCTTGATGCGCAAGACCGACTGGTTTACTTAAGTAACTTCATTGTTCGTTTTGCATGTCTCATAAAATATATTAGAACTAACATACATAGTTATAAATCATTTATAAAAACGTACGTCAACCTAATCACTATCCGAAGATCTAACGTCTCTACTCCGCAACGAAATTTAGAATACGGCAGGCCGAAGTCCAAGCAGCGGTTATTGAGGGCTCGGTGCCAAGAAATCGGCCTAAGCGCTATCTCGAGCCGACACGCCGTATCACCTCGGGCCTCAGGCCTCAGGCCTCGGGCCACAAGCCTCGGCCGGAATTATTCAAACCGGATTACATTACGGAATTGTGTATGAAAATTTTATAATCTTTAATGTATTGGTTTGAATGTATTGGTTAACGGATTGAAGAGTTTGTAGTTTTAGAGTGTTGTCTTTATCTTTATTATCTACAGACTTCTATAGAACACAACATTTGTTTTGTGCCACTAGGACCACGATTTTGTATCACGCCTGTATTCCCTGAAGGGGTAGGAGGAGGTGTAAACAGTTGTACACTCAAGTTACAATATACTAAGCATGAGTTATTGCTTTTCAAAGGTTTATCTTGAAGTACACTCACATTTTAATATTGCTGTTATTAAGTCCCCTGGTAGGTAGGTAGTTAGCCTATTGCCATCTACCGGGTACGATTCCAAACGCCGGGCTGCTGTTTTCGAATAAGGACAGGTCAGGAGCTACCCGAAACGAACGAGCATGCATTATACATCTGTATTAAGTGAGACAGGAAGTCGATCCCATCGTGGCTAGATGGACAATAACGTAAAATCAGGCACACAATTGCAAGGCAAAAATGAATCGCATGCAACCGCTGAAACGTGAAGTCCAACCATTATTACCTCTACCCATAATCCCTTTATTCCTTTACCAGGGTTCAATAAAAGCTCAGCTTCTCAAATGAATGGTAGCAGCTCAGGCTTCGGTAATGGCCATGGAATTATTCATGACCAGATCTTGGATGATATCTTCATCTACTGTAATGGCGGTTGGGATGCGCCACTCTCCCATAATGACGCGATTGTTGCAGACCGTTTTACTTGTAAGGATTTCGTGTTTAGACTATTAAAGTAATCTTTGAATAGATTCATCTGTTATGAATTTGCATTTATCTAACGTTTTTTTATGGGGCTCTATTGTGCTCCAAGCGATTTAAATTTTAATCTAAATTGGACGGAAAGATTTTGTAGCAATGGCGTAGCTATCGTAGCGTTCACGTAGCAGATACGCTACGCCAATGATTATAAAATGTTTCAAAATATCCGAAATTTATTTACAATCGACTATATATTTGATGACGTGCCTACGATGAATGCTGAAATATATGTAAATAAGGAAAAGATAAAGACTGTGGAATGATGAGATTCGTTAAACAGCCTCCCCTATGGCTTCCAGAATTTTGTTCTAGTCTCATAAATTAATTATCAGAGTAATCCCTCATTTGTATATTCGCGACAAGTCTGCATATTTTTCACAAAGTTACATACAAAACAAAAGTATCTGTTGCAACAAGCGACACTTTTGACAATTACGTATTTGGAGCATAAAAATAAATAATTGCAAATGTAACTGAAAGCTTGTGATTGTACAATTATTGAGTATTCATACATATTGTACAATAAATCCATTTAAAATAATTAATTACCTGCCCTGCAACAGGTTGATATGTTTATTCATCAATTCAAAATACAATACAATGCAAATAAGGATTATTCAGAATTGAATGTTCATTATTATTGATTTCACAAATTAATTTAAAACTGAACCTTCATTATTTTAATATTTGATTAACCTGTATAGTTAGGAATTACGATAACACATACATCAGTAAATGTATTGAAGTAACTGCCCCGTTGGTCTAGTTGTCGGAAACGTGACTGCTAAGCATGAAGTCCTAGGTTTAATTTCCGGCTCGGGCCAAGTTTTATTGAGTTTTTCAGTTAGGAAATTTTTATTACCAGCTCGAAGTTTGGATTTGTGCCCATTAGATAGCAATAAGCTCACCACCTATTACATGGGACTTAATAACGGAATAAATGAAATGTACGTGTATTATTGTGTACGCCTCTGTCTACCTCTTTGGTAAATACAGGCATGATGTTATACTATATGTCTATATGAACTAAGGGCCGATTTCACCAGTGAAACTAAACGCGATCAGTACAACCTGAACTCAGTTCACGCATTTAACTGAGTTCAGAGCTCCAGTTTGCATTTCACCAACAAAAACTGAACGCAGTTCAAGCTGAACCCGGTTCAGGCTTCTGAACGCCCGACTTTCGACGTTCAGCTTATCTAAACGCGTTCAAGAGCGGCCTTGTCAAAATGGCGGAATATTGTTTAACATAAAAGAGATTTTGTTGTTATTTGACTTAATTATGATATAACGCTATTGTATAAATAAAATGTATATAAAACTGATAACTAAATAAAATTAAACATGTTTAATAGTTATAATAAAGTTTCCTATAAATATTTCAGCACCAAAAATGTTTAATTTGGAATATTTATTGTTTACATATATATTAATAAATATAAATTTAGGTTATCACCTCACAAAATCGTTTAAATTCTTAATTGTGACAACATTTACATTAATTAACCAAGAAAACTTCGTTTTCGTGATCGCGATCAAAATGTAGCAGGTAAAATCAGTTTGACGTTAACTGAGATCAAAATCAACATTTGAACTGGATCAAGTAGAACTAAGTTCTGTTAAACTCTGTTTTTAATGGCAGCGGTGAAATCGGCTCTAAAAGGGACGGACTGAATACCTGCGTTGAACAGTGCGTGGTGGTTATAATCACCTTGCAATGTCAACATAAGGCTGAATCCGTTCCTATTACTTCCACGGGCTAAATATTCATGTACATCTTGTAGTATTTTTTTTCCATTATGTTACCCATTCACTTCTGAGAATTTCTTAATAGAAAAAAATTAACTCTGGCTGACCCGACCCGTAAATTGAAACTAATAAATCATTGAGACGGTTCTCCTGCATATTTTCTCTCATTATAGTAACAAAACCAGGCTAGTAGAATTTCTTACAAAAACTCCGTATAAGATAGAAGATACTGCGCTTCAAACAGATTGTCAAATTGGTATGAATTGAAAGTATAAGTGTTCTGATGCCAGAGATTGTAAGATACAGTTAACTCTGAATCCTTTGTAGCAAAACACTATGAAATTGGCCAACAAAGACGAAGCCTTTCACCCCCAAACGCTTGCCAACATTAGCATAAAAACAAAAATTCAATTCGCTCTCTATTACACGGTTCTAACTGTCAAACACTTCGCAACAAGCCAGCGACTTTGTCGAGTAAACGTAGTCCCTTATTGGTGGTCTTGGGGCCGTCCGCCAAAATTTCTGGCTGCTATCTTCTAGACCACACTCCTTCCAACGATTTATATCGAAACTTGCTGGCACGGGAGACAACCTGAACGTATTAGCCCACTGTACAGCGTAAAGCCATATAAAAGTGTTCAAAACTTAGTTTTCTGGCACGGATTTTTGGTTACAGTTTTTAGATTGTCTCTTTTTTTTTGGGGTTCAAAAATTATGTCCCGCATAAGTATGTTGGAGTTGTTGAAATATGGTGTGTGTGTGGTAAAAAGTATTTTTGCTGTTTTATTTCTGTGGCAGTATATGTTTCCTTTGAGCTAGTGGTCATTATTACTCAAAACTCAACGTCTGGTCAGGTGTCTGTACTGAGTACTTTAAAAAAGCTCCTGGGAAATGACATAAGATGAGGAAGAAAGGCGAGCTCTGGTATCAGCCTTATCAAGCAGACGTAGTCAAAATAATTCTTCTCCATAATGTATGGCCTGTTCAGAACAATAGGTTTTGCATGAAGTTTAAACCATCAGTAGGTTTCTGATATGGCTTTACGTTGCTGGTTTTCACAGAATGTTTGCTTTACCTTTTTAAATAACTGTTGACAATAAATTTCTAGTACGCACATGATTATGATAAGTCAGTGGTGCGTGCCTTTGAGTTCGGGCCTTCGACCTCTGAGTTGCTTGACTAATGGTCATACAATAAGGCATCAATACTGCTTATAGCAGTAGCAGTAACTGGTGAGTGTCTATCTTAGGCTAAACTTACTCATTGGTCTAGTGGCCGCAAGCGCGACTGCTGAGCGTAAGGTCCTGGGTTTGATTACCAAGTCGGGCAAAGTATTATTGGTTTTATCTCTTAGAAAATTGTCAGTACCAGCCCGAAATTAGAAGGTTGGCATAATATGCTTCAAAGAGCACGTACAGCCGCAGGTCCTGATCTCTGTCTGGCCGTGTCGGATTGTCGTCTTATCGGGCTATAAGAGTGAAAAAAGAGGAAGTGCACGTGTTTTCACATACACTTGGGCACTATAATATTTTCTGTGACCGAAAATTTGGTCAGAACTATATATCATTATTGAATAGATTCAGTGTTTACGTACTTTGCGGAAGTCCATTGGATTGGACAATGGATGCAAATAGGGGGTGGGGGCTACACAGGTAGTCATGCACTACCTGTGAAGCCCCCGCACGCAAATATATGCACATGCGCAAGCGGTGAAAATTGAGACTACCACCAACTACACGGGGCATCATCAGGAGCTGTTAAACCGTGCAGTGTCTTCGGTGGCGCACATATATTTGCGGGCGGGCGGGCGGTGCACAGATAATGCATGACTACCCTCAATATTGTAGAAGTAGCTAGATATTGCATTTATTTGCATCCAATATATAAAATTATCATCTTAGGGTATAGAATAGTTCACATCTATCAGAATCTAAGCCTTACGTAAAAGTTCACGGTCAGCCTGTCTAAAGGTTGCGGCGATGTTTTGTATGAAGGTCACCAATATTGGTTACTAAAATGTGAAGTAACTCCAAGTCTAAAACACTAAATAAGCTTATTGAGAGGAGAGTGCCAATTGCTGTATTTCTACTTAACTATTACAAGGATAGTGGACCAAGAAAAGCTGAATTCATATGACGTTTCGAACACTTTGCAGCGTTCGAAACTTCAGGAAAAAAAAACCCTACAATACACGCGATTAATCCGGTTAAAAGTTCTTTTATTATAATGTGTAGTGATCGCAAAAACCTTGGATATGTAGTATTAGTATTAACGTCATCTTGTTTTAGATGGTTGGCAATCAAGATTGTATGGACTGGATACTTAGAGATGAGATCGATAATTAGTCTTGATATTGGAGGAGTTCTTGCAAACCCAGGCAAACCCAATTTTCATAATTTGTGATGGTCAGGGCTGTATATTTCATCCAATTATCTGAGTATTTAAACACCTAGTAATTTTTGTGTTGCTCAAATCTTTGGACAGGTCCGTCTAGTACATTATTTGGTATTAAATAAGAGTAAGTGACAAGCGAACTGAGCTTTTTTTAAAAAAAAAAACCTTGACCATTCTAAAAATGTATCTTATATAGTTAGGGTGTTTACAAATACAAATCTTACAAGCAAAATTTTTTCCGCTTGAGTATTGCACACGCTACACACGGTGCATTAGCCGAATATGAACATAGTAATCGTTTCGTTTGTAAAAAGTTGCTTTTTAAACCCTTTCGCAAGGTTTATTTTAGGACTACGTTACGTGGGTCTAATGGTCCAAGCGCGACTCCCAAGCATGAGGGAAAAGTGATATTAGGTTTTTCTGTTAAGAAATTTTCAGTAGCAGCCCATCATCATCATCATCCCCCTGCCCTTATCCCAATTTATTGGGGTCGGCGCAGCATACCTATATCTGGCATGCTGCTAAAGTTTTGGCTATGTTTTATGACCGGCCGCCTGCCTGACGTCAACCCTCTTTGGGAATGCTGTTGTTGATGGTAACCGCCACCAATACGGATACGGATTCTCCTTCTATCTAGCTATGTCACAGTAGCGGCCTGAAGTTTGGAAATGCGCCCGGCAGATGGCTATCGTCGCACCACCTTTTACATGGGACTTAATAACGGTGTCGGTTAAAATTGGGTGTAGAACTGTGTACACCTCTGTCTACACCTTCTGGGAATACAAGCGTAATGCTATTTTATGTAATTTATTTTATTACTTTCTTCTTCTTTGATTTAAGAGCTTAGTTCTTGTCGGTGGAGCAACCACCATTGCTCTCTATCCTCTGCTTTCTTTCGACCTTTTGATTCCACTCGATTCCTACTTCCTTCTTCACTTTTGCATAAAGCTTCGCTAGGTCTTCCTCTTCTCTTTCTTTCTACTATTCCTTTTAAAATGGTCCTAAAGAAGTTTCCGTAGATTGATATAAATACTAATAGAATAGACGGCGCGGTTGGCGCAGTGGTCGAGAGACTGGCACCTGCGTCGCGTGTCGCATGTTCGATTCCTGCACGGAACAAATATTTGTATGATCTACAGATAATTGTTCCGGGTATGGGTGTGTGTGCATGTGAGATTATATGTCTGTAAACGCACCCACGATACAGGAAGAAATTCCTAGCGTGAGGCAACATTTTTAAATAAATAAATTAAATCCCGAAAAATGCAAGAGAGTAATAACCGTTGAACAATAATTAAAATAAATAAAAGCCCAGACATATGGGCTTTTATTTATGTCCAATTTAGACTATTGTGAGAATGTCATATTGCTTAGATTTCCTTTGGGTATAAAAGGTTTCCTACCTAGACAGTAATCGAGGCCCCGTTTGACCAAAAATGTTTCCAGTCGTAGACATGTCTAGATGTGATTGCGAAATATCTAGGCTATGTCTTGATTTTATTTGTTTTTCGCATTCGGGTTTGCGTTTTGTAAGTTTTTATTCTAACCGTTCAAAGCTGACGATCTGTAATGGTTAAACAACGATCGACACGAGCGAAGTTAAACAGAAAGACATAACAAATGTAATTCTGTTATTGTCACTGTCAAAAGGATATGTAATCTGTTCTCGCTAATTACCAGAAACAATAGATTTTTATTGTTATGAAGGATAATTTTGTACTTCTCCCATTTGAAGGGTTAAATCACATTCCATGTCAATTATTGGGTATAATTTAGATTAACAAAACAAGTTCAAATAAACACTATCATAATACTTTTCTATAGAAATAGCAATTCTGGCACATTACAGAATCTTTGGGTTTTAAACCAAACTTTCTACTCTAGTAGTTTCTACCATACTATCTTTCTCTAGAAATATCCAGAGACACATGGACACCGTACCCCGTCGCGGCCCGCCGGACACTTCATGAACTTCTATCAAAGTTGTCCAACTTGTCCTAGCAGTATCATACATTGTAATGGTATGCAGGATTTGGCAGAATCCTTAGGTGGTACTGCCAAAAGGCTTATTGTATTGTAAGGTAATATATAAAGAAGGAAAAGTAGCAGAGTTTTATGTTCTAAGGTACGTGTAATTTTGTCTTAAACACTGGCATTAAAGATGAAATTATATTTTTTTTTGTGGAAAGTAAAGTACGGTCGTGAGCAGGATTCGAACCTGCGCTTCCTGGATAAATACTCCTCTATACTGAATAGATAGCAATGATGTCACCAAAAGACTTTAAATGCGGAAGAGGAATTCGGGATAGTGTATAGAGGTCAAGATAGCTTAGTGCGCCTGGAGCATCTATCCGCGAGGCGCCGGTTCGAATCCTGCCCACGACCGTATTTTTTGTTAAGGGTGGCTCCGCATATATTAAAGAAGAAAGAAAAATGAAAAAACAGTTTATTCACGTGAAAGTGACGCACGTACATAAAATTAAATAAAAGTCTAATAACAAAAACAAGTGGGTATAGATTCTAAAAATAATATTCTTGACGTAATGTGTTTGTAAGATTTATCTGTGTTTGTTAAGGTAATTACATCTGTACGACATTTTGTGAACTGCAAAGTTAGTCGTGTCAATGACGTCACCAAAAGACGATTAAAAGTGGTAGAAGAATTCGGGGCAGTGAGCAGAGGTCGAGATGGCTTAGCGTTTCCTCACTATAGTAGAGTATTTTGGTTACAATACCTCCAGATTTTATAATAATCTCCAGGATAAACTAAAGCATTACTGATAGTAGTTTGACCTCCGTCTTTTTTGATGACGCCCAGGTTTGGAAGTGGTATTTTATTTTTTGCCGTTTACCATGCAGAGCTGTTTACATCACGAGGAGGTCTAAACATTTAAGAACCTCGATAGACTTGCTACTTTAAGCATCTGTGATCAGCGATAGTAGTTGCTTTTCGGAAGTTCGATATAGCGACTAAACGCTGGAACGTGTGGTTTGACTTCCGCGACCGAGCGCACAGTGAGAGCGCTAAACGCGTTGTAGCAGTGACGCAGTCGAAAAAACGTTACACGCTGATGAAAAAATAACAAGTCTGCGGAGACTCACATATAACATAACGTCACGCCTGTATTCCCGGAAATGGTAGGCAGAGGTGTACACAGTTGTAGACCCACATTTCAGCAATTAAGTCCCATGTAGGAGGTGGTGAGCCGATTGCCATCTACAGTCTGTAACTTATTTGCTTTATTGCCACCGCTACACAGTCGGTGTGATCTCTACTAATATTAGATTATTTTTTTGAACGCTTTGTTCTCTGCCTCTCCCAGTAGGATTAGATTTGAACAAAAAAATAACTTTTTTCATGTGATAGTCCAAAGCTATTTAACATCGTTCTGCGACCCTTAGATCAAATCAAATCATTTATTATTAGTAAACATATGTAATTAATTAGAGTTCTTAAACTTAAAGAAAAGAAAAATGGTATTAGCGCGCTATGCTAGGGGAAAAAGAAAAATAGCAAGTGAAACCGCGGGGCATAACTAGTGTTTCCATATTTACTGAGACAGATTTATAATTAATAATAATTATCTTAAATGAAAAGTGAAAAAGACAGTAAAGATAAGCCAGTTGAAAGAATTTTAATTAAGACACTTTCGCCCCTGATAATAATTTTGCAGGTGTTCACAAAAGTTTGGATTTTTGCTCTAAAGTTTAATGGAAGCGACCTCGTTTTGAAGTTCGCAATTTTAATTAGGTATGACGTAAATTTTTTGGTAAGCTTATAATGTTTCTTTTCTTATTTTTGTGGTGAATGTGGAGGTACGACCTCAGTACCCCGTTTAAGGTTTGTGGGGGACTGTGTGGTGTTAGTCGGCAGGAGACACGACGTCCGTGAAGGAATTTTACACGGCAAGAAAAATTGTCTCGCTCGTATATTGTATTTTACATAGCATCACGCCTGAGGAGGGGCTTGTGGCTAAGTAACAGCCGCACAGATCGATCGATCGAGGTTAAGCTGCGCTTGCCGCGGTCGGTCTGTAGATGGGTGACCATAATTTCATACAGAGATCCCTCCGTGCCTCGGAGAGCACGTTAAGCCGTCGGTCCCGGTTGTCAAATAAAGATCTATGACAATCGTTACGGGTAGTCAGAAGCCTGAAAGTCTGACAACACGTCATACCACGAGATATCGTGTTACCCAGTATCTGGGTTGTGGAGGTCAGATAGGCAGTCGCTCCATGTAAAATACTGGTATTAAGCTGCATCCGGTGTGACTGGAAGCCGACCCCAATGTAATTGGGAAAAAGCTAGGCAGATAGATAGATAGCATCACGCCTGTATTCCCCGAAGTGGTAGGCAGAGGTTACCACAGTTTTACACCCATATTTCACCAATGCTTTTATTAAGTCCCGTGTAATAAGTGGCGAGCGTATTGCCATCTACCGGGCACAGTTCTAAACTCCAGGCTGCTAATGAGAATTTCCTAACAGAATAACTCAATAACACTCTGCCTGACACGGGAATCGAACCGGAGACCTCATGCTTACTAGTCGCGCTTGCGACCATTAGACCAACGAACCCATCAGTAGCAGCTTGGAGTTAGAAAGTTGGTGGTGTGACACTCCCGTGCTTTGGAGAGCACGTAAAGCTGTCGTTTCTATGCCTGATCTCTCTCCGGTCGTGTCGGATTGCCGTCCCATCCCAATATGAGAGTGAAGGAAGAGGGAGTGTACCTGTGTTTGCGCATACACTTGTGCACTATAATATCTCCTGCGTACTTGTTTAATCGCCGTGGAGATAGGCCGTGACCAAGATATGGTCGGGAGGAGTATCATAAGACATCGCAGATAGAAGGAAGAACGTGAAGTGAAGGAAGAACACCGTAAGTAATCGCCAACCCCTAGTGAGCTAGCGTAGTGATCAATGTTCCTGAATTCGTTGTATCAAAAGAGGCAGTGGAACAGTTAAAAGTTGAATTAGTATGGCTGTTATTGTTATTTTAGTAACGTATCTTCTTATAGCTGATGGAATTATTTTATCAATAGGTCCAAGAATAATATTTACTGTGGGTCTAAAATGGCCTCTTTGAGCATTTCTCCTAAAAATTAATCATTATTTGAATTGAGTAACTTCATAGATTCTGCGATTTGACACATTAGCAATTCCTATTTTGTGAGCCTTTTACGAATCTCCATAGAAAACTATCAAATATATGAATTACTGTTTATGAAATACAATTTTTCAAGGAAAATTAAAAATATAATAGATAAGAAAGGGGCTTGATTCCGCGACCCTTAACATTCCGTGTCAACACTCTACCAACTGAGCTACCTTGTCGTGTAACGGCGTAAGATGGCTTATTTTTTCCGACATCTCCAATAAATATCATTATATTTTAAACAATGTATACAAAAACTTGACAAATTATATACTATAACCTTCCTCGAGAACCACTCTATCCATTGGTGAATGATGAAAACAGCATGAAAATTGGTGCAGTAGTTTCTGAGTTTATCGCGAACAGACAGACAGACAGACGCGGCGGAGGACTTTGTTTTATATATGGAATAATACAGACTAGTCCTGATGGAGTACATATTAGAAATGAACTTGGCAAAGCAGCTCGTACATTTTGAACTATTTCCTTGAAGACTCCATTACCGGCAAAATTTGCATACTGTACATTAGAGGGTTAAACAATTAACGGGCACTACATGATATCGTCAGTGACGTCATTGGCGCCGCACGCACGGTCGTCTCAACCATAAAGAACCTTGGCGCCTTCACGCCAATACTATTAACGGCAACCATTTATCTTGACCTTTAACTTCCTTCACACTTACCCCTTTGCCACCTTAATGTGGTTTATGTGGAGAGGTGAGGGAGGTCTTTGTGAAATGGTTGTGTAAAAATGTTTACGCCTCTGAGCGCATTCCCTCAGTGTACTTGAATACAATGATGCTTCATGTTGAGTGTGTCTCGTATGGCTAGGTGAAAATGTGTGGCGATTTTAAATTAAGAATGGAGGAATTATTGTTGATTGTGCGTTTGTGTGTGTGGGGGTATTTGCGCTGGAGTTTGTTCTGATCCTTTTTATTAAGGGATAATTGAGGGAGGGCAAATTTGATCGCATGTCTGGAGCAATAGGGTTCAAATTTAAGTGACACAGAACGTGATCATCATCTCATCTAGTAGGTAATTCATATAAATCCTTAAGCTTTGATTTATAATACGTCAACAAATTCCTGTTAGTAAACAGCAGGGCAAAACCTTTTTAAGGTAACAAAGAAAAAAATAGTGCCTTGTATGCTTAGTGTTGGACTAAGTGTTTTTTTTTAAAGACATTATTAGTCGCAGCTCGGAGTTTGGAATTAATTATATCACACTAGCTGGTGCCCGCGACTTCAACTGTGAACTTTCAAAAGGTAGCCAATGTCCAAATTTCATTACGATCCGTTCAGCCGTTTATTCGTAAAAAGGTAAAAAACAAACAGAGATACTTTCGCATTTATAATATTAGTATAAGTAGGTATAGATGGTTTAGTATGGATATGGATTGATTTCATCACGCTCACCACTTATTACATGGAATTGAATAACTGAATTGATGAAATGTGGGTGTACAACAGTCCAATCCTGCCCATGCCTCTTTAGATACAGGTGTAGTGCTATGTTTAAGTTTTATAAACGTGCAAAATGTAGGATACTAATTATCATTTCAATTTCAAAACGGTGTTGCTATAACTCTTCCAATATTAGGTCTATTGTTTGTAAAAACAAACACGTTTTAGCCGTCACAAATACATAATTATCGGATGAAGTATCCCAGTTGACTATTACCGTTTACATTTGTTGATATGGTTCAAGTAATAAGCGATTATTGCTTTCTTTGTATCATAATTTTCGTGAGACACATAAATTATTGTTCAGCGGTTATTACTCACGTGCATTCTTCGGGATTGCCCGACTAGTTTTGAAGTCGAACGGAGCCCTTTGTCATGAGCTGAGCTCACGGCAATGCAGCGATCTCGCGAGTCAAACTCACACGACAATAATTAATATGATTATTGCTTTCGTTGTTAAAAAAGTTCTGGGAAGAGACACTTAACATAACATAGCATCACGCCTATATTTCCTGAAGGGTAGGCAGAGGTGTAAAAAGTTGCATAGCCTACACATTTCACCAACGCTGTTATTAAGTCCCACCAAACTCCGGGCTGCTATTAAGAATTTCCTAACAGAAAAACCCAATAACACTTTCGACCCGGGAATCGAACCCAGAACCTCATGCCCAGCAGTCGCACTTGGGACCACTAGATGACTAATGAGATAGTGAGATACAATAAGCGTTCACGTTATATATAAGTACGTAGAGAGAGATGATAATAGGCTGATCATACTACTACTGGGCAGTTGCATCAACTCTCCAACTATCGTTCTCCCCAAATCTATCTATTCTACTTAGAGTAAATAGATTTCTTCTGGATTTACGTGCTCCATCGTCGGCCACAACTTCGCTTACCATCAGGCGAGATGGTGGCCAAACTAAGATCCTTTCTTGATAAAAACAAAATAACCTAAAGTTATCGTTAATCGGGGAAAAGGCTCGTTATGAGGGCTTAAAAAAACTTGACATCTACATGCCATTTTGTTTCAGCTGTAGAGTAAGGTTTTGATTGTCCTGTTGGTCTAGTGGTTAGTAGCCCTGACTGCTAGGCCGGAGGTCGTGGGTTCGATTCCCACCCAGGACAAATGTTTGTGTGATGAGCACGATCATTTGTTCTGTGTCTGGGTGTAATTTATCTATAATATGTATGCATTTAGAAATATATAAGTATGTTTATCAGTTGTCTAGTACTCATAACACAAGCTCTGCTTAGCTTGAGACTAGACGGCGTTGTGTGATAGTTGTGGAATATTTATAGAAGGTACTGCCGCAGACGTCGATAGTTCTGTCTGCGGCAGTACGTTACTTAATATTTTTTACCGCAGAGGTTATAAACGAGCCCTTTCCCAGTTGCCAGCATCACGTTGGCTTTTGGAACACCTCTTTGACGAAGTATTTTTAATCGTGTCGGTTCGGTCACCTGTATAGGTACTGAATAGATAGCAATGACGTCGCCAAAAAGACGTGTTCGCTAAGCATGCGTTAATGCTTTTCAAAGATTTATCTTGAAAACTTTGTGTACTTATTGAAGTTTAAACACCAACAAAATGCAGTGTAGAACTTTGAAAGAAGTTTTTATTTCTATTCTGAGACAAGTGACTGAAACTGGAAAGCTAAATCTTAATAAAATATAGCAGACTTTTAGCGTTTAAGGTCACGTCTAAATTTGGCTCAACTTTCCATTTTACTTAAGGGTAACTTTATAAACTTGGTAATGACTAAAGGTCGAGGACGATTCTTAACAATTGAGGGCGTAAGCGAAGGAGGAGGAAACTAGTCGGGCAGCCCCGAAGAATACACATGAGTAATAACCGTTGAACAATAATTAGCATAAACGATTTCATAGTTATATCTTAGGTGATAAAAAATAAAACAGCTTTTAACCGGATTAATCGCGTGTATTTTAGTTCCAAACGCCAGGAAATACAAAAACCAATAATACACGCGATTAATCTGGTTAAAAGTTGTTTTATTATAATAAACGATTTTATTTATTTTCAATACTCGATAAAATATTAAAACTCGTTCCTTTTATAACTCAAACCACAGGTCAGCATCTATCGCGGAGATTGTCCTGGGACATATTCAATTTTGCACGGTGCTCTATCCGCAGCCTCTATTAGCTGACTTTGATGTTGCAGATTGCATAATAATACCTACTTGTTTGAATAACTGCATGGAGATCGGTTAATTAGGGAACAGTGATTGGATTGGATTGAGTCGTGGGTTAGTGGTTATTGAGGTTATATTTTGTAAATTGATTTAGACAATTGATTATTATATTTCTACTGCCCATGAATAGAACTGGATGCCATCTTCCGTGTTTCCTGAGAAAAAAAATCTAGGCTTATTCAAGGCTAGAGTGAATACATTTCTTCTGGATCTACGTGCTCCATTTTAGGCAACACCATCGCTTACCATTACGCTAGTTGGTGGCCAAACGCAGATCCATTATTTGGTAAAAGAAGAATTATACCATAATTGAAACTTTCGCATTGGTCTAATGTTTGCAAGCATGGCTACTGAGCTTAAGCCGTCTTAGATTCCATTTCCGAGCTGGACCCAGGACCACACGCTCAGTAGTCGCGCCATCTATCACTAGTCGAATGAGGTTCATCATCAACTATTTTTTTTTACTGGCTCACCAACAATTTTTTGCACTGTTACATTGGTAAAATAATCATTATTAATAGTATTCATAATCTTGTGCAACAATTTCTTATAGGTAAGCACCACATTCACAATATTTATAAGAGTAAGTAAGCATTTAATTTGAATGATTAATAATTATATAGTGCAGTTTACAGATACAAGCTTAACTCTTCCAAGAATATGGCGTGATGTTGTACAAACTTCTTATTTATATATTGTAATAACTTTGATGAGTTCAATGTGCAAGCAATAAGGATCCAATAATATTTATTCCGGGAACAATAATTGATACGAATACGTCTCCCGAAAGTTATTATACAACAAGGATTCATTTAATTTATAATTCTATTAATTTTTTCTTAATGTTTGTCGCTAGAGGAGCGCTTTTCGTCTTGCTGATACTGTGGTGATTACAAATATTTTTTAAAAAAATTGGTGTAATTATGAGTTATATAAATGCATTTAAAATATCAATTAAATAATATAGTAATAAATTAGGACTTTATCGTAGTATTATATAGCTACACGAATTTTGTTTCTGTCTAGACCAAGTCTAGACCTTTAATAAACGTTCATATACCTGCCTACTAATATACAGTAAATAAAACCTACGTACGAGAATTTACTCATTTGTTAATCAATCACGGTGAGAGTACATTGACTGGGTGTCAATTATTGAAATTAAAAATGTCAGTCAATTATAATTTTTGATTGAAGTGTAATATCATTTACCGGTAAATTGATCGACTAATTGCTTTTTAATTATGTATGGACAGTATTTCTCATAGGTATCACACCATACGTAGACTATAAATAAAACAGAAACTTTCATCTATTACATGAGACACCTATTAGAGGGGCTCGTGGCAATGTAACAGCAGTGGAGATCGACTGATCGAGGTTAAGCTGCGCTTGCCACGGTCGGTCTGTACTGACCAACATTTCATATCGAATACCGTGCTTCGGAGAGGACGTTAAACCATTCGTGCAGGTTGTCAAAAGAAGATTTATTACAGCCAATACGGGTAGTCATATGCCTGAAAGTCTGACAACCAGTCATACCACGAGATATCGTGTTACCCAGTAATTGGGTTGTGGAGGTCAGATAGGCAGTCGCTCCATGTAAAATACTGGTATTAAGCTGCATCCTGTTTGACTGCAAGCCGACCCCAATTTAATTGGGAAGAGACTAGGCAGATTTTTGACATTGTATTAGTCTATTATTTATTTAAAAAGAGTGTCTATGGAGTTTCTTACCAGCTCTTCTCCATATGATCAACTTTTAGGAACCGAGCAACTAGAATCATTTGACGTTTCTTAAGTGCATTTAATTTGCCTATTTGAAAAAAAATAATCTTTTTATTGACGTTATAAAACCTATTCATTGTAAATGCCCAATGGCCCAAACAATCTACATCTTCTCTCCTATTTCCTATTAAGAGGATTGATTTTTCGCCTCACCTGCCGTTGTTTATAGTTTCAATTTCGTTGAGAGGTTTCCATGGAGTTTTTATGTTATAGGTTTCATATGAACGGGTACGAAATGTGGTCACATGTGAAAAAGTTCGCATAGTGCCGTGTATTTTATGGTGGGTTCATCTAGGGATGGGCTGTATATCTTGATAGGGTATCGTGGCGGTTGAAAAATGAGGTGTTAGTAATGTGTTGTTTTTTTTTTTTGTTTACGCATTCTGTGGTGCCTTTGTTGTGGGGTGAGGTTCGTATTGTTTACTTGCAACCAAATACTTTGTGGGTGGTATATGGTGGTAGATCTCTAAGGAACGGATTTTTATCTATTTTATCACAATACGGCGGTGTGGTTGGCGCAGTGCTCGAGAGGCCGGCTGCTGCGTCGCGTGTCGCAGGTTCAATTCCTGCACGGAGCAAATATTTGTACGATTTGGGTGAGTGTGTGCTTGTGAGATTATATGTCTGTAAACGCACCCACGATACAGGAAGAAATTACTAGTGTGGGGTTAACGTTTTTTTCAAATAATTATAAAAATAATAATAAAAAATGTTGTCATGATTTATCTTAATTTTGGAGGTTTATATTAGAATATTGGTTGATTGTTCTAGTGGTCGTAAGCGCTTTAGGCAGGCAGTGACCGAGTAAACACTTACCATCGGGTGGGTCACCGTTTGTTTGTCATTCTAGTATAAAGAAGAAACTTATTGACAAAAAACTTCACCAGAACAATATCACCGAAATATCGAGAATATTGAATAATAAAAGAGTTCAAAACGAAGATTTGGTGAAAGCGATGAATAATTCATTTAATGGTTGGTCTTGGTCACTTTGCAAGAAAAAGGGGTGGAGCGACTATACGAACTGTATAATTTGCGAGAGAAAAGAGAGTGGTTATATGAACTATATTATTTCGTTGATTCCGTTTTTCGGTTACAAATCAAAATAATTAATTAATATATAGGTTAGAGTAGCAGGTCGTACCTATAGCTTACGTGAGATTTAATATTCCGCATTATGCATGGCATGCATAACAATACATTGTGAGCCATTATTGCCTAAGTCTAATTAAATTATTTATAAATTCTTTTGTATTTTTACTTTAATTTCAAACAATTCTTGGGTAGCATAGAAACTTTTATGTAATAATCATTTCTTAAATGTAGACTTATTAACATTTCTGAAGTAAAAGAATTGATAGAGATAGATGTTTACGTCGTGTAATTTGGTCTCTTTCTTTAGAAGATTTTTTTATAGAGTAGTACAAACGAATCCTGTAATGAATTGGTATAATATAATTCAAGATAAATCTTTGAAAAGCATTAACGCATGCTTAGCGAACTCTAAAGTTATTATATTAAATGGAAAAAGAATACGGTCGCGAACAGGATTAGAACCTGCGCCTCCCGGATGAATACTCCAGGCGCTCTGACCACTAAGCCATTTCGACCTCTGCTCACCACCGCGAATTCTTCTTCCATATTTTAACACGTCTTATGGCGTCGTTATTGCTATCAATTCAGTACCTATACGGGTGACCGAATTGGTATAATATATCCTGTAATATATTTTAAAATAAATATATTGTATTAAACTTATATTAGAATTTGATGGTGCGTTTGACACAGTGATCCGTAGATCGATTGCTGCGTCAAAAGTCGCGGATTCGTTTACCACGTTTTTTTTTCTTGAACCAATATCAAAATCTACGACGTCTTTATTGTCAGACGGTGGTAAACAGAATGTTAATTTTTGATAAGCTTAGTGCGAGCTCACTGCTCAGCCGAATAGACGTATAATAGTTTTTATTACAAGCTAAGATTATTTTTATATAAATATTATTGCTCTAGCGGTCCCAAGCGCGACTGCTGAGCACGGGGTCTCGGGTTCGATTACCGGGTCGGGCAAAATGTTATTGAGTTTTTCTATTAAGAATTTCTCAGTAGTAGCCCGGAGTTTGGCATTGTGCCCGTTAGATCGCAATAGGCTCATCACCTATTACATGGGACTTAATAACAGCATTGGTGAAATGTGGGTGGACAATTGTGTACACCTCTGCCAGGTCAAGTCTGTCAGTCTGTAGGCAAGTCAGGCTTCGGGGAATACAGGCGTGATGCTATGATGATGCTATAATATATATATTTTCAATTTTACATAAATAACTTGCACTAGCATAAAAATTTATAAACACCTCTCACTTTTATGTAGTGAAATCGTTTCATAAGAATTCTTGGATTGTGTAATATGGTCTCAGTACTAAATTCTTTTAATTTTTTCTTAAATATTAAGAGGTCTTCGGTCTCTCGTATTACCTTAGGTATTTTATTATATATTTTATCGACGACATTCCAGAGAAACTTTTAGAGAATAAGGCTGCCTTTGTTATTTACTATTTTGTCTGCGTGTCTACGAGAAGATAGGGTGCCGAAAATATTTTTATTACTTTTTACGAATGTCGCATCTTCAAAAATATATAGTGCAGGGAGGGTAATTTTTTTTTAATAAGGCATACAGCTTTCTCGTATATTAATGCCACAAACAGCTCTAAGGCATTTCTTTTGGGCTCTAAAAGCCAATTCTCTGTCTGTAGCATTTCCCCAAAATATCAGTCCGTCGTAATATCTTAGGTTTTCGCGATCACTACACATTATAATAAAACAACTTTTAACCGGATTAATCGCGTGTATAATAATACACGCGATTAATCCGGTTAAAAGTTGTTTACAAAAAACCAATAGGTTTTTTGTTTTTCCTGACGTTTTGAACACTTTGCAGCGTTCGTGGTCGCAGGAGGATTAGTATAAGGCCTAGTAGTATCAGTCCGTATCTAAGTGTAGATGTTACATTTGCATTGTTCCCTAAATCCCTAGAAATTTTATACTGTCAGGTTCCTCAATATTTGTCATTTTATAATTTATATTTAATGTCAATTGTATTTTTCCCTGGGCATAGCTCACTACTTTAGTTTTATTTAGATTAATAAGAAGATTATTACATGTCAACCAATTTATAATGTGATTCAGTGTATCATTAGTTATTTACATACATATTCATGTCAGTTGGAGTAAATACAGGTGGAAATCGCAGTATTAAATAGTTAATTTTGTCTCTACAACATAAACTCTGGTGGGAGGCTTCGGCCGCGGCTGGTTAGCACCCACCGGACGAAGCCATGCCGTGAAGCGACCTAGTCGTGTTTGGGGATGTAGTCCGGTGCAACCGTTGTGGGAGACGGGTCTGGGCAGTTGCATCAACTCCCCAACTATCGTTCTCCCCAAATTTATCCACTCTACTTAAGAGAGTTTATTCTGGATCTACGTGCTCCATCCTCGGCCACACCCTCGCTTACCATCAGGCAAATTGGTGGCCAAATGTAGATTAATTTATGATTAAAAAAAAACTCAAAATCTGACAGTTCAGATATGTCCCCATAACGCACCACAATAAAGGGGAAATTCAAAGTACTATTTAAATGATTAATTTTGTCTTTATAACATAAAACTTTTTAATATTAAACTGTGTCTATATTTTTACTGGTTAATTTATTTCAATATTCCAAGCTTTATCAATTATTTACTTTTCGCGAAAATATATGCACAACCAAAAATAATACACAGCCTGCAGCTAAATTAATTTATTCAGTATACCAAAATGTAGCATATGGGATTACCCAGCAAATACCCAGTGCCTGTATGATTAATAACTCGAAAATACGATATTTCGGGCTTATAAAATATTTAATATTAATACCGAATAAATAGTAGTTAATATTTATGTGATTGTGTGAATTTGTTATAGTGCTTAAAAAGAAAAAATAAAATGAAATCGTATTGTTGATAATCAGTGCTTTTTTAGAGATACATTTTATTTTCGGTTTTTATGTTTTTTTTTCCTCATTAGTTTCATGGGTATACAAACACATCACCTAGAACAACAATCTTTATATCTTACAAAAATATGCTCTGGGCAGGAATTGAAGTTGCGACGCGCCGACGCGCAGAGCAGTAGGCGATCTCTCTATCAATAAGCAAACTGCTGTATGGCCTACAGATAAATATTCCGGCTTTGTCAAACTAAAAGCCGCACAGATCGATCGATCAAGGTTAAGCTGCGCTTGTTGCGGTCGGTCTGTGGATGAGTGACCATCCTTTCATACCTAGACCCCTCCGTGCCTCGGAGAGCGTGTTAAGCTGTCGGTCCTATTTGTCAAATTAAGATCTATGACAGCCGTTACGCGTAGTCAGATGCCTGAAAGTCTGACAACCAGTCATGCCACGAGATATCGTGTTACCCAGTAACCGGGTTGTGGAGGTCAGATAGGCAGTCACTCCATGTAAAATACTGTTATTAAGCTGCATCCGGTTTGACTGGAAGCCGACCCCAATGTTATTGGGAAAAGGTTAGGCAGATGATGATGAGTGTGTGTGTGGGAGATTAATTGTGTTTGTAAAAGCACTCACGATGAAGGAGAAACTCTTAGTGAGGGCAACGATTTTTAAACCGATAAAAAAAAACACTTAAGTACATACAAAACATTAATAAAATAATTAGATAGCAATAACATCACCAAAAGATATTTATATATTTATATTTATTTTAATGTGGAAGAAGAATTCAGGGTGTGAGCAAAAGTCGAGATGGCTTAGTGGTCAGAGCGCCTGGAGTATTTATCCGAGAGGCGCAGGTTCGAATCTTGCTCATGAGTCTCACGACCGTATTATTCAAATATATTAAATATTTATTATATATTATAATATTTATGGTAAAAAAAAATATTTTAGAAATCATGCAATTTTAGTTCGTTTAAAATTTTAGTGCCCCCCTAAAAATTTTAGGGGCCACCAATTTTTTTTAGTTTGACGTTTAAAATTTTAGTGCCCACCTAAAAAATTTAGTTTGACTCAAGATAAATCTTTGAAAAGCATTAACGCATGCTTAGCGAACTCTAAAGTTAATATATTAAATGGAAAAGGTTATTATATTAAGGTTCAGTCACCAGTATAGGGACTGAATTGATTGCAATGACGTCGCCATAAGACGTGTAAAAATATGGAAAAAGAATTCGCGGTGGTGAGCAGAGGTCGAGCTGGCTTAGTGGTCAGAGCGCCTGGAGTATTCATCTGGGAGGCGCAGGTTCGAATCCTGTTCGCGACCGTATTCTTTTTCCATTTAATATAATAACTTTAATTTAGTTTGACGTTTAAAATTTTAGCGCCCACCTAAAAATATTTATTTGTAGTTTAAAATTTTTGAGCCCACCTTAAAAAAATTCGAACATTTTAGTTTACCTACACCAAAAAACGAAGTCATTATAATGTTAAAGCTACATTCGTGACGTGCCGTTCCAGGAAATCTCCGAGTTTACCAATTTAATTTACTAATCGTCGTGCAGCCCGCGGCTAAATAGTGCATTGTAGCGGCGCAAACCGAGTTGTTGGCCTGTCGGATCTGTATAGATAATTCAGGCTATTGTCCATCTGTGTGTCGGGCATGTTGCGGTGTTATCACGGTGTTTCCGAAACTTGGATTAACACTAGGTTTGCTCGTATTTGTTGGTGAAAATACGAGTAAACCAAATACCAACGATAAAGGAGAGGTTTGAAGAAAACCATGCAATTTTAGGAACAGTTTTTGTTTTTGTGTTTCATAGTGATTCTGATTCATTGTACGTCACATTAGTGATTCGAGGGTCTTACCGGCTTTCCTTGCGTTATTATAGTTTAATTGCAGTTGCAATTCCGAAGCGTTTGTAAAGGTTACCGTAGGAACGTGAGGAATTAGCTGGTACAACGTTAGTTGGATTTCCAGATTTATAAAAAGGGCAATCTATGGGTGGAGTTAGATTCTCCTGTTCTTTTAACACGTTGCACTTGGTAAACAGCGCGTAATACGAGAAACCACCATGCAAAAGTACCACAATAACATACATACATACATAGCATCACGCCTATATTCCCCGAAGGGGTAGGCAGAGGTGTACACAATTGTGCACCCGCAATTCACCAATGCTGTTATTAAGTCCCATGTAATAGGTGGTGAGCCTATTGCCATCAACCGGGCATATGTCCAAACTCCGGGCTATTGAGAATATCCTAACAGAAAAACTCAATAACACTAACCGACCTGGGAATCGAACCCGAGACCTCCTGCTCAGCAGTCGCGCTACGGACCACTAAACCAGCGAGGCAGTACGGATCACAATAAACCCTAATAAAATCTTCAGATAATACTAAAAACTTAAAAATGTTAAAATATTTTATCTATCGACAGAATCACAATCCAAAATCAGTGCACGCACTCTCAAAATTAACTTTACAGTCTTAAAAATCCCCATAAAAGTCTTAAAGGTAACAAAAGGTGATCATATAATAAGTGACGAGGCTTAAAAGCCCTGGCCTTTCAAAATGAGTCATCTAAATTCCGCGGAGAGGCCTAGGTGTCAGCCTCCATACCTTCAATTTGAGAGCACTTCTAAATTACAAAGGTCTTCTCATAAATTGTTCCAATATTCTACGACGCCAACGGCATGTTAAGCTTAAGTAGGATGGCTGTCACACCGATGAGAGCTTGAGGGGCTTCTTGGGGGATCTTTGAAAGAATCGTGACTAGTGATTTAATTTAGTAGCATTGGTTATGTTTTAAATATTTTACAAAAGATTTTTGAGGTGGATAGAGTTAAAATTTCTGCAGTAACGTTTATAATCTAATTTTTTTCTTAGGCCTAAGAAACATAACCTCACAAACACACGTGTGTACCTACTTTACATTTTACACTATTCATAGGTCTCTTAATTACAATCTACCGAACGCAATTCCAAACTCTAGGCTGCTACTAAGGATTTTCTAAGAAAAAAAAAAACAATAACACTTTGCTCGACCTCGGAAACGAACCCAGGATCTCATGCTTAGCAATAACGCTTGGGACTACTAGACGAACGAGGAAAAATCAGAAAAGCGTGTCCAAAAAAAATTTTGCTTTGTTTTATTTGATCTACAAAAAAGTATATCTTCGCAAACAAAGATAAAATATCGGAACTACTCTATTACGTAATAGAATACTTAATTTTCTATTGTATCCGTACCTTGGCATTTAAAGGTATAATAAATAAAGAAATAAACACATTACAATGCGGTGTGACAAACAGCCGTTCAGTCACGTAACATCGAACGCGTCAACGGATCGATGCCGAATACCGAAGCGTGCGTATTTTTCATTAGCGCTCCCGCCAATTAGATGGATATAGATATACGGCCTGCTATTGTGATAGAATAATAATTGGAATATTGGTGAACGAAAGTGATTCGGGAAACAATTGGTATTGGTGGAATTTTGTTTTAAATTCGAGCATAGTTTTGTTATTATTGGTTACTATGAAAACTGGATCTATGAAGTTTCTAACCTAATTGAAATAGAATATTAACTTAGAAAATGGTAAAATATATTGTAGTATTACATAGCCCGTTGCAACTTGGTAGACTATAAATGATGTTGGTGCGGTCAGTGATATTAATACTCCTCCCACCCGTATTTCGGCCAAGGCGGCCTATCCCCACGGAGATTAGCCAAGTATGCAGGAGATATTATAGTGCACTAGTGCACTCAGGGCTTCCTTCACTCTCATATTCCAATGGGACGGCAATCCGACACGACCGGACTGATATCAGGCGCAGGCATTCAAAAACTTTACGTGGTCTCCGATACACAGGGGTGTGACAATACCAACGTCCTGACTCCGGGCTGCTACTGAAAATTTCCTAACAGAAAAATCCAGTAACACTGCCCGACCTGGGAATCGAACCCAGGACCACACGTTCAGCAGCGGCGCTTGCGACCGCAAGACCAATGAGGCATGGCTAGAACATCTCTATGCTCGTAGGGCAGTCATGTCATTTTCATCTAAACATCTCCGTGCTTCGTAAGGCTTGATAAACAATCAGTCTCGGCTATTGTGAATTAAAAGGTCAAGTCTATTGAGAGGCCCTTTTTTTCATCGTGTAGAACATCTGTCATGGATGCTGGCCTGGATTCCTGCCGACTAAAAACCACACGTTCTTCCTCTAATCTTTACAGGAGTCCGAGGATCACAACTGCATTCACCACAACCCTGAGAGTCCCTGAGAACCCTGATTCAGAGTCTACGGGTAGCGTGAACAACTGATACTAGGACTGTTTTCTGACCACACGAAAATATATTTCACAGTACATACATAAATCACGCCTTTTTCCAATGAGGGTAGGCAGAAACTACAGAACGCCACCTGTTACGATCTTTACATATGCCTTTTGCTACGTCCAAGTTCATACATCTGGTCATACACGCGCGCCGGTTGCGAGTACTACACACCTTACCTTTTTGGAGGATAATAATAAGGTCAGTATAGATGTAGGGGCTCTAGGGCGTCCCCTTCCGGCATTTCAACCTACACCTGCCACGTAGATCCTTAGATAGCTTTTAGATAATAGTCTTTCATTCATTCTCCTAACATAATCAAACCATCTAAGCATACTCTTTTAAATTTTCGTCACTATATGTCTTCTTTTAAATAACACCAAATAATTATGAATAATTTGTCCAGAACTTTTGTCTCATATATTCCTTTAAAAACTTCACAAGACCTTCTAAATAGCAAACTCTCTCTCACAATATTCTCAACAAAATGTAAAGACTCAGGAACACGGAAAAATACCAGCTTTTAATAAACCGACAAGAATAATCTTCCGCGGCTTAGACAACTGAAACAAAGGCACAAAGAGTTTATTTTAAACATGGAAATAATCAATGAAGAGTCGAGGGATATATTCGTGGCTTTAAAGATGGCCGGCTGAAAAATATTCTGCGCTAGATGTCATAATGGATTCGGTTTGATGTGTGGAAGACGAGAGCGAAAAGAAAAGTTTTTGGGGGCTGACTTGCCCGCCTCCGTAGGAGCGCACCCTTAAAATGGATCCCTACACGTGGCCCCTGGGTGGTGTAAAACAGGCACCACAATTCTGGTGGGAGGCTTCGGCCGCGGCTGGTTATCACCCACTGGACGAAGCTATGCCGTGAAGCGACCTAGTCGTATTTCGGGATGTAGTCCGGTGCAACCGTTGTGGGAGACTGGTCTAAGCAGTTGCATCAACTCTCCAACTATCATTCTCCCCAAATCTATCCACTCTACTTAAGAGTAAATAGGATTATTCTGGATATACGTGCTCCATCCTCGGCCACACCGTCGTCGCTTACCATCAGACGAGTTGGTCGCCAAACATAGATCCAATTTTGATAAAAAAAACTTAGTACTTGTGTTGTGTAGCATTAAATTTAAATGTGTACTCCCTGCATATTGCTACTTAATCTATATAACGTTGTGTATATTCTTGTAATGCATTTTAATTAATATAATACTCCTTACCGTATTTCGGTTAAAGCGGCCTATCTCCACGGAGATCAGCTACGGACGCGGGAGATATTATAGTGCACAAGTGTATGTGCAAACACAGGTGCACTCCCTCTTCCTTCAATCTCATAGTCCGTTGGCACGGCAATCCGACACAACCGGAGAGAGATCAGGCGCAGGATCGACGGCGTTTACGTGCTCTCCGAAGCATGGGGGTGTCACACCACCATCTTACAAACTCCGGGTCACTACTGAGAATTCCCTAACAGAATAACTCAATATTTTTCCCGACCTGGGTATCGAACCCAGGACCTCACGCTCAGCAGCCGTGCTTGCGACCACTAGACCAACGAGGCAGTCAATTAATATAATTTATCTGTACTCTAAACGTGTAACATATTTTCTTTCTATATGCACCTATTCTTACACTTGTTTACATGGCTTCATTTTTGGTATCCATTTCATTAGATCGATCCATGTTTTGGATATGAATCGTTGCTATAGTCCTTAAGAAAGTATTACATGAATATATTGTACTTCCACATTTCACCAATGCTGTTATTAAGACCTATGTAGAACCTATTGCTATCAACCCGGAACAATTCCAAACTCCGGACTGCTACTGAGGGTTTCCAAACAAAAAACCCAATAACATTTGCGCGACCTTGGAATCGAAACCAAGACCTCATGATCGGCAGTCACGCTCAGGACCACTAGAACATAGGTTCCCAACGGGGGCGGAACCGCCCCCTAGTGGGCGCTGATGTATTTTGTGCGGGCGGCAGTGGGCCCAGAGGTCCCGAATGGGGGGCATAATTTGTTATTATGCCCCCCATTTGGGACAGATTTATAAAATTGGTATAATTAACTATTACGTAAAGGGGGCGTTGGATTTTTTTTCTCGTAAAGGGGGTGGTAGTCCATAAAAGGTATGCACTAGAACAGCGAGGGAGCTAAAGGTATTAGTTTCGACAGTTAGTAACATAGTTTATAAGGCTACTCTTATTCGGAGATCAAACGAAACAAGGGCTTCTCGCGGGAGTTAAAGGTTAATAAGGATTACAGGTTCAGAAGGTAAGCTACAGTTAGAGGCGATTAATTAGCGATTAGTTAGTAATTATGCTCTTTGAGGAAGTTTAACCTGAATACATTAATATTAACTAGACTTGATGACTTTGAACACAGATTGTATTTCAGTTCATCATATATGCATTTCAAAAAATGTTAACAAATTACAGACACATTCAATCAAAACAGGTACTCTTGAAAATAAATCCGCTCGATTGACATTGGAAATATGTCAGTTCGTACTTTTAAAATTAAATTGTTTTTGAAATGATTAAAGAATCGGGATATTAATAAGGCAACAAGCCTTAAAATTGAGATAACTAATACGTCGGTAAATTTATTTTAAAATTACGTAATGTTTTAAGGTGTTGATGTAACATTAACATTGGTATTAATTTCAAGATGGTCTGTGACTCATGACAATAATTCCGCTCGTAAAGCTAAAGTACGAACTGACATATTTCCAATGTCAATCATTGGAAATGTTTCCAATGATTGACATTGGAAATATGTAAAAGTAAAAGTATGTCAAAAGTACGAACTGACATATTTCCAATGACATATGTCAGTTCGTACTTTTGAATGCCAAAATGTCTAAAAAATTATTCTAGATTCCGGATAATATAAACACAACGTGCTTTAAAATTGAGGCAACTGTAATGTAGGTAAAATTATTTCAAATAAAAACTTGATTTCGGTTATATTACTTAGATTTTTTATTTATACTCTGACAACTCAAAGAAGACTCGAAGTAGACTTGCTTTGTTTTAAGGGAGTAAAATAAGATGTTTATTCCAAAATTTGGTATTGTATTTATGAAAGGTCAAGTTACCACTAAGTTGTACTGTTGCATGGTACCGTGTAGTTAGTTATCGGCCTATGATCTGCTAGGTAATTTTATGGACATCCATAAATTAATTAATATTTTATTAATAGCAGGACTCGGAACCCGCGACCCTTGACGTACCGTGTCGACACGATAGCTCAGTTGGCAGAGCGATGACAATTTTTTTTAATATAGACGTTACATGGCCATTAACATGTATAAAAAATCATTTAAATATGCATAAATTATATAATATGAACCGATAAATAATAAAGTATTGAGCTTGAAATAAAAAGAAAATCTAAATAGAATATTTCACATTTTATGTTTCTTTAAATCTAACATGTAGGTATATAAAAAAACACAGTAAACTAAATCGTTTCTAAGAATACAAATTCGCAAACAACACAACACAAGTCACTCATCGCAGTACAGTGGAAGCCAGAAAATCTTTACATTTACGTAACAACGAAATCTTCACATCTGGCTACAATACACTGCCGTGCACACAAAATGCACATTCTGTACAAATTGCATGATAGCAATAAATGAAAGTTACACATTATTACGGCGAGCCCGTAATAAATACATCTAAAACAAAGGGTTCCGTATATTTCAAACTACTCGCTTTTACAACTGCATTCAATCATTTCGAGTCCAATTTCGTCTCGGTGGAAGTTGCAAGCTATAAGATCAAGCGGGTTTTATTGTTTGATAGTAGTAGTAGATATTCACTTTGCGTGTCGTATCAGCTTGCTTTTTATGCGCTACCAACATAATAATAACAACACCACGATAACGACATAGGGTCTCAGTTTTATTGAATAATTTAGTATTATTTGTAGTTAAAAAACGTTTAAATACAAATAAACGTTTAGTGGTCCCAAGCGCGACTGCTGAGCAAGGTCTTGGGTTCGATTCCCAGGTCGGGCAAAGTGTTATTGGGTTTTTCTGTTAGGAAATTCTCAGTAGCAGCCCGGAGTTTGGAATTGTGCCCGGTAGGTGGCAATAGGCTCACCACCTATTACATGTGACTTAATAACAGCATTGGTGAAATGTGGGTGTACAAGTGTGTACACCTCTGCCTACCCCTTCGGGGAATACAGGCGTGATGCTATGTTATGTTATGTTATGTTAAAAACAATGTTACATTATTAGAATCAGGTGTCACTTTGTGCAAGTTCATTACACGACAGGCCAAATTAATAAAATTAATAAAAATAGGTGTGCTTCATTCAAGACAGAATGGTAGATTAAACATATTTAGTTTTCAGTTGTATACTGATTTATTTTCCTTGATTAATATATTCTCATAATATTTTGTACATATTTAAGCTAATTCATTGCTTATTGTTGGGCTAAAGGCTCAGGGTAGCTGTTCATGGCGGTTTTGCGTTACCTATATCGCTACCTCTTATGCCTCACACCACATCACCAGACGCAAGCGTTCTCTGCTAGTCCCTGTGGACTCCTATCGCTGAGAACCGGGCGAGGCTTAATCTAACGAATGTAACCCTAACACAAGTTACTACAAATGGAATTCGATTCAGGATTTAACTAAGAGCTTTTATATAAAATGATATTCGTTGTACGTTGCCAGTAAACACTTTATTTATTTGTTATGATATTGGGGATTTAATGAATTTTACTCTTAAATGTGTGTGTGGATGCGTTTAATGCAAATACGTAGATGTTACGGATTGTGCAATGTATTGAAATAAGATTGCTACTCACAGCTAGGTCTGTAATGTCTAAATTACTCGACATGATGCTGATCTGATAATGTTTTGTGGCGTAAATTATGCTGTTCTATCGTTTTTTGAATGATGAAAATTCTCCTGTAAAATATGTTTTTGCTGATAGATTAAAATATTGTGTCTAGAAGCTGTGTTGGTTTATTCCCAAGGCTCATGTCACACGGTACGTTGCGCTTTCGAAGATTTCCATTGCATGCATTTGCTTAGCATCTATTTATTATATAAAATGGACCAAAATACTTAGTGATATCATATATCACGCCTGTATTCGCAACGGTTAGGCATAGGTAGTTGAAGTGAATATAATAACTTTCATGAGGCATATTAAAACTGTTTGTTTCACGACGTCGCCGCGGGTTCAGATAATGACTAAAGGCTCCGTTCGAAACTAGTCGGGCAATCCCGAAGAATGCACGTGAGTAGTAAACAATGATTGATATAACATAACATGGAGCCCTTAGCCATGAGCTGAGCCCGCGGCGATGTCGCGAGTCAAACTCATTATGTTATGTTATGTTATGTTTATTAATATATTATTAGATGTACTACTCAGGTCATTGAACGTTTTGTCTGAAGCCAATGAACAGAAACCTGATGAGGTTTACTATTGAGCAAATATAATACACTACCTGGCGGATTAATTATGATATGGTTGATACCTGGTATTACAGTGTTTTTTTTTTTAATTATAATATTGGTACTCGTATTCTAACAGGAATTAACGCGCAATAAGTACTTTTGAATCCTGACGTTTCGACTGATGCCAATACATATTAAATAGACGCCTTAAAACGACGCGTTATATTAAAAAAAAAATTATCGTAATTGCAGTTGCCGCAATTTTAAAGTACGATGCCTTATTAGTATCCCGATTCTATAATTATTTTTTAGACATTTTTGCATTTAAAAGTACGAACTGACATATTTTAAATGTCAATCGAGCGGAATCATTTTATCCTACTATCCTTCCACAAAAATGAATATTTTTTATTGATTTTTATGGAATAGGGGTCAACCGAGCAGACGGCTCGCCTGATGGTAAGCGATTACCGCCACCCATGGACACCCGCCACCCCAGAGGAGTCGCAAGTGCGTTGCCGGCCTTTTAAAGGGTTTTGGCCTCCGGTACCCTCACTCACTCGGCGAAACACAACGTAAGCGTTGTTTCACGCCGGTTTTCTGTGAGGCCGTGGTATCAATCCGGTCGAGCCGGCCCATTCGTACTGAAGCATGGCTCTCCCACGGTGAAATATAATTAATTACATGACTTTTTGAAGAACCCAATGCAGTCGTTGTTGTTGTTGTTTCTGTGTGATCTTCTCCGTGTGTATGCTGTTTTGTGTGTCTAAAAAATTGTTTTCATTCTTTCTTTTTTTCTAGTTTATATGGAAAACCTTTTTGACGAGTTGATTCCATAAAACTTGAGCGTACATGTGACTTATTTGAAACTGGACTGTACAGACAGTACGAGACTATTGTGAGTCTAGGGCATGCGGATGAATTCCCAATTTGCAAAAATGTTTTAACAATCTTTCAATCTTTTAAAATCCATCAATTAATCCAATTTTAGTTGTACGACCATTGGACTAGCAAGCCAAAGGTTGCAAGTTCGAACTCAAGGCACACACCACTGCCTTTTTAAAGTCATGTGCGTATAAGAAATCACTTATCACTCGCGTCCCATGTGCCACATGTGGTATTATGTCTACTTCGTGGACAGTGAACCTGTTAGTACGGTGAAGGAAAACATCGTAAGGGAACCAGCATCCTGAGAGATATTCTCGATTGTGTGTAAAGCCTAATAGATTGGACCTTGAAGAAGGACATAGGCTACCTTGTCGTGTAGATAAAGTCACCGGCACCACCTATTTACAATATATTAAGAATTTTTGGAACACAATCTAATATATATAAAATTTCGTGTCGCAGTGTTTGTTATCGAACTCCTCCGAAACGGCTTGACCGATTTTTATTAATTTTTTGTGTATATTTGGTAGGTCTGAGAATAGGTCGTTGGCTATTTTTTATACCTCTAGGTGATAAGATTGGGGCCACCCTTATCACCGAGAGGTATAAAAAATATGTCCAAATAATTTATAGGGCAGAACAACGTTTGCGGGGCACAGCTAATAATATATATAATAAAATATCCCATCTTGCTACCCAGCAACAAAATATAAAAAAAAAGCTTCCGAATCACTATTAATGAGTAATTTGTGACGCAGTAACATACCCCAGTTACGTCACCGTTGCGTTTGATTTGACGTTATCTGGTGATGAGGGTCGACCCGCTACTGTCAATGTATTGTGTACCCATTGTATTACTTAGAAGGGTAGGCAGGACTTCAAGCAGCCGTCAATGTGATGGTGCCATTAAAATAAAATAATGTATTAATGGTATGGTTCACTGTATGGTGTATTTACATTCTGGAAGATTTTTTATTTTGACGTTCAAAAAGCGCAAATTTTTTGCCTAATTATAATAAAGAAATTTTGATTTTGATTTTATGGTAAAATATATGTATAATAACTTTCATGAGGCATATTCATATTAATTTTTGTTCACCAGTTACTACTCACGTGCATTCTTCGGGTTTGCCCGACTAGTATCGAACTCGAACGGAGCCCTTAATCATGAGCTGAGTCTGCGGCAATGTCGCGAGTCAGACTGGCGCTGCATCGTGCCGCATGCCGCTTCTCTCGCGCCGATGACTCATGACTAAGGGCTCCGTTCGGGTTCGAAACTAGTCGGGCAAACCCGAAGAATGCACGTGAGTAGTAACCGGTGAACAATTATTAGTATAATTAATAAATTTGTTGCCTGATTACAGATAAATGTCAAAATGCATGCGTGGCGAATTCTAAAGTTATACATTATTGTGAAATGAAAAATACGGTCGTCAGCAGGATTCGAACCAACGCCACCCGTATAATAACTCCGGGTGCTCTGACCGCTAAGCTATCTTGACTTCTGCTCACTACCCCGAATTCTTCTTTCATATTTTATATGTTTTAGACGTCTTTTGGTGACGTCATTGCTATCTTTTCAGCTAATTGACTGACTGTCGAAGTTGGTTCTGTCGGTTCAGTTCCTTTCCAAAATGTACCTATAACTTTATAGTTGCTTGATTGTTTAAATGCATACAAGCGTTAGCGTACGGGCAGAATAGGTCAAAAGTGTTCGAATCAAAAATTTGACAGCGCGGTTGGCGCAGTGGTCGAGAGACCGACTGCTGCCCTGCGTGTCGCAGGTTCGATTCCTGCACGGAGCAAATATTTGTACGATCTATAGATAATTGCTCCGGGTCTGGGTGTGTTTGTGCTTGTGAGATTATATGTCTGTAAAAGCACCCACGATACAGGAAGAAATTCCAAGTGTGGGGCAAAGTTATTTAAAAAAATAAAAAATCGGGCAGTGTTATTGGATTTTCTCAGGAAATAAGTTTTCAGAAGCTACTTATAGTTTTGCGATAGGCTTACCATCTATTAGGAATAGGTGTACCACCATCCATAGAACCTAACGGGTTCGCTGAAAGGTGGTGTACCCTAACTACACCTCTGCATAATCATAAAGCATCCTTGGAAGTAAGTAAGGAGGGGCACCTGGCTAAGTAACAGCCACACAGATCGATCGATCGAGGTTAAGCTACGCTTGTCGCAGTCCCTCTGTGGATGGGTGACCATCATTTTACACCGAGACCCCACCATGCCTCTGAGACCACGTTAAGCCGTCGGTCCCGCTTGTTAGATTATGATCTATGACAGCAAATTCAGGGAGTCAGTGGCCTGACGACCAGTCCACGAGATATCCACCAAGTTTTACAGGAACTGGGTCAGATAGGCAGTCACTCCATGTAAAGTACTGGTATTAAGTTGCATCCGATTTGACTGGGATCCGATAACAATGTAATTGGGAAAATTCTTGGCATATTGATTGATTCTTGTGAGTTATTGTGATTATCTTTTAATGTTTGAAATATACATCGGGTTACATATTATATATTTCCGAAAAGGCCGAAATAATACTGAAGGACATGCTAGCTATGTTATTAAATAGAGTATCACCTGCAAAAATATTGAATAATAACAAAACATTTTCTTTTCATACAAAACGAATTCAATTGGTTTATTTTATTCTTTATAAGTACTAGCTGTGCCCCGCAAACGTTGTTCTGCCATATAAATTTTCTGGACTGGGCCACCCTTATCACCTAGGGATATAAAAATAGCCTACGACCTATTTTCAGACCTACCAAATATATACAAAAAAAATCATAAAAGTCGGTCGACCCGTTTCGGAGGAGTTCGATAATAAACACTGTGACACGAGATAGATATATTCCATATTACATAATAATAACATTGGTGAAATGTGGGTGTACAATTGCGTACACTTCAGCCTACCCCGTCAAGAAATACAGGAGTGATAAAATGTATTTAAGCACTAGTTTGAGTATCAACCAAATAATAAGAAGAAGAACAGAAGAATGCAAAAAAAAATTATATACAACTAGCGGTCCGTCCCGGCTTCGCACGCGACTATAATTTGAGATTTAAACTATCCTATCTCTCAAGTTGGATCGAACTGCACATGGTGTGCGAATTTTATTATAATCGGTTAAGTGGTTTAGGACAAACATTGTGACACGAGATTTATATATATTAAGATTGAAATGACAGCAACATCGTACCACTTCGAATATTCACCATAGCGAATAAAACTGTATTCCAGAAAGACCTAGGTATTCCAGCCAACTGTACTAACTTTCTATCAAACTTTGAAAGCTAACTTTTATTCCGCGAATGATCCCAAAAGGCTATTTTACGAGACTCGACCCCTTTCGAGTCTGGGAGGGAGAAATATGTTTATTTTACTTAAAATGTTAGCACTGGCAGTATCTTTTAAGTGTATGTTTTGGCTGGCGACCTCGTGAAGGTCATGAAGAGGTTCAGGGTATCCAGTTAATTGTGTGGCATAACCAATTTTTCGATACCCCCACAGGGTATTGAAAAATTGTCCTCGCATCAGACTATTCGCTAACTTTTGTTAAAACGGTTATGCTATTTCAATTGTAAACAAAAACAACAGTTATTTTGAATTCGTTTGATAATCTATATTGAGTGTTTAGATAAAAAAAAAAAGATTTATTATTAACTAGCTGATGCCCGCGGCTTCGCCTGCGATGTCGGTTATCGCTACGAAAAGTAATCATGAAATTTTGATCTCGTTCCCGCTTTCCAATTAACGCTTTATAATTGCCTATTTTTTAAAGTATTAAAATGGATACAATATTTTATCCTTAAGAGATAGACATATGCCAAACGCCGACTTTTCTGTAGACCTATATAAGATACACAATTCCACCATACATCGTTTTGTTATATCTCAAAGGGTTCAGACAGCGTTTTCGTTGAAAGCTCCCAGACGGCTTATCACCTCCAACAAATATCATTATATTTATGCCAATGTATAAAAAACTTGACAAATTATATACTAAAACCTTCCTCGAGAATCACTCTATTCATTGGTGAAAACAGAATGAAAATCGGTGCAGTAGTTTTTGAGTTTATTGCGAACAGACAAACAGACAGACTTCGCGGAGGACTTTGTTTTATAATATGTAGTGATAGTGATTGATTTTAAATGGTTGTTGGTATAACTTAGTAACAGTAATTTTATCAGCTTAGCGAAAAATAGTTTCTATGGTAACTACATAATTTTTTAAATGTAATCTGTGGAATAAAAAAATAAGTTTTTAATTATTAGAAACACGTCTAATTTGAAATATAAAATAATTTGCTATTTGATCGGTATTCGAACAGTGTTTTGCCTAGCCTTTTCTGAACTACGCTGGGATCTGCTTCCACTCTAACCGAATGCAACTTAATACCAGTTGATATATTCGGAACGATTACGATCTTCGATCTCAACTGCCTCGTTGGTCTAGTGGGCCCAAGCGCGACTGTTGAGCATAAGGTTTTGGTTCCGATTCTCAGGTCGGACAAAGTGTTATTGCGTTAGTAATATCTCAGGTTTTCGCGATCACTACAGATTACTTTTAACCGGATTAATCGCGTGTATTATTGGTTTTTGTTTTTCCTGAAACAATACATGCGATTAATCCGGTTAAACGTTGTTTTAATGTAATTTGTTATTAGGTTTTGTATTTGGGTTATTGGGCAGCCCGGAGTTTGGAATTGTGCCCTGTAAATGACAACAGACTCACCACCTATTACATGGTGCTTAATAACATCATTGGTGAATTGTGAGTGTACAATTGTGTACACCTCTGCCTACCCCTTCGGAGAATACTGGCGTGATGCTATGTTATATTATGTTATGACTACCTATCTGATCTACAATACATTTACTGGGTAACACGTGTCTCATTATAAGAATGGTTGAGAGACTTTCAGGAATCTGATTGCCCGTAAAGACTATATCGTCATAGATCTTCATCTCTCTGTTTAAAATGGTTGGTTTAAAAAAATAGATTTTTATAAGCTTTAACTATTTTACTGCCCGATATTGGCCTCTTCGACTTTTGTATGTAACTCGGGTGCATATAGACTTTTGAATGTATTGATTTGCACATCAGTGTTTTTTTTTATATATATTAAATCCTGGGCTATAATTGAATCCGAACGATTTATTGAGATTTTAAATACAGTCTATTTAACTTTCTAGTGTTCGTTCTAAACAATCAAACACATAAAACTTGCGAACGTCGACGCGTATTTACAAATAAAATGGCATGATTCAGTTTAAAGTTGTATCCGCAAGCCGACATAACTCGGCTGGCTGTTGTATGCTATCGAAAATAATTTAATACTGTTAAATTCGGAGCGTGCTGCGTTCCAAAAACCGCAAACCTTACCATTTGCTTGTGATATTGATATTCGTATTTACGCGTCCTTTGCTATGTGGTATGAAATTCTTGGTTTCGAAATATTTGCTACACGAAATATTAGATTCCTGTTAGCAGATGTAGAGTAAGGTGAAATGGTTAACTTATGCCTACATATGTGTAAGTACCGTTCTTACTGCAAGTCGAATATTGGTTTCTAAGCAATTAATCGAGAACTCGCTGGCGACGTTCGGTAGAACGTTTTCACTAAATATACTTTGATTGCGAAGAAATGCTCGGGAACCAAATGCTCGGCTAAAGAACAGTTCTCGCTAACGATTCTCGAAAAGCACCTCACCTTTAGAAATCAATTAAAGCCTAGTGGTATGACCGTTGAACTGGTAAGTCAGAGGTCGCAGGTTCGAATGCAACATGCACGACCGTCTTTTCAATCAAGTGCGTATTATAAAAATTAATTGTCACTTTACACGGTAAAGGAAAACGTCGCGAGGAAATCGGCACACCTGAGAGATGTTCTCGTCGGTGTATAAAGCCATTTCAGAGGCTTACGGGTGGCCTAAACTCTGACACTAGGTTGTTCTTCAACCACACGATAAGAAGAAGAACGCATGGTGTTTCCACAAATAACACATCACATTTGTAATGTAAAATAGTAATTACTATTCTTTAAAAGCATAGCAAAGCGTCGTAAGAGCATAATCAAGACTGATTGTTCTAGAACAAAAGTAAACGTTTAGACTTCAACCACAAAAGTCACTTATTTCTCACTTTAATTAACACTTGTTCTCCTAGTAGACACATCGGGGATCGCCAGGCCCAAGTTAGCGAAACAACTAAGTGCCGAACTTAGGACCAGTTGCAAGACGTAGCCGAGCCCAGTCATCGCTAACTGAGCGTGTGAAGCTAATTGTAAAACTGTTTTTGTGTTCATGTGCTAAGAATTTGTGTTTTGTTTTTTTTCCTGAAGTGAACCACTTGATTTCACTATCACCATTAGTGAGAATTAATAATGGCTTCGGTACCCGAAGATTGTAATACTCTGTCTGTGTAAATAGGTGGTCAGCCTATTGTCATGTACTTGGTACAGTTCCAAACTGTTGGATGCTACTCAGAATTTATTCTCTACTCAAGAATCAAACCCAACACATACCAGAATAATAACACAATTAAATTTAAAAAAAACAAGATCAATCTTTGAAAAGCATTAACGCATGCTTAGCGTACTCTAAAGTTAGAATATTAAATGGAAAAAGAATACGGTCATGAACAGGATTCGAACCTGCGCCTCCCGGATGAGATCGAGATGGCTTAGTGGTCAGAGCGCCTGGAGTATTTTTCCGGGAAGCGCAGGTTCGAATCCTGTTCACGACCGTATTCTTTTTCCATTTAATATTATAACTTTATAAAAAAAAACGTAGTATAATGATGTGCCAGATATCAAAATTACAACGTTTTATGGAAAACCCCACCGAAGTATTAGAAGAGATGAATAAAAACAATCACAATTATCATAAATGAAAGAAAAACAAAAATAATGAAGGTCATTATCGATGTCCATAACGAATAGGAAACAAAATAAAAATACCCAGAAGTTCAACTTAAAAAATACATCAGAACTAAACGTTAAACTAGCCGTAGGCATACATACATAGCCTATAGTTGTGGAGTTGAAGTCTTTTCTCAAGGATTGGTCAAAATAATTATCATACAAGGTTTTTTTTTTACTCAAATCCTGCCCCTTTATCAGACCTGCTCTAGATCGGACCTGCTCTCCCAGAGCATGTACTTTTGTACATTAAAATCCTGATTTTAAAGTGCTTATGACCATTTTGATGACTATGCATGAGCTTCGAAGCGTCCAGCGTTACTTATTCCAGTTCCTACTATGATACATCTTTTCAAAAACCGCACCTTTTGATATTTAGCTGTGCTCATGTCTGCTATTTTATCTGTTTTTACAATCGTCTTCATTCTATTTTGTTTTTATTGTGCTCAATTAATGAGGAGCTGGCGAATCAACCAACCATTATTGTATAGTACCTGGATGATGTTTCTTTTTGGTGTAACTACTTTTTCTAAACCTAGCTAGATCGATTTATCGCCCCCGAAACCCCCTGCATACTAAATTTCCGAGATTCAGATTATATATATACAAGAATTGTTCGTTTAAAGGTATTAGATAGATTAGATAACTTATATATATTCTTTATTGTACACACGATACATAATACAAATTGTAATAGTGAAAAAGGATGTACAAAGGCGAGCTTAACCCATTTATGAGTTTTCTTACAGCAAACCTTTGAGTGGTAGAGACAAGATGCAAAAATGACGACAGAGTCAAGTGTACAACATGAACAGAAGAAATAGGAAGAGTACAGAAATCCAATGCCATACATACTACGCTACCAAATATATATTATAATATATACCTACTTATATAATGTTGTATCATATACTACATAAATTACTACTTAAACCTACCTATATATATATTAAATATATATCGCATACCTAATATCTATATCGAAAGGAAATGCTCCCTGACTCTTCTCTTGAACACATCTGACGAAGGGCTATCACGAAGTGTATGTGGAAGAGAATTCCAAAGGCGCACTGCACGTATAGTAAATGATCCATCATAACGTCTTGAGATGTGACGAGTAGTCCCGAGAAGAAGAGATGAGACTAAGCGACATGGTTTCCCCCTGGGGATAAGATACTCAAATCGTTCCTTAAGATATTTTGGGGAACTTCTTGGGGTTCTCAAAGTAGTTCGATATGTTTCTGAAGAATTATCTATCAGAACCGGTTTAATGTCTTATTCATTAACGGGCTGTCACTGTAGCTAGTTTCCATCTGTTTGTTACGTGAATAGTACAAGTACGACTTTTATGGTTAGCTCCTCAAATACGACTATTACCAGTCATACATAAGACCACATTGAGAGGAACTTCTGAACGTGTCTGTTTTGTGTTGCAAGTGTGCTCGTTCGTTTGGCTGTTACATTTTAATTACATTTGGATCACAAAGCCAATGGACTGTTGATTGTTCTGAAAAGAATCGAAGAACGGTGAAATGGACGTGTCATTAACGTTGGGAGCTTTACGGGGAGAGCAGATTTTTTGTCGCATCTTTTTAATGCAGTATGTATACTTATAAGGTTTAATTAAAGTTAATTAATGTTAACTCTTTGATTGCATATTAATGTATTTTAGAGAAACCTTACTCACTTAATGTTTAAAACTTGAGATATTGTTTACAAATCAATTATAACTTCTTTCAATGTCATCATGTCTTTGTGACTTTAGAAATCTTTGACTCAAATCGTTTGTAAAAGCAATATAAGACTCTAACTTTTGATATTTAATTAATTCTCAAATTGTCGTCTCAATAGAAATTCGAATAACGGCTAGCTACTAAAACAATACCAAATGTAATACCTACTAACAGATTTCGAAACCATTAAACAGACATTCTCATTCAAATTAAACTCCTCAGTCGTTTATCCATTGAGCTAATTTATCTTAATATGAAACTTATACAATTCCATTGTGCTCTCTGACTTAGTCCTTAAGCTTTGACGTCGACAATTCATTGTAATAAAGCAAAGGCGTTCCGTCTTTCTGCCAACGTAATCCGTACTTACCCACATAATATTTAGAGTGAGTCTCGTTTGCTTTAGGTAAACATTAATAATTCAGCGGTGGTCGCGGGCCGCGACAAATACCACCCCTGCATATTCATAGGACGAGCGAAATATATTTTTTGTCTATTTGGTCCGCTCCCACAGTCGGCTAATTACAAAAGTCTTCAACGTTTTTGACTTTTTTCCGATTCCCATCTGCCTTTGATTGGGTATCGGGACAGGGGAATATGAATCGGCGATTTAATTAAGGCTTGCCTTCTATTCCAAGTTTGTTATGAATGAGGTCGTTAGCGACTGTTGAATCTCTTCAGATTGATTACAAAAGTTGACAAAGATTTTATTCATATATTCATTCGTTGGACGCTACTTATTGTTTCTATTCGTTCTTTTATATTCTCTCTAATAAGTTTGGAAGTGGCGGACGCTCGGGATTGGTTCCGAGGGGACGAATGATTAATTGAAATGAAACCAACGTTTTTACTTTTACCAAAGATGAATTAGAGAAATAAGGCGAAAGTAACAGATTACTTTACTGATTGTGGGTGATGGCCACACTATGGATAATGTTTGTTTTTACTTTCTAATTCATTTTAGAAATCGGTTTCCCATCATAATGGTAACATTATAGTTCACATGCCTTCCATAAAAGTTTAATTTTAAATTTAATGTTGCTCCACACTAGACATTACTTCCTGTATCGTGGGTGTGTTTACAAACACATAATCTCACATGCACACACACGCTGATCCGGATCCGAATTATCTGTAGATCATACAAATATTTGCTCCGTGCAGGAATCGAACCTGCGACACGCGACGCAGCAGTTGGTCACGTGACCACTGCGCCAACCGCGCCACAAAAATATATGGAGGTAGCGGTTTCTTTAACGGCCTTTAAATACATGCACTTGAAAATATTAGCTTACAAACCACAAACCAAACAGTCATAGTAAATACACAGCGGCGCCTAATAATGCCTTATTTTTCTTTTACTTGCCAACTCCTATAAACACTGACTAGGCATTTCCGTAGTTCTCCTAATAAAATAAGTTAGTTAACAACACTTTCATACATAATTGGTTCGCGGAACCACTTGTTTAGCCAGTCGAGGAGATAGAAACTTTTCTTTTGTTCAGACTTGTGTAGTACTCCTTCAGTGTTCTGTTGACTGTACGTTCTAACGCTGTTAGTTACAACTGTACTGTATTTTGGTTTTGTTTGCACATATTTTTTATATTATAATAATATACTACCAACCGTATTTCGGTCACGGCGGCCTATCTGCATGGAGATTAGCCAAGTACTGAGACAGGAGATATTATAGTGCACAAGTGTACGCGCAAACACAGGTTCACTCTCAGAGTCCGATGGGAGGGCAATCCGACACGACCGGAGAGAGATCAGGCGCAGGACCGACGGCTTTACGTGCTCTCCGAAGCACGGGGGTGTCACACCACCAACATCTTAACTCCGGGCTGTTACTGAGAATTTACTAACAGAAAAACCCAATAACACTTTGCCCGACCTGTGAACCGAACCCAGGACCTCACGCTCAGCGTGCCCCGCTTGCTACTCTACGAATTTTTTACATTAATAACAGTGTTATATTTAAAATTTGATTATAAATAGTTGTCAGGATGGCGAAAATAATCCTATTAATATTATAGATGTGAAAGTTTTGAGGATGGATGCATGTTTGTCAATTTATAATGCAATAATTACGAACGGATTTGAATGAAATTGAGCAGACAGATAGTTTATAACCTTGATTAGCACATAGGATACTTTTTATCCCTAGACCCAATTCTGAAGTCCATACAGATCAAGTCACGGGCAGAAAATAGTAATTAGCAATTACTTACTATAAAACGATACCTCCCACGTAAGTTGTTGTATCTCCAAAACTGCAAATTTACAGTAGAGCGTTTCAAAGATTCAAAGTGAACCAAAATCTGCGTTTATTGTTGCATCTTTTTGAAATTTGGTATTTAAATGTAATATAATAGTCGTCTTAACTTCGTTAAAAGATATTTTAAGTAATATGTTTATTTTCGGAGATATTGTTCATACAACATTTTACTCCGGAGTACAAGCTATGCCAGTTGTTGCATCTGATACTAACAACATTATACCGCGGCGCCCAGATAACGCCAATTGTGGTATATGATAGTTACAACTGTATACGTTGAAAAACATAAGTCTCACTCTGTTGTATGTAGTAATAATATATATATTAGTGACAAAATTCCATTGTACAATTTGAACGTGATAAATTTTTTAGGTTAATAAATAAAAAATAAATGTTATTAAGGTTAACATTATTTATTAGAAACAACATAAGTGATAAAAAATAATCAGAAAATCTTTATCTTTAAAAATAAAATAATGATCTTTTAAAACATAATTAAATAACTTCTTCTATTGCCGAGTAATCAAAAACGTTTCAACATAAAACCATCAGTCAAAAGACTTTTTAAAAATTATACAATATTATAGAATCAAAGCATGACCTATGCTTATAATAATATTTCTGTAAGTAACGTTAGAAACTCTTCTTAAGAACTAATCAAATAGAATTACAAAAATCAACATCATTATAAAAAAAAAAATATGAACTTACTTAATCATTTATATGAGATCAGCTTAAAATCAAAGTAGTAATTTGGTATCCATTCAAATTTTTGGGATTGTACTTATTGGTTTAATACGATAACATTAATTCGTTAATGTATGTATAATATTGATAAAGAAATTTAAAAATAAAAACAATTGTGTTATTGTCAACCTTACAAACCTATAATTATGGGAGCCTTAAAACAATATAAATCAAATAAATACTATTTTTATGATATAAATATTAAAACCTGAGATGCTTAATCAAAAGCAAAAAAAAAGAAAAATTATACAGAATATTTGGAAAAGACTAATGTCTATTCTGAATCAGAAAATTCAGCGTCATTATTAACGCCAGCAGCAAAAGATAAATGCCTAAAAAAGTCGTGATATGTAGCTGGAATAATTCCACTATGACACAGGCTTATCAAGTCTTCATATTTTGCTTTAGTTATAGGAAGACGGTTGGAATACAAGGGGCATAGCTCAGCCATACTATTCCTTTGGCGTCTACGGGTATTGGTATTGAGAGCGATTGTCATAGCATTACTGTTTGCCAAATCGTACCGATACATAATTTTAAAAGGATCTTCTGCACATACACTTACTTTTTTTATTTTATTCCATCTAACTGCGTTCCCATTCACATTTTTTGACCAATTACGTCCATTCAAAAGTGTTTTATAGTTTAAAAAATCTGTATGCTTCATTATGATCACGTTATTGCATGTGCATTGTTAGGTGCATTAAGAATCTTTTGAAAATCAAAAGTACCAGCAATTATTTTCCCTTGAGAAGATTTGCTTTCCTCTTTATCAGACTTCATAAGCTGTCGGGATAATTTCTTGTTAGTGACGTGAATTTCATAATCCATGACTTGCTGCTCTGATGGACTGCTAATATTTCTAAAGATGTGGCACTGATCGCACTGATCTTTCTTAGGAATATAAAAACTGAGCTTAAAGTTTTCATTTACAATGTCTCGATATAGACGTTCGGATTTAGCGTTCTCTCCATATGTATTAGACTGAAGCCACTCATTATACATTTCAAATAATTTATGAAAATTTAAATCTCCATCCAAATATAACTTATTTGACCTACCCTTTGCCTAGTAAAATGTGACTCAACAGGCTGCAAACTCTTAATATGGTCACACACACTGGTTATAACAGACTCTGTCTTTTTATAGGGTGGTTTGAGTGTTTTCCTCTTTGATCTGGTATTAGTATTCCAGTAGTCATATCCATCTTTTCTAGGGCCTTATTAATAACCTGATCACTGACGGAAATAGTGCTCAAAAAACGTTTTTTGCATACATCCACATAATTGTTTTCACCATGATCTAGTAGCAATGAGTACTTTAACGTGTACTTACGCCTTGAAGTGGTATGTGTGTAGACTCTGCGTTTAATAATTTTTTTTACTAAGCTGGCTATATACGTCCATTGTTTTTCTCGATTTCCCAAACTCCAAAACTCTCAAATATCTTCTGTCTTTCTCCTTCACTTAATTTATCAAAACACATCTTGCGGCAGTGACATGGCGGGCCTATCTTTCTCTTTGCTTGAATTTTACCATTTCTTGACATGTACTCTTTTCCCATATTACGTAAATTCTTTCTCTTATTGTCTATCCATTCATTAAAATGTCTTTTTCTTAAATTGCCCTTATCTTTCCTTGGTTGACGACGGCGACCGCTTGTGCTAGGACTATTATTCGAAATATCTGACAGCGGACTACAATTGTTTATTGTTGTATATGTTGAGCAGCTAGACAGATAACCTGGTGTGGGTACAGGCAAAATATCAAAAGTTGATAAGTTTTCCTTTTGTATATAATAAGGGCAAAAATCATTATCACAATCGTAGTCTAAGTGGTTGGTACTACAAGAAGGTGAAGGGTGCGGTGTTTCGAGATTTCCAGTATCAGAATTTGAAGTAACTTCTGGGTTATTATCAAAGAAATCTGTATCAATTATGTTTGCTAGCTCATTAATTTCCGACTCATTAAAGCTTATTGGTAATGGAGACTCTGAGACAATAATAATGTTTTGTATAATAAATGATCAGTAGATTCGGGGAATCGAACCTGAGATCTCGGCGTGCTAATACAATGCACTAGGTATGCATCTAGCTATTGAGGCAGTCGTACTTACCATTTAAAGATTGACTTTTCAATTGACGACTTGACTTACAACGTAAATTTTAAATAAAAAAAAAGTAAATCCAACGTAAAATATAGCATTTCACTATACAACAACATTTTAATGAACGATTTCCGAAGTAAAATGTTTTATTTATTACATACAACAAAATGTTTACCTTCAACGAAAACGTAAAATATTGTATGTATCACATACAACATTTTTAATGAATGCTCACCGGCGAATATTGTCGTAAGTAATCTATACAATATTTTAGGTTGATGCCACCATAAAAAGTGTTAGTAACCTAATTCATGCTACTGAAATAATACTAAAATAAACTTACCTATAATATTTCGTAGGCTTGAATCAGGAAAACTGTTTAATTCTATTTCGTTTAATGAACAATTGTTATTCTCAATGGGTGTATCGGTGTTATTACTTTGTATATTCGCATTATTAAGTAAATCACATATTCGACGCCCTCTTGATATAATACTTGTACGATTCATTATAACAAATATGAAGCAAACTAATTACGTTAATGAATTAGCAAATAAATTAGAAGCGCTTCCAACGTGCATGCGGCCGGTTGAAAGTCCGGCGTGGTCTGTTGTATGTAACCAATACGAGGCGCGAGCGCGTGATTCTACCCGCCCCGTTCCCGGCGTACACAAATGTATAGGCATATACATTGGTCTAATCCGTTCGCGTTTGAAAATTACAACATTATGCGTCTGACAAATCCTTTAAAAATTGTGGTTTTGTTATTTTTTCACTTTTAATAGATATAATGATTCATAAAAGGATATTTTTCAAGAAAAAAGCAAAATAGCATTTTTGTGGCATACAACAACTTACGTGGGAGGTATCGAAAAAATAACCAACCCATAACTGTCCCATTGCAGGGCAAGGGCCTCTTCTCATACTGTGATGGCACAAGCTTAATCACCACGCTAGCTCACTGCGGGTTGGCGATTTCAGACTACCAAGTCCAGATTTCCTCACGATGTTTTCCTTGACCGTATGTCTTAGAATTCTTAGATGAACTAAGAAAGTACATATGACATTGAAAAAGTCACATTGTTACATGCCAGGTTTAAACCCACAACCTGTGGCTCAGGAGGCGGACTCGTAACCATACTTACTATACATTATAATAAAAAAAACTATCTGGATTAACTGCAATATCAATAATATACAGTTCAAACACTAAACTGTAGAACTTTTAAACTACAAAATAAAATACATATTACATTACAAACGATTAATATTGTAATAACATTAAAAAAACTATTTCAGAAACCTTCCCCAAAAATTCATGGTATATTTTCTGTGGAAAATATAATGATTTCAGCTGAAATCCGCTCGCAGCGGGATGTGCTAAATTCCATAATAGAATTCCCAAGCGTGGAAATTTTAATTATGTCCGAAAATGCAAGTTATGTAAACGCCTAGTCAGCCGCCGCAAGTTGCTGAGTGCAGACGAGTAGAGACGGGGGATACGCTTGAATGTATGCTGGTGTATATTTTGGAAATTTGTTGGCTCGCTAAATACCAGACACAATAGATTTTTTTTGTAATAAAGTGCAATTTTGTACTTCTCCCATTCGAAAAGTTAAAAGTAGCAAAGAAGAGATTGATGCGACAGAGCTAAAAAAATTTCAATAAATGATTATAATATTTTTCCTTGAATAATGGATTCTTTAAATAGAGTAAACATTTGTTTGTATTTGACAGCGCGGTTGGCGCAGTGGTCGAGAGACCGACTGCTGCGCTGCGTGTCGCAGGTTCGATTCCTGCACGGAGCAAATATTTGTACGATCTATAGATAATTGCTCCGGGTCTGGGTGTGTGTGTGCTTGTGAGATTATATGTCTGTAAACGCACCCACGATACAGGAAGAAATTCCTAGTCTGGGGAAACGTTTAGTCTGGCCTAGTCACCAGGCGACATTTGCAATGGGCCAAATAAATGGCTTTTTCTTCAAAAGGCCATTCCAGATTATTCCTTACATATTTGCTCTCAAATAATTCCTTAGACTTGTCTGGACATAAAAGAGATCTTGACCAAAGTTTGTTTTGATGTACTCGTATTTTATGTGGGATAATTATGAAATTTGTATGTATTATAAAAATCATTACCGCACAGACTGAATAGTAACGGTGACGTCACCTTACCAATTATGAAAAAGGTGGAGTAAATATTCAGTTTCTCGAGTGGTGGTCACGATAGTTTAGTTGAAAGAGTACGCGTACAGGTTCGATACAAAGTCATAGTATTTTAGTCAGGAAATTACAACGCAGTCTAATTAAAAAAAAACTATTAAATTACACATAAAAGTGTTATTAAGTGATGTTTTTTTATCATTAAAACCATTATCTACAAAACTAACGGTGTTATGTGTGAACGTTGGCACGCCAGTAATTGAATGAAATGGCACTAGGCACGCTGTTTGGCAATTAAAAACTGGCGTTCTGCCGTTGACATGCTGTTTTATACATCGTGCATTTGAACGGGTGACAAATTATGTTTTTTGGACTATTTGGCTAACAGTTCGGTGGTGTGATATGTAAAGTTAGATGTTTTATGTATTTTGTTTTTAAAAGTTTCACCTTTCATTTGAAATTTGATTTATTTGAATTTCACTTTTTTCTTTAATTTATGAGCTTATTTGTGGCGTAATCAACATTGGTCCTTTATCCATTATTTTTGAGCTATTGTTTACTTCTAAATTATGATTTATTTGTTGTATAAGTTGTGTTTCTTGAATATTTTATGCTTTTCTTATGTAGGAAATTCTGATAAAGTCATAATTATACTCAAAGGCAAATTATTGTATCACAAACTAGCTTCTTATAGCTTCCGAAAACTGCCTATTGCAAAATACTTTTGCTATATACTTGATATTTAATTCCACGTGTCTCTAAATCATAAATCCATTCACATATATAATAAGATAAAAAGTCTAACATATTAAATGAAATAATGTACTAAAGTTAGCGGTTCCTCTCAATTTCAGAGTTAATTTTAGCTCTTACCTTGAGTTTATACGGGACAGGGAATCAGTGTCACCTGCCACCGTTATTACAATATTACTACATTAAGAATGAAAAATGAACGTCTTCATCACATTTGCCAGCATCTGTTACTTTGATAATGGTCGGCCGGTTGGAATTAAGAACTTCATATTGTCTTCTTAAATTACTGACAGTGATTTCTGTGGGTAGATTAAAAATTGGAAGTAATAATTTCTTCAAACCAGAAATAATCAGTTTATTTAACTGATTATTTCTTTATTTATAGAATAGAGAACTTCCAAGTCTGTGATATAATAATAATAATAATTCAAAATCAACTTATATGTTATTGATTGTACCAGACATTCAGTAGCATTTATTATAATAAAACAACTTATAACCAAAATCAATTCTTAAAGCTGCCTTTTTTGTTAGCCAAAATTCCCGCTTGCAACATTGCTTAAAAAACACGTTGCACTAAACTCTTACGTATTATAACACCTGCCTATTAGTTCCCGTTTAAGATTGATTACGGTTAAGCTCTCGGTGCGTCGCTTTAAACCTCAAGTTGGTGGCTGAAATCGCTCCGATCAATCAAAATTATATTACCAATAAATCTACGGTGGCTCACGCTCCGTGAACAAGATCGTTTATAAATAGCGATCTTGTGTATCGGCTTCGTGTCGCTGCTGATACAAAATTAGGTAAGTATATATGAATTTTATTTTGCATCCGAATTCTAGATGATCTGTGGAGCTAGTAATTTTTTTTGTTTGTATTTATTATATGATTTGTGAAGCTAGTTTTTTGTTTGTTTGTAGTTATTATAACCAATTATATTGGAACAAACCTCAATGAATTGGATAATTGAAATTCACAGTTGTTTTTGACATATTTCGTCTTTTAATACATATAACCTTTAAGTATCTAATTGAAAGAAAGGAAATATTTTTTTTAGATTTATTAGATCAGCTTAAAACCACATATACATAGAAAAACCCAACAAGAAAATAATGAAAATTATACACATCATCTTCATCAGCATCTGATCCAAAACCTAATTACTTCTAATTCAAGGAAAAATTGAGTACTACTTTTCAGTAGCAGAAACTTCGTTAGTTCAACAACATATCGTATCGTTCTCGTATCGTTAACACAAAACAAGTCCCAACTTTTGCCATACACTGATTGCTTCATAATAATTTATAGTCCGTAATCTGCAAGCCATCGAGCGTGGTATATTACTCATCGGTAGCCGGTAAACTCGGTTACGGCTGATGTGTTCCGATTGCGCGTTTTAATTTGGATTAATATTTTTCATTTATAACGAAATTCGGGAAAAATTTATGATAACATTAATTTTTCTAGTTTTATTACTTGCAGATTTATTATAATGGTGTTTGGAATGAAATATTAAATTCAACTAACAATAATTTTAATTTCGCGTTCGCTCTGCAAACCTATCCAGTAGTCACGCCATACTAAAAGACTGAAAAGTAAATTCCTCTTGTGAATACCGCATAATATTATTTTGTTCCAGGATTTTATTATCCGTCTGTTAAGCTTATGGTAAATGTTCAGTAGTATGACGCCAGGAGTTTATTAAATATTTTTTAATTACAACTTAATTTAGATTATATATATACAATGTATCAAAATCAGGAATCACACAATTTCTACGGTGTCCAACAATCATATCATAAATCAATTTTTTTTCACTGTACTTTGACAAAAAAATCATGTAATATGATGAAAAATAAGAAGAATTTAAACGTATTAAGTTTCTTGGCTGCTTTTCAAACGTCACTCTGGCAGTCCCCTGCCGGTTTCAGTTCCACGCATTTATCCCCGCCTGAAGACTCAAAACTATTTAAATTCAAATAAAGTTTCATTGTGAATTGTCACGACTCACAATTGTGTTCAAGTTGGCTGTAATTCTTTTAATATGTATAAGTCTGAAAAGAAAGAAAAGTAAAATTGATCTGCCTCTGGGATATTATCAAGTTTAATTGTAGGACGCTTTATATACGTATTTTGAAAAAGGTTAAGGTTTACGCTGTTTAAATAAGATTTGTTGATCACGTAACAATTTTTTTTAAACTAAATCTGGTTATAGTAAGTATATATTTTAACGGAACCATCAATATTGTATTATTTTATCTACATAGATGATTTGATGGTAATATGTGTATTTTGTTTTTTATACATTAATAATATTTGCTTGTAACATAAAATTAATTGTAGTTTTATTATGAATCTATATAAATCTAATAATCAGAGACAATTATTTAAAGGCATTAAGGTTAATAAAAAAATAACCCCACTTATGGCTATTTTAATCGTGGGTGTTATGCGAGTCAGCTAAAAGTATTTCAAAACTAGAGAAAGTACAGAGTCCTGATGTTGGTAAAACAGTGCTGTTATAAAAGTTAATGAGTAAAACGCATTCACAAGCGTTCTTGTAATAAAGAAGTATAAAACCAATTTACTTCTGTTTTACACTCGTGACAAAACATTTAAATCACTACTCGCTACCAAAAATACGGTTTAATTTTCAGAGTTCCTCAATGAATGTAATAATTAGTGAAATTGCCGCTTGCGAGCCGTACACAGAACCGGATAATTAGTTCAAAGCTGTGAAGTGTGCGCCGCGCCTAGGTGAGATGGCACTCGACGTTCGCGTTTTTCATCCCCCCACTTTTTACCCCTATTTCACCCTTCTCTGCGGGCAACAACCATTACAATGTAAAATTCTAATTCACTCGTTAAGTCCTCTGGCCTTTTCTGGGCACTTTTGCGGAATATAAAACAGGTTAAATGGATTTGTATCTGTATATAGGTAGGTAGGAAATTATGGTAATGCACGTTGCCTTGTTAGTGAATATGGATGGCCGTCTGTATTTTATATTATTCTATATTTTTATATTATTATGTATTTTTCCGTTCTTGTTATTTTATGTTAATTTGTTTCGTAATGAATTAATGTTGTTCTTTGCTTGTAAATCATTATGTGGGGTACTAAATCTGCATATAAATGAGAAAGTTTTTATTATAAAAGTAGAATGTTGGCGGCGTGATTATGAATAATAAGAACAATTTAAGTCAGCTGTAGGCAATAAAGATTGTTTAGTTGCCTCTTTTAAAACTCTGAAATGAGAAAAAAACACCTATTCTCGAATGACTTATCAAGTTAAATAAAATATTATGATGTAAAACAGAATTCTTCGTCTTCCTTCCCTAGTCCCATTAGCTTGGTTGGTCTCTCTGTATATTTGACCACCAGGTCGATGGTAGCTAGCCCCTAGCTCTGTTCTGTTCAGGTAAGATCAAAGCAATTTTAATTTAAGAAATCTTTATCCCTGTGACTTATTGACCAGTGTATGTTGCCAGTAATGATTGCAGTTCCGAGAACTGATAGTGAGCGACGTATTTCCCAACATGCCAGGAAAATAAATCTGACTCGTTATTGGCACCCGCTTCACTGGTGCGAGAGGTCTGTCACCACGGTCACTACCCGATTACTTGAATTGTTTCTATTTTCAGGGATAAATCCAAGTCCATGTAGACGGTGGAAAAATAGTTAGGAATGTTGTCGTTTTATCCCAATGCAACTACTGGAAAAATAAGTAAGTTTAACAATCAGGTCGCAATTGGGATGAGGGAGTTAACGCTTTCCCAAATTTTTAAACCATAATTCCATAACTAGCATTCTATCCACATATCCTATCAATTTCCAAATTCGTTTTGAACTAATTAAATATAATGGAGATCCTCTCTCTTCATTGCTATCGCGTCACCATTCTACAAACTGACAGTGGAAACCATTGCTTAACTTCCACAAATGCTTTTACTACCTTTTGCAACAAGCTCTTTATAATTTGTTTCTCTGTCCGTCTAGTATAATCTGTAAGATTCCGAAATAAATATTGTCTTTCTTTACAGTTTGCACTAAGCATTGTTGCTCAGTACTGAGTGGAGTTCACACAACGACGGTGTCTTCGTGGCAAGCCCAAAAAGAAATGGAGGGATAGAACATCGAGAATGTTCATTATTCACGATGTTTTCCTTCACTGTTTTCAGCAACTGATAATTAATTTCTTATACGCATATGACTCAAAAAGTCAGTGGTTGCGGCGTGCGCCTTGATTCGAACTTGCCTCTTTTGACTTGCTAGTCCAGCGGTCATACCACGACTATTGATACTAAATTAGAATCAAATCCTTAATCTATCTCTTTGTTATATCCGTACTAAAATTCCTTATTATCCCCATTAATTTCATCCATATATCATAGCCTATCAAAATCCCAATGCATTCTCAACCAAACAAATTTATGAAGATTTGCTCTCTTCATTACAGACCAACATGATAAATCAAGCCCCATTTATAATCCGCACACTACATAGTAGAGTACTGTTATTTCGCTATGTGTGCCAGTCGGTGCGTCGACTCACATCGGCCTGTCACTCGTGTTAATTAAACGTTCTATCTGAGAGAATTACGTTCTATGGATGGGGTAGTGGTATTTAGATTGTTGAGAGGCATATTTGAAGCGCTCATAAACCTCTAGTCGTTAAACGATTGTGGAGGTTAAGAAAGACAGAAAGAATACACGTATTACCAAAACATGTTACTGGTACTACACATATATGGTGTACAATGTTAAGCATTTTTTGGGGGCTGAGTTGCCCGCGTCCGTAAGAGTGCACCCTTAAAATGGAATCCCTACACGTGGCCCCTGGGTGGTGCAAAAACAAGCAACACTACTCTGGTCGGAGGCTTTGGCCGCAGCTGGTTACCGCTCACCGGACGAACCCATGCCGTGCAGCGACCTAGTCGTATTTCAGGATGTAGTCCGGTGCAACCGTTGTGGGAGACGGGTCTGGGCAGTTGCACCAACTCCCCAACTATCGTTCTCCCAAAATCAATCCACTCTACTTAAGAGTGAGTAGATTTATTCTGGATCGTGCTCCATCCTCGGCCACACCGTCGCTTACCATCAGGTGAGTTGGTGGACAAGCGTAGATCCATTTTTGATAAAATAAAGTCAATTAAATTAAGATATTACCTTAGAACCCACATTAGTCTCAGAGTTGTTGAAGCGGATGGCTAAAAATGTCTCCCACTAAATTATAACTAGATATTTAAGACGGCAGTGTAGCTCCAAGCTTTACGTCGGATCTCCCAACGAACTACTTATCTGCGCTTTTTGCTCTGAGGTTGGTGCCAAGATTAGTTTTTAAACAAGTTAGATAGATGGTTTCCTTAAAAAAACTCATTGCCAGACATTTATTCTACTCGTATATCGTGGTGTGTTCACTTAATTTGACCCGGAACATATATCTAACTGTGTAAGAAATGAACAAAAGTCGATCTTGCGACCACTGCGCCCAAAATGTGCAGTGACTATTGGCTATTGGATTACAACTGAATGTATTGGATGATTTATTAAAATAATTATATTACTAGCGATCCGGCCCGACTTCGCAAGGTGTAATTTTTGAACTGACAAAGTAAAAGGTCACAAGTTCGAATCCAAGGCATGCACTACAGACTTTTTGAGTCATGTGCTTATTAGAAATAATTATCACTTACTTATAAATTAAAAAAATAAAACATATCTTTATTTCTGACAGTTTATCCATAGTGGGTTAGTAAATAATCAATCTTATATCTATGTTAGTAATATTATTTTTAGTATTAAGTGACTATATTATTGTTCGTGATACACCTACGAACAATATCACCTAATATGGGAGAGTCATACCTCCCTGCTATGTTCTTCAGGACGGAGTTGGAACTGGCCCGCAATCTGCAGAGCAACGAGGCAGATTTCTGTCTCACGATAGCATGGAAGCCATCAACCCGTGCTTGTGTGAATATACCAGATGCACTGCAGAAGCGGGGCAGCCCCATCCTGAATCCATTATTATATTGGACCCGTAAGGCGCTGATGGTGCGCTTCGTATAGTTGGTCCAAAGGCTGCACGTGTAGAACACCTGACAGTAAGATTTAAACAGCGTTACTTTGACTTGCTCACTACATCGTGCAAACCTTCGTGCCTATACACTGCATCGGACTGCGAGCGCCCTACGTTCCCTCTCTATGTCTGCTTGGTCATTAAGGTCATCGGTTACGTAATGTCCTAGATATTTAAACTGATAAACCTGCTTTAGGGTATTACCGTTCAGTTTAATTACTGGCACAGATTGTGGATGTTTACCACCGTCACCCTTAAAGACCAAGAACTCGCTTTTGGTAGCATTATACAATAAGCCATGCGCCTCAGCATATGAATCACAACACGTAAATAGCTCCTTGAGCGCCCTGACCGTTGGACTCAGCAGCATCATATCGTCAGCATAACTGATGTTATTGACACTGACGTCATCTATACGACAGCCAATTTTCTTGTTGCTGAGCTCAACGATCAGATCGTTAATATATAGGTTAAAAAGCTTTGGTGACGTTATCCCCCCTGCCTAACGCCACACTCTAAACCATACGGTACAGAGAGCTTGTCTGCCCATTTCACGTAATTTATTTGATTATAGTACCAATATTGAAGGATACGCAACAGTTCAGCCGGCACATTTCTCTCCCGTAGCTTATCCCACATGACGTCATACGATACAAGGTCGAAGGCACGGTAAGGTCAAGGAAACATGCATAAATCGGTGTTCGACGTTTTTTATAATATTGCACTGTATGTTTAAGGCCGAGAATCGCACTTTCAGTACTCAAACTACGAAACCCAAACTGTGCATCGTGTTAATGTAGATAACTCTCTAGACGCGCGTCCAGCTGACTATCAAGCGCCTTCGCGATAATAGTGGCTAGAGAGATAGGTCGATAATTGCACTTATCAGAAACATCACCAGTTTTGTTTTTAATAATGGGCACAACGATTGTTCGCATGAGATTATACGGGAGGTACGAGTGACACATACACAAGGAATAAAACATAGCCAGCACCCTAGCTATGTGAGGACCAGCATGTTACAGGTGCTCAATGCTCAGGCCGTCGTGACCTGGAGACTTTCCTCTAGTCATTTTCTTAATTGTGATGTCCACTTGCTTGGCGGAGAGACGAACTAGGTCAGAATCACGACAGTGTCATCGAGCACTCGCAATGGTGAGCCCAGTGGTGACCCAACTTTAAAATGTAACAAACATGTTGGCAATACTGTCTGGTTGATCAGCACCCCCGACATTCGTAGGAAGGCCAGGCTTAAAATCAAACTTTTTCGTAGCCTTCAGAAAACAGAACTTCTGAAAGTTATTAGCTTTACGGTGAGAAGCTATGATGTCAAGCTTAATTTGCTCTTGATGACTCTGGCACCACTTGAGTTTGTTTTGAAATATCTTTCGTGTAAGGCACATGTTCTTATAAATATCACCGGAGGCTGGTTTACCGTACCATAACCACAATTGATATTTAAGCCTGGCCTTCATATGGGCCTCACGTACATGTTTATTCCACCCATGAAGCAATTATAAAGAGGAGATGTTCTAAGGGCTTTTTGTAAAGGAACACTGCGTGACGATTTGCGGGGTGAGGGGGGCTGTCAAACGCCAAAAACGCCGCCCACTTCTTCATTCTCTACCTAGCGGTGAATAGGGAAAACTGAAAGTTACAATATTCAATTCATTCTTACGTAATTCAGCTATATTACGCTAGACGTCTCTAGTGTCTTTAAACTTTATTAAGAAATAAGTGTTCGCACCGCTAAAAAAAGAATTATATTTTAGTCGTGATAGTATTGAAAAAAGTTAATAAAATGACATATGTATTAAATATCAATATCAAAACATCGTAATTTACAGTACTACTTGGCTATTCAAGGATTGCCTTTTCTACGCTGTAGATGGCGGTTATTGAATATTCTATCTTTAGAAAATTTTAAATAATGATAAATCTTAATACGATATTTTTTAGCAAAATTTGCTTTGTATAGTGTTAAATCTACTTTCATACGTTTAATTATCAACTGAAAAGTATTTATCTATGACATTTTTAGCTATTTATGTGATATTTAAAGGTTTCGACGTCTGAAAAACTATAGAACTAATATGACGTTTCATAGATTTTTCTGGAACTTGCCTAATAAATTGCGTCTAAAATTACTTACGAATGAAATGTGATGCCTATCATGGCATCAGAATCTTTATCCAAGTAATTCTTGCAGGATAGAATACAACAGTTCTTTATTTCTCATAATAATATCGAAGGATATTAAAATGACTGCTGGCAGACTGAGCATGAGTGGGCGTGGCTTGACCGGGCCACACACACAGTTGTTTGACGTCAGGACTCACTTAAAATCACGGTGCACAGTCGCTTAAGCCATGTCCTCTTTATAATTAGTCCATGATTCCACCCGACAACACGTCCAGCATGTCTGTGTGGCCGCGTAACCGTTTGGCTCTGAATAGAAGCCTCAGACAAAATAGTAACAATATCCACATACATCCTATCAAGAATCGGTCTATGTTTAATATTGTTTCAATGTTTATCACTGCACAGTCCAAATTCTTGTGGGTAATCGATCAACTTTAGTTTACCGTTACATATTTCATAATATACACGAATTTGATTACTATCCCTATCCTCCCAAATTATTTTGTTACGTATGGTTTGAGTAACGGCAATTTTAGGTTTAATTGTATCTAGCTTACACTCAACATAATAAGGGTGAAGGAACACATTATGAGGAAACCAGGTTTAATCTCTGACACTAGGTTGGTCATCAACCACACGATAAGAAGACCATCTGTATCACAATATTCCTGTGGATATCCCAAAAATTACTTTTCAATCAATCATACCAATTAATCGGTCATATGACGATCTTTCATACATATGGCAGTTGATTCTACGTTGCCGTGCCCTACAGGGTCCATATTGTACTGTAATTATTACTATATTTAACACCTTTATAACATATGGAGTGCAATAAAGTATTGAGTATTGAGTATTGATTTTTAATTTTATACCCATGTATCATATTTTACAATATACATACGTGCTCAGGTAAAATTTATCACAATAAATAAATAAGCAGCCCATAGCTGTCCCACTGCAGGGCAAGGGCCTCTTCTCACACAGTGAAGGCACGAGCTTAATTACCACGCTAGCTCCATGCGGGTTGGCGATATCTCAATAATGTAAGCCAGATTATTTTATTTTATAGCCTTAGTCCTTAAATCATTTAAAGAATGTTTCGAAATCGGAGAAAGGAATCAATAAATTACTTAACAAATAACTCCCACAAAAATTATCGCTTCCAGTTAAAAAGTTCCTTGATGTCGCGTTTACCGTTTCTATATGCGTATACGTTTGCACACGTCCGGACAATGCTTGCTTGTATTTATGTACAGTTTTTCCGTAATTGGTTTTCGATTTAAAGGCAGAGGGGCTATGTGAAGCTTTACACAGAATTATGTTTTTATAGGTGTTGGCAAGACTACTGTGGTTTATATTGGGATTTCGTAATGATCGCAGGCTGTGGTGTTAGTGGTTTTCTGTGTTTTAGATAATGTTGCAGATTGTCTCAATAAATAGTATTTGTTATGGACGTATAATAGTCAGTTTGTTTGAATATCTTACTATTGTATCAAAGTAATTATTACGATACTAAAAGATTAATAATACGTCATGCATGTGCATTTTACTTCTCTTACTCGCTTAATAAAACTGCCGTTCCTATACTCGCTTATAAAATGATGTAATAATTAATATTATCTAGTGTTTCTCATTGTAAATGAATTGTTATTCTTTTTGAGAAATAAATAAATGTCTTAAACCATACGTAAGTGCAGTTGCCAAGCGTGAAGAGGTTTGATTCAGTTCGGGAAAAGGAAGGTAAGAAAATTCCCAGAAATCCGGAGTTTCGCATTGTTCCCAGTTGGATGTTTGCATAGCACAGACCACATTATTAACTCCCGTGTAATAACACGGGACTTAATAATGCCATCAGTGAAATGTCGGTGTACAACTGCAGTACCTACAACATCATGGCGTTGAACTTATTACACAAAAAATTATTATAATATGTGAATAAAAACAGAAGTTAAATCCTTCTGTTTTTATTGAAAAAATGGAAAAAAAATAAATTAAAATTTCGTATACAACAAAAAAAAAAAAAATGTGGTGATTGGAGTTTGGATATGCTCAAACCAAACAGAAGTTGTTTAGAACTCGTAAATCTATTCAAAAACTTTAATATAGAAATACACATTAAGTTACCTACTAGAAAACAGGCGTGTATTGACCTGTTTGCAAGTAATGTGAAACAAACCCGCGCTGATATTCACCACTTAGGGCTCTCTGATCATGAGACAGGACAAACGCTAGTAATAAAAACTAATATTAAACGTCACAAGCTCACTTGGTACGAAGAGGTCAGAGACTTTAGTAAAGAAAATGTTGACAAATTTTGCAAATATATTTCATCATTATCTTTCTCGAATGTTTATGAAGAATCGAACCTAAATGAAGCTTTCCATGAGTTTCACAGTTTGTTTACATTGATTTTTCAGTTATGTTTTCCTATAATTAAAATAAAAAAAAATGTAACAAAGTGAATAGACGTACATGGCTGACAAAAGGGTTAAAGAAGTGTTGTATAAAAAAAAAGAATTCTCTATATAAAAGGCAAACAAGTAGGGGCTGATAAAAAAAGAAATATTTGTTCCTACAAAAAATATTCTAAAATACTGAAGCAATGTATACATAAGTCGAAACAGTTAGAAAATCATAAATATATAGATAACAAAAATAATAAATGCAAAGCAGTTTGGGAAATCATAAATCAAAATATTGGAGATATACATAACAATACACAAATAGATAAAATATCATATAATAATCAATTACACACAACTCCCGACGAAATAAGTGATTTATTTAATACATTTTATATTAATTTGACTAATGAAAATAATTTTAATTATAACAGTAACAATATTAATGAAACTCTGGACATGGATAATTTCAATTCCATTTTTTTAAGCCCTACAGACCCAATGGAGGTATTTACAATAATTAAAAATCTCAATAACACTAACTCTGTAGGTACTGATGAAATAAACACAAAAACTATAAAGCTTCATTCATATGTGAACCCTTGAGTTTTTTAATTAATATATCGTTTCAACAAATTCAAATTCAAATTCAAATTCAAATATTTTTATTTCATATAGGCCATATTACAAGCACTTATGAAAAGTCAAAGCTAGGTGCACGGTTCCAAGGCGTTGATCTTATGGAGAAGAGCCGGCAAGAAACTCCATAGACACTCTTTTAAAATAAATTGGTATAACAATAAATAAGGTAATGTGAGAATAATGCAGGTTAATGAGCAAAATAATAAAGGAAAGCGCTAGAAGCAATAACTTATATAGCCCTTTAAAATGATTGCCAAAGCAGTTAAGAGCTGACCAGTCCCGACAGACAGCACCCGTTCACGAGCATGACGCGCACATCAGCCTCGCTTAGCTCAACCATTTTGTAGGGAACTCGACGACCCGATGTACAACGCCACCATCAGCAGGACATTTTAGTGAGCATGACAAACTCATAATGCCTGACAATGGGCAATATGTACGTAACATGAGATTAAAAATAACATTAATGTCCACATAATGCTCACATTTTACAAAGAAATGTTAATATAAATTTAAAACTAGTAGGAATACTAGCGGTTAGTTAATGGATATGTAAATTTACATAAACAAACAAGTGTCAAAAAAAAAAAAAAAAAAAAAAAAAATACAATTGGAATAATTGTACTACGTCAATAAAATTAATTGTATAAAAATAAAAACTAGTAATTACAAAAGTAATCTGTTGAGGTTACATTCATACATGAAATAAATTAGACAGTGCCAGTGGGTCGCTGTGTGCAGGAGGGGATCGTGCGCCAAACATCCTTATCCTCAATGTAATGTTTAATACTATAATATGCTTTAGATATTAAAATGCGTTTGATCACTACCTTAAACTTATCATCTGGAAGATCTGTAATATTAGATGGGATCTTATTGTAGAATCGAATACAAATCGAACAAGGTTCTTTTCCCAGAAGCCTTAAAAAAACCATTGTTAAGCCCTTGTTTAAAAAAGGAGATGCAACAGATATGAATAATTACCGTCCAGTTACCCTTATACCAGTAATATCAAAAAAAAAAGGCTATTCTAAAAAGACTATACAATTTTGTCCTAAATCAAAAAATTCTAAAAGAAGAACACTTCGGTTTTCGTAAAAATAGTAGTACTTCACTTGCCTGCTTCAACCTGATAAAAATTATTACTGAATCAGTTAATGACAGAATACCTGTAACGGCCTTATTCCTAGACATGAGTAAAGCGTTTGATTATGTTGATCATAAATTGCTTCTTCATAAATTAGACAAATATGGAATTAGGGCAGTAGCGAATGATTGGATAAAAAGTTACTTAATTGACAGATATCAATGTGTAGAAATATCTAAAATCGTAAATAATGGTAAAATTACGAGTAGATCGAGTTTCAAGCTAAATAGATTTGGAGTACCACAAGGCAGTGTACTAGGACCTTTTCTATTCCTAATGTATATCAACGACCTACCTAATATTACTCACCACAAAACAATTTTATTTGCAGACGACACGACACTCATTATCAAGTGTGACAATAAAGAAACATATGAGACTGACATAAATTTGACGCTTAATAAGACAATTGCATGGCTAAGTAATAATAATCTGAAAATTAATGTAACTAAAACACAAATAATATAATTTCAAAATTATAGAAGACGACATATTGATTTAAATGTAAATTACAAAAATAATAAAAATAGAAGAGGTAAGCACTGCAAAATTTTTAGGCCTGATGCTTGATAAGCACTGCAACTGGAGGGAACATGTGAAATATATTTGCAATAAACTAGATCGATTTGTATTTGCTATCAAACGTAACCAGTGTCAACGGATGCGGCACTTAGTGCATACCACGGATACGTATCATCGGTGCTCTCATATGGCCTTTTGATGTGGGGTAACTCGGTTGAGATTGAAAAAGCATTCCTGGTGCAAAAGAAATGCGTGAGAGCAATATGTGGAGCGTGGTCTACAGACAGTTGTAAGCCACTATTTGCTAAGTTCCATATACTACCTCTGGTTTGCATGTATATTAGGGAACTATGTGTATTTGTCAAACAGCATCCACAATATTTTAGCAAATATTCTGAAAAGCAATGGAGGCAATGGAGATATAAATTTAAACTTCTCCGACCTAGGTGTCGTTTGGATATATATGAAAAGAATGTATATGTGAAGGCGATAGATGTGTATAATAAATTACCAGACAAATTCAAAGAACTCCAGTTTATTATGTTTAAGAAAAAACTTAAGCGTGGCTTGCAGAAAAATGTTTCTACACTTTAAAGGATTTTATGACGTATAAAGAAAATGATGTTATTAATTAATGTTGACATTTATTTACCTCATTGACATTGCAACACAATAATAGAGTATTCACATGTTTTCTTTTTCTCATTACAATGTTTTCTCACGGCATAAATTTCGACATTAATTAAATAATTTAATTACGAATCAATATAGTTAAATGATCAATAAATTGTATAAATAAATATCTTCTCTAACATTGTCATTTTTACGCACCATTGTTATGGTAGAATGTGATAGGACTATAATTACTTTAACACCTTATGTAACCACATTTCTTGTAAATAAAGGATTATTTATTTATTTATTTATTATTTATAGGCGTGATGCTGTGAATGATAGGTTAAGGACAGGTGATTTTGTTTGTTGATATGTGTTTTAGCAAGTTTAGTTTAGATGTATTTATAGCGCAGATATAAAAACCTGTTAAAACAAAAATTTTATGATTACAATTTAATGATTTATGAACAAGCTACTCGCCATTGATTGAATAAAAATATAGCATGAGAGACTGTGTTTTTATTCAATCCATTGCGAGTACAGGCTGTTCATCTATATACAACGGTACAGAAAGATGTACTACTGACCAATTCTTTTATTATTAATTCAAACATGCAATCATCATATTTCCCCGAAGTAAGTTCAACCCTTTACTCGCCCAAACACTTTACCCATTCCAAAAACTCACGACGCGAACTATTTCTTACAGTTTCAAAAACCAAAAAACTTTTCGACAAAAATTTGTTACCATCCTTGCAACTTGAAGTCAAATGCTATTAAAACTTTTAATGACTTGAAGCATTCTTTCGGTTCTCTGTTCGAAGTGGTATTAATTAAAAAAGAGAGGCTGGATCAAGCACCCGTTGGTTTGAAGTTGGCCCAGCTGTGATCCACGACCGGATTGGCCGTCCAACTTTGAAACGGCAAGTTCGTTTGCCAAAAACAAAGTTGCACGCCAAAAGTTTGTGTAAAAATGTTGTGTATTAAATCGAGTGTTTTATTGACTGACTCTTTTTGGCTCTAGTTCAGGATACCTGTGAGTCTGTGAGGTATTATGATATAATACGTATATGTATTTATATGATAGTATACTTTCTGCAACTATATGATTGATTTTCGGAATATTATTCACGCTACTGTATGAACAAATTATAACGGTAAATAAATAAAAAATCGTAATAGTCTTAACGATCACGGGGATCTACAAATAAACTTCAAAGTCCACAAAAATTGAATCGAAGATGAAATTCGTGTAATCACATTTTGATTTTACTTTTATGATGGCACCAGCTTGCCTTTCTCCTGATTCACTGAACAAGAAAATTCTAAGTCACGACAAAACGTTCACAGATAATTTAAAAACGAATCATATTCGAAAATGGAACGCTGCCAGAAATCTGTATGATCTGTAACGCACGAGCGCTTTTACAAGCTCATCGCTCGTTCGACAAGCTACGTGACCGTGTGTAGTCGCAGTTCTTACTAGACTCGTTGGCGAATGAATCAGATCTAGTTCAGTCATATTCAATGCATTGAAACTGGGCACTTTAGCAATGCTGCTATTAAGTAGTGGAACGATAAAAATGCATTTCTGAAGATTATATTTTTGTATAGGACTTCAGATAATCATTTCCGATGTGAATTTCTTTGAAAAATAGAATTAATAGATTTTTTGCTATTGAATTTCAATAGATCTTTCAAGCAGGAATTGCAAAATATTGAAAATAATGATTGTATGTCAAATGTTCTTTGGTAGGGTTTTTTTATGGGATAGGGGGCTACCGAGCAGACGGATCGCCTGATGGTAAGCGATTACCGCCACCCATGGGACACCCGCAACCCCAGAGGAATCGCAAGTGCGTTGCCGGCCTTTTAAAGGGCTTGGGCCTCCGGTACCCTCACTCACTCGGCGAAACACAACGCAAGCGTTGTTTCACGCCGGTTTTCTGTGAGGCTATGGTATCACTCCGGTCGAACCAGCCCATTTGTGCCGAAGCATGACTCAGTGAATACTGTGGCCTGTGTTTTTGTAACTGAAAGAGACCTATATAGGTTTAAGTTGGTACTCTTACCAATTCTATTGTTAAACAAATTAATATAATTACTTCACTTAACTCTAGGGATAGTGAAATAGGGGTAAGCAATAATTGGTACTTCAGTTGGCCAGAAAATTAGTTACGTTTTCTACCTTTTCTAGACTTCGTAGTTTCCGTCATCAAAAGTAATATATATATTATATATATATAACTTCTTCTGGCTAGGATACGAGTGATGATCTAATTCTCCATAGGAAGACGATGCCACCCTAACAGAGGCCAGCGGGCGGATAGATTGGGGAGTCTATCGTCCGCATTGCAAGGCCCTTGAGTTGCGGTGATGTCTCAGGTGTGGTCGGACATGGCTGAAAGAGAGTTCAAGTAAGTGGAAGGCCCAGACGCTGAAGAAAGAACGCAGAAGGCCGCGCTGGATGGGTAGCGAATGCCATACATTGTAATTCTCGCGGCTCATCCCCCCAAGGCGAGGGTAGGCACATGGCGGAGTTTTTAGTGGTTACGAGCCTCACATAAACGCACCGCCTCCCCAGGTGGTGCAGCATGCGTCAGGCACTACTCCGTCACAAAAAAGGAGTGGTGATTTGTTTGAGGTGGCTGGCAGGACTGGATGGAAATGGCCGAGGACCGAGCTCAAACAATGCTACAAGAACACGTTGTTCTCTCATAAAATAAACCAACACTATTGTAAAAAACCCTGTTTCTTACAATATATGAAAGTTAGTGATTACTGTGTTTTTTTTTCACACAGTGATAGTTTTCATCAATGACATTGAAACCCAACACTAAGATTTGTTAAGAAGACTATTAAATTGGTTTACAAAAAAATAATAATATGTTTATTATTATTATTTAATTGTGTATGTATACGTAATTTTCACAGGTGGTTCTCTACTTGATATACATTTATTTCCTTCACTATTACACGTTGTATTTGTAGGCGGGTGGTCCACAGGTCGAAGTCAAAAGTTTTTACTTCACATAAAGCACATAAAGTATTAAATCACTTGACTAAACTAAACTGCCTCGTTGGTCTAGTGGTCCCAAGCGCGACTGCTGAGCACGAGGTCTCGATTCCCGGGTCCGACAAAGTGTTATTGAGTTTTTCTGATAGGAAATGCTGTTAGGCTAAATTACAAACACCGGAATGCTACTGAAAATTTCCTAACAAAAAGAAAACAATAACACCGCCCGACCTGGGAATTGAACCCAAGACCTCAGCTCAGCAGTCGCATTTGGGACCACTAAACTAAAGAGGCAGTGACTGAACAGTCACGACCACGAACATGGACAGTTCAGTTCTCAATAGTATGGAACTATGTATGGTAGCTAGATATTGTGTTTATTTGCACTCATAACAATTAACAACATAACATCGATTTCTTAATATACCATATCCTCAACGGATGTCGGTGACCACCCCACGGAACTCGACTCTATCTTGTGTCAGTCTGCAAAGACTGGCAGCGTCTTTGATATTTATCATAGCATTTGATGTTGTCAATCCAGGCTAGTTTTCATCTTCCCCTGCTGCTTTTTCCGTCCATCTTGCCTTCCAGTATCCAGCTACTTCCACAAAATTGAGGGTAGTCATGCATTACCTGTGCACCGCCCGCCCGCCCGCAAATATATGCACATACGCAAGCGGTGAAAATTCCGACTACCACCAACTACTCTACACGTGTTTCGCCCCTCCACGGGGCATCATCAGGAGCTGTTAGACCGTGCAGTGTACTCGGTGGCGGACACTGCATTTTGTGGAAGTAGCAAGATATTGTATTTATTTGCATCCATTGTAATGGACTTCCGGAAAGTAACGCCTGAATCTATTCAATACTTCCAGTATCCTCCTCAAAATGTTATACTTTTCGTTTCTATAAATGTGCCCCAAATATAAAGCTTTTCTTTTCTTTACTGTTTTGAGTAACTCGAGGCCTTTATTCATTCTGTTTAGAATTTTGATATTTGTTACTTTATGTCTCTATGAGATCTTCGGCATTCTTCTATAAAGCCACATTTCAAATGTTTCTATGTTATGTACCCAAAACTGTACCTTACTTATAAAACTAGTAGCTATTGTATTAGCAAGGGGCACGTTTTTCAAAGGACTGGTGTATAAATAAAAACTCCAGTGCGGACGTTCCCCGGTAATTGGGTTTGGCTGTCCAATTCTGCGCTTCAGCCGCCGACGTTGAATAGCCTCTGTACAAAAGCGGAGATAGTGAGTGGCATCTGAGAAAAGATCGCTTTAAACTCAGGCTAGGAGATAAGCGTGCATTATTTTTTAAGCACTGACGAAAAAAGAGGGGTTTTTAAAAATTGGACGTCATCTATTTCTGTATGCCTACTCTTACATTTACATTGTCATTTAATTATTCATGATTTTAAGACTGCCTTATTGGTCTAGTAGTCCCAATCGCGACTGCTGAGAGCTTGGGGTCACGGGTTTGATTCCGGGTCGGGAAAAGTGTTATTGAGTTTTCTATTAGTAAATTCGCAGTAGCAGTTCGGAGTTTGGATTTGTTTTTGTCGATCTTATTTACCCTCTTTTTAAGATTTCCACAATTAGTTTCGACTATCGCGTGCCACAAGTATTTTCAACAAACAAAAGTTACTAATTGCTACTGTGTTCTACTAATACAAGATACTAGGAAAGCAGATATATTATTTCTTGTCCTCTTTATCTCCACTCAGGAACAAAAATGATTAGACGGTATAAAAATAAAAATAACTTTTGTAATGCGATGTCTCTCCAATTTCATGGCCACACAGCTATGCAAAAGAAAATGCGACGGATTGGACGAGGCGAGTAGACGTTGTTTATTCTTTTAAGATGTAAAAAATTGCAGGCTCCATAGTAATCTACGAAAGGAAAACAGATTCCACTTCAATTGTTTACAAGTTTCTTCAACACTGCAACTTATATTTAGGGCGATAAAGTTGAGTTTATCAAACTAACTTCTACAAGCATTTAGAGATCTGTAATTTGATTCTGGAACTAAAAAAACATATGGTATTTGCTATACGTGTGTACTATCGATTTAGTTGATACGTATTCATGCAGGAGCTGTCTTTAAATTATATTTTTGCTATCTGTTACTACTCTCATTGATGGGCCTAATTTTAAGTATCGCTATGTAAAATAAAATTCTCCTTCTGACCGTATTTCGGTATTTATTTTATACGGCAGCGATCTCCACGGAGATTAGCCAAGTCCGCAGGAAATATTATAGTGTATGGAAAAACACAGGTGAACTCGCTCTTCATTCACTCTCATAGTTCGATGGGACGGCAATCTGACAAGATCGGAGAGAGATCAGGCGCAGGACCGATGGCTTTACGTGCTCTCCGAAGCACAGTATTACACACCACCAACTTTCTAACTCCGGACTACTACTGAGAATTTCCTTATTGAAAAAAACCAATAACACTGACGCCCGACCTGGGAGTCGAAACCAGGACTTCACGCTCAGCAGCCACGCTTGCGACCACTAGACCTACGAGGCATTCAAGTTGCACTTACAACTTTGTTATCTATTAGATTGTTATTAAACCGTCGTACTGAAACTGATCTTGCATAAAGGGTGATAATTGCACCCTGGATATACTTTAGAAAAAAACGATAGTCTCTGCCTATGTCAATGAGAAACAAACGTGATTATATGTACTTATGTAGTTCGGGTGTACGCTTTACGTAGTCAACATGATGTTTCTATGTGCCTAACTAAAGGCAAGCTTACATAACGGTAGAACACACCTGACATATGAGAAGAGAATACCTAGTGGTTCCACACAAAAAATAAAGTACTACCTAGCCAGAATTCACGTACTAATGACCACAAAAACAATGGCTTCAACTGAAAAACTAGGCCAAAAAGATACTCCGAGGAAAAGAGAAAGATTTTGTTCCACACATGGATCTGAGCGAGTAGCAATAATCGAATATGAATAATTTATATTCTCGCAAAAGTCAAAGAGATTCGATTGAATGAAAGGGTGCGGGCACTGTTATAGTATAGCACGTGACTTTTACAATATTTCTGAGATGAAATGTCTTTTAAACTCCACGACAATATTTTTGCGCTATCAAGTGATTCTATGCTAAAGTTAGATAGATTCAACTATTGCGTTATTCTAGAAATATACAAATTGCTTTGCTGCGTAGAATTGAACACCCTCGATGTGTTATAATGTTTAATTTTTATTTTACTTCACATATGTTTTATATTGAGGTCGGGTTCGATGCCCGGGTCGGGTAATTTGTAATTGGGCTTTTCGATAGGAAATTTTCAGGGTTAGGAATTGTCCCTGGTTGTTAGCAAGAGGCTCATCACCACGTGGGATTTGAAAACGGTATTGGTGGGTGTAAAACTGTGTAAACCTCTGCCTACTCCTTTAGGAATACAGGCGTGATATTATGTGTATATAATTTATAATTTTAGAAATATTTTCTCATCGCTCGTTCATTAGCAGGACCATTTTTAGTAGTGTTTGTGCTCTTAGAGAAACTTGAAGCGTAGTTACGCGGCCATCTTAATGCTTTCTCTGTCTCGTATATCTCACGTGTATAATACACGATTTGTTTAACTATTGTCTTCTTTCCGAAGACGAAACCAGGTAATAATTATTTTTACTGTATATGGTACAATTATTTTTTATGTTTTGTGTCCTATGCTATCCCTCACACAGTTCTGTTGTTTTTGTAAATGTACTTTAACGGATTATTCATCTAGTTATTAATACCTATAATCTAAGAAGCCCGATTTGACGTTTCTTATTTTACCTTTGTATGAACGTCTACATAAGAAATCGAAAAATCAAGTTCATAATCCTAAATAATTACTATGTTACCCATACACTATAACAACGAGTATCATTCGTAAACCTCAAGTTTAACTTTATATTGAAACAATGCACTCAAAAAAGAAACGGCAAATCGAACATCTTAGATTATTGCGGGTATAGTTCTGAATTTAATCTGTCTGTAGATAAAGAAGGAGATCCCTTTAATTCCAAGTGATATTTTTATCTAAAATATCCGAGTCCATGGTAAAGTTTAATAGAGTGCGCTATATAACTAGTGTAGAACGTAGCACAAAGGGGCATGTTGCCCGTCAGCGAGTATCCGAGCTATACGTACAACACACGGAGGTAGAGAATGAAAAACTAATAACAGAAACAGCTAGAAATATTTAAAAAAAAACTTGTATTTTTGGGACCTGGTCTCCTATTGCCACATACAGAGAGAGGGGTGGAGGGATGTGGTGGAGACCTTTGCCCAACAGCGGTGCTTTTTGAATAAGTATGAGAAATGTTGTAAATAGTTATTATATTATTATTTTTGTGTCTTCAGTTTACAGAAGTTATTAATACAAACATTTTAATTAGAATTTCCCGAAACTTTTGGGAACCAGTTATTTAAAAAATGATTTTTTATAAATTCTTCTCTTCGCTTCATCATATAAATGTCAAGGTTATCCATTTCCTTGATAATATGAATCTAGTGGGAAGACTTAAAACTACTTAATGTTTTAAGTCACGTTAATGAACAGTGAGTTGAGTTGATGATAACATTATTTTCAGAGTCTTGCCTCTCCAGAATCTATATGCACGATTCTTTACTCCTGTATTTTTTTTTTATGAAGTTCAGCAGGAGAAAGCAATCGTGCTAAAGAATTCTAGACCGTAAACATTAATTTTTAATTTTGAGTTTGGAGACACCAAAACACACGACTTGCTTTCTTTTAAATAAAATTGAAAAAACAATAATAAGAGATCGGGATGGCTTGGTTAGCAGAGCATCTGGAATGTTCGTCCGTGAGGCGAAGGTTCAAATTCTGCTCACGACTGTCTTCTTTTTAGACAAAAAATTATAACTTTAAATAACAGTTACTTAGATAAAGCAATAAAAAATATTGTATCTGATAAGTCTCTCCTTACTACCCATCCTTTCCGTCTGTATGTCCAACAACACAAGACTGGTACCGCCGCCGGCGCCGCGCGCTACACTAAGCCTCGTTTAATAATGTGGACATTGGACTCATAAGTCGGTAACTCTGCCATCTGATCAAAACAATTGTAATTAGTTGTCCGATTGATGTTATTCTTGTATCTTTATGGCCAACCTGAGTTTGCTGGGTGAGATCAAAGTCTAAGTATATTGGATTTTGTTGAAGAGGGTTGACATTTAACCTTCTTTATGACAAACAATTAGTTGTAGGTCATTCTTAGGATAGAATAAGGTTCGATTCTTACTCTGGACCGTATTTTTATTATCACAAAAAATTACAACTTTATAGATCATACGTTACTTAACATGACATAGCATCACGCCTGTATTCCCCGAAGGGGTAGGCCAAACCTTATAAGCAATGCTGTTATTAAGTCCCGTGTAATACGTGGTGAGCCTATTGATATGAACCGGACAAAATTCTTAACTACGGGCTGCTACTGAGAATTTTCTAACAGAAAAACTCAATAACACTACCCGACCCGGGAATCGAAACTGAGACCTTCTACTCAGCAGTCGTGGTTGGGACCACTAGACCAACGAGGCAGTTAGACTACATAGAGAACTAGATCGCTATGCATGCGTTGATGCCTTTGAAAGACTTTTTTTTATTCCCGTAATGGGCCACACTTTTTGTGTATTTGCCAATGTCAAGTAAGTATGGAGTAATCAAGTAATAATATTTCCTGTCATGGGATTATTTATTATATGGCGCTTCCCAGTCTCAAGTATTCAGAATAATCAAGTATTAAAAGTTGTTGCGCGCGTTGCCCCAGTAAAACGGTGGATATTTCACTGAGTCTTTGATGGAGTTTAGGAGTGAACACAAAAAGTCATGACCTTCATGAACACTTAATGGTTAATTATCCACCATTTTGGAGAAACACAAGTATTGGAAAACAATATAAAACCGACAAGGTGCACTTTACATTTTCCCGCCTAAACTCCTTGAAAGAGTTCTCTGTAGTTCATGTAAGTTACACATAAACTAGCCTTTACGTTTTAAAATGTAAATCTATATGTTTCTTAATTTCACGTTGTCATTGTTAATTGTAAATCTATATGGTTGTTAATTTCACGTTGTCATTGTTAATTGTAGATGTATTAAAGTTGGAATAGTTTTAGAATTCTGTTACTAAGTACTTAAGTTTCGGAGCCATGTTGTTTAATGTGCAATCAAAGGAGTTTGCGTAGCGTGAAGCGAGAAGGAGTTCGGAATGTATAACAAATGGAAACCACTTACAACTGTAACATGTGAAAAAGAATACGGTCGTAAACAGGATTCGAACCTGCGCCTCCCGGATGAATACTCCAGGCGCTCTGAACACTAAGCCATCTCGACCTCTACTCACCACCGCGAATTCTTAATCCATATTTTTAACACGTCTTTTTGGCGACGTCATTGTTCGCGACCAAGTATTCTTTTTCCATTTAATATTGTAACTTTAGAGTTCGCTAAGCATGCGTTAATGCTTTTCAAAGATTTATCTTGTAACATGTGAATCACAAACATGTTTGAATCTATGAAGGTATCACGGATCACTGATCATTTATAATCTTTAAGTTAAATCTCCTAAAAGGTAGTTAATTTTGAAAAACTGAGGATGGCAGAAAAATTTTGCCTCGTTTGTCTAGTGGTGGTAATGGCGACAGCAGTGCGTGAAGTCTTGGGTTCGATTCCAGGGTCGGGCAGTATTGAAAGTTAATAACAGCATTGGTGAAATATATACCAATGCTCTTATTAAGCTGTGCACCTCTGCCTACCCCCTGAAACCCCTCGCTCCCAAAAGTGTTATTGAGTACTTACTAACAGAAATAATAACGCTTTTTCCAACCCGGGAATTGAACCCAGGACCTAACATCAACAATCACGTTGTGACCACTAGACTAACGAGGCACTTTTCTAGGCATAAGAACATGATTAATAATAATGCACTTCACAAAACACAACTTATTTTTCTAATAAAAAATTTCAATCTCCCAAACTGCTCCTTCACTAAACTCCTAATAAATATAAAAACATTGGCTTTATCAAAACCATATAGGACATTGATCTAATATCGTAGTGTACGGCGCAGACCCCAATAAAAAGCAATTAAAGTCGCCAGCCAGCTCCAGGCAGATTTGTCTCCGCCATGTACATGGACATATGAAGGTTGTGGCGTGTACAAAACTTTTTGGTGGAACATAATAATACTGTTATTTTTTTTATGTTAAAGCCTAGTTAATTACTATTTTTCAAGTAAATATTGAACACTGATAGACATAAGACGAATACAAGGAAGCTTGAAATTTAATAGTATCGAACAACGACATGGTAGCTCAGTTGGAAGAGTGATGACACGGAATGTCATGGGTTTAAGCCTCGTCCGTGTCTATTATTTTTGGTGGAACTTGGAATAAGTGGTAGTTTTGAAGGAATACCATGAAATATAATTTAGAGGAAAATTACCCTTAACTGGCATGACTTGAAAACGTAGACAGAGAAACCATTACTTCAAGAACTCTTTTAAAATTAATAACGGAAATGCGTGCATAATGACTTTTTTTTTCGTCTTTTTTATTTTTGATTTTTATCGTCTATGGCGTATTTAAATCCTAAAGATGTCATAAGATTTAGTATGTTTTATAAAATACCGTTATTAATTCCAATATAATAGGTGGTGCGGCTTTTGTTATCTGCCGGGCACAACTCCAAACTTCGGGCTGAAATCAAGAATTTCCCAATAAAAAACCCAATAACACTATGCCTGACCCGGGAATCGAACCCAAGTCCTTATGACATCACCTCAACCCAGCATTGGTGAGAAATAGGTGTACAACTATGTACATCTCTGCCTACTCCTTTGGAGAAGTGGGCCCGGAAGACTTTGTCTTACCCCGAATCCAATTGTGAACCTAAATGACCATAGTATTGAGGCGGAGAAACCGAAAAAAAACAAGTCCTAAATAACTAATAATTAATATATATATATAACAATATAGGTTCTAAAATTTATTATATATATATATAATAAATTTTAGAACCTATATTGTTATATTGCTGTGCCCTTACCGGGTTTCATGTTGGAACTACTTTATAATTATTCTAGATCTTTATAATCACATGTATGCAATAAAAAAAAAGAGTTTTAGCTATTTTCGGTTATTTGTGACCGTAATGCACGGAAATTCATTTTTATATATATTTATTGTATACAGAGCTAGCCACAACATACAAACCAAAATATGTTGAACCTATTTCTAATAGGTAGTTGCAAGACTTTAACATCTGTACTAAAATTCGAGTATGATTTTCTAACTACTAATTGTTCCGTTTCTTTCTATACCTGAGAAGATGGCAGACACGCCAGAAATGAATTCAGTATTGTGTTGTGGCCCAGGAACGGGGCTGTGGAGCTCAAATAGAGTATCGCTTCATGCAAAAATACTGGCTTATTAAGTTTTATCCTGTTATACTGGAAGCTGACCCCATCAAAGTTGAAAAAAGAAAGCCAGAGAGGGAGAGTTCCAAATTTCGTGGCCCTTTCTATCTTTGAGATAAAGGCTAAAACAATTTCGAACTTTACAAAGCACAGTACCTATTAAGTCAGTGCTGCTAGTCTCTTTAAAGGGGCCTAGGCCATACAGTTTACATGAACAAAACAAACAAATACCGCCAATAAAACAATAATAGAAACAACAGCATAGGTACCGTATCTGGCCGGTTCTCACTCGTTGCTCCGGATTTGGCCGGCCGGCGCAAAGTTGGTCAAATCTGCCGATGGTTCCGGAACTATTATTGAAGCGGATTGAATCCAGCCAAATTTATTCGAGTGCCGATGCGTTGCCCATTCATTTTTCTTTACCCTTTTTTGTTTTTGAAAGTTGGTTAATTATTTTCGTGTTTTATTAATTCTGTGGCTTAGTTCGATTTTTTGGCAGTTTGTTTCGTATTCTACAAATATAACACAATATTCGACGTCAGTATTAGTAACGGCAGTTAAGGCGATGTCGTTTTATGAGCATGCGAATTCTCGTATCTATGCTATGATAATTGCTAATGCTTAATTAATATGTTTTGTTAAATGAACACATGCTAATATGCGAATTAAAAAGCTCGTTTCATGTTGCGTTTATTTCACTCACTCACGAGATAAGTTTATCAATTTCGCATTAGCAAGTAAGTATTCTCATCATTAATTTTTTTGCATTTAGTACGTTTTCGAGTCGCGGCAGCAAACGTACGAAGTGCAAAGCGATTAATGACTTCACCCTTCACAAAATATCGCACTTTTTTTTTCTATTTAACTGTATATAATTTTCTAAATGCTAAATGAGAATTCGCATGTTAAAAATGAATGCATATGCTTCCAAGACTAGTCAGTATTAGATTGCGAAAGACAGGGTGGTTTAAGCGCTTAGAGTCCGGCGAGCGCGTTCATGAAGGAATTCAATCCATGATAAAAAAGAACGTATTAATGTGGAAAAAATCGAAATAGTAAGCAGAATTCCAAATAGCATAGTTAGGCGCAAGTTAAAACCCTAATCACGTCCTTATCCGTATTTATCTTTCCAAAATAATTAATTAAAAAGTTTTGGGCTGTCATAGGATAAATTTATGATTTAAAAAAATTGATTAATACAATATTTCTTGATCTTTAAAATACAGAATCGAAAGTAAAACTGTGATACGGTTAAAAATAGGTAGTATTGTAACCACATACCACGCATAATTAAACTGTCTTAACCAAAGCTCTCTTGTGGTCTGTGGTGTCTCTCTTGAAAATAATCCCGCTCCATTGACATGAGAAATATGTCAGCTCGTACTTTTAAATGTCAATATATCTAAAAAATAATTATAGATTCGGGATAATATGAAGACAACATGCTTTAAAATTGAGGCATATGTAATGCAGGTAAATTTATTTTAATATTACCCGTTGTTTTAAGGCGTCTATTTAATATTGGAATTGGATTGGAATAGGTTTTATTTAGAGTAACCCAATTGGACAAAGATGTATAACTTATGTTTAAATAGATGCAGATATAATACGAGTATGTATATTTACTGTCTTAGTTAGCAGATTTCCTATAGTCCCCTTGAAAAAGAATCAACAGTACGCATAATGATTCTAAAAGATTCTCTGTTTAATTTTAAAGTAAACTAGCTGGTGCCGACTTCGTCTGCGTGACAAAAGGTAGCCTGTCTCCTTCTCCAAAATCCAATCTATCCTTGTCAAATTTCATTACGATCCGTTCAGCCGTTTAGTCGTGAAAAGGCAACAAACAAACAGAGTTATTTTCGCATTTATAATTTTGGTATGGATATGTGATACTTTTTATTGTGATTGAATATGCACGTATTTATGATTTATATTTCTTTTTCAGGTGCCAGAAAAGCCTTCCAAATGACTGAGGCCGAGATTAGGTAAGATGTGGTAACATTACTTCATACTATTACACAATTTTTAACTGTCTCCTTCAACCCGTAGTCACCTAAGACTGAGTGTTGCTTTCCTAAATAGCACGAAACTCTTTAAATTCTTAGGCCTTTCTTAACCAATTTCTTCCTTCTACCTTAACTAAGTCAATGATCCACCTCGCGTGTTCTGCTTATGCTTCAATGGTTAGTTCTGGGTCTCCACTTTAGTAGTTTTATTATCTATCTGTTGTTCGATCCTTGTTGGCCTATTCAATTCCACCTCTAGCATAACATAGTATCATGCCTTTGCCTTTATAGTATTCTCCAAAGGGGTAAGCAAAGGTGTACACAGCTGTACAGCCACATTTCACGACTTCCGTTATTAATATCGATTAATGTTCACCGGTTACTATTCACGTGCATTTTTCGGGATTGCCCGACTAGTTTCGCCCTTAGTCATGAGCCGAGCCCGCTGCGATGTCGTGAGCAAACTCCCTTCCATTATTAAGTTTCATGTAATGTAAGGCCGTGAGCCTATTGCCGTACCATGTCATGTACTGAGAATTTCTAAATAGAAAAATCCAGTAATACTTTGCCTGATGCAGGAATCGAAACCAGGATCCCATGCGCAGCAGCCATGTTTATGACCACTACATCAGGCAGCCGTTCGTTTTGTTTTTCTAAAGATCACTATATTTTAGATGCAAGCCTTTATGTCTCGCTAAAGTCAGGAACAATACACACCTTTTGAAAAACTGCCAAACATTCACCCACAGGCGCCGTTCTCAAGCGGTGGAGTTCTAACAAAAACGTCAAAAAAGTTTCTAAGCCGCAGGTAGCTAGCAGTACCTACAGACTTTGCGAAATATTCTCCAGTTGTTTTTTCGAAACCGCCCAAAAAGTCGGCCAACTCATTAGCCGAATGAGCGAAGGTTTCCGTTTTCCCTAACTTCGGGCCGGTTTGGTTTTGTTGTCTTACTATTTGTTACGAAAAGGGTGTTAGGCGTGATAATTTGGTGAGTTATATTAGCAATAATTCTCAGACGAATTTAAGTGTTATAAAACACTTAACTACGATTTCGTTGGAAAATTGGCTTGTACAAACTTATTTATTTTATATACCTACGAGTAGCTTAGTATTTTAAGTATATTTAAATGTATAATTGATTATGCGTCTTATTCTTGTTGTAACAAGAAATTAGCATACTGTAGATATTATTTTGAATTGCGCCATATTCATACCTTTTTTAACCGACTTCAAAAAAGGAGGAGGTTTCTCATCTACTTATCGCATGGCTAACAATCCACCCGTATGCCCCTGATGTGGCTTAATAGGTACACCATCGAAAAATCTCTCAAGTGTGCTTTCTTCCTAACAATTCCTTGACCATTTTAGCAAGTGGTAAATAATTTCTTACGTACGATTTAGACGATGATTAAGAATTCTAATTTATATAGATTCAAGTCTGCGTCCTTTAACTTGCTAATACTTCGGTCATACCATTACGCTCGCTCTGCTTGCATTTTTAGGTATAATTTTTAATGCACCAATAACTCGTTTCATTTTCACAATGTTTTGAACAATTAGTAGCTTTTCAATGTCGGTTGAACCCCAAACTCGAACTTGTTCCCCTCAGAAGGCCACAACTGTAGCCCAAATATAGGCACCCCTCTAAATTATTCATACGCACAGTTACGTGGCGCGATTACTAATTCCTTAGAAATTACAAACTTTTTCACTAAAACCTTTTGTTTCACAGATTTCTGTTATTGTTGCTAAGTGGTTTTGTTTTATAGCGGGACAGATTATTATATCATTTAATATATTTCGTGAATTGATAAGTAGACGCTAAATACTGTTTTGAATTATTATTTAGTAAGAAATAAGAAGCGCTTTTCGTACTTGAAGCCGTTTGATGTTATATTTAATATCTCTAATGATTTGTTTATAAGATATAATCTATCTTACAAAGAAATCAATAATGAGTATTAAGTGTCGCCAAAAGTTATTATGTTATTTGATCGATGTTTTTAAATTTCTAAACGAGTCGATGCATTTTTAGTTTTTTATCAAACGGTATTTTAAACATTTAAAAGTTACACGTGATTTTTTCTAATAATCAAATTTATTGAAGTTATGAGCTATTGTACGCACTCTTATAGTATTCTAATAATTGATATTTCGGTTCGCTTCCCAGGTCGGGCAACGTTTTATTGGGTTTTTCTGTTAGGAAATTCTCAGTAGCGGCCCAGAGTTTGGAATTAAGTCACTAGAATTTGGTATTATATGGGGCTTAATAACAGTATTGGTGAAATGTGGGTATATAACTGTGTACAAGTCTGTCTACCTCTTTGGGGAATGCAGGCGTGATGCTAAGTTATGTTTACTATTGTACACCCACATTTCACCAATGCTGTCATTAAGTCCCATATAATACGTAGTTAACCTATTGCCATTTTTAAAGAAAATATTTTCTGAAATCTTATATACATCATCGTGCACGTGGCTGTACCTACTATCTCCGGCGACGACATTCTCGTAAACTGCAGTTTTATGACACGCCCAGCAGTAAACGCGAACCCGCGCGTTAAGTGCAACCTGCGTATTTAACGAGCGTACGTACTTTGATACGAGGTCTAGGTACGCCGCAATTTGTATGTTAAACTTTATCTATAAAGTTGTGACGTATTTTTTCTTCTTATATGTTAGAATGGCTTGGGTAACTTAATATAGTATGACGCTTCTTTTTACCGAAGGCTTTAGGCATTTCGTCGATGGTGTTATGTCTCATGTATAGGTAAAAGTAATAGGTGGTTGAGCTTATTGCCGTCTACTGGGTGAAATTCCAGCATGGTTTACGAATAGCGCGCGTGATGGTTATGGAAAATATTTATGAAAAAAATAAAATAAAAAGTATTGTAATCGATAATTTTTTGTGAAAAAGGAATACGGTTGTGAGTAAGATTCGAACGTGCGCCTCCCGGATAAATACTCAAGGCGCTCTGACCTCTTAGCCTGGAGCCTACACTAACCTCTGTAGAGGTCGAAATGGCTTAGTGGTCAGAACTTTTTAGTAATTTATAACTTTAAACGCATGCGTTAATGCTTTTCAAAGATTTATCCGTAGTGTAATCGACTCTGATTAGGTTCATTCAGAATTTGAGTTACTAAATGTTGCTGAAATATATACGTAGATATTTTTTCTTAAAAAATATTGGAAACTTTTGCGTTTTGAATATTATAATAATATTGTATTGTTATTTTTTGTAAGTTGTGAAGTTACCCTAAATAAATAAATATTACATTAATATATTCTTACCAAGGATGAGTGTTAAATTTTGTCAAGTTTTCTGTCGTCCCAACATAGTGCCGTGGCCATTAAACTGGCGAGCCTCTCAGGAGAGCTTTATGCGCCATTTATGTGGCCGCACCGTGCCTGTCTCTTTTATTTACACTTAGCTACTCTCACACTTGATGTTATTTTTGCTAGAAAATAGTGCGGGGGTCAGATATTTAGTAAAAAAAAAAACATGTAAATTACTTACAAGAGGTTCACCACTTTTATACGAGGTCTAGGTATGGAATTTAATGGCTGCCATGAAATATTGATGTTCAACAGTGTACTTCTGCCTAACAGAGATATTTAACAGAAATTGCATACACAGCAGAATTGCGCAACTTACTTTCAATGCTTTAATTTTAACAGTTCGACAATATACATTGCCTCAATCTTAGCAGTCGAGGATATTAGTTACTTAATTTTATGAGCATGCGAGTTCTTCTGCCTTAGCATGCTATTTGCTAATACTAAATGGATATGGCTCTGTTAAATCCCACATGGTAATATGCGAATTAAAAATCTCATTTAATTTCATTTGCGTTCGCTTCATTCGCTCGTTCCTCGAGAACGAGATCACCTGGTGAAATTAGCAACTACACATTAGAAAATTGGTAGTAGCAAGTTAGTATTCCTTTGGATGCGAAAGAGAGCGCATTTCAAATGCTGTCGCGATGCGCTAACGTACGAAAGGCGAAGCGATTAATAATTTCAATCTACACAGAATTTCGCAACTGCATTTAATTTGCTAAATGAGAAACCGCATGCTAAAAATTAATGCGAATGCTAATTATTCCAATTTTACTAGGAAGTGGTATAGGGTTTTTAATTTGTGTGGCAAATTTAACTAAAAGTCAAACTTTTGTTTGCTATCCAAAATGGTGTTTATAGATGCTAAGGAAAATAATGTAGTACATCGTGGACCCTGTTGGGCACTCAACATTTTGAGTTTTTTTATTGCAAGTCAGTTGCGCAATTATCCTGTATTTGTATAAATATAGTGCCAATTATTATGTAGGCAGTTAAAAGCTTCAAAGTCTGGTAAGCGGTCAAATTCATGGACACAAGTATATCATATAGTTGAACACATTAGTGGCAGTCAGGTAGAAAGACATTATTTTTTTGAAAAATTCTATTGTTTTACCACATTTAATAAGATTAGACGAAAAGGTTAGATAGAGACGATGATGTACGTGAAAATTAAACACGCCTTAATCTAGAGACAAGCTGACATACTTTGGACCGTATAGGTGTTCAAGTTACTGAAGGGTGAAATAGATGTAATAATGTGGGGATACTTAAGGAAGGAACTGTCTTTTCTCACAGTTGGTGGCTGTCGAAGTGCTTTTTTTCACGACTCCTCTCAAGTCACGTGATAGTGTGATTTTTATGAGAGTTGCAGAGTTACTTCGTGTTCTCGATTGTAACGAGTTTAATATGACATAAGCCGAGGTAATAAAAAATTGCAACCTATAATTTCTAGTTAGCTTAATTGGAGGAATTATGGTGAACGTTTATGCTTACATAAACATAAAAAATAATCGCTTCAGTGTGGATAGAAGGGGCATTGCTTTGGCAGGTTTTAAACTATCTGTGTGCCAAATTTCACCCAGAACCGTTAGTTATTGCGTAAAAGCGTAAAAAACACCCATACATCCATCCTCACAAACTTTTTTTTAAATAGTTGTAGTTGATTATTGCAAGTCAGAGATAATTGTTTTGAGGAAGTCTATGATCGACCATCAAAACACGGTTATCGTCTACCGCTATGCTTATTTAAATCAGTCAATCTCGCTCTCAAAGAGGAGTTCTTCGTGAGTTCAAATCTAGAACCATCAGTTACATGAACTAACATCGTCATACGACGGTGAAGATTTTACGAGCGTCGTCAGTGATAAGAATTGTTAATTTTATAGAGCGGCTGGGAGGTGCATCACATTCAATGTCTTTGCTGAAGTTCGTCTCAAATGTACGAGATATGGACGACAGTTGAATGTTTTAAGAATGTGGGTACTTGGATGTGTTTTTGGTTATGTACTACGAAGCTGTGGTGAATATTAAGTAGATAGCACAGTTAGCGTATGGTACGCCGCGTATCGCTTTGATGCCAATACGCAGAAAATGTTTGTATGATCTACCGATATTTATTGTTCTGGATATGATTGTGTGTGCATGTGACATCACATATCTTTATGTAAACGCCCTTACTTTTTACATGACTGCCCAAAAAAGGGAGTGTTATGTTTTAAGGGATTCATGTATGTTTGCATATATGTATGTATGTATATGTTAGTATGTATGTATGTATGTTCTTTATTCCACCAAAACTTTTAAACGCTGGAACTATTAGATGTACGGGGTATCGTTAGAATCCTTACATTGTCCCGAGTAATATAAGCTAGTAAGATTTTTAAAAAGTAATATAGTGGCTATAAAACATAACTAAGTAAGAAATAAAACAAAACAAATGTGGCAGGCGTGCTTTCTATGTTTTTTTATTATTTTCATCTTGTTTAAGCATTTATACAAAATATGTAGTAAAGTATAAATACGTTTTAACAGGTAGAGAGCGATGAACGACCGTCAGAAGAAACGACAATCAACTGTTCATTGATTTCTAATACGCCCTAACGAAAGTCAGTAGTGCGTACTTTGAGTTCGAACTTGCGACCTCTGACTACCACTAGGCTACAACTGTATCATGATCAAAGTTTATCATGTATATGCTGATGGGTAGAAAATGTTAGTACTTTGCCATCAAATCTGCCATTTTCTATATTCTCTAGTAGACGAAGTCAATCCAATATTGCTTGCATTCAAATTAATGTTCCCGCAATTAACATACCTACTATGTAGTAGCACTAATTTGCCAAATTACGTTTGATTAGTGAAAGGCCCTGGATTCAATACTATCTATTCAACTATTGTGTTAACGCAGCTCTTGGTTTCCTATTTGATTGGACAGGTTAACAACGATATGGAGAGAGTGCTTTGGTTCGATTGGAATGTACTCTCAATTCAATTCACGATGGCGATGACAATTTACTAGTACCTAATTTAGCTAGCTGTACTAATAAACATTAGTAAAAACTAAACCAAATTAATAAAAAAAATGCATGCCATTGTGAATTGTATATTTTTATTTTAAACTAGCTGACCCGGCGAACTTCGTACGCCTAACATTATTTTCTATTAATTAGTAAAAAATAATGTTTTAATGAATATAAAACTATTTTGAAGTGATACACTTCATATAGGGAAGAATTTGAGCAATTATTTAAGACACAGCCAGGCGTTTATGTAACACTTATATACTATAGCTGTGCCTGGGACTCCGTCCGCGTAGATGTCGTAAATGAACACCATGTCGTATATACATGTAACACAAATTCATAATAAACAAATGTTTGACGTGACTCTTAAAATTGGCATAACTTTTTTATTTATGAACCGATTGACATGACACACACAGTAAATATTAAGTGAAGCTTACCAAAATATATAAGTGAAAACCACATTTAAATCGCATTTAAAAGCCGTTTCTGAGATTAGCATGCACAAACACACAGACAAACAGACAAAAATTCTAACAATCATTGTTTTGGGTGCTATTTGTGTTGATAAAGGTCCCAATCATATTTTTTCTCATATATCTTCCATGTACAGACACCGATCCGTTACATTTTTATTATATGTATTGATGATGACGATGATAATAATTTAATTAATCCATTATATGTTATTCGATATATGAATTTTGAATTTGATTAATAGTATAAAATTTGCATGCCACATGTGGCAGAATATGATGCCACTAACTGTTTATTCAGAACACATTTTTCATGTACCTACCATATTCTGACAAATAAAATATTTGATTTGATTTGAGGGGAGTTGATGCAACTGCCCAGACCCGTTTCCCACAACGGTTGCACCGCACTAAATCCTGAAATTCGACTAGGTCGCTTCACGGCATGGCTTCGTCTAGTCGGTGGGAACCAGCCGTGGCCAAAGCCTCCCACCAGAGTTGTGATGCCTGTTTCACACCACCCAGGGGCCACGTGTAGGGATTTCATTTTGAGGGTGCACTCCTACGGACGCGGTCAACTCAGCCTCCAAAAAGGAAAAGGGTTCATATATGTATCTATGTTTGTGAGTTTCTTTATTGCAGTATAAATTCAAAACACTTGAACCGATTTATACGTATAGAGTATCGTTAGAATCCCTAAATTATTCAGGATAACATAAATTAGTAAAATTAAAAAAAAAAATTACATAGTGACTCATCATCATCATCCCCCTGCCCTTATCCCAATTTATTTGGGGTCGGCGCAGCATGTATTCTTATTCCAAACATCTGTAGTCAGTCAATCTTTTTCTAGCCATATCATCTTTAACACAAGCCATCCATCGCTTCCTCGGTCTTCCTCTACTCTTAGCCATCTACATTCATACTCAAAACTTTCCTTGTCACATGACCCTCATCCCTCCACATCACATGCCCATGATACCACGCTAAACGATTTCTACACAACTTCTCAGTCACCGTTGCCACTTTCAGACTTCCTCTTATATATTCATTTCTAATTCTATCCATCCGCGTCACACCACACATCCTTCTTAACATTCTCATCTCAGCTGCATATCATGCTATACTATGCTGTCTTTCATTCATTCCCTTCGAGGGCCAACATTCTGAACCATACAAGATAGCAGGTCTAATAATTGTTTTATTGACTATGGTACACAAAAATCTATCACTGAATGTGTTGCTAAGCGCAAATCTCGAGAGCAGCTGAACCGATTTCGCTTATTTTTTTTATAATATTCCTTGAAGTACGAGGATGGTTCTTACGGAGAGAAATTTTTTAAAAGCAGCACGTAAAAAAAAAGATTCGACTGTTAGGCGTAGGAAGTTCGCCGGGTCAGCTAGTTTAAAATAAAAATATACAATTCACAATGCCAGGCATGCATTTTTTTTATTAATTTGGTTTAGTTTTTACTATTGTTTATTAGTACAGCTAACTAAATTAGGTACTAGTAAATTGTCATCGCCATCGTGAATTGAATTGAGAGTACATTCCAATCGAACCAAAGCACTCTCTCCATATCGTTGTTAACCTGTCCAATCAAATAGGAAACCAAGAGCTGCGTTAACACAATAGTTGAATAGATAGTATTGAATCCACGGCCTTTCACTAATCAATCGTAATTTGGCAAATTAGTGCTACTACATAGTAGGTATGTTAATTGCGGGAACATTAATTTGAATGCAAGCAATATTGGATTGGCTTCGTGTACTAGAGAATATAGAAAATGGCAGATTTGATGGCAAAGTACTAACATTTTCTACCCATCAGCATATACATGATAAACTTTGATCATGATACAGTTGTAGCCTAGTGGTAGTCAGAGGTCGCAAGTTCGAACTCAAAGTACGCACTACTGACTTCCGTTAGGGCGTATTAGAAATGAATGAACAGTTGAGTGTCGTTTCTTCTGACGGTCAATTCGTTCATCGCTCTCTACCTGTTAAAACGTATTTATACTTTGCTACATATATTGTATAAATGCTTAAACAAAAATAGAAAATGAAAAAAAAATAGAAAGCACGCCTGCCATATGCGATTTTTTTATTTCTCACTTTTTAATGTTTTATAGTCACTATATCACATTTTTTTTTATCTTACAAGCTTATGTTACTCGGGACAATGTATGGATTCTAACCCCGTACATCTAATAATTCCAGCGTTTAAAAGTTTTGGTGGAATAAAGAACATACTCGTACATACATACATACAAGGCAGGATGGATGCGCGAACGTGATACACACGAATGAGTAAATAAATAAGTTATTTAAGTTAAGTTAAGATTAGAGAAAAAATATTTACAAAGACAGTATATAATAACAATCTTGAATATAAAAACACGCTTGTCTTCCCCGAGGGGGTGGCAGGGGTATACTCTGCTGCCTCTGTCATCATTGCGTAATAGTACATTGTGACATAAGTGTCGTATGTTGGTCATTACAGTCGAGGTTAAATCAGAGAGGTACCGAGACGTGCAATGATCATATCACCAATGCTGTTATTTAGTCTCATGTAATAGGTGGTGAGCCTATTGCCATCTACCGGATATCATTCCAAACTCCGTGTTGCTACTGAGAATTTCCTATCAGAAAAACTTAATAAACTTTGCTCGACCCGGGAATCGAACCCAGGACATCATGCTCAACAATCGCGCTTGGGATAATGCGGCAGTAGACAGGATATACCTAATGGTAACCAAAACAACATTAGCTGTCTTTCGCCATCTGTGTCATCTATCTGAACCAAATGTTACCATAAATCCGAATTACCAATAGAATGAATTAGTAAGATACCTCAAAGCGCATTACGACGTAGTGCCTTGTTGCGGTATGTTGTCGTGCTCAACCGGAGTACGCACTCAGCGGATTAAGTGCTTCTCACGTGCCCTTAATCGATCGACCGTATTGTGCCACGTACCTATGAGCTCGGGGAACGTTTCAAAATTTTGTTTCAACTACAATATGAATGTATCGTACAAGACAAATGTGTTGTAGTTGCAGAATTATCTATATACAAATTTTGTATTATAGCACATTTAATAATTAATAATTTTATATCTTTTATCATGTATAAAATATATTTAGTTTATGATGTTCACCTTACTTTCATGATTCGAAAATCATAGAGGAATAGAACAGAACAGAAAATATATAAAATAATTAAAGGTTTCACTAATCGGAGTATCAGTGCGGAATAAAATTATGAATTAAATAAAGCTGTTTCCTTGAGGATATCAGCTTAGTGGATCAGATATCATTTTTCAGAAGAACGGTTTAACTAATTATAATTATTGTCCTGGTCTTCATGTCTTTTAATATAAATGTGCAGTAATCTGCTTACGGGCTGATGACACAAATCAAAATAATGTTGGTATCCAATCAATAAAATCACTGAAATTTAAAAAACCAAACTGTGTCGATGTCTCAACTCGCAAACAGTGAACCGGCAGAATATTGAGAACACCTCAGAACTTTGCGACGCTCTACCTCGGTAATAATCGCTTGTTTACAGGGCTGACAATACATTAGTAAGTTGAAAGAACCCAACACTTTATATATTTACAATATTAAATGGAAAAAGAATACGGTCGCGAACAGGATTCGAACCTGCGCCTCCCGGATAGGTACTCCAGGCGCTCTGACCAACTAAGCCATCTCGACCTCTGCTCACCACCGCGAATTCTTCTTCCATATTTTAACACGTCTTATGGCGACGTCATTGCATTGAATCCTGTTCGCGACCGTATTCTTTTTCCATTTAATATTGTAACTTTAGAGTTCGCTAAGCATGCGTTAATGCTTTTTCAAAGACATATCTTGACTTTATATATTATTGTGATTATATGGAATAAAACCCAATGACGTGACATATTGTTCTACCAAAGAACTGAAAACTTTCAATGAGAAACATATCCTATCAACGAAAAAATATCATCATGCTCTTATCCTAATTTATTTGAGCCCGGCGCAGCATGAACTGTTCTTCGACTTTCTAATTGTTTTTGAAATTGCATGCTGCTAAAGTTTTGGCCATTTTTTATGACCTGCATGCTGATGCCACACCAAATTATAAATTAACGACGAAAAAAAATGTCGACAAAAAATTTGACTCGATACGATTCTAGAAATATTTTTTTATAAAATAATTACTTTTTACGACGGCTAAACAAACATTTTTACGAAATTTATATGCAATATTTATCATTATTAAAATATGCTAATACCTAGTCTAAAGTAATTAATTCATTTACATTTGTTAAAACAGAAAAACAAAAACATATAGACGAATTGATAACCTCCACCTTTTTGAGGTCGGTTAAAAAATATAGATAGTTTTATTGCAAAATTGACGACAGCCCTATTACCTTTCGAACAAAACAATTGACACAACCTACAAAACTCGCAATGGCGGCAAAAATGTACAACTTTTCTTCTCTCAGATACATTTATTATTTCTATTGCAAATAAATGGTGGCTTTTAATCTAAAGTTCAAGTTTATGATAGCTCTAATGGGAGATAGTGAGAGTTTCGAGAAATTACGGAAATATTGCGGTTTGCGGGTAGGCAAGTGTTATTGGGGACAATTAATTTTATGGCTTGCTTTAACGCCTTATTGCTGCTGAACGTGATAAAGGATTTGGAGTTTTATTACAAAGAAAGGAAAGTATCATTTTCCATTTGTCATTAAATATATATGTAGTACCTACCCAAATGTACGTCAGTTTGTAAAATGCTTATTTTTTTCTTTAGAAATATGCTTTGGTGTTGCCATATCTATGTGGATATTTCAAGTATATTAGGTTTAGAAATAATTTTATAAATAAAGAAAAAATTTAAGTGTTTCATTTATAAACGGAATATATTTTTTTTATTTCATAGTATTAAAAAAGCACGCCTGTAATTTTTTTATGTACCACTGCTATTTTATTACTTTTTTAAACATATGACTAGCCTATTTTACCTGGGAAAATGCAGGGATTCTAATGATACCTCTAAGTTGGTTCCAGGCTTAGAAGTTCTGGTGAAAAAAAGAGTTCCTTTAGAACTCCTTTTTTAAGCAGTGGTTATATGAAAAATTAAACCCGAAGGAACAGATTACAGCCTCTAAGTTTTATCTTTGTAATAAAGAGGGGTCTTCAAAACAATATACTAACAATATTATGACCAAAGCAGCTATTTAAGCTTGCAGTATGGACTGCAAACCATAACCTCGATATATTATTACTGTGTATAGTTTCGAGTGGTGTCCATGTAGCCCAAGTGAAAACTGTCTATTATAAAGTTATCAGGAACGTTGGTACCTAGAGAAAAAGGACCAATATTAATGAATACTCATTGAAGTCGAATTAAATATTCTATTTAGTTTTTTTTTTTTTTTTATAAATATTCCACAACTATCACACAACGCCGTCTAGTCTCAAGCTAAGCAGAGCTTGTGTTATGAGTACTAGACAACTGATAAACATACTTATATATTTCTAAATGCATACATATTATAGATAAATTACACCCAGACACAGAACAAATGATCGTGCTCATCACACAAACATTTGTCCTGGGTGGGAATCGAACCCACGACCTCCGGCCTAGCAGTCAGGGCTACTAACCACTACACCAACAGGACAGTCAAATTTATAATGGAGTCAATCACAATACAATAATAAATGTCTGTGTCGTTGGTCCAGTGATAACAAACGTGGGTGCAAGATTATAAGACCGATCTGAAGCACGAATCTATTAAATCGCGTCGATTATTTGCCATAAGCATGGCAATGGACTAATTTATCCAGTAGTATTTTACCAACAAAACACTAAAAGGAAGCTGCAGCAAAAACATAAACATACCAAAAATACCACCTTTCCACAAGAGAATTCTTGCAACATTTTAAACGGTGCAGATTTTAATTCACGCGGAAGTCCGCATGTTTTCAAAAAAGGCGACGCGGAATCCACAGCTTCGGAGTCCGGGTGTGGACAGATGCGTGATTAAATTTTCAGGTGTATATCGTGGTCCACTAGGTAGTAGGTGTCCTTCATTTAAATTATTTTTCACTGTGTTTCTTTTAATGATTTTTTTATAGCATCACGCCTGTATTCCCTGTAGAGGTAGGCAGAGGTGTATACAGGTTGTACACTCACATGTGAGCTATGGCCATCTACCGATTCCAAAACCTGCTACTGACAATTTCCTAACAGAAAAACTCAATAACACTTTACAGATTAAACTTTGAAAAGAATTAACGCATACTTAGTTTATCCTGCTTACCACCGTATTCTTCTTCCACAAAAAATTATAACTAAATAACACTTTGCCCAACCTGGGAATCGAACCCAAGACCTCATGCTCAGCAGTCGCGCTTGGGACCACTAGAGTCTAGTGGTCTAATAGTCCAACGAGGCAGTCTTTTTATTAATTTACACCTTTAACTATAGTGTATTTTATAGATAGATACATTACCAACCTAATTAAGCCATAAAATATATATCCAGTCACCACCCACTACAATTCTATCACCGCTTTTGACGTACACTCTAAAAGTAAGTAATAGATCCTTCGCATTTTGAATGCTTTCCCTCATAAGAAAGGTCAAAAGTATCGAGTGCAAAGATGGTGACCAATTCTTTTCAGACAATATACTTATGAGAGAAAATGTACAATATTATTTCAGCCGACAACATCGCATGCCGCTAATTAAAGAAACTTATTAAGATTTAATAGGGTATTCTTTGCGTCGTAAATAATGAGCGGAATGAGGCAATATTTTCTACGGGAGATAAATGTTTCATTCATATTTTATGGCTTAATTAGGTTGGTAATGCGGGAATAAATAGTAATTTAATTTAGATCTTGTTATCGTCTCGTCGCCTTTTCATCTTCTCTTTAGTCTCTCGTCTCACTATATATAGCCGGCTTTACACAAATTACTATAAATAAAGACGATAAATTAATCATTAAAGTTACAATATTAAATGGAAAAAGAATACGGTCGCGAACAGGATTCGAACCTGCGCCTCCCGGAAAAATACTCCAGGCGATCTGACCACTAAACCATCTCGACCTCTGCTCACCACCGCGAATTCTTCTTCCATATTTTAACACGTCTTATGGCGACGTCATTGCAATCAATTCAGTACCTATACAGGTGACCGAACCGACACGACCAACTTTGCAGCTAATACAATGTCGTTAAGAATGCAATTACCTTAATAATTCAAGATATGGTAAAAGAATGGACAATATTAAATGGAAAAAGATCTTTTTCCATTTAATATTGTAACTTTAGAGTTCGCTGAGCATGCGTTAATGCTTTTCAAAGATCTATCTTGAAATTAATCATAATAAAACAAAAATGAAATACAAAGTAAATAAACTAAATATAGAATGTTATATTTGTTAGAACTGTAAGGTCTTGTGGGATTAAAAATGTGGCCGATTCCAGGACTTGGATCTGTGTCCCCCACAATTAAAGAGCATGTCTATGTCTAACCTTTTTTATTTATGGAATAATTGAATTCTTCAATATGGCTTTCCGATGCTTATGGTTTCCATAGCTTCGTGATTCGAGTTAGAACGTAGAAACTAAGCGTAAGCAACTAAAATTGAGATGCTTTATTTAAACAGAACATAGCATCACTCCTTTATTCTTCTAAGAGTTACACAGAGTCATAACTGATGGGTGACAGGTTATTTAATAACCAGCGTTTTTTTATGTTTTTTTACTTACTAAAACCTGTTATTTTTTAAATCATAAATGAATCACCGTTTGTCCACCAACTCGCCTGATGGTAAGCGATGGTGTGGCTGCGGCATCTAAGTAGGTCAGAAAAAAATGTTGTCTTTACTTCCTCATTTCCCTCACTTTTCTATTTTATTTATAAATTAGATAACAATCAAACGCTGATAGTAAATGTATTCATCAATAGGCAACGGTGATCACTTTTCAATTCTTCTTCTTCGTGTCGATGGTCCAATTTTCGGCTCCCTAGATTCACACTTGATGTGCCCAAAATTTTGCCACGTCGATGGAGTTATTGGTGGCTGTGTATAGGTCAATCAATTTACCTGTAGGACTGTTAGGGCATAAGGAGCAAGACAGTAGTTGGGACATTGTTTGTGGGTCGACTCCACACTTACATCCGGTGGCTTTTTCGTTAATGTACCCCCATTTGCTCATATTGAGATTACATCGCCCCACTTCGGTCCGGAGTCGATTAAGGGACCTCCATATAGGCCAGGAATATTCGTGCCCCGCAGGTAGGGTCTCTTTGGGCTCTATGTAGTTGGCGGGTGGTGGACAGCGCGGTTGGCGCAGTGGTCGAGAGACCGACTGCTGCGCTGCGTGTCGCAAGTTCGATTCCTGCACGGAGCAAATATTTGTACGATCTACGGATAATTGCTCCGGGTCTGGGTGTTAGTGTGCTTGTGAGATTATATGTCAGTAAACGCACCCACGACACAGGAAGAAATTCCTAGTGTGGGGCAACGTTTTTTCTAGAAAAAAAAAAAGCTTGCCGGCTTTTTAGGCGTTGTGCTGGTAACTTGGCGTCAAACAGTGGATGTCTAGGGTCTGACTACTGCTTGCGAAGGTGGCAAGCGCACGATTGTGTTTTGGACGGATTCGGTCTAAGAGCATTCTTCTCGTAGTATTTTCCGAGGTTTTGCAAGCCATGTTCCAAGTTTTTATTCACGATGGTACGAAACTTTTCAATCAATCAAGCAGTCTCACTACATCCCATTATTTTTGTATAAACATAAAAGTAATATGTTGAACACCAAATATTTACCATAAATCCTATGAATAATAAATCATCCTCAAAAATGACGTCACGTAACCAAAAGCTACTCTATTTCCATTTGTTTGAAACAGTCCATGTAAAAACTAGTATATTTTAAAGCATGCATTTCAAAGGGCCGGAGCGTACGAGTAAATTCAAATTAGCTTGACAAATAGCTATTCGGTTTTACATAAAAAGCAGATGCAACGGACGGGGCGCTTCGTACAAAAGGCTAGGGTTTAAAGTATAAACAAAACTTGTATGTAATAGTGTGTATTTGTAGAGGTTATTTACATTAATTTTAATATTAATACTGTCTTGGTAAGGTTAGCTAAATATTAGAAATGATAGCATTAAATTTGAGTTTCCGAGAGATAAATCCTTAAAGCTCTTCAGAGTAATTTAGTTTTGGTTACACTCACATGTAATTTGAGTTTAAATCTCCGACAACAATATTTTAGCTATAGGATTCGTTTCGTGATAAAGATGAATGGCGTTCAAGATAAATCTTTGAAAAGCATTAACGCATGCTTAGCGAACTCTAAAGTTACAATATTAAACGGAAAAATTAATGGCGTTTACAAAACAAATAAATTTTTAAAGTTATAAATGGAAAGGAAAATACGGTAGTGAGCAGGATTCGATCTTGCGCCTCCCAGATAAATACTTCAGAAGCTCTTACCACTAAGCCATCTCGCCTTCTGCTCAAAGTTCCAAATTCATCTTCTACATTTTAAAACGTCTTTTGGTGTCGTCATCGCTATCTATTCAGTCTCTATGAAGGTAGCAGAAAAAATATTTTATATAAACTATTTGATATTGTCCAGATAAAAATATATATATATATATTAAAAACGAGAAATGTAAAGAAACTGTAATTTTAATTCATCGTACAACAAATGAAAACATATCCAATAAGCTAGCCTCTCTAACAGAAACACTGCAATTACGTACACAACTAAATTGCACCAAAAAGAACACAAACCGTCCCTAATTCAAAAACATACATTTTATTTTAAACGAAATACGAATCTTGTGATTTGCATACTCGCACGACAATTCAATTCGCATATTCATGGTAAGTCCGTCTCCGCAGAAACAAATTTAAAAATATTGCAGCTCCATCCGTCGTTCCAGCATATGGCCGAACGCATCTACTTCCCTATATTAAAATCATTCATCTAACCACCCGAAAAAACCACTGACAAAGCGCTTGAAAATGTAGCTAAATATAGCTGTGTAAAATCTCAACAAATCCTGGATTACGACGGGGCAATTTTAACACAAAAATACAAGTGCAATTTGAGCGGCCATAAAGCGAGGCAAGAGTTCTGAACGTCTTAATAGTTAGTTGGCAAGCTTTGTTATTCCCGACACCGGAATGTGAATCTCTGTGGAGTGTGCGGTCGTAATCGGGAACATACTGTCCTCTAATTGCGATCCTAATTGTCCCGGCAGTCCCCCCTCCCTTCTTTATTCTATGTTCCTTGTTATGCCTCGTGTTGGCTGTATGTCCGGGGCTGACCACTCGTGTTTCGTAACGTTTGGTATTGTGCGGGCAGGCTACAGTTTGCCGGTTGCAGAATTTGATGCCTTGATTACAGTGAAGCAAATAGCCTTCGCTATATGCATTGTTTTGCTGTCTGTCTTCAGAGAACTGCCCCGAAGTCTGAGTGTATCTGACGTGACTACAATAGTTGTAGATTCTTGAAATCTTATTAGTTCATCAAGCCCGTTATATTTCAACAACCAACAAGACTTCTCAGAACACAAAATTTGGCTCAACTACCTCAATAAAAAGATTACAGATGCAATCTGGTTTCACACAAAGCAAGCCAGCGGAGCTGCGCTGTATCTGGTCCGGCATGTGCCATCTGTTGGCAGGCCTACCACGCCAAGCACGATACATTCCGCTAATGGCTAGATTACAAATCGCTACGCTCACTCAACCGCTGGCATGGACCGACGATTTAATACACTATGTGAGCACAGATCGGCTGCGGGAATTGTGGATTCTGGGGATGTAAGTTTGAGGACGTTTAGATTGAAATATAGCTTTGAGATGTTGTTTGCAGCATAAATATACTTATTTTTTTTTAGAATAAGACGTTTTTTTTGAAAATTTATCTAATGATTACCTTTGCTCATCAATTTTTGGTTTTGAGGTCAACCGTGGAAAAAAGGTTTCTGAAATATCAGTAAAATACAGAATGAGAACCTTCCTGTTTGACAAACTTCCTTAAAGGCGTAATACTCACTGGAAATAATTATTATAGTCGCAAGCAGAACCTCTCTAAAGTACTATAATTTTCTAATTTTTACATTCAGTGAAAGTTAAGCAATCCAATAAATTACACATTCAACCAAAAGTTTTGCTGATAGTGTTAAACTCTGACATAATCCAGGTTGTAGACGAATTAATGTTTATAGTATGAGGTTGCCAAGATCTGACTGCACGATAAAAATCCAAACTATACCTCTTTCATGTCGGTATTATGGTTTATTTATTTCGTCTTCGTCGCTATGTCTCGCCATGCAAATGTCCTCGCTCAATGAACTCGCCGTATCAAGTAATACGAGTAGCATTCCGTAGAGAATATTGAGATTTATAGTTGAACAATAAATATACAGTGAATATATAAGGATTTAGCTTTACTCTATAATTATATACTGACTATCAAGTTCTTTGTGTGTTTATATAAATTTAACTATGCATTATCATAGTATCTTAGGTTTTCGCGATCACTAGAAATTATAATAAAACAACTTTTAATCGGATTAATCGCGTGTATATGTTTTTGTTTTCCCCGACGTTTCGAACACTTTGCAGCGTTCGTGGCTGCATGAGGATTTTTTTTGAATATTGTTAATGTTATAGATAACACGTCTAAAATTTATCACCATTTGCTAATGTTGTACTGTGAAGTTTTTTTGCCACGGTGCTCCAAAATTCCCAATGAAACAGCTACCTTCCGTGTTACAATTTTGATAAAATTATCTTAAGTATCTATAAGACGAATGCTGCAAAGTGAAACGTCCGGAAAACGTCGAACGGAACGTTCGAAACGTCAGGAAAAACAAAAACCGATAATACACGCGATTAATCCGGTTAAAAGTTGTTTTATTATAATGTATCTATAAGAATCATAAAAATATACAAGGAAATGAAAAGAAAGACATTCCAAATGTAACAAATTGACAAACAATAGTAAACGTTGCTTTATGTGTATTGATTGAACAATCACACGTGAGTAACTAAGACTCAGTAAAACAATAAGAAAACAATAAGGGCTTTAAATTATTCTTAGCCAATTGGGTGACCGTTAGCCTCCACAATCTCTCTGTTAGGCAAAAGCCTCCTCCAGCCTGCACTATTCTATCCTACTTATATTGTAAACGTGAAAGTCTGGATGTTTGTGTGTTTGGATGATTATGAGTATGGATGTTTATGAGTTTCGATGTTTATGAGTTTGGATGTTTAAGTCCTGGAATAGTACATAGGATATTTTTATCCCGGAATAATGCAGAGAGTACTGGAGAGACGAGGAGCTCGGGGCTACATCGACCAATCGAGATTAAGCTGCGCTTACCGAAGTCGGTCAACGGATGGGTGACCATAATTTTATAGCGAACACAATAAACCGTCGGTCCTGATTTTTAAATGAAGATCTAAGATAGCTGTTACGGGTAGTCAGATGCCTGAAAGTCCGACAACTAGTCATACCACGAGATTTGGGGGTTACCCAGTAACTGGGTTGTGGTGGTCAGATAGGCAGTCGCTCCATGTAAAATACTAGTATTAAGCTGTAACCAGTTAGACTGGAAGATGACTTTTCAGGAGATTAATAATTGAGATTTCTGCTAGAAAAGGGAAATTTCATTAACAAAACTGAGAGGCACAGCTAGTTCAATGTAAAATCCAAGTACCATGAAATGGTATAATTATATTTTATCCCCACGTTACTCCAAAGAGAAATTTTACAAATACCTTCCTTATAAACTACTCGTACCAAGTAATAGTCTTCTGTACTGTACAATGTGATTGATGCTAACGAATTAAGTTACAAGCTGACTGAACTTAGGGGAACTTGACTAATGGAATTAGCTGGCTTGGTTAATTTCATTTTATTGCAGTGTTTACAAAGGGTTGGTGCTAGGGTATTAAGATTGGTTTGGATGGAGAGAACAACTGCCTCGTTGGTCTAGTGGTCTCAAGGGTGACTGCTGAACATGAGGTCTCGGGTTCGATTCTCGGGACGGGCAAAGTGTTAATGAGAATTCTGTTAGTAAATTCTCAGTAGCAGCCCGGAGTTTGGAATTCAAATAATCGGCTTACCAACTATTACCGTGCACTTGGTAACAGCATTGATGAAATGTGGGTGTACATATGTGTACACCTTTACCTACCCTTTCGGGGAATAAAGGCGTGATGCTATGTTATGTGAATGGAGAATTTGTATAAGAACGAATGAAATTAAAATACATACATAGCAAAACTGTATTCGCAGTTAAGCTATAATCTATGTAATATAAGCTAAGCTATACGTTCTATGTAGTATCAGGTCTGGTATGGAATGCTCTAACTAAACCCAATAACACTTTGCTCGACCTGGGAATCAAGCCGAGGTCCTCATGATAAATAATATACATTAATCATATACAATCTTTTTTTAACTATCGCGTAGCATTATATTACTGTAGAACTAACTGTATATTACTGTAGAATTAACGCGTAATAAATACCTTTGAATCGTGGCTTGTGACCACGATCAGTGCAACCTGGTCGAAACGTCAAGCGATTCAAAGGTATAACGCGCACTATGGCGTGTTAATCCGTTTCTTTTTTTACAGACCTAAAATTCCACAAACGCACACACACCCAGACCCAAAGCAGTTATCTATAGATCGTACAAATATTTGTTCCGTGCAGGAATCAAACCTGCGACACGCAGCGCAGCAGTCGGTCTCTCGACGACTGCGCCAACCGCGCTGTCAAAAGTCTGTTGGTTTTATAGTAAAAATAACTCTTTATTTTAGGTTCTTTTTCCTAACCTACGTTGTCCCACTGCTGGGCAACGGTCTCCCCCAAATTCTTCCATTTATATTTCTTTTTTCCATTTTCCTACCATTCATAGTCATCGAGATCATTCCTACACGGCTTTCTTTCCGACCTCTGCGCGGCTACCCATCTGTTGGAAACCACCGCGTTTTTAAATTGTAGAAATCAATATTCTATTATGTCGCGGAGGCCGAGTGATTACGGGCCCGCCTCTAAAGCCACAGGTTGTGGGTTCAAATCTGGCATGTACCAACGGGATTTTTCACCGTCATATGTATTTTCTTAGTTACTCTAATATATCACAGACACACGGTGAAGGAAAACGTCGTGAAGAAACCTGGACCTAATGGTCTAAAATCGGCGACCCGCAGTGGGCTAACGTGGAGATCAATGCTCGTGCCTACTCTGTATGAGAAGAGGGTTTTACCCTGGAGTGGGACAGTTATGGACTGGTTATGTATTTATTCTTTTGGAATAAATATTCTTTTATAATGTCTAGTTTTTAATATACTCTGTTTCAAAGCAATATATTCAAGAATTTTAATTAATTACCAAAAAAAAAAAGTAACTAATTTAGTAATATCTACGCCGTTAGTCTTCATCAAAGAGAATTTATTACGAAAATTAATTAACATATTTTTGTTACGTTTTCAGACTTTTCTGGATGTAAAATATAAAACAAAATGAGTTATGTACTTGTCTGGCAATTATCTAGTCGAGAAGGCTAAAGTGGGGCCTTTTGTATAAGAATCGAGTTGAGCGCATACCTATTCATTCCGGTAAGATTTAGCCATGCAACTAAACTATGTAACGACTGTTTAATTGTATATACGGAGATCGGAGAGCGTAATGATAACTTTTGCGTTTGTAGGCAGGTGCCAATTCAAAACTTGGAAGCCCGCAGTTATATTTTTATATTCACGTAAAAATCAAGATAAGATAAGATAAACATTTATTTGCTAGAAACAAAATAAGTATTATTATAAAATTTTACCTACTCCTTATTATTCAACCCTACGCAAACGTGTTCAAACCTTTTATTTGCGTATTTGATGCTAGAAAATATTTACAAATTAACTCAGGATCTAATTAAATCACGAAAGGAGGTTGTTTTCGAAGACTTACCTGCTGCAGTGGTCTGGTAATCAGGTGGCAATTTTTGTTGTAATAATTATATCATTGACTTCACCTTAAATTATTTATGAGATGTTAAAAAAACAAATAGTAATAAACACGTATGAAAAAAAAAACCAATATAATAGAAAATTAAAAACATTTTTAATACAGAAATGCTTATATTCATTAGAAGAATATTTTGAAAATTCAAAGATAAACAATTATATACAAAATACTGTTAGAATCACTAGATTAAGCAACTTAAAAAAAAGTGCATAAATTAACGTAAAGAAATAAATACATAACTAAAATTAAAATAAAATTTATTGAACATAAATATAAAGATATTAAACTTATGAGATATCTGAGCTCAACAACTGTCCACCTAACTGTCTGGGGTACAAAACTTTACGCACTGGTCATCATATAAATACAAAAAAAGCTAAAAGTAATTTCATCAAATCTCAATAATCAGCACTACATATCGATGCAGTTTTGGAGCGTCTAAGTAGACTTCCGCTGACTAAAGTTATACATTATTGTGGATGAAAATACGAAGTTCACTATGCATGCGTTAATGCTTTTCAAAGATTTATCTGTATTCGTTAAGGTAATTGCATCTGTACGAGATTATACTAACTGCAAAGTTCGTCGTGTCAGTTCGATTTCCTGTAAAGGGACTTAATAGATGGCAATGACGTCACCAAAAGACGTATTAAAATGTGGAAGAAGAATTCGTGGTAGTGAACGGAGGTCGAGATGGCTAAGCGGTCAGAGCGCCTGAAGTATTTATCCGGGAGGCGAAGAATCCTGCTCACGACCGTATTCATTTTCCACAAAAAAAATATAACCTTACTTGTCAAGAATTGAGACATTACCTCTTTCACACCGAAAAATATAATACCTCACCCACTTTATTTACTCAACCAATTATTGCAAAATTCAACGCCAAGAACACCAAAAACCTGTTCACTTCTCGTCCATAACTTGCGAACACAAACAAGGCTCGCAAACAAACGCTGCCACAATAACTACAATCACCCCAATAGAAAGCGAGACAGGTGCAAACCAATGTAAATAAGCTATACGAACAATTTGTGGCGAATGGTTAGCTAGAGGCTTTCTGGTTTTGGTTTGAGGCAAGGCTCGGAAAGTCTGAATTCTTGGGATAAAAGATTTTGTAGGGCGCGTGACTAATTGATTGATCAAGGTTAAGCTCCACTTAACGCGGGCGATTTGTGGATGGCTGACCATCAATTCATACTGAGATCCCTCCGTGCCTCGGTGAGTATGTTAAACTGTCGGTACCGGTTGTCGAATTAAGAGTAATGACAGCCGTTATGTGTAGTCAGAGGCCTGAAAGTCTCACAGCCGATCATACCACGAGATATCGTGTTACTAAGTAACTGGGTTGTGGAGGTTAGATAGGTAGTCACTCCATGTAAAATACTGGTATTAAGCTGCATCCGGTTTGGCTAGAAGTCGACCCCATTGTAATTGGGAAGAGGCTAGGCAGATTTAGTTCGCCAGAGGTTACATAGAGACTTTCTGGTTTTGGTTTGAGGCAAAGCTTGGCAAGGTTAAAATCTTGCGAAAAAATCTGACATTTAGTATTTTAAGGATAACTCGGTTCATAATCCCCATTTTGAATATTAAAAAAATAAAACTAAAACTCGCAACTGCAAAGTGGTAACGCTGAGATTAGTAAGTCTGTGATAGCCATATAGAAAAAGCATATGTACGACCGTTGGACTAACAAATCAAAGGTCGCAAGCTCGAATCCAAGGCACGCACAACTGTCTTTCGCAGTCATGTGCGTATTATAAATTAATTATCACTTGCTTAAAACGGTGAAGGAAAACCTCGTGAGGTACACACCTGAGAGATATTCTCGATGGTGTATAAAGCCATGTCAGAGACCTACGGGTGGTTTAAACTAAGTTGTGCCTTAACCACACAATAAAAAGAAGTAAATCTGTAAATTATTGCTAAATAAATATTGCTAGGCGTCTCCTTAATTCAATTACAAGAAAGCTTGAAATTTAATAGTATCGAACAACGACACGGTAGCTCAGTTGAAAGAGTGATGACACGGAATGTCAAGGGTCGCGGGTTCAAGCTCCATTCGTGTCTATTATTTTTCAATGTTCCTTGAAAAATATTAACTAAGTATTAATTAATTAATAAATGAGTAAATAAACCACATAGTTCTCCGACAATTTTTACAGGAGTTTCGAGACCGCGGCTGAATTCACTGCAATCCATCTATCCATCTAAAGGTCATTGTAACCTCAATTATTTTTAATGGATTTTTTATTATATATATATATATATATAATTTAATAATTATTTATTTATTCAGTATCTATACGTACAGATCTGTACGTTGTAACAATAAAAATCTATTGTGTCTGCTAATGAAACATGCGATCTTTGACTTGCAGTTAAATGATCATTTTACTAGACTGTCATTACTCAAATACAATTTTACATAAATAATATATCTGGATAGCCTTTTCCCAATTACATTGGGGTCGGCTTCCAGCCAAACCGGATGCAGCTTAATACCAGTGTTTTACATGGAGCGACTGCCTATCTCACCTCCACAAACCAGTAACTGGGTAACACGATATCTCGTGGTATGACTGGTTGTCAGATTTTCAGGCCTCTGACTACCTGTAACGGCTGTCATAGATCTTAATTTGACAAATTAAGTAATTTAAATTATTATTATTTATTAATTAAATTATTATTTATTTATTCAGTAACATACACTAATACAATAAATCATACACTCAGTACTTAGGAATAAATGTGTGCGATACATTAAACAGTTTCCCTGAACCCCACACTAGGAATTCCTGTGTTGTGGAATATATATATATACTAGCGGTCCGTCCCGGCTTCGCACGCGACTATAATTTGAGATTTAAACTATCCTATCTCTCAAGTTGGATCGAGAATTTTATTATAATCGGTTAAGTGGTTTAGGAGTCCATTGAGAACAAACATTGTGACACGAGATTTATATATATTAAGATATTGATACTGTAGCTTATAATAAAGCTTGTTATATTAGTCTGTAATCTCAACTTAGTATGGTTAATCTCTATTGTTTTTGATCTTGAATCGCTTTATTACACAGAATAATAAAGAGGTACCGACACCTTTATGCAAACAAATTGTGGTAAATGGTATTTGGCTTTAGCAATGACTTGGTCCGCTTGAATCTATGGTAAGAATATGATAGATTTTATTTAAATGTCTATGAGCAGCATTATTAATTTGTTTATCTTTATGTAATGTGGTCACTAATAGACAATGTACTTTGAGTCCTCCTGCGACCATGAACGCTGCAAAGTGTTCGAAACGTCAGGAAAAACAAAAACCAATAATACACGCGATTAATCCGGTTAAAAGTTGTTTTATAATAATTTGTAGTGATCGCGAAAACCTAAGATATTACTAATGTACTTTTAGCTTTCGGCTGATAAGGTTTATAAGGTAAAAAGTTGCCTTAGACATGTCTTATAAATCTGTAAGCTAAAAAATTTAATGTATTTGCCACGTTTTAAATAAACAAAATTATCAGCACCATAAATCTTTTAATGAGCCAAAACAGAACGTCTTATCCAATATCACCAGACCGAAACCCATAACATGGCTTAACAGCATGTAAAAGGAGGCCCAAAACACTAAAATAAACAAAGAGATAAAAATTCCCAAAAGGATTTGCGGCAAGTGCCCTCAAAATCACAATTCAGCCCTTTGGCGATTACATGATATCGGCTTTTTGCGTTACATTCGCGAAATTCAATAATACCGATGCTCGTAAAGGGGTGGGGGGTGGCAGAAAAACGGTATTTGGCTCACTAAACCGTTATTGTCAACCGCTGCAAATAACTGGGATGGTTTTTCTTGTTATTTCATTTTAAAAGGTCCGCGGTAAATGCTTGCGCTAATATTGGATGTTTTTCCAACGATTTTCTGTTTTCGAAGGTATGTTATAGGGAATACGTGTATAGTACTGTTCGAACTTTGATAACGAGATTAGTATTTGATATTTTGCTCTATACTATGCAGTCGTGTAGTTGTTTAGAAATTGTTGAAGAATACTTGCTATGTTTTCGTAGCGGTAGCTGCTACGCCGTAGCAATGTAGCCGTAGTCCTAATAAAACGAACTGAAAGTAATTATGTGGTTTACACTTCTTTCTTAGAGTTTGGAACGTTTTTAAGTTAAAACCTGTAAAAAGGTGAACAGTTTAAAGTCTGCAATGGTGCGTAAACAGGGTCCGGTTAGCCCGTCCCCCGCGAGTTACGAACCAACACTGTTTTGCACAGTTGACTTTTATAACGCGTGAATATTTACAGGTTAAAAATATGCTGTTGTATGCCATGTAAATATTTTCATTTGTGGGTATTCTTTTGTCTTTATTATAACGGACCCCATGAAGACCTATAGTCGATTCAAGATAAATCTTTAAAAAGCATTAACGCATGCTTAGCGAACTCTAAAGTTACAATATTAAATGGAAAAAGAATACGGTCGCGAACAGGATTCGAACCTGCGCCTCCCGGATGAATACTCCAGGCGCTCTGACCACTAAGCCATCTCGACCTCTGCTCACCACCGCGAATTCTTCTTCCATATTTTAACACGTCTTATGGCGACGTTATTGCAATCAATTCTGTCCCCATACTGGTGACCGAACCGACACGACTAACTTTGCAGTTAATACAATGCCGTAAAGAATGCAATTACCTTAATAATTCAAGATAAATCTTTGAAAAGCATTAACGCATGCTTAGCGAACTCTAAAGTTACAATATTAAATAGAAAAAGAATACGGTCGCGAACAGGATTCGAACCTGCGCCTCCCGGATGAGATCAGATGAGCAGAGGTCGAGATGGCTTAGTGATCAGAGCGCCTGGAGTATTCATCCGGGAGGCGCAGGTTCGAATCCTGTTCGCGACCGTATTGTTTTTCCATTTAATATTGTAACTTTACCTATAGTCGATTTTCATTATAAAACTTTTATGGACAAAGTTCATACATTATTCTAATTATTCATAAAAATCTATTTTGCCTCTGTGGTTTTGAATGTTACGCTAATTGGAATCAATATTTCAGTAATATCATGAATTATACTGGGAATTGAAATTGGTTTCGTTGTCGCTTCATGAATTCGATTCTTATCGAGTGAAGGATGAAATCGTTATAAGAGTGCATTCATGCGTTTTCCAAATCGTCATTATGTAACTGATCCATAGGCTATATTCCCAGGGAGTCTGCTGAATCTAGTGTATTAAACACAAAAAATGCTATTATATAAATCCCTATTTAAGGGCTCAAATTTTGTTCAAATTACTTAGTTATTACGGTGTTACTTTGCGTTCAAAAGACTTTCATATAAAGAAAGAAAGAAAGATTTTATTTGGAATAAAATAGAGACACCAAGTATGATAGGTTCAATTGGGTTGAAGTTTCTAGTAAAACATTATAAAAAATAATTTCATATGATTTATTTGAATTCACAAGTTCTTCTCATATAGTCTACTCGACTTCACATTTTTTTTTCATATAGTCTACTTGACTTCACATTTTTTTTGATATAGTCTATTCGACTTCACATGTTTTTTACATATAGTCTGTTCGCCTTCACACGTTTTCTTCATATAGTCTATTCGACTTGACACGTTTTTTTCATATAGTCTGTTAGACTTCACACGTTTTTTACATATAGTCTGTTCGCCTTCACACGTTTTTTTCATATAGTCTGTTAGACTTCACACGTTTTTTTTCATATAGTCTGTTAGACTTCACACGTTTTTTTCATATAGTCTGTTCGACTTCACAAGTTTTTTTCATATAGTCTGTTCGACTTCACAAGTGTTTTTCTATGGTCTACTAGAGTTCACTAGTTTTTCTATGGACTACTGAAGTTCGCAATTGTTTCCCTATTGTTTAATTGAGTAGATGTCTACTCATCTGTTTTACTTTTCCTTCAATGTAATTCCTTCTATGGGCTACTTGGATCGCAGGATACAGGATTTCCAGTCTTTACCAGCGAATAACATATATGATTAGAGAGATAGGAAGCTCTTCTATTTACTAACAGCAAACACGATCTGAAACAGAATTTAAAGTTTATAGCAGCTAAATACCGTTCCACACCTAAAAGCAACTCAAAGATCCCTGTCAGTTACTCTGAGATTCAACTCTTGTTCCCATCGCGAAGTAATCGTGTTCCTGAAATTGAGTCTGCAAGCAAAGTCAAAGTCAAAGTCAAATCATTCATTTCAATTAGACCATTTACAGGCACTTTTGAATTGTCAGAAGCTAGTTGCCACGTTCCAAAGTGTAGATTCCTATGGAGAAGAACGAGAAAGAACCTACATGGTTACTCTTTTTATAAAATAGGTTTTTACAATAGCAGGTATTGGTTACACAGAATCTGATGAAAAAAAGAATTTAAGCCCCAGCGTGACGCGTTATCGGATTTGTTTCTGACGTCCCTTTGGTTTACTTGGCTCTTTTTTAGGATATGCAAGGTTATTCTTGAGTTTAAACTTGCAGCATCTCAATTAAGGGGGTCAAGCGTTTTCAACTATGCCTTCTTATCACAGGTCAGATTACTCACCATGCCGTCACTTCGTTAAAACACAACAAACAGGATCCGAAACAGAATTTAAAGTTTATAGGAGCCAAACACCGTTCCACACCTGAAAGCAACTCAACGATCGCAGTCAGGTATTCTGTGATTCAACTCTTGTTCCCATCGCGAAGTAATCGTGTTCCTGAAATTGAGTCTGCAAGTTCCAGCGTGACGCGTTATCGGATTTGTTCGGTACGCGCGCGGAATCTGGGGGAACGCTCCGCCTACTAGCAAATTGCATCGGATACTGAAAATGTTGGCATGCTTTTTGGTTCCATTCTTTTGTGTTAATAGTGGGGGGTAAGAGGATTTCGGAGGGTTTTAAAGTGACCAAGCCCTCGAGGGAGGTTAGATGTGCGGCAGTTAATATGTTTAAGTTTGTATTGGATTGTTAAAATGTAGAATTAATACATTTTTTAAATGTATTAACCTATATGAAGCTACATTACGGTAAAACAGCTTTTGTGGATAGATAAAATACCACCGCAGTGACGTCACCTTGAGACTTCATAAAAAGTGTAAGAGAGATTCGGCACAGTAAGCAGTGGTCGATAGAAAAGTTGACAGAGCACTTGCAGTACTAATTCAGCGGCATGGACTCAAACCTCGGTGTCTCTAGACACAACAAAAACTGAACTACGAAGTTGAAAGTGTACGTTTTTATAACAAACTGCCAAAGTCAATAACTGATCTAACCGAGACAAAGTTTAAAACCCACATTAAACGCGTACTTATTCAAAAAGCCTATTATAAGACCAAAGACTACGTTGCTGATAGGGATGTTTGGCTATAACACCTTCTGCACATGTGGCTTCCTTGGCTACTCACTGACAATGTACGTTTCTATCACAGTTCTAATGATATTTTTACTTTGTTTTTTGCATAATATACCTCTTTCAATCCTTGCTTTCTTTTTTGTTTTTAACTTTTGTTAAACTTACTTTGACGGATATTATGCATTGTTTTATATAGCTTCTTTAGCTTCAACATTTTGTAAATGTGAGAACGCCCTAAATTTGTCAAATGCGCTATTCATTTAATAAGGCTTATGTAATTATCTTTTATATTAGTGACTGCATCCAAGATTACGTTGTTTTTATATCCCGCCCAAAATTTTATCTACAGAAATTGTAAAAGATATACAGTTTAAAAGAGTAACCATGGAGTTTCTTGCCGGTTCTTCTCCATAGGAAGCGACTTTTTGGAACCGTGCACGTAAATTCTGACTTTTCATAAGTGCCTTTGTATGGTTTATATGAAATAAAAACCTTTGACTTTGACTTTGAAAGTCAATAGACTGCCTGAAATTCTTCTAATTTTGGAAGAAGTTAATCCTTCTCAGAAGACTAGGTAGCTGTGGAATATCTAAGGTCTTCGTAAGAGCAAAGAAGGTCACAAAGCGGCTGCTAGCACAAAAGTGATTTAAGAACTTTTGCAGGCGTTCGCATAAAACTCAGATTTACTCCAATTTACTCCACAACATATAAACTTACAGCAGAACAAACTACATCAACAATTTAGCGTACAAATTTAAAGTTGCAATCAGTTACATTCCCATTGCCTGCAATGTACCACATTACCATAATTATTCTATATTAAGACAGTAATGTAATATTAAAACTCCGAAGACGTCGCCTGTTTAAAATAACAGATGGCAGCACATGTATTATTCATGGGTCGGTTTTAGTTGGACTCCGATAAGTTTGAAAGGCGTCGAATAAAGTTGATGGTGGATGGTGACATTTACATTTTAATTGAACGCATTCCAGATGGACCAGTGGGAAATCTATAATTATTGCTTTTAACTGCAAAGTTCCAGGTGTTTTTTAAGGTTTATGTACAATTGGCCCCCTGACTCGTTGGTCTAAAGATCGCAACCACGGCTGGTTAGCATGAGGTCAAAAGTCAAAAGGCAAAGGGTAATTGAGCTTTTTGTTAAGATAATTCTCAATAGCGGGCCAGATTTGATGGTAAATAGGTAACAAGGGTCTTCATTAATATATCGACGAAAAGTGGGTTACAACTACTATGCCTATTCCTTCCGGGAATAAGGCGCGGTGCAAAATAAATAAACATATTTTATTCTTTTCTGTTCTATAAATAAATATATTCTATTCTGTGCTGTTCTGTTCTGTGCTGTGCTATTCTGTTATGTTCTATTCTGTTCTGTTCTATGTGGTTATGTTCTGGGCTGTTCTGTTCTGTTCTGTGCTGTTCTGTACTGTACTTTTCTGTCCTGTTCAATTCTGTTCTGTATAATAACTTGGACACATTCATATTAATTATTGTTCAACGATTATTACTCACGCTAATAAAATAGAACACAACAGAACAGATCAGAATTGTTGTACAACGGTTATTACCCATGCGCGTTCTTCGGGATTGCCCGACCAGTTTTGAACTCGAACGGAGCCCTTATTCATGAGCTGACCCCGCGAGTGAAACTAGTCGGGCAATCCCAAAGAATGCGCATGAGTAATAACCGTTGTACAAAAATTCTTCTCTGTTCTGTCCTGTTCTATTTTATTATATATATTATAGTGTTGTTATGTTTAAAAACCATTACTATATTAATTTGTGTGATATTTGTTTTCAGGCTATACCTGATGGACCTGCTCGAGATGGAGGCTCTTAGTGAGTACGGGGCTCCGGTACTCGCTCCGGCCGTGTTCATGTTCGGCGAGGGGTACTCACGTAAGTACTACATACATTGTTATACTAGTTGCATCAGTAGAAGGAAACATACAACATGAAATTGCTATGGCTCTTTCTTCAAAATGTCTATTCAGACGCTCTACATGATTACGTACACTTAACCTTTATACAGTGATATCGGGACTTTAAAACAGACCCTTGACCTCTGAGATTGTTTCAACACTTCCTTTCAGAATAAGTTAAGAAATACCGTCTAGATAAATAAGTGACATTTATAAGATATATTTTTTAAAATAATTTATTTGTTTAGTGGCATGTGTCTCTAAGGATATATGAGCCCTATAAAAGGGTTTTGAAAAGTGCTGTTTAAAGAATAAACAAATATATTTTATTACATTACACGTTTTCATGCTGTGACTGTTCTAGAAATTTTGTGAAATTTGGCTGGATACCAATTCCTCTAAATCCAGAAATTGAGCCAAATTAGAAATATCCAGCACCTCTAGCTAATATTGTGTGCTTTTTGCGTCGACGACGATTAAATTTATTCTTCAGTGAATATATATGTTTTTAGAAGAAGTTTTTTATAATGGATTCCAAACAACAATGACGGCGCGGTGGTCGAGAAACCGGCTGCTGCGTCACGTGTCGTAGGTTCGATTCTTGCATGGACCAAATATTTGTATGATCTACAGATAATTGTTTTGGGTCTGGCTGTGTGTGCATGTGAGATCATATATCTGTAAACGCACCTACGATACAGGACGTAATTCTTAGTGCGGGGAAACGATTTTATTTATAAACTTAACCATGAAAATTTACCACCCAGCGCTGCTTCATCAAGTTTACTTTATCATGTTAACTATCATATTGCCTGTTATCTCTGATAGGGTAGGCAGAGGTGTACAAGGTGGCAGACCCACATCTCATCAATGCTGTTATTAAGTAATAAGTGATATATATTGCTGTATAGCATATTGCTGTCTACCAAGTAATTGTACTTGGTTAATGGCAAAGAGGACTACCACCAAACTCGGGACTGATAATGGAAATATTCTAACAGAAAATCAGTTGCCTATTCACGAATCGAGCCTAGTACCTTACGTTTGGTAGCGGTGCTTGCGACCACCAGATTAATGAGAAAAGCTTTTCATTAATTTTCTTCCTAAAACATCCACCATTAATTCTATAGGAAAACATTATTTAACTATGAGAGATAGCCGAATTTCCTTTGAAACAGATCACAAAACCAATCGCCGTATAATACGTGTTGTGCCGGCGGCTTAGGCACCGTTCACACTATCGATTGGGAATGCACATGCTTGACACTTCCATAGCCACGCTAAATATGCGACAGTCTGTCTATAGCCGTTATCTCGTATGTGTTTAGAATAGGTATTCTGAACTTGTTAAATATTCAAATCTATTTTGTGATTTAGGCGGGTGTCTATGGACATTAATTTCAAGAAAATACAGTGAGTCTTCTAAATTTCATAGATAGCATCACGTCTGTATTCCTCGAAGGGGTAGGCTGAGGTGTACACAAGACGGTGACCCTTTGCCATTTACCGGGCACAATTCCGAACTCCTGTCTGCTACTGAAATTTCCTAACAGAAAACTCAAGAACACTTTGTTCGACCTGGGAATTGAAACCAAGACCTTATGCTCAGTAGTCCCACTTGGGTGCCATAGACCAACGAAGCAGTTTTTGTTTCTTTTTTTCTGTATTATTGATAAACGAGCCAGTTCATTCACCCATAGAAAGAAAGAAAGAAAAGTTTTTTTTTTTTTTTTAAACTAACATTAAGAATATAAAGACCGAAAGGTGTATCTCAGCATAAGCTGCTCCATCGAGATGTATAATAATTTTGGTGAAATCACGCGCAAACTACGGCGTGCGCAACATGCAATATTTAAAAATAAATCTTTGAAAAGCATTAACGCATGCTTAGCGACCTCTAAAGTTATTATATTAAATGGAAAAAGAATATGGTCGTGAGCAGGATTCGAACCTGCGCTTCCCGGGTAGTGGCTTAGTGGTCAGAGCGCCTGGAGTATTTATCCGGGAGGCGCAGGTTCGAATCCTGCTTACGACCGTATTCTTTTCCCATTTAATGCAATATTTAGACTAAAAAAAAAAGTGGTAAAATACTCATAATTAAAAAGATTCATGAAATGATTCAAACCCTTTGTACGGTTTGTACACTTGCAGAACAGTTGAGGTCACACTAAAAGATCACTCAGTTACTGTCACGGTAATAAGGTTTAATGCACTTAAGTTTCGTACAATATAAACACAGTTGGCGATTCTTTTCTGTTACGTTACTTAGTTATTAGTTAACACACACTGACTATTAATTATATTGTGAATTTATACTATGTAAAGTGACGCACGCTTGTCCCAAACGTTGCGTCAGTGAAATATGTACAGTTGAAGACTGTACACCCTTCTATATGTACAATAGGTACTATTGTATTCTACTAGATACGTTTCTATATCCGTCGGAGTCCATTTCAAACACTTTTAAGCTCTTTGGTCGCGAGAGAACTGTGAGTTTGTTAGTAAGCTTAAAAATCAATCAGATTTAAAACAAGCGCAAACTGCGCTCACTTGTTTTTCCTAATGCTTTTTTTGCGGCCATTTTTATCCTTACTTCTGTTTTTTTTTCTATTCTTTTATATAAGGGAAGGGTCCGAGTGAGGGGCTCGTGGCTAAATAGCTGCTGCATAGATATATCGATTAAGGTTAAGCTGCGCTTGCCACGGTCGGTCTGTGGATGGTGACCATAATTTCATAGCCCTCCGGGCCTCGGAGAGCACATTAAGCCGTCGGTCCCGGTTGTCAAATTAAGATCTATGACAGCCGTTACGGATAGTCAGAGGCTTGAAAATCTGACAACCGGTCATACCATGAGATATCGTGTTACCCAGTAACTGGGTTGTGGATGTCAGATAGGCAGTCGCTCGATGTAAAATATTACGCTATTAAGCTTCATCCGGTTTGACTGGCAGCAACCCCAATGTAATTGGGAAAAGACTAGGTATATAGAAAGGGTCCAAACGGGTATGATATGTAATGTTTTTTTTTTCATGTCTTGTCATATCGGAGAAACTGACCTCAAAATATCAACACATTAACATTTAGAGAATATTAATAAAAAATTACTATTCAACACAACACTCCCTTTTTAAGTAGTCATGTAAAATAGTTTTGTTGATACGGCGGTAAGTTCCCTCGACATTTTTGTCGCATTGCAACGTTCTGTGGAATTAAATATAATAAAAATCTAAATCTGCTATGAGTTCACTTTACTTCAGGGCTTATGTCGGGGTTGGCTATTGTTTTAGCTAGGTTTAGCCCACTTTATCGTCATGTGAACAAAACAGGGCAGGAAATATTTCCACAGTTTTTAATACCAATGTCGGACTTACATTGAAATATAATGTAACAAGAGATAACAAAATTATTTATATCCATAAAAAATAACAGTCATTCACGAAAGTAAACCTACAATTTTGTGGAAAGAAAAATACGGTCGTGAGCAGGATTCGAACTTGCGCCACCCAGAAAAATACTCCAGGCGCTCTAATCGGTAAGCCATCTCCACCTGTGCTCTATATGCATGCTTTATTGTTTTTTAAAGACTCATCATTCTTCATATTAAATATTATCTTTAGTCTAATTCAGCCAACATTCTTTAAAAGCTGTCTAAAGTATTCACCATTATTCACTACAGAATAAAAATCCTAATTAAAAGCCCACCCCTTGTTAAAGTCTTGTAAACCCTTAAAAATACTTGACATTTTTCTGCCAAACGTCGGGTTGTCTAGCCACACAACACAACAACGCGTGAGACTAACAACTGCCGCCCACTAGGGCTCTCTGGGCACAGATGCTGCCCCGAGACGTCGTGAGCTCTTTGCACGGCGCTAAAAAGAGCATAAACCGGTATAGCCGATTGTGAACACGCGGCTTAAAGTGTGAGAGTTAGCGGAAAACTAAGCGTAATTTTGGGAGGCTGTTATAGATTAATTCTCATCTATCCCGTACCATATAATTAGTCCAGGCTCGTAGCTTAGTAGTAGCTGCATAGATCGGTCGATCCAGGTTAAAAAGCGCTTCCTAGATACGGAGATAGACAGTTGTTCCACGTAAACACTAGTTTTAAGCTGCATTTGGTTAGACTGGGAGCTGGATTCAGATAATATACATATTTAAAGTTTTAAAATATTGACTGTCATTGACTTCATGTAAGGACCGGTGATTATTTAACTGTTGTCTGCTTCACGGATAGTTAAAGTGTTAATTGACAGAGATATGAAATTAAGACTATTATTTTTCGTTTCAAAATGGGTTATCGTCGTTGTATATTTGAGAGATTCCTATATAAATAGTTGTTTAGACTAATAAAACGAACATCAGCAATTTGTTTAATGACTTTTATCAACAGTAAAATATAGACTACCCACTTCAAGGGAGCACACTTTTGTCAATTTTGTCAAACTCTTTGGTATTGCATATAAAGTCGTTAAAGCCAGATTTCAGAAAGGATTCTGACATGGCTTTACACGCTATTGAAAACTTATCTCAAAAGCCACGGAGACGATTCTTTGCTAAATAATAAATTTATGAATCTTTTTAAAAAAAAATAATTGTAAAATTTCAATTTTGATACTTAATCTAGTTAAACATTCAATTGCAAGATTTGTCCTAAACATAAGTGTCTTATATCTCGTCCAAACTTTGCCCATCCAAAGATTTTCTGGAAGACATTGCACCCTTTGTACTTTTCCTAACGTGTTTGTTTTGTATTTTTTTACCGACAAAAAAATAGGAGGGGGTTCTCAATTCGACGTGTATATTTTTTTTAATTCTGCTAATCAACAAAGAAAAATGCATGCAAATTCAAAAACAATTGTAAAGTGGAAGAAGAATATACCGACCCCAAATAAATTGGGATAAGGGCAGGTTGGATTGGTTGGATGATGATACTCAACAAATAATGTTGTATTGTATTGTATAACCTTCACTACTTGCTACATACCGTCTCTCCTATACCTTAACCCACCTCCTCAAGTCGAGGACAGTACTAAGTGCTCTCCAGACAACTAGTGTATTGCAGATACTTGTTCAGATTTACGACGGCCGCTGCTCATCGTAACGTCGGCAACTTAATTCACACGTGCCTTGATCTAGTAACATTGATTCCGTTTGAGGGTACTTTATACCGTTATTATTGTTTGGCTTTTATGGAGTTTCCGTTTATTTAGTGGGCGTTTTATAAGCTTTCCTAGTTGAATTTAGTTGTAGTGTTAAAAAGAAGTCTGTACATTCGTTTATTATTTAAGAATGTGTTTATTTTAGCTCGGTTAGTGGAGTGTGATGGTAGGATAACATCAGAACTTGGCGCATAGATAACATTGGGTGTGATATAGCTAGATAGAAGGAGAGCGTATCGGTGGCGGTTACCACCAACAACAGCATTCCCAATGAGGCAGTCAAACTACCATACATTTCTGTCAACTTTTTTTATTAATGATCCTCGTGGACGAAGTCGCGCGGAATGCTTGTAGCATATCGCAAATACCAATCACCTGCGTGACATGTCAATGTACATTTGCCATATACAATGACGATGTTAACTTAGCTTTAGCCGTCGTATGTAAGGTTAGCATGACGCGTCACTACAAATCAGTGTATGCAACATTGATGAGTCGAGCCAAATTCTTGGCTCGACTCATCAATGTTGCATGGTAATTGGTATCTATACAATATTTGTTTCAGCTATCAAACAAGCTTTCGATCTTTACCCTTGCCTTATTTTAAAGAAATAATTATAAAAAATAAATTTAGTCATTGATAATTACTTAAATAATCTATGGTTATATTTTTTAACAGTGAAATAAAATGTTAACATCGAAACATTTGCGAGTTTTTCCGAATAATTTATTTATTTATTTAATAAACCCCGTAATGCCCCGAGTGGCTCTAAGAATAGGTTGTCCGCATTCCTATGCCTATTTTTCTGGTGGTTTTGCACTGGTTGGGTTTTTGTTTACAAATTTCTATGAGTATAAAAATAAATTTATCTACGTTAGTCTCGCAAAAGCTCAGAAATGGCTCGACCAATGGTTATAAAAAATATATATATATTTGAGTTGGTCCGTGGACAGTTTAAATACACAATTGGAGTCGGTAGGTGGCGTTTCAATCAGGTTCTTATGCAACATATTATTTTGATATTGATTTGTGTCCAGTACTAACGGAATAGTCACCTCCTTAACAGGTTCACTGTCCACGAAGTAGACACAATAGTTAAACAATCGACATGTACCACATGTGGTACATGGGACATTAAACCGGCTTAATATTGTACGGGTAACAGTTTGTACTCGAAAGTTACAATATTAAATGGAAAAAGAATACGGTCGCGAACAGGATTCGAACCTGCGCCTCCCGGATAGATACTCCAGGCACTCTGACCACCAAGCCATCTCGACCTCTATTCACCACCGCGAATTCTTCTTCCATATTTTAACACGTCTTATGGCGACGTCATTGCAATCAATTCAGTACCTATACAAGTGACCGAACCGACACGACCAACTTTGCAGTTAATACATTTCTTTTTCCATTTAATATTGTAACTTTAGAGTTCGCTAAGCATGCGTTAATGCTTTTTCAAAAACATATCTTGAGTTTGTATTCGTATTACCGTATTTTATGTTTACCGCACACTATGACTTTTTCCTGTATTGTGGGCACCACTAACACAACTCTCACACATGCACTCGAATAATTCGTCGACGAACTCGTAGAAACTATACTACTTTGAAATCGTGTCTAGTGTTCCGCTATAATTTTCATAGTAATTTAACATGTGAAATTTGCATCGGCGATACTATCGAATGTTTGATTATAAGTCGATTGAACACCGGCTCGGGGGCAGGAAGCCTCATCATCGGTCCGATAACGTTGAAATATAGGGAAGTTGATCATGCCGAGCTTGTTGTTTTTAGTATTTTGATCAGGGAGTTAAAAAAATAACTTTTTAATGAAGAATTCAGATGTGGCATAAAGGATGTCACTATTATTTTCGTTACGTCGACCTATTAAGAGATTGTGAGTCGATGGTTCATTATCATCATCTCCCTGCCCTTATCCCAATTTATTTGGGGTCGGCGCAGCATACCTATATCTGGCATGCTGCTAAAGTTTTGGCTATGTTTTAAGACCGGCCGCCTGCCTGACGTCAACCCTCTTTGGGAATGCTGTTGTTAATGGTTAATTAATAAAAATTTTGCTCGGTCAATATCCCTTCATCATTCAAGCACCAGTAATAAAACATATTATGATTTAAAATAATTAAATTTCGCATCATGCACTGCCAATTTGGGAACGGGTATTATGTCCTGGTAAGAAAAAGTAACATACATATAAACTGTGCGAGATGGGAGTAGTTATTGTCAAATCAGTTGAACACTTAGAACATATAATGAAATTATTCTGTATACATTTTTTTTTATTATTGCGTTGCATGATATAACTAACAGGAATTAACGCCCAATAACTACCTTATTTATATTTAAGTATTCTGTATACAAATTTATGAGAAACCCTGTTTTTACTAGTATATATATATTAGTTACTTTTGATATTGAATCTACAATATACCGTGACGTAAACTTATTTTATTTCTGTGTACTAAAATATCCAATTCTTTAAATAGTTTATTTCAATATTTTGATATTGAATCTACAATATACCGTGACGTAAACTTATTTTATTTCTGTGTACTAAAATATCCAATTCTTTAAATAGTTTATTTCAATATTTTGATATTGAATCTACAATATACCGTGACGTAAACTTATTTTATTTCTGTGTACTAAAATATCCAATTCTTTAAATAGTTTATTTCAATATTTTGATATTGAATCTACAATATACCGTGACGTAAACTTATTTTATTTCTGTGTACTAAAATATCCAATTCTTTAAATAGTTTATTTCAATATTTTGATATTGAATCTACAATATACCGTGACGTAAACTTATTTTATTTCTGTGTACTAAAATATCCAATTCTTTAAATAGTTTATTTCAATATTTTGATATTGAATCTACAATATACCGTGACGTAAACTTATTTTATTTCTGTGTACTAAAATATCCAATTCTTTAAATAGTTTATTTCAATATTTTGATATTGAATCTACAATATACCGTGACGTAAACTTATTTTATTTCTGTGTACTAAAATATCCAATTCTTTAAATAGTTTATTTCAATATTTTTCTTTTTCCATTTAAAATTATAACTTTAGTGTTCGCTAAGCATGCGTTAATGCTTTTTAAAGACTTGTCTTTAATTGTTAAGGTAATTGCATCTTTACGACATTGTATTAACTGCAAAGTTAGTCGTATCGGTTCGGTTACCTGTATAGGGACTGAATAGATAGCAATGACGTCGCCAAATCGTGTTAAAATGTGGAAAAAGAATTAGCGGTAGTGAGCAGAGGTCGAGATGGCTTAGTGGTCAGAGCGCCTGGAGTATTTATTCGGGAGGAGCAGGTTTGAATCCTGTTCGCGACCGTATTATTTTTCCATTTAATATTATAACTTTAGAGTTCGCTAAGCATGCTTTTTAAAGATTTATCTTTAATAGTTAATTTCACCCAACGAATTTTATTAAACAAAAGAGAAAAAAGAAACTTAAACATTTTATGTACAATAAACGCATTCAAATCTCATACTCCATTAACGTCACGACAAATAATTACCACAATAGCAACATAACTCACTACTTAGTGACAAACTCGACAACACACACACAATAACTCACTCCATGCCAACTTGGACAAAGCGCATGACATTAACGTTTTTCTCGAACACGCAAAACGAGGCACGATACATTCCTCGCATTGTTCGGTGCAACAAAAACCCGTGTGTAACAAACTAAGCAATAGACGTTGGTATTAGACGTGCATGCAACGCCGCATGCAACCCGACTGTTACACAAGTTATCGGAGATCGAGAAGCCTCATACTTTGTTGCAATGCGCGCACTAAATTACCCTTTGATGAGTACAATTATTGCTTGAGAACACATAAATGTGTTGATAAGGAACTTTAAGTAACACCTACCGTGTTAGGTAAAGTTGGATTTGAAAATAGAATTGCTGAGTCTAAATTATAAGTTACATGTTTCTACTTTACACTTCTGATTTACCTAACCCTTTTCCTGTCCATTAAATTACATACATACGTAATACAAAGCGATTGTTTATCTGTTAAAGGAACGTTTTCAATCGAATGTTTGTTATATTTATTTCCAGTTACAGTGTATAACATAGACACATGTAGTTCGTGAATATCACAAACGAGGGTTAAGTCTTTGCTTCCCAAAATAGAACCGTGTGATTTCTATACTATGGGATAAGTATTTCCCTGCAAATAAATAATAAAAGCATAGAATGTTGAAAATTACTAAGACATTCCCACCATGCCTTTATACATTATTTTCTTGATTAATTTAATTTAATCTAATATAATATCGTCATTATCACCAGACAGTCTAAAATTTCAACAAATATTAGGCCTGAATATACAACACTCAAAATAATTTGATCCTTTCCACATTACTTAAATCCAAACAAACAGTACACCACAAAGATTAATATGTAAATAACACCCTTTCCGCACTGTCCCTACAATAACGTTATAATTTTACAAGGGAACACCCTAATTAAAAGGTCCGTCATAAAACAGTCGCATAATGCGTGATAATTTTAATGTTGCAGATAAAAATATCTCATTTAAATTTTGAGCATGGCGTCCCCATTCCCGGGCGGAAACGTAGGATATTGTAAGTGAGGTCGCGTCTCGTTCCGGTTCCCGCACTTTTTGAGTCCCCGGCCTGCCCCCGGCCCCGCCATGGTGAGGCCTTAACCTGTAATATCACAGGTAGAAGGGATATTTTAAAGTGATGTTATTTGTGCGGGCCTTAAGTAGGGTCATCATAAAAATGAGGTGATTTTAGAAGATAGGTTTTATGGTTTTATTTTGATTGGATTTCAGTATATTGTGGAAGCAACTACTTATCTAAGGCTATTCCTAAACTAAATAACGTGTCCACAATTTAGAGAATATCTTCAGCATGGTTTAAGGGTATAACCCTATGTGTCTGTTAATGAGCGAGCCAACAGCTTAGGTCCCTTCATATTGCTTCGGCGTTAACGTTATACGATAGTAGTTAATGTGTAAGTTTTGAATGTTAAGAGATATGTGATTATGTGACGTAAATGGATCGAAATGTTTTTTATTTTTTTATTTGTCATGCTATGGATATGTAAATGGGTAGAGATGAGAATCATGTCAAGAGGAAAGTTTTGAGTATGAATCTCGATTGCTAAACGAGTAGAAGAATATCGAGGTAACGATGGATGCATTTTGTGAAAGGTGATATGGATATAAAAGGAGTGACTCTGAAGAGACGGCTGACAGAGATGTATGGAAGAAAAAGACATGATGCGCCGACCCAAAATATAGGGCAGAAGGATGATTAAATAGATAGTTCTTTCTATCTACACCCAAATATTCAACGTAAACAATATCTCCATAAACTGAGCACCACAACGAGCTATATCTATCTACAACCCACCATAGAATTGCAATGTGTATGATGCTGTATTCATGTGGACTGCCCACTAAACGCATAGAGTCCGCGGGGACCGGCCGAGTTTTACGACTAAACGTATAAATTCTGCGTCGTTTATTTACTTTTTACAACGTCTAGGCCGTGGACTGGACTGGGATGGCATCATGCATATACGTAAACAAGAGTAACTGCTATTTTTAGTGCCTTTAATATAAAAACTGTGACAGTTCCAAACTTTAGTTTCACAATACGTTAACTCATACAATGATGGCATGTTGTGTGCATATTATGGTACGGCTTTACTAAAATGAATCATAAATAATAAATAATTATTATCAAATCAATACCTCGGATTTCGTATGACCTACAGACTTGCAATATAATAATAGTAATTTATGAACATTTTCTATATTGAATGGTAGTTAGTATTTAGTAATTATATATAGTATTTTATATTTACTATCGACTCTATTAATAAAATAGTGCATACTAAATACCTTTATTCAATCCAATACCACAATTTTGTTCACAAGTATTTAACACCGTCTACGCAAATAAAAATAGCATCGTGCAATCCACGTTTTTTAACCAAAATATACAATTTTTCCGCTGCCCACTGCGACGTTTTATTGTTTCCCAGTTAAAAGTTAAGAGATTAGCAGGGAAGCCTATAACTGCTCGCGTAAAAATTCTGACCAACCGACCGAGCTTCGCTAGTTTGGCGATCCCTGTGCGCCGTTCATTGTCTAAAGTAGAGGTAAAGTATTTTATTTAGCTATGTATAACTATAGTTGTTTTTCTTATTTTATGGGAAATCTTTTAGGGTGTATAAAAATTTAATTTACAAAATAGATGAAGTGTTATCTATTTTGTAAATTAATGACAAACAAGAAATTTGAGATGATTAAGGACCGTACTTCATAAAAACTGATTTAAAACGTTACATTAATTATACCTCTCTCTATCATTCAATTATCTTATGAGTAGGAGGTAAGAACCTATTTTTTTTATGTGATAGTGTGCAAACGAGCAGACGGATCAATTTTTTCGATCGATCGACGATTTTTGTAAAGACATCTGTGTAGTAAACTTAACAACACAGCATACTCAAGATCAATCAATTTAGGTATTAGAAATTGAATTAGGCTTAATTGCAGTTGAAGTTTCCTTGAAATGCATAGAGAAATGTCTACGGGACCCCAAACTCAAGCCTGTACGAGCTTCACTCGTTTTTTTCGCCATGTTGTTTCCATTTGAGGAGATACGCTCATTCGTTCGCGGCGCGCTCGCCTCTGCGCCCGCTCCGAATGCTATTGCGTTGGGGTTTTTATCGCTTTTCCCTCCGTTACCAGTTTCAGTAATTTGCTTTTTACGTATATGATTGTTGGTTTCGAATTAATTATCTTTTTGATAACGTTAACAGCGCGACTCAAAATTCTATTTAGGTGATAAAAATAAATTACATATCGTAACATTAGCCCTGTATTGTTTTTTTCATTGCAATCCATATTTTACCGATAAAAAAAATATACGCGTCGAATTTAGATTTTAGAGTTACAATATTAAATGGAAAAAGAATACGGTCGCGAACAGGATTCGAACCTGCGCCTCCCGGATAGATACTCCAGGCGCTCTGACCAACTAAGCCATCTCGACCTCTGCTCACCACCGCGAATTCTTCTTCCATATTTTAACACGTCTTATGGCGACGTCATTGCAATCAATTCAGTACCTATACAAGTGACTGAACTTTAGGTACTTTAGGTATTCTTTTTCCATTTAATATTGTAACTTTAGAGTTCGCTAAGCATGCGTTAATGCTTTTTCAAAGACATATCTTGAATTATTAAGGTAATTGCATTCTTTACGACATTGTATTAACTGCAAAGTTAGTCGTGTCGGTTCAGTCACTTGTATAGGTACTGAATTGATTGCAATGACGTCGCCATAAGACGTGTTAAAATATGGAAGAAGAATTCGCGGTGGTGAGCAGAGGTCGAGATGGCTTAGTTGGTCAGAGCGCCTGGAGTATCTATCCGGGAGGCGCAGGTTCGAATCCTGTCTCCCCTCTTTTCGCCATTCCACAGAGTCACTTTCATGGTTCACCTCTTAAATAATCCTGGCCTGCTCATTTCCACTAAATGTTTTTGTATATCTCAGCGCATCAGTTGCTTTGGTTTTTGCCCTTATCTTTGAGCATCGTATTTTATCAAGTCTCTAGAACTTGAGCACGCTACCTTTGCTCTAAGCCACGCTGGCAGGCGTTAGTTTTATTTATTGCTTTGGCCATGAATTCCACGTCTGGAATCCATATATCAAACACGGTATGAGACTTGAGTTTATTACTCCCGTTTTAGTAGATGTTGGCAAGTCTAAGGCTTAAAAAAAAAACTTTTAGGCTCTAATATATCTCTATTTCAGTGATGCCTTAAAAATGAAATATAAATAGTTGCCATCAATCGGATACAATTTCAACCCGAAATATTCCTAACCTAAAAACCAAATAAGATTTTCTCCATCCTGGGAATCGAAAACAAGATCCCTTGCTCAGTCGTCACGCTTGTCCACTGGATCAATGAGGAAGAGAAAGAAAAATCGCTTGACAAAATGGTGGCAGTTAGGAGCGAGTCCTGAGTGGCGACCAATGAAAGGGAAAAGATGTGTGGGATGTCGTCCATGTGATGGATTGGCAATTTCAGCAAGAATTTGGGCCATCAATTGATGCGATACACGCTGAGTAGGGTGAAGATGCTGTACACATCACTCAGGTCCGTTAATAATAAACCGATTTCATATATTACATAACATAGCATCACGCCTGTGTTCCCCGAAAGGGTAGGCAGAAGTACACAATTGTACACTCACATTTCACCAATGCTGTTATTAAATCCCATGTAATAGGTGGTGAGCCTATTGCCATCAACCGGGCACATTTCCAATCTCCGGGCTGCTACTGAAAATTTCTTAACAGAAAAACTCGATAACACTTTGCCCGACCCGGGAGTCGAACCCGAGACCTCCTGCTCAGTAGTCGCGCTACGGATCACTAAACCAACGAGGCGATTTCATATGTTAGTAGTACCCAAGTGTCAAACTGATATCAGTTGAGATGAGTTTTCCAAGTCCTGAGTATGCGCCATTTTGAAAGGGGCGGAGTTTCTTAAATGTGAATTATTTCTTAATATAAGCCTTAGTATCTAATCATACTAAGGCTTATATTGTTCAAGAGTTTGTGTCGAAAAGATAAGACATACAGGATGAATCAAAATTATTACTCCAGGCACTCTGACCACTAAGCCATCTCGACCTCTGCTCCCTACCGTTTATTTTTCTTCCACATTTTAACACGTCTTATGGTGACGTCATCATTGCTATCTATTCAGTCCCTATACAGGTGACCGAACCGACACGACTAACTTTGCAGTTAATACAATGCCATAAAGATGCAATTACCTTAACAGATACAGTCGAACCCGCTTTGCCTCCTTTGCCTTTTTCCGTTTAATGTTATACCTTTAGAGTTTGCGAAGCATGCGTTTCAAAGATTTATGTTTTTTATTAATTCGGACATTATTCAGATAAATTATGTACTGGGCATAATAATTGTAGGTACCTTATAATGAAATTGAAATTGAAAAATTCGTTAATTGTGGAGACGCAATTGTCATTCATCATTCATCATTTCAATTTAACTATGAATTTAGTTAATGGAATGGTTCCAGGGACCAAATTATCACTATTAGCACTAAAATTAAAGGAAACAGTGACAGTACGACATTTGACGGCTAGCACTTGAACTTGCAAATCATTTGAGTATTTGATCATAATTCATAAAAACAATTCCATCCAAATCCAGAAGGCTTACTAACAAAAATTTAATTTTCCTCCGAATATTTCCATACCAACATTTGTCGTGTCTGTCACAATACGAATTTTTATCGCGACGCTGAGAGCCGATGATAAAGGGCGAACGTATTCCCTTCGCTTCAATCTTTACGACGTGATAAACCGGTGGTAACCAGAAAACGGATGAATCAGTTCTCCTTTTGGAAATACATTGTGATGTACTGTAGATATTACTCGTAGATAATGAACGCATTTGAATATATTAGCTATATTATAATATACCACTACAGTTCAAGAAACCTGGTCAATTTGATCAGAATGTCAATAATGTCAGTGTACCAATACCTAGTTCAGGGTCTAAACGGACGGTCTACATTTGAACTGCAAGCCTTAGTAGCATTTCGATGCAGTGTTTGTGCAGTTGACATAATTGCATTAATACTGCCAACCAACTGCGTAATCAGCATGCAAAAGGCGTAGTTCTAATAACTGTACACACCTTTTTATTGCAGTTCTAATGCAGTTAGTTGGCGATTTTGATGAAATCATGTCAACTGCACAAACACTGCATCCAAACTGAATTTGGGCAGTTAGTGTGCAGGCCATCTGTTTAGATCCTTAGGTACCTATAGGTTGCAGAGAAGCGTTGTTTTTATGTATTTTTGTTAACCCAGTTCTCGTAGTTTTGCGCAGGATGGATTAAAAAAAAACATCATGAGCGCACCTGATATATGTTTTGATGGTGTGTAAAGCCTAAGCAAAGGCCTACGGGTAGTTTAAACTCTGACACTAGTTGTTCATCAAACATACAATAAGAAGGTGTGTGTTATTATTAGACATGATGCGAATGATCAGCATACCCTCAGTCCCTATGTATGCGCAATGCAGGTAATAATTGCAAGGTTACTCGAAAGTGTTGTTACTCGCAGGTCAGTATTAGCATCATAATAAACTCAGGTACCCCGCCACAGTATACGGTAAACGATTCAGTAACATATTCGTATTGGCAAAAATAAAAGTATCGAAAATAAGAAAAAAATAATTAAATATTCTAATATAATAGATCTATGGATGGGAGAGAATTTTGTACCTTGGAGAGGACTTTAAATCGTCAGTTAAAGTCTTTCAGGACGTTACCTAGTAACTCGGTTGCAGAGACCAAATAGGCAGTCATCCATATAAAAAAAACTGATATCAGGCTGCATCTGGTTAAAGTGGATCTCCATTCAAATATAGTTGGTAAAAGACAAGGCAGATATAGGCATTTAACATTACATTGACGAGGATATCCAGTTAATGTAGCATCCGCCAAAACTAACGGTGCCCTTTCTTAAATGCTGCGAGATATTCCTTGCCATTACGTGGAGGGCATCCACGAGGATTCCACACGGTAGTAAAAAATTAAAGAAACTGGATAAGGAAAGCCCAAGAACGTAAAGAGTGGATTGATATGGAGGAGACCTAAACCCAGTATTGGGCGGATACGGCTTGAAGAAGAAGAACAAAAAGGAGGAGCATCTGAGTTCTGATTGTAAAAATATCAGTTAATTTTATCTTATAGGGATATTATAAAAAGCATGATGCCTGTATTCCCAAAAAGGGTAAACAGAGGTGTACACAATTGTACACCCACATTTTACCAATGCTGTTATTAAGTCCTATGTATTAGGTGGTGAGAAAGTCCTAATAGAAAATCCCAATAACACTTTGCCCGACTTTGGAATCAAAGCCAAGACCTCATACCCACCAGTCGCACTTGGACCGCTAGCCCAACGAGGCAGTGCTATAGTATTTATGTTTATTATTCAAACGATTATTCAATTTCGAATCCCATAAAGTAAGCCATAACAAAAGACGGCATAGAATTCTTCAAGGCGAAGATAACACGCGTCGCAGTTATTAAATTCCAACCATTCTTTCACTTTTCCAATTACTTCGTCTATAACACGAACCTACTGCAAATTCTTGCACTACGGCATTCGCACTTCTTGCCGTCACACGCTATATAAACCGAGTATTTATGACCAACGCAATAACATTTAATTATCGATGTGAGCGATAAGCCCCTGGTTGTGTGGAATTGATTGTGCCAAAGATTTTACATGCACGCACTCCACGTATGAGACGTAGAGTAGGTTATGCTGGAATTACAAGGTATTAACCTGTTTTCCAAGTTGTTAACCAAGAATTCGTGAACAAAATATAAAGAGCTCGTGAACTGATGTTACTGTTACTGTCAGCCTGTATCATCCCATTGCTGGGCAAATGACCCCATGACTTCCATGTTTGTCTGTCAAGAGCTATTGTGTTCTATTTTTTCTCAAATCTCTCCCGCATCAACCCGTCATCTGCTTTGGGGTCTACCACGACGTCGTCTGGTTGTGTCAGGGCTCCACTTAGTAGTGATCTTGGTTGATTCAGTTGATCAGAATAACGGCCGACATGGCTAGCTCAGTCCCACTTCAACTTTGCGGCTTTTTGAGCTAGGTCAGTGATTTGAAACGCAGTGAAACAAATGCAACTTTTATGATAACAGTAAAACTACATATCATAATAACATAGCATCACGCCTGTATTCCCTGAGGGGTTAGCTAGAGGTGTACAAACTAGTAGTTGTGCCCACATTTCACCAATGCTCACTCAGTAAAATTTTCGTGGAAAGAAAAATACTGTCGCGAGTATGATTAAACCTGCGCCTCCCAGATAAATACTCCAGGCGCTTTTTAGAGTTCGCTATACATGTGATAATGCGTTTGAAAGATCTGAATTTATCTGTAGGTTCATCATTTTATTTTTAGGTAATATGGCTGTCAAATGTCAACCTAATTTATTGGGAAGTTAAGCTATGAAATCTCATGTGAAATTTTCAAAAGCAGACACTTCATTGACATGTCAACGTTCTATTTCGATAAGGCGTTCACAAATAATATGTAAAACGGTGGTTACAACTTACCGTACCTACAAGAACACTAAAACATATTTTATAAACTACATGCTATCATGATATTTTTATTAAACCAAAGATTACACCCACCCGCCCTATTAATCTTCATTAAACCACAAAAATCTCTAAAATGAAAAAAAAGTTCCAACCGTAATTGAATGCGTGAGGTTTACGAGACATTCACTCTGGGCCGTTCATTCATTCATTTCATTCGTATCTGTTGGTGGCCTGGCAAAAATCTGAAATGGTACAGTCGCAAATTGCGTTCCCCTGAGCAATGTTGACCGACTCGCATACAATTGTGTAATAGCTAAATGTTTTGTGTTCTGTGGTAAAAACATAAAACAAGTGAACAAGTCAACGAAATCATCAGCATCATCCTCCTGCCTTTATTCCCATTTAATTGGGGTCGGTGCAGCATGTTTTGGGGGCTGAGTTGCCCGCGTCCGTAGGAGTGCAGCCTTAAAATGGAAACTCTACACGTGGCTCCTGGGTGGTGCAAAACTTGCAACACAACTCTGGTGGGGGAGGCTTAGGCCGCGGCTGGTTACCACCCACCGAACGAATCCGTGAAGCGACCTAGTCGTGTTTCGGGAAGTAGTCTGGTGCAACCGGTGTGGTAGACAGGTCTAAACAGTTGCACCAACTCCCCAACTATCGTTCTCCCCAAATCTATCTACTCTACTTAGAGTCAATAGATTTCTTCTGGATCTACGTGCTCCATCCTCGGCTACTCCGACGCTTCCCATCAGGCGAGTTGGTGGCCAAGTGTAGATCCATGATAAAAAAGTCTTTTTCTTCCATACATTTCTGTCAACCGTCATCTCCGAGTCACGCCTCATTCACACCGATTCCTCGGTCTTCCTCTACTCAAACAAGTCAATGAATTGAGTACAAAAAAAATTTACTATGTTGTTGCAATTTGAGACCATCCTTAGTGATAAAAAAACATAACCCTCCATTTGGAGCAGTCGCGTAAAAAAGTAGATAAAGTTTGTGGAAAAAAGATCGAGTCGCATATTTGTTTAAAAATGTCTTACGCACATCAATAGCTCATGTTTCTTTGAATTTATAGTAAACTTATAAGTAAAATCGGTTTTTTTTCATGACTCCCGTTTTTATCACATGTGTCGACGTTCATGATACGTTACACCCTATAAATGGAACTCCTTGCCGCCTGGACTGTGTCAAATAAACGTTTTCTTCCTTTCTTTCTTCCGTGGTTCCTGAGAAATACAATCACAGCACGCCTAAAAAATGGAATTGGTCCTGTCTCACACCTCTTCCCCTTACTTTTTGGCAAATGGTACAGTGGGTAAGTCCGTTGTAATACTTCGACCTGGTTCTGGCCTATCGTAGTATGGAGTTTCAATAGTATGCGAGGCTAGCTTAAACTGGTTTTAGTTACCACTGACATGCGGCTTACTGTACGTGTAAAACCGTGTTAAAAATTCGAATGGTCATACTCGCAAATTGCGAGCGTCCCCCAGGGCCATGTTGACCGACTATTACACATGTGCGAGTGGTAAACATTGAAAATGCTTTATGTTCTGTGGTCATTGCTGCGTATAATTTGTTAACATTGATTTTGCGGTATTCTGTTGAATCAATTAAATTATTTCGAATTAATTCTGGCAAGGAAATAAATTGGAATAAAGTGCGACATTTTCGTCTATTTGAATTTAATGTTAATTCATTAGCATTTTACTTTGTGATTTATTCATGTAAAAAAATATTTAAATTCTGGTAATTGATAATTATTATTCATATTTATATCGGCTGGATTTTTGAATGTAGGAATAATAACATAATCCGTGGGATAAACACGTTTTTTACAAGTAATGCATAGAATAATACATTATGATACAAGTGCACTATATTGGTCATTACAGTTGAGGTTGAATTGCTACCCGAGCACTTAGCCTTTAGGCGAGGGTGGTAATGACCGAGACGTGTGTTGACCATTAGTGCACGCGTCTCATACGACGTTTTTCAATACTCTTGCGAAGTTCTTTTTTATAATGTAACAAAAAATTATGAGAGCCACTTTACGAGCAAGTGTGTTGAAAAACCATTAGTATGAATTCGTCTCGTAAAAGTTAGTAAGCAAGGAAATGATAAAGTTGTCAAAAATGTTTTGAGTCCCAAATGCATACTACGAAAAAGTCGGATCAATTTTTAACAGTTTCCGAATACTATTTTCGATATAATTAATTTCATTATTATGCACACGCAGGGGAACGGGTTTTTCTTTGGTATAGAACAGCGTAAGAATAGTCCATTCTGTTTCAAGTTTACGACAAAATGTCAAACATCTTAAATGGCTCGTTTACAGATGGTGCCGTTTGTTAAGAACCAACAGCTGTACTCGTACTAATTATTTGCCATTAGGCAAACTTACAAATGGGTAATGTTTTAAGGGCATGTCTACACTCATTTTCATTCAGTCAATAAAATGTATTGTAATTAAACAATTTTCAACCGGATTAATCGCGTGTTTTATAGATTTTATTTTAAGTTTAATGGTTAATTTCGATTTTTCAAATTTACTAAACTCACTCAGATTTACTAAACTCAGCGTTACCACTTTGCAGTTGTAAATCGCCGAACAACATCCCAATCCTTTATAAATCATATATAATTATATTTTTAATACATGTTGAGGCCATGTAATGCCTATATTAATTTCGATTTTTCAAAGAAACATTGAAAAAATAATAGACAAGAACGGGGCTTGCACCCGCGACCTTTGACATGGCCTCAACATGTATTAAAAAAAAAAAAAATTATATATGATTTATAAAGGATTGGGATGTTGTTCGGCGATTTACAACTGCAAAGTGGTAACGCTGAGTTTAGTAAATCTGTAAATGATTACTAGATAAATATCACCAGGCGTCTCCTTAAGACGTATACAAAGAGGATTGAAAATTCAATAGGTTTGAACACGACAAGGTAGCTCAGTTGGTAGAGTGATGACACGGAACGTCAAAGGTCGCGGGTTCAAGCCCCGTTCTTGTCTATTATTTTTTCAATGTTTCTTTGAAAAATCGAAATTAATATAGGCATTACATGGCCTCAACGTGTATTAAAAAATATAATTATATATGATTTATAAAGGATTGGGATGTTGTTCGGCGATTTACAACTGCAAAGTGGTAACGCTGAGTTTAGTAAATCTGTAAATGATTACTAGATAAATATCACCAGGCGTCTCCTTAAGACGTATACAAAGAGGATTGAAAATTCAATAGGTTTGAACACGACAAGGTAGCTCAGTTGGTAGAGTGATGACACGGAACGTCAAAGGTCGCGGGTTCAAGCCCCGTTCTTGTCTATTATTTTTTCAATGTTTCTTTGAAAAATCGAAATTAATATAGGCATTACATGGCCTCAACATGTATTAAAAAATATAATTATATATGATTTAATGGTTAATTTTATTTTTAGATTTTATTTTTAGTTTAATGGTTAATTTTTAAAATTTATTATGGATTTATGTTCAAAAATTTGTCTGAAATAAATGGATTTATTATTATTATTGTTCGTTAATTTTTTCAATGTCCATATAAATTATATTTTTAACTAAATATCATAAAAAAAACAATATACATTTAAAAATATAAAAAATGGATTATATTATAGGTTTATTATAGGTTTTGTTTTTCCTGACGTTTATTATTATGTGCAGTTATCGCGAAAACCTAACATGTTAAAATGTATTGTGTTAGTTAATTTAAAATGTTGAGATATTGAAATATTGAATATTGAAAACTTGTGGGCCCGGTAGATGTTGTCCGACCCTGAATCTGATTGCAGCGCCACCTACCGGGTTCAATTGTAAATTTAAACCATCAAGGGTCCCTCACTCCAACACACCGAAAATGTTATTAAAATCAGTCGTGCTATTTTCGAGTTTTCGAGTTTTATAAAGATGATGCCCAATTTGACGATAATGCTTAAATATTGTTTTCCTATTAATCGATCGAACCACTTTTTTTTCTCATTCTAGTGGTTGTAAGCGCGGCTGGTGAGCGTGTGCTCTTGTTTTCGATTCCTGGGTCGAAAAATTTTGCTGTTGGAAAATTCTCAGTAGCAGCACGGACTCTAGATATATGCCTCATTGATGGCAATAGGCTCATCACCTATTACTTGGGACTTAATAACTACATCGATAAAATTTAGTTGTATAATAGTACCCTCTGCTTACCCCTTCTGTTATACAGTATGCTATATTGCTATCATTCGACTATAATTGTTCTTAGCTTAGCGTATCAGCAATCCTTAATTACCTATTTCCTTTTATAATATTTTTACCGATTGCTGACATTTCATTTATTTCTTGCATATAACACAAAAAATATGATTTCTTCTTGTAAAAAAAGTAAATGCTACGTTCTCTGTATTTTCGTTTTAGCTTGAGATTCACAATTTCCAATTTCATATTCTAATATAATTCCAGTATCTTCTTTTATTGCATTTATTTCCTTGTAATTTTCATTTTTCCTTCCCCTCCATTCTCCGAGTGCTCGAAACATCAGCCGTGTGTCGTTTTCACACGGACCCTCAAATTTAAGTTCACTCACATTCATGCGTTCGTCATACTTAATTAACTTCACATATTTTTGTGTATACTTGCATTTCAACATTTTTGACACGTTTTGTGTATTTTTTGAGGTTTTTTATTGTGTGTATGCATAGCATCACGCCTGTATTTCCCGAAGGGGTAGGCAGAGGTGTACACCCACATTTCACCAATGCTGTTATTAAGTCCCATGTAATAGGTTGTGAGCTTATTGCCATCTACCGGGCACAATTCCAAACTCCGGGCTGCTACTGAGAATTTGCTAACAGAAAAACTCAATAACATTTTGCCCGACCTGGGAATCGAACCCAAGACCTCATGCTCAGCAGTCGCGCTTGGGACCACTAGACCAACGAGGCTGTGTATGCCTTGCTATTTTTTATTTATGTACAGATCATAAATCTTCGTCGTTTTTGTTTAACGAGTGTTAGTGGCCAGATATTGCAAGCGGCAGAGAGACCTGGAAGAAGAAAAACATAAAAGTAATTTCAGTTACTTATTTTAAATGAGGAGTTAATTTAGTAGCTTTAAATTTTTATAGCAAGAATATACGGTCGTGGGCAGGAGGGGTTCATCACCGTATAGCTTTCTTCCAAAAAATAATAATATATGTATCATTAAGGATCGCTACGCTTGCAATAAAGGATTTTTTAATGTATTAGTAAATTTTCGTGACGGGAAATTCGTGTACAGAGAACATGATAGGTGTATGAAAATTATGTTCCTATAATATTTTAAGCTTAATAGCATTGTAATAAGTGTCGTAGGCCTCCGATCATGTCCTTGGTATATTGTACAAGCATATCGATTTTAATTCTCTTCTTGCTTCCAAACCTTTAAAACTCCATTTCCCAGATCGGATAGCTCGACAACTCGAATTTCAAAAAGTCGTAGTACAAAAATCGGAAGCGGCTGACATTTGCAAATGACTGGTTCTGTTGGACCATTGTTACATCATACTCGGAGTAAACTTGTGTGCGCTGAGTTCACGACGCATCGGCTGGTATTTATTCGATTTTATTAATCCGATTATTTTGGTAGTAGTCGGTGCTTTTGAAGCTTAGATGGACATCGATTTAGATTTGAACACAGGATCATAGCATCCACCTATAATCCCCGCAAGGTTGGACAGCATTGTATTTACCTACATTCGTCCTACATGTCACAAAATGCTTTTATATTATGTCAATCTCCGTGGACATAGGCCTCCGTGACTGAAATTCGGTCTGGAGAGAGTACACTGTTTGAAATAATAGATACCATGTAATATTTAGTGAGCTTATAGCCATAATTAAACGGACACAATTCCAAACTGACTTCAGGCTGACAGGGAATAAAATTCAGGACCTCACGTTCATCAGCTGTGTTTGAGCAACTAGACTAATAAGGCACTTTATTCAGATCTGGGATTGCTAAATACATTATATTCTGGCGAGTAGGTACTTACGCAGGTAAAGAGTAGACAGAGTAATTTGGAAGAAGGAAAGAGAAGCTCTCGTTCTGCAGTGAAGCAAAACAGGCTAAAATAAAATAATAATAACACGAACCCGTCTACATCCATTTTTGCCCCTTCTGTCTGTATCAAGGCGGCGGTGTTTGAAGGGCCCGCGTAGTGAGTTGGCAAGTCATCGTCTGCCGACATATTTCGATGTCCAATCGTTGAAAGCATACGCCATTTTTCAGTGGCAACCGAATTATAAATAGTCAATGTAGCACGAAACAGCGTGTTTGACAGTCACCAGACAAACTCTCCAAAAGTCCAAGAAGAAGAAAATATGACAAGCTGTAACGTACGACGCAATTTACGATAAAGTGGCTATCAATTCGATGGTAACCGAGATAGCCAATAGGTACGCTGGTCTTTTGGAGAGCTTGCCTGGAGACATAGGTGAAATCTTAATTGAGGTGGGACACAAACGGGAGGCTCTCTATTATTGCACTTTAGGAATAAAAACATGGAGTGTTCCTGACAGGTGCAGAACAATTGTAAGTGGAAAAATTACATTAAAGATTGTATAAAAGCATATCTGCCTCGTTGGTCTAGTGGTCCCAAGCGCGACTACCTATTACATGGGACTTAATAACAGCATCGGTGAAATGTGGGTGTACATCTGTGTATACCTCTGCCTACCCCTTCGGGGAATACAGGCGTGATGCTATGTTATAAAAGCATATAGGTTAAAATATTCTATGAAAGTATAATTAAAATATGTAATTTTGATTGATCACATTAATTCAGCGTTTGCTTTACAACTACCAACAACCAACTTTTCAATTACGAAGCTGCTTCAATTATGAGGGAGGTCAGTCGCGCGCTAGTCTTTCTCATTAGCCAACTTTTACACTACACCCCCTACTGAATCTTTAAAACACTTACCAACACTTTCTCCTTTGGGGTTCTAACTTTACAATTAACGTAACATTTAAGCATACCTACCAATCTCGGGTGACGAGACAGACAGGACTTCAAAAAAAACTTAAAATTTTATACAGTATAGCTACAATGAATAAAAATAAGGTTTTGTGTCAGCTGGACAATTGCAATAAAGCCAATAACGTGTTTTATCTTTATTTTCTGCTATAAATGCCTTTGCACTGCAATGGGACTGTCATCACCTTGTTATGTTATGTTTATTGATATGCAAAATGTATGCCGAACAAACCGCCCCGACCCTGGCTTGAGCCGGTTTGCGGCGAGTCAGTAGCTTTTAATTCGACCCTTAATAATAAGGAAACTGATCTGATCCAGCTAGTCCCTAGTTGTCCCCAAGCAACGCCAGAAGCCGAGGCTCGTGTCCCGCAGGGGACGCCCTTAGTGCTGTGTTGCTTAGTTTGTAGTATTATAAAATATGCTCTGGCTGGAGGCTTCAAATTGTCTCGCCATAGCTATTGTTCGGTTACGCAGATCAAACCCCTATGTGGTAACTGCAAGAGACCACATCCAAAAAAAAAAAGCCAAACAACTTGGTTATCTATAATATTTTTTACATTACTTTTATTTAGATCTTTGACAAATAACGTCCTCGGAATGTATTTCAATCGCCACCCGTTTTAGACAAACGTTCTAATCAAAGTACCTTGTCATCATATTCCTCTCTGTGATAATTCTGCGTTGTGTTTCCGAAGATTTATAGTGTTCACTAAATTAGTTCGGGAACTGTCGCATGATGGATGGGCTTGCGGCCTGAATTACGAGTGGCTTGACAAGGGGTATTCGATGACATTGGACGATGAAATGGTTTTTTATTTATGTTTGATCTGAATTGTCTGATCAAGTGTGTTTGATAGTTGCTAAGGTTTGTGTATGATGGTGGCAGCTCTTCGATATTTTGCTATCGACTTTGAAATAATGAGAACTCATTTCAAGTAATCAGTGACATAGCAAATGCTTGCTTATTTAGGAGGAAATTTGAATGTTGTGGGATGTATGAAAAGAAAAAAAAAACTTATTTGAACCATTAAACAAAAAATGTGAGAAATGTTTTTAAAGCTTACAATTCTTTTTATTTCTTTTTTATTTTCTAAACAATTATATAAGTAATAGAATTCGTTCTCAAACCACATTTAGATGAATTAACAAATATTCTTCATAAAATCATTCAACGTTATAGTTTGCTACAAATCCCTCTAAAAATGTATTAGTATTTTATGAGCAAGTCTAAATATCATCTTTTAGTTACACGGTGTCTCAGTGATTGGCAGCCATGACACTTTTCCCGACGCTATCGAAGATGATGCGCAAAAACTGGACGCGTCATCAGTATTTATGAGATAACTTGACGGGGAAGGCGATAGGATATATGAAGGAAGTTAATATCCAATATAAATAATATTACAGCCTATTCTTTTATGGTATCGTGTAATTATTATTGATGTTTGTGTCATAAAGGGAAGAAAGTTAATGGGAGAAATTCTTTAGCAAGATCGCTTCGAACAACAACATAATAACATTGGACGAATGACATTAAACTCTAGATTTATAAAAAAAATACGCCAAGTAAGAGTTGATACGTGCAAAAGAGTTCCGTTTATAGAACATGTTTTTTTACTATTTATCGTGATTATGATGGGACCCAATAACACATATCCTGTGTAAATTTCGACTGATTAACTATCATGGTTCAAACAGTACAGACCTGTAATAAACAGGTAGAGAATTAGCGTAGGCTCTGTATTGAGGTCTCATTTGGTATCAAAAAATGAAAACGGGCAACTTTTTGATACGGAAACCTAAAACCAAAAACGCTACATAAATTCAAATTCAAATATTTTTATTTCAAATAGACCATATTACAGGCACTTATGAAAAGTCAAAGGTACTTGCACAAGCATAGGTAACTTTATGCTTTCACTCAACATTTTTGGTTTTATTTTATAGATTGTCCTGTGTTCATAGTTCTGTGTTTTATTTTACTTGTTCATAAATTATATTGAACTACAATAATGTAAGCGTTCTGGTATTAGCTGTAAGTTAACGTTGTTCAATATTATTAGCTACTGTTAAGTCTTCACGAAGCAAAATCAGCACGACCACACATGCGAATAGGTACCTACAACCCCATAATAAAATCAAGTGTACTTTCTAGAATATTCCCAACAAAGGCAACAGTGACCCCTTTGATAACTAAAATGACTAGAACAAGTGGAGCAACCTTTAATAAATTTAAATTCATAGAGTTATCAAGGCGGTATGCAAATGTGCCATATAAAAATGTTAATTACTCGCCCCTTAAGCCGTGGCTTGCATATGCGAGTGATATGGACGCCTACAATTATAAACTGGAACAACTCGAAGCTTTGCGCTAGATTATGTATATGTTTTAGCCATTTTATGGAAAGAGCACGTGCTTAAAAATATTATACCTAATATTTCTGCTTTACCTACAATATGTGAAAGTATGAGTCGAGTCGTATCTAAGGGGCAAAATAGAAGCAGAGTATAGAGAGCAATAGCGGGTGCTCCACCGAGAAGAACTATGCCGAAGAAGTAGAAGGATATCTCTACTAAAGTGTGATATTATATTTAAAGAATAATGCAGAAAAGTAAACTTTAACTTGGAAATATTCAAAGCTGCGTTCCACCAAAGTTGTGTGTGAGGAGACGGATATAAATTAGTTCAAGGCACGGATAAGTCTCGATATGAAATAACTGCCTCGTTGGTCTTGTGGTACCAAACGCGACTGCTGAGCTTGAGGTCCTGAGTTCAGTCCCAGGTTGAGCAAAGTGTTATTGGGTTTTTCTGTTAAGAAGTTCCCAGTCGCAGCCCGGAGTTTGGATTTGTGCCCAGTAGATAGCAATAGGCTCATTACCTATTACATGGGACTTAATAACAGCATTGGTGAAATGTACCCGCATTCCACCAATGCTGCTATTAAAACTGTGTACATCTCTGGCTATCCCTTCGGGGAATATAGGCGTGATGCTATGTATGTATGTATTAATCCGGTTAAAAGTTGTTTTATTATAAAGATATAGTCTGTTCGTTTGTGCTTCGTGACAGGATTTCGTGCAAGGGGAGGCAACATCCATTTTATTATGTGTAACACGATATTACCATCTCTAATCTACCTGCGAGGCGGTCGTAATTACTACATTATCTCCGCGGGATCTTTGATCAAGGTTATGATGTTCATGGTCGGCATTAGAGACTAAGGTTGAGTTTGTTATATAAAAGAAACTTTATGTAAAACACGTTTCTTTGTTTTCCTTTTGTTTTATCTATCTAAGGAGAAATATTTTTTTTAGAGAATATTTTTCATTTATTTCGCTTGTTATTGGATATTTTTTAGATGCAAATAATAATATGATTTCCACTATCAATTTTCTCCCCTTGCCCTTATCCCAATTTATTTGGGGTGCGCACAGCACCCTGTATAATTCTCCCAGTATCTAATTATTTTTGAAATTACATGCTGCTAAAGTTTTGGCTATGTTTTATGATCGGCTGCCTGCCTGACGTCAACCCTCGTTGGGAATGCTGTTGTTGGTCGTAATCGCCATTGATAGGTTCTCCTTCTATCTATGTCACACTAAATGGCGTTATCCATGCACCAGGTTCTGGTGTCATCCACTATATATATCACACTCCACTAACCAGGCCACTATGAATCTACCTAGCCTTTTCCCAATTACATTGAGGTCGGCTTCCAGCCAAGCCAGATGCATAAGCTGCATCTACCAGAATTTTACATGGAGCGAAAGCTTATCTGACCTCCAAAAACCAGTTACTGGGTAACACGATATCTCGTGGTATGACTGGTCGTCAGACTTTAGGCCTCTGACTAACCGTAACGGCTGTCATAGATCTGAATTTGACAATATGATTTCCACTATATATAGGGTATTTGCATGACTACCCTCAATATGGTGGAAGTAACTAGATATTGTATTTATTTGCGTCTATTGAATGCAAAGTTATACCTGAATCTATTTAATAGATTCAGGCGTAACGGGCATTTTTTAAGCAAAGGGCATTTTTTAATCTATATCAATATAATTTGTACACAGACAGCATCACACTTGTATTTCCCGAAGGGACGAGCAGAGATGTACTATTGTGCATCCACATTTCATCGGTGACGTTATTTATTTCTCTACCGGGCACAAAACTCATTGTCTATTTTTCGAAATACATCAAGAAAGACCTACAAAAACCCACCCAAAATGGAAACAAATCAATAACAATTCGCTTTACGTTTTAAAATTGCTACCGTATACAGTACATACCACTTCTAATCCAAACGGCCTCGGTGGATTTACATTCAATGAATATTTGTTCAAAACATTTTGGCGCTGCGCACTCCGCCATTGTCAACTTTCTACTCCAAACTATCCTTTTATCATACAATATTCAACTTTATAATCTTATGAATAAGGTTGCTATTTGTCTTTATTCTGGCTTCAGTCTATATGTTTTAGATTTAGCTGTAAAGCGCTTCTGTTGTACCGCTTTTCAATATATCGATGGTTTGCTGGATAAAGCATTAATAAAAGATGATCATCAAACTATAAATAGATTTGTATTGAATATAGGAAAAACAAATACCAAAATTTCCAAATGGTATTAACTTATTTATTTTATTCTTAAGAAACATGTTCAATGACTACCAGCTATCAACTCAAAATTGTTGTTTGCCACTGAAGTCATAGGATTGCCAAAACTACACCGTTTAATACTAAATAACTCTATTCACCGTAAATTCCCTTCCTTCCCATCAAATCCTGGAACGTTAAACAGCCTTCTCGCATAGCTCATTTTATGAACAACACCAGCTAATAAACTAAGGTAGGCAGCAGATTCAGCGGAAAAACAAAACGGCTATAAAGTCGTAACTTTCACAAAAAAAACTAGATGACAGGCACCGATATAAAAAGTATATGTGTTTCTAAACAAAGGGCTATCTAACGAAATGAGAAGGGCCATAACTCTATACGTCTAGGGCCCGTAATAAAGGCATCATAGCGGAATTACTTTTTTTTACTCCAGATAAAGTAACAGGCAGTAAAAGAGGGGAAAGGCGCATACATAATGCTGTGGGATTAGAAAATATGTGCTCTTTGTAATGATTTTTCCTTAGAGGTTTTTGAGAATGAATTTCAGATGTTTTGCTTTTTATTTGAATTTGTTTTTTTTATAATTTTAATGGTTAACCTGGACTTGATGGTCTGATACCCGCAGGGAGTAAGCGTGATGATAGTGCACGTGCTTTCGCTGTATGAGAAGAGGCCCTTGCCCTGCAGTGGGACAGTTAGGGGCCGGTTATGTTGTGTAATTCAATTTATAAATGATTGTCCTGGGTATTAAAGCTGCATGCTCCATTATCGAGAAGTAATTTTTGTAACGTATTTTACATCTAAAAACACAAGTAGCATCAAACTGTACCCCAAAAGGGTAAGGCTGAGGTATACTGTTGTACACTCACATTTAAACGATGCAGGTTTTAAGTCCCATGTAATAACTGTCCAAACTCTGGGCCTTACAGAAAACCCCAATTAAACTTTGCTTGACTCCAGAGCTAGGCTATTAGGCAGTTAAATCATGCATTTGATTTCTATGTATCTATGTTCCCAGTTTATATTATATCTAGGTACTTATTCAAATGCCAGCTATCGCATTGGATTGCCTGGCACTCCGCTAATCTATACAGCGAGTACACTTGTAGTTCCGACCGACATTTCTGAGGGCGTTAACTATTCATATCCACTGTCTTCGTGATATATAAGATTAAAATAAATTACTCAACGTAACCTTAAAAGAATCGTTACAGCTATATAATGCTATAAAAATGTCTTCTTACGATCGAGGTCAACGAACTTTTTGTGATGTGACGACAACGACGTCAGGTCACCGATTAATTGATGTGTTGGGAATGAATTAGATTTACGTAATGATTTAATGTAGGTCGCCATCCTCGATTGCGACCGCAATAGGATATCTTGACTGCCTGTTATGGTCCCAATTTAATAAAAGTGTATTTCGATAAATAATATACATTTGATTGTGGTATTCGCCTTGCATTATGAGTCTTACAAGACAATCTTATAATCGTCAATTTTATTAATATTGATTTATATACAAACATGACTGTCCCACTGCAGGGCTAGGGCCTTTTCTCATACAGAGAAGGCACGAGCATTGATCACCACGCTAGCAACAAGTCCAGGTTCCCTCACAATGACCATGTGTCTCTGATGTCTTAGATTATCTAAGAGAGTGTTAATACCTCCTCATACAATGATAAAGACACATTGATACATACTAGGTATAATCCACTACCTCATCAATAGGCCCCGTACCCCACGACATCATTAGGAGCTGTTAGACCGTGCAGCGTCCGCCACAGATTTTTATAAAAACCATCTTACATTATTGGAGAGCAATACAATGTTGTGTCCATACATTTACACATCATCTGTATCTGCTAGATTATAATATAAAGCAGAAAAATCAGTTTGTGTGTATATTTGCATGTGCCCTTACATTCCGAGGGGTAATAAAACGCACTCGCTACAACACGCCCGTGACAATTTGTGAAGGGATGACCAGAAGTACTGGAGTAAGCTGTCTCTTTCGTAATTGCTTTATTTTTGGTTTAGTGCGGTATATGCTATAAATCATTCTATATATATAAATCAATTACCGTGCGTTAGCCTCGCAAAAACTCGAAAATGGCTCGACTGATATTGATGAAATGTTTTGTGTGAATTTGAGTGGGTTCCTGGATGGTTTAGATTCACAATCGGACCCAGTAGGTGGTACTGTGATCGGGTTTAGGTCAGAACAACGACTGCCGGGCCCACTAGTGTATTTATAATACTATCTTATCCTGAGCTTAACTCAAGTCAATATCTATTAGTTAAAGGCTTTTAGGTTAGTATACAGGAAACTGCCTTGTTAGTCTAGTGGGCACAAGGGGGACCGCTAAGCTAGTGGTCCTGAGTTCGAGGTTTGGGTTTGGCAAAGTGTTATCGGGTTTGTCTGTTAGGAAATTCTCAGTATCAATCTGGAGTTTGGAATGGTGTCCGGTTATTAAATTATCTATACTACATTAATAAAATCATAACGCTATGATTTTATTAATTTCTATGTAATAAGAACAGGTACACCGTTGTACACCCGTACATGATGGATGTACATCAGTTTACTTCTACCTACCTCCTCAGGAAATACAGGCGTCATGTTATGAACCAGAAATCTATCGAATTCTACGTTTGGGATGACCGTCACCACACGATCGTTGCGCTTGCAACAGCGTCGAAATATCGAAAGCACAATATTAGTAAAAATCCTGACGATATTCCGAAAGTATTGTTTTAAATGAACGTAAACGTAAAAACGTAAAAACCGTTAAAGTTTAAAACAGTCTTATTGAATTTCTCAATATCCCCATAATGACTTGCTACTATAACGACTAAGCCAAAATCCAGAATGTTTGGATACCTTATAAGAGCAAACTGGGGGTCCGCGTGATACAAAGGGAGTTGCTGTGGTGACCCAGAACATTGCCTCTTTAAATCTTTGCCAAGCAACACCCCATCTCAAAAACGCTGTTGTAATTAGGGGTACAGGTATCAAAGGCTGGTTAGGACACAAACAAATATTATAAATGTAAATTGAAAAAGTTTGTATGTGTTAGATTTTTTATAAATCAATTGTATGAATTTAAACAGGGTTTTCTATGATTCTAGATGAGTTTAATACAGAGAACTTAACATATATCTTGGAACTATTGTTATGAGTATGAAATTCATAAACCAAATCAGAAACATGCAGCTGCAAGATTTTTCTATTTTGATTCTGAGCACTCACATATCTATAACTCTGTATAATACTCTCGAAGATTAAAATATTAAAGATAAATCTTTGAAAAGCATTAAAGCTTGCTTAGAAAACACTAAAGTTATAATATTAAATGGAAAAAGAATACGGTCGTGAGCAGAATTCGAACCTGCGCTCCCGGATAAATACTCCAAGCGCTCTGACCACTAAGCCATCTCGACCTCTGCTCACCACCGCGAATTCTTCATCCACATTTTAACACGTCTTTTGACAACGTCATTGCTATCTATTCAGTCCCTATACACGTCATTAAAATATTCTTAAAATATATTAGTTTCTTGATAATAAACCTTTTGTCAACACTACAACTTACAAACTCATCATAAACAAAAGCAGCGCAAACTTAATCTAAACAGAAAATCATTTTCAACTGTTTACCATATTCAAAGATGATTACTTCATCCTTCGTAACAGGGATACACTGTGCATTATCACAACACAGCATCGCGGTACTTCGCTCCCTTTCCAACTACCCACGTTGGAGCGAGACAGAGGATGTTCCAAGTAAAGTTTCGTTACAACAGTTAGAACGTGTTTACTTTGTTCTGGCAAACTAGTGGATTAATGGAAAACAAATATGTGAGGTTATACGATATTTTGCATGTATGCGGCAGATGCTTTAGCAGTTGGATGTTTCGAGTTCCTTTGGTATATTGTGTTTAGGTTTGCGCAAATGAGATAAAATGTTGTTGTTGCTATGTTGGGAATTATTAATATTCGTGAATATAAATTTTGTGTCGTCCTTTTTTACAAGCTTTATGGGCAAAAAATATTTGTTTGTTGTTTGTGAAGTGAACATGTAGCAAGACCATGTTCCAACAAATAAATAAATTTAAACATATTTTGGATTAATTTACTTAAATAATTGAAAGACAAAGCCAAAGGTAAAATAATATTTTTTCGATTTGGATTCGAGATTGTTTATTATTTTCTCTTCTCATATATTAGACCGTTACATCTAATTTTACATATTTTAATTTAATACAAATAGAAAAATATATTATTGATACAAAATAGCAACCGCCAAAGAAAACATCCACTTCTCACCCTCAAAAACACATAACCGCGCCAATAAAACTTAAAAGGCAACCACATTTCAATTAAGAACATAACTCTTCTAAAACAAAACACTAAAAAGGAAACAGAGCGGGCGATATAAAAACACATGCAATGGAATTAAACCCCGGATGAATTCGACCAATAACACGAACGCAGACGCGGCTATAAAAGAGTCGTCCACATATGTTGCATGAAGTACGCTGCAGCTTTGTTTGTACTTATCTCTACGATTTTAGCTTGTTAGATATACTTTGTCCCGAAATTACTTTCCAGCTCTCTCTTTCATACGTTACGTAAAACACCCAAAAGCCTCGACTTGGTTTGACAATATGTTTCAACCTGCGCTGACATTTCACAGTGCCTTTCTAAACCCAGAGAAGCTCGACAGACTATCAGCCAATCGCTGCCCGCTTGAGAACAATAATTGGGTGAGCTAAGATTGCAATGGATATATGGTATTGATGCTCCGATTAATTTATGTTATACCTTTATAGATGGATCACTGAAACAGCAGCATCCAGGTTGTTTCAACGTTCGAGATAGCTAACCAGTGCATACAACATAAGGAGTTGTGGAAATCAAGTATAAAGTTGTAATGTAAATACCTAAACTGCAATAATTTGAACTGTATTATGTCGATAACCGTGCCCTATTATCTAGATTTATTTTTCACACCATTGTAAACTGTCAGTACGTTAAAGTCTTCCTTCTATTATCTTTGGTAATGAATAAACGTATATCTTTAATACATTTTTTTGGAAAGAAAAATGCTGTCGTCGCCAGTTTTCGGACCGGCGCCTCCCAAGTAATACTCCGGGCACTCTGACCACTAAGCTATCTCGACCTCTGCTGACTACTCCGCATTTTTCTTTCACACTTTAATACGCTTCAACGGGTAACTAAACCGACATGACTAACTTTGCAGTTAATACAATGTCATACAGATGCGATTATAACTTTAGTGTTCGTCATGCATGCGTTATTGCATTTAAAAGGTATTATAAGTAAGGTTAGCTTCCACACTTTTCGATCTAGAGCTAATGAACTCAAATTGAGAATACCCATTTCACCTTTTTTCAAAGCTTCACTGGTCAAAAGTTTGAAGAATATAAATACTATGATTGCCTTTGAAAACTGTGCTACAAAGTATCATTGTTCTACAAATTAAGTCACAAACAGTCGAGGGGCAGTGCTATTAGACCCCAAGTGTATGTGCGGTCACTGCGCTCCCTGCAACATGTGCCAGTGACTTTTTTATAACCTGCGTTTGTTTCCAACCGACTCTTTAGAACGATTCTCTGTGCAGCGTCGTTTTCTAATTTATTAAATAAATATAACTTTTAGCGTTTTAATTTGTTGGCAGCGTTGCAATATTTAAGATAAATGGCTGATGTGTGTAATTTATCTCATTTTGTTAAATTATCAGAGTTCAGGAATTGGAGAGGTTTATTTAGTCACTTATCGATTATGTCCATATGAGCAGTGATGATGCTTAGCAGTATGACAGTTGAATTCGCAAGTCTAAGGTCACAGGTTCGCAACCAAGGCTACAAGCTATGTGCTAATAACCTTCATTTGACCTGACGTCACAAGTCATTTTATTTACTCTGTGGACTGAAAGTATGATAAAAGAGGATCGAAGTACTTTGAAGTTTTTAGTGATGCTAGACTTCGTAAAGGGAAATATTTTCTGTTTTGATGATATTGAAGCCATTTTAACTAAATTCGCATTTTATGATACGATTTTTAACCATAGGTGAGGCACGGCACGAATGGGTCGGCTCGACCGGAGTGATACCATGGCCTCACAGAAAACCGGCGTGAAACAACGCTCGCGTTGTGTTTCGCCGAGTGAGTGATGATACCGGAGGCCCAAACCCTTTAAAAGGCCGGCAACGCACTTGCGACTCCTCTGGAGTTGCGGGTGTTCATGGGCGGTGGTCATCGCTTACCATCAGGCGATCCATCTGCTCGTTTGCACACTATACCATATATAAAACGAATATATAAAATTTTTTGTACCAGGATTACTATGTAGTAATCTTAGTACACAAATCAAGAAATCTATACAGATTTTTACAAGTATTTCAAAATAGTTCTATATCAAAAACGAAGTTGATATCACATAAAAATTCAAAGTGCCATTTTTACTATCAAATAGTTGTCAGCGTTCAAAAAACAGGAAAAACAAATTTGGAGATAACTTTATCGCATATATTTTATCAAAACCCGAACATTTTCTATCTGTTGCCAAAACCCGTGGACATTAACAAATGGTTACCAGGCCTAGGTACTCTATCAAACCCAATTTGCTCCATAAAAAGAATCAAGATAAATTGCGCCATCCAATTTCAGGTATGCTCCGAAATTCGGTTGACACCGTTTTCGCAATAACAAATATGGAGATGCAGATCTCCGACAAAAGGAAGGGTAGTAAATAATTTGTTCGGGCGACATCTGGGCACTTCCCCTTCGTTGTAGCCCTCGGAACGGCGAGCGAATTGCAAAGCCGAGGAGACGGCAGAATAAAACGGTCACACCCACCATTCTATTGAGTTTTATGGAACACACACAGTGAGGTTCTGCAGGGAGCTATTTTAGGGCCTTTACTAGATTTAAACTATTTTGTTTAACTAATTTAATTGCTAGACAGGTTGGCTAGTTTTGTTATTAGAGTGCATGAAACGATCGATGTCAGAGTGAGTACTGTATGAGATGTTATTTATGGTTGTATCGATATACGATCGGGGTCAAGCATCTCAATATTGGTATTTCACATAATGTTGAATTTTTTATTCTTATTCCACTTAAAAATATGTTCAACAACTCTTAACTTACCTAGGTATATACCATACAACACTCAAAATCAATTAATCACACATCCAAAAAGTAAGAAACTAAAAAATATTCTCAATTCTGCATCATTAATCTTTGTAACCGTGTGTCACTACCTTCACCCCACCGGTATGGATGGTGAATATGGATATAAAAAAATCACCCGAGGCATTTTTACCGGATAACTCAGAAATGGATTTTTAAAGATACCTTTAAGGTTTCCTCCTTTTGATGACGACAAACAAAGCTAGAATAATAATTTGGATCCCTTTTTGTGGAGCGTCAATTTTCGTCGTTAGTAATATTGGGAAAAGGATATTTTCTTTTGTTGTACAAAAACTTGGGTATGAAATTGTCGGCGCTTTGTTTTTGAAGTTTCGCAAAGGGCTTGTTCGTTTTAGTGAAGACAATTTCGTTAATGTACTGAGTTTTGGGGGAAACAGTTCTTTTATAAATAAAACGTGAACAAGTTAATTCTTTACAGAAATGTATTTTAAGAAATACTTTGGAGTGGTTATGCTTTTGAAATTCTGAAGAATATAGTACTGGTTACGTGTACTTAAGGGTCTCGAACACTCGACCAGAGATGACTTTTAGTCCAGCTTAAATATGAGAGTTCACTGCTGAACGAAAGACACACATTTCACCAAAATATAAACAAACCAAATACCAACCAAAAATAACATGAGAACTCAATAGTATTTTTTAAACTTACGCGATTCAAACACATAACTATTGAAATCAAATGGGAATTAATCGCGCTAAAATATTTTTTTTTTTTACCTTGACGTTTGTTCGTCAATGCAACTAATGCTTATGCAATTGGAATAATTCAGAGATTAACAACTTAGTTAATATACCACCGTATTCAGATAGTTGGTTCAGATAAACAAGCATAGGCTGTACCTCTGGAGCGGAAAAAATGTGGCAATAAATCTTCTAGCTGTCAAGAAAGTACACTTAGCAGTAACAGAATAAATCAAGACTCTTCTTCAGATAGATTGCATCGATAGTAATGATGGCAAAAAAAGTATTTAAGCAATCGTAGTGGGCCACAAAAAAATAATACAAATGCAAACAAATAATTACCAAAAAATAAAACTTAATATATTAATATGTTTTTATGTTATTAAAATTAATAACTGGCGGTTTCAAACACTTTTTTAAGAAACTTGTTCATTAAGCTGTTGCCTCGCTCATTAGCAGAGACAATAGATTTTTATTGTTACAACGTATAATTCTGTACGCTGAGCCGAAAGGTTAACCTATTTTGTGTGATTTTAATTAAATGTAATAAATTGCACCTACTCTGTTTGCTATACAAAGTAAAATATTGCTATAAAAAGGAAAATGTATATTATTTATTTATCTGAAGATAATACTTAAGATAACTTTCGTAAAGTGTGGACGCGTGTTTAACGCTCTACCTAGCGATATTAAAGATCCAGAGACTTGTTAGAATTTGAAAGCTTGATTGAGTATAAAACAATTTCATTCAGTAACTGACCTGATACTTATAAAATAATATAATTAATATTATATATCTAATTGACATCCAATAATACGCTGTATATAAAATTTATAATATATTAATGTATGTAAACTTATAAAGTTTATAATGTACTATTAATGTAATCATACTAAAAAAAGTAATAATACAATATATGATGTACAACATAATATTTGCATGTCACCACTATGACTAAGTGTTGAGGATTTATCAGTATTTAAATAAGACCTAATTGTACCAATACTTATCGCAAATAAGGAAATTCATTCAATCATTCGATAATTTGAAATTCTACAAATGAAAATGATAAAAAAAGCAAAGCTTAATTTTTTTTTTTTTTACATATTTATGGTAATAAATGGAAAAGTAATAAATTGACCTTGCATTTACTGAAGTAACATTTATGACGTAGCCTGCAAATAAATATAATAATAAAAAAGGAACACTAATAACAATATCCATCTCCTAACATGAATCTTGTTTTAAAAATGAGAAAAAAAGAAACTTATAGGCCATTAATACAACTTATTCTGCAATTCGTACTCTGCTCACATGTTAGTTCGGCAAAGTTCGGGAGAGCTCGGCATCGCTCGGAGGGACGCCATTAATCTATCTTTATTACCAGCATTTGATCACGATGAGTCCTCACAAAAGTGTTTATGTGAGCGCGATGACTGCGCGAGTTTTCAGTACTCCACATTTAGTGGACGATGCGTTTAATATTTATGGTTTTATTTGACAATATTTAGTGGATATTGTTAAAATATTTGTGTGATCGTTAGAGAAAATATTGTCGATTCTATTGTAACTAAACTAAACTAAGAATTCATAACTAAAAAAAGTGCTTTACAATGATATTTAAAATAATAAAAAAATCTAAACTAAAATAAAATTATTATGACTAGCTTTTACTAACATCTATCTTAAGAGTGTGACGAAATAATTCAATTTATTTATTTAATTGTGTAAAATTTGGTACATATAAAGATGTCAATATCGAATTAAGAGACGTGGAAGTAAACCTTACCAAAACCGTTTATAAGGCACACATTTAAATACGTAGTATTCAAAATTATTAGAAATGGAATGACTGCCTCGTTGGTCTAGTGTACCCAACCGCGACTGCGCATCATGGGGTCCTGGGTTCGATTCCCAAGTGTAATTGGGTTTTTCTGTTAAGAAATTAACAGTAACAGCTCCCAGATTGGAATCGCTCACCACCTATTACATGGGACTTAATACCAGCATTAGTGGAACGTGGGTGTACAACCGTGGATACCTCTACCTACCCTTTTGGGGAATATTGGCGTGATGCTATGTATGTTTTTAAAACCCACAATGGCAGTGTAGTGGTTGGTGCTTCCCGGTTTAGATTCTCGCACATAACAAATACGATTTCTTCTAAATCTATCTGCTCCATCCTCGGACACACCGTCGCTTACCAGCAAGCATGGTGGTGGCCGAACATATATACGTATATACATAAAAAATTGAGTTTTTTTGACATCTAAGTACCTATGTGTGCATAACAGCAAACGCACCGCAAAATACAAGATAAATCCTTAGTCTTTTTACATATAAAAATATATCTATCGTACTTGAAAATAACGTAATGATTTAGCAAAACCCCAACAGGCGTACGAAAATGTAATTAATACTCCTAATCTCACAATAGAATTACATTTCATCCATGTAGTTCCATTCGAATGGCTTCAGCTATCTCTGAACTGTTCCCAGGATAGCTTGGAGTTCATTCGGACTCACAGGTCCGTCGTATTAGCCCCGGGCTACAAAACTTATATTACAGTATTGCTTACGACAGAACACAATGACTATGCTCTCTGTTTACACAGATTTGTAACTGAAGATTCGGAGAGCACGATTGTACGTATTTTTTATTAAGAATTGTGGTGAATAATTTATTTTGTGTAATCATGAGTACCGTAAGGTGGTACAGTGAAGCATATTTTATCAATCATAATCATCCAAAAATGCTGTATAATATACACATGAATTACTATTTTTGACTGCCTCTTTGGTTTAGTAGTCCGTAGCGCGACTGCTGAGCAGGAGGGTTCGATTCCCGGGACGGGCAAAGTGTTATTGAGTTTTTCTGTTAGGAAATTCTCAGTAGCAGCCCGGAGTTTGGAAATGTGCCTGGTTGATGGCAATAGGCTCACCACCTATTACATGGGACTTAATAACAGCCTTGGTGAAATGTGGGTGTACAATTGTGTACACCTCTGCCTACCCCTTCGGGGAATACAGGCGTGATGCTATGTTATGTTATGTTACTATTTTTCAAAGATACATTTTAACAATAATAGACAAGAACGGGGCTTGAAATCGCGACCTTTGACGTTCCGGATTATCACTTTACCAACTGAGCTACCTTGTCTAACAAGACAACAGACTTATAGACAAGGTAGCTCAGTTGCTAGAGTGATGACCCGAAACGTCAAAGGTCGCAGAAAACCCCGTTCTTGTCTATTATTGTTTCAATGTTTCTTGTCTATTTTTTTTTTTTTCAGAAACTACAGCCAACCAATACGATTCTCTCATACTCCTATTATTTCCTCAACTTTCATTGAGCTATAACAACTACATTCGTATGTGATTTGTAACACCTATATTCAGAGCAAATATAGCTTCTATTCCATCTATAAATCAACTGGCGTCATTTGGTTGACATCAAAATTATGGTCACCCTATTATTATCCATTAAATCAGTACCCGAATCCTACATACTCTAATTGGATCTATAAAAACCCCAAAAATAAATCAAACACTCCCCCCTTCCAAGAAGCTTCCACCGAGATGGATTCTTTCTACAATTTATATTGTTAGCATATTAGCTACTTCATTAGTCTAATGGATATTCTAGTGACATGGCTGCCGAGCATGCCGTCTTAGGTTCGATCGCAGGGTCAGGTATTGTAAGAAAGATAGGAAGAAAATATTTATTCTGGTCTCTTAACAGGGTATCATTAGTACAAACACCTAGCTTTGACGTTTCATAAGTGCTTGTAATATGGCCTATTTGAAATAAAAATATTTGAATTTGAATTTGAAAAGAAACCAAAAATATGAAAGTTATCACCAAGGAAAAACAAAAATATTAACAACTTTACTAAATTAGGAAATTTTTCAATTGCACCCTAAAGATTGCTATAAGCTCACCATACATGACATGGTACTTAATAACGGCATCGGCATGGTTAAATATTGGTGTACTACAGCAGTATATCCCTCTGCCTACCCCTTCGAAGAATACAGGCGTGATGCTATGTTTCTGTTATTTAGATGGTCTATATACCGCTGCAGCTTATCGGGTTAGCATATTAGCTACAGTAGTGGAAGCGTTTAATTAAATCTTAACTAGTTACGGAACTTCACGGCCCTAGGGAGGTCAGCAGTATTGTGCTCGAGTAGGTCGTCGTTATATGGAGTGGCTGTTATCAAAATATGTATTTGTTTTGTTATTGTTCTAGATCTACTAGTATATAGTATTTTCTGTAATGTTAATTTTTTTCGGGAAATGGAATTCGTGACAGAGTATTGAAATGAAATAAAGTATTGATTCAGATAAATCTTTTGAAAATCCTTAACGCATGCTGAGCAAAGGGCGAGATGGCTTAGTGGTCAGAATGCCTGGAGTATTTATCCGAGAGGCGCAGGTTCGAGCCTGCTCGCGACCGTATTCTTTTTCCACAAAAATGTATAACTATAAAGTTTAAATTATAATTACAACAAAAAAAAAAAACATAAAATTTTTGAGTAATTGAAATAATAATTACAATACATCTATAATTTAAGAAAGATTATTTCTAAAGGTATAATAAAAAAAAAACAGAAGTTTCTGAAGAAAGAAAAGTTTAAAAAAAAAGTTCCGAAGTTATAAATCACGTGTCAACCAAAACGGCGACCCATTTATATCTTGTTTAAGTACAACTTTTCATAAAAATTACGAAACATTTGAATGGAAATTTTTAACAATCAATAGACTCGTTTCGCTTGTTTTCGCGGCCCCACGTGCGAGGTGGCGCTTACACCCTTATCGACCCACCACCCGATACCCTACGCTATATACCTATATACATCACTTCATATAACGCTAAAGGTTTACTAATTATACCCACGGAGTTATACAGGGCGTACTTGAACGCGCTCAAGTTCATCTGGCGTTTATTTTTTTACAAATTATAATATGTTGTGTGCAGTGTTTAAGTGATTGGCTAGCGTGCTACGTGTCGTGGGTTCAATTCCATGGCGAAACAAATGTCTTTTTAATATACAGATAATATTTCTACGTTTGGCTACTAACTCGCCTAATGGTGAGTGACGGTGTCACCGAGGATGGAGCACGTATATCCAGAATAAATCTATTCACTCTTAAGTAGAGTGGATAGATTTTGGGAGAAAGATAGTTGGGGAGTTGATGCAACAGCCCAGACCCGTCTCCCACAATGGTTGTACCGGACGAACCAGCCGAGGCCGAAGCCTCCCCCCAGAGTTGTGTTGCCTGTTTTGCACCACCCAGGGGCCACGTGTAGGGATTCCATTTTATGGGTGTATTCCTACGGACGCCGGCAACTCAGCCCCAAAAAATGTAAATGCACTCAGAAGGCATTTTTGGAATGGAATTTATAACAAATGGAGATTACATTACATGATAAAGAAGTGACAGGTTCAGCTTGAGGATTGTTTGAGGAAGAGAAGAAATCCGAGAGCTATGATTCAGTAACCTTTTGATCACGTAATATTAAGTCGAAGGATAATATAGGATAATAATAACTTAAACAGTACCTAAAGGACTTCTACCATGATTTCTGCCTAGCCTTTTCCCAATTACATTGGGGTCAGCTTTCAGTCAAACTGGATACAGCTTAATACCTGTATTTTATATGGAGCGACTGCCTATGTGACCTCCACAACCCAGTTACTGCGTAACACGATATCTCGTTGTATGACTGGATGTCAGATTTTCAGGCCTCTGACTTAACGGTTATCATAGATCTTAATTTGACAAACCGTCTGGGACCGTCGGCTTAACGTTTCCTCAAGGCACGGAGGGATCTCGATATGAAAATATGGTCACCCATCCACAGACCGACCGCGGCAAGCGCAGCTTAACCTCGAACGATGTATCAGTGCGCTGTTACTTAGCCACGATTTCTGTATCATGATGCTGTTTTAATTCTATTGTAATGGGTGCCGACTTTACTCCATCTCACCTCATGGAAAATGATGGAAACAACTTACCCAGAAGACGTGACCCAGAAGATGGTTATTAAATATTTTCAGGCTATAGTAGACCCACATATCGGCTATGCACATAATGAAGATTGAGGAGAATCAGACATTTTTAATCAGACATGTCATCAAACTTGTTCCTTGGTCTAGTAGTCCCAAGTGAGCAGCATGAGGTCTTGGATTCGATTCCCAGATCGAGCAAAATTCTATTGGGTTTTTTTGTTAGAAAATTCTCAGTAGCAGCCTGGAGTTTGGAATTGTGCTCGGTCTAATGCCATCGCATTAGGCTCACCACCATGAGACTTAATAACAATATTGATGAATATTATGTTATGTTGCTACGTTGTTTTATTCTGTGTTTCTTAATATTGTTTTCTTTCTTTCTATATTATTTTTCTTTCAACGATGTAGAAAACCCAACCTAATTAATTTCATCATTTAAACAAAACAACAAAATATTACACCTTGTATATTTCAAATTGCTAGCAGTTCGGTGTGAGCTCGACCCACATTCATAGCTGCGCGATGAGACCCCGATACGGCGATAACCGATCCCTTCCAACTATCGCCCTTTATTGCCCACAGAGGATCGACACAAATGTATGGACCGTTGCTTTGTATAGTTTTTAAGATGTAAGCCTTATCTGGGGTCATAGGGTTCTTTTTTGAATTTATTTAAGGTATTGTTATAAAAATACAAGTACGAATGGACTTCGCAATAAATGTTTTTGTAGAAAGAAGATAATATTGAAGATATTAATGCCAATTTCAAATACAAATTGCATGAATTGACGAGCATATTTGCTAGTAATGTTACCTAGTAATTAAGAAAGTACCTAGTAGTTTATTAGATAGAAACGGAAAAATGACTTAATAACTATTAGAATATAAAATTACAAATTACTTGTAGGTATTTCTCGAAGTATTGAACAGAAATGTACAGAGTGTACGTACATTTTATCGATACCATATAATATAAATGTCTGGTGAGCTTATTGCTATCAGTCGGGTAAAATTCCAAACTCCGGGCTCCTACTGAGAATTTCATCGACGACAACACGAGAATTAATCCCAGGACCTTACGCTCAGCGAAGGCGAAAGCCATTGCAACCACTAGGCACATGGGGTACATTAACTTTACGAATCGGTGAAGTACAAAATTGTAATTCATGACCATAACATTCATTGGTGAATTCTTAACAGATAATTTAAATAAATAATAATTATGTGTGTCGTTTTGTGAATTTAATTTAATAGAATTGAGTTTAAATTAATCGCAAATGTCATTAAAATTATATTATATGTATCCAAAAGTATACCTATTAGGATAACCAGAGCGCTCCTAACATTAGAATTAGATCTTATTATATTGTACCTATAGTTTTATATATAAAATTATTGAGTCTGGTAATTAATGAGTCAACAGATTGCATTGATTTCCAATACGCTCATTGGAAATCAATGCAATCTGTTGACTCATAGAATAATTTATAATTTACTTATAATATTTTTTTTGGACGTTGTCTCTTGCCGTTGACCCATAGTGATTTGATCTGCGTAACCGAACAATAGCTATGGCGAGACAATTTGATGCCTCCAGCCAGAGCATATTTTATATTACTACAAACTAAGCAACACAGCACTAAGGGCGTCCCCTGCGGGACACGAACCTCGGCCTAGGGCGTTGCTGGGGGACAACTAGGGACTAGCTGGATCATATCAGTTTCCTTATCATTAAGGGTCGAATTAAAAGCTACTAGCTCGGCGCGGGCCGGCTCGAGCAAGGGTCGGGGCGGACATGATGAGATATTTTGCGACGGACGGCGATCTCGCCGGTGAGGTCTATAACGAGGCGGTCGAGCGCGTTGGAGTGTGCTTGTGTGTCTGTTAGACTCTTGAACTACAGTGGTCCTATCATCGGGACGGAGGAGAGCGTGACGTGGTCGGCGGACTTTACTGATCTGAGACGGCCTGTAGTCGGCGGAAGAAACAACTAGGGGATTCGGATGGTTACAGTCGTAGTCGAAGTATTTCTTTGATGCCCTTTTAATGAATTCTGAGATCGAGGTGGAGTTGAAGGTTCCTAATGAACCATGGGGCGCCTGTCGCTTTGCGAAGGAATTGATTTTGCAGGGTTTGCATCCTATGGATTTTGTAGTACTTAACGTGTGCGAACACGACGCTAGCATAAGTCATAATGGGTCGAATGCACATAGTGTAGAGTCGGATCTTAAGGTTAAGAGACAGGTTACTGCGTGCATTTGTCATGGGAAAAAGACGGCCGACAGCGAAGGCCGCGCGGTCGCGGACTATCTTAATGTGGGGACGGAAGGAAAGTTTGTGATCTAAGGTCACACCCAGGTATTTGGCTTGCAGTTCCCAAGGGATTGGCTTGCCAAACATGGTAATAGGTCGAAGCTGGGGAAGAAATTCCTCGGCACCCTTTCTCGAAAAAAGAACGGCGGTGCTCTTGTTTGCATTAACCTCGATCCTCCAATTCCTGAACCAAACGCCTAAGGCATTGGCCGAGGTCTGAAGTGATCGAGTAATGCAGTCAAGACTCCTACCGGTGTAATAGATGGCCGTATCGTCGGCGAAAAGAGCCAACTTGGAAGTAATCCGCCCCGGCTTCGCACGGGTATAAATTAGAAAAAAGAGTTAAGGTACTTTAAGCCTGCGTAAGCAATTTAAATGTATTAATTGGCGACTTGGTTGCAAAATATTACTTTTTTCTACTAACAAAAAAACTAAATTAGATTTTATTATATATATCTCAACTGTGAAAAATTATCTAAACGATAGTGAAAACCGCATCAACATCCGTTGCGTGGTTTAGTAGGAGTTAGCAGATAAACAGACAGACGTGGAAAACGACTTTGTTATATACTATGTAGAGATTTGATTCAGAGTAAAAATTTAAACACTATAGACTAGAATAATCAGCTAGCCGTAAGCTCTAATATACCTAGTTACACGATATTCATACCACTACCCCAGTGATGCGACATCATTTGATTAAATCTCAAGTCTCTCTTCGATATATTATTTCAGTCTTCAATCTTAACCATCTATCTCATTTCATTCAATTTTCACTATTCGGAAAAAATAAACGAATGATTCACATCCACAGGAATTCATTCAATTCCGCCGTTCATCAGATATGAAGCGTCATTTCCATTCATTAATATTTCATTCTATTTCATCGGTCGTTTTCGTCACCTCATAAATATAGCTCAGCTATGCACCAATATTGAGATGCGATGGCTGATTTGAATAATTATTTAAGTTGAAGAATTCATCAGAAATCATTATTTAGTGTCCCGGTGGACGAGTGGCTATGGGCCCTCTTCTTGAACCACAGGTTGTGGGTTCAAACCTGGCATGTAACAGTGTGACTTTTACAATGTCATGTGTATTTTCTTAGTCGCATACTTTACAACCTACAAGTAAAAAAAAAGTTGATCTTAAGATTATCTACATAACATAACTAGCCCATAACTGTCTCACTGCTGGGCAAGGGCCTCTTCTCATACAGAGAAGGCACGATCATTCACGCTAGCTCAGTGTGGGTTGGCGATTTCAGACCATTAAGTTCAGGTTTCCTCACCATGTTTTCCTTCATCGTATGTCTGTAATGTCTTAGATTGTCTAAAAAAGTAGACATGACATTTGAATAAGTCACATTAGTACATGCCAGTTTTGAACCCACAAATTGTGGCTCAGGAGGCGAGGCCTTAACCAGTTGGTTACCACTTAGATATAGTAATTAAAATGTTACAGTTAAAAAAATATTGTTCAACGGTTATTACTCGCGTGCATTTTTCGGGATTGCCCGACTAGTTTCGAACTTGAACGGAGCCCTTAGTAATGAGCTGAGCTCACAGCGAAGTTGAACCGTTAAACAATATGTGTTATGAATGTGTCCCACGAAAGTTATTATACAACAATTTTAACAATACCAACTACTACAATTGTAAGCAAAACGATTCGTTTTTCATATAAAGGAACCGAATATAACAAAATGTATTAATGTCTAATGGAATGTTCTACACAAACAGCAAGGCCACCCGAGTTTTCCTCAAAGACTCAGTTTAAAGGGTACACAGTTGAGCGAGTTGAAGGGTATAGAGGTAAAGATAGAGATATTGTTCTGACATAGCATTGTCAAACTTTGTGGCTACCATTTATCGCTATTTGTGGGTAGATTATAGTATTTTACTATTCCTTTCTAAATCAGTTCATTTACTCTCTATCTCTCTGATTTACGAAAGTTTATGCTATGAAGTAAAGGCAAAATTCAAAGTGCCGAGAAAAAGGGATTAATGCAGAATTCAGGCTTCCCGCGTACATCATCATCATCATCATCATTATCCACCTGCCCTTACCCCAATTTATTTTAGGTCAACGCAGCATACCTGTATCTGGCATGATGCTAAAGTTTTGGCTATATTTTATGACCGGCCGCCTGCCTGACGTCAACCTTCATTGGGAATGCTGTTGTTGGTGGTAACCGTCACCGATACGATCTCCTTCTATCTAGCTATGTCACACCAAATGTTATCCATGCGCCAGGTTCTGATGTTATGCTGCTATCACACTCCACTAACCGGGCCCGCATACATCCGAATAAAATTATTGTTTCTATGTTATTTAACTTAATATGTGGAGATTATTAGTAATGTTCAACTAATAAGACTAGCTTAAAGATTAAAGAAAACACAATAAAATCAAATAAATTACAAGATAATGTGCGATGTCCTAATCCTTGGGTCTGTCACATACTACCATACCACGTACTTACAACGTACCATATAATCACTTCATGTTCTGGAATGGGAAAAGGGCAAGATATTATTAATTTCGAGATAATCCAGAATTCCTGCGGAAAAACGAGAATTTCATGAATAAAACTGCGGGGCGCAGCTAGTCTATGTATAAAAGTGTGTGAAACGCTGTCTTTAAGATGACGAGCGGCGGTGCGGGTATAATGGAAATCAATAACGTTCCCGAGTCCGAGCCCTTCTCTTAGCGCACAGTTTTGGGGGACAGTGGAATCTGTGGAGTGGCTTGTACATAATTAATATATGAATCTAGTAGCTTCTGCCCGCAACTTCGTTTGCATGGACTTCAGAATTGTGTCTAGCCGGGATAAAAAGTATCCTATATGTTAATCCAGGCTATAAACTATCTGTGTGCCAAATTTCATTCAAATCCGTTAAGTAGTTTTGGCGTGAAAGAGTAACAAACATCCATACATACAAACTTTCGCAGTTATAATATTAGTAGGATATAAAATTTTGTAAAACACTATGAAAAATATAAAAAAATAGGGTAGATAAATTTTAATGTCAAAAATCGCACACAGCAGTTACAAACATTCTTAGTTTTTTACAATTTTTTGTTTCCGGTTGCTGGCATGATGGTCAATTCTCATCATCCGGCTTTTTTACCATTATCCCTTATTTGGTTCTTGTAGATAAGTTGTCCGCCTGATTAAAGAAGGCGTTCATTGAGGTCAATGAACGCCTTCTTTAATCAGGCGGGCTGAATAAACCTTTGCTTACTAACAAAAAAATATGTCTAACAGTAGTAATATCTTAGGGTTTCGCGATTACTACATATTATTGCAAAGCACTGCAAAGTGTTCGAAACGTCAGAAAAAACAAAAACCAATAATACACGCGATTAATCCGGTTAAAAGTTGTTTTATTATAAATCTATAGGTATTTCAAAATGTGTCAACAGCGTTAGATAAAAAAATAAAATACTGATAGCGTCTCCACACAACTCCTTATTACACATCACACATCCGTCTCCTTCGCCTTTAAATACGATGGGGACGATTCGATATCTCCGTACCCACGTGTTCAAACCCCTAGCGCTCGAGCGACGAAAATGTACGAATACTGACGAAGTATCGGTCATCGATACTTATCTTAGTATTGTGGGAAACTACAAGTGGACTTGGTATTGGTTTTGGCTTTCTGCAAAGAAAATAAATATATGTTATTTTGGGGAGTTACTTTGGTCGTGATTATTTTTGTTGAGCATTGGTAAGTTTTGCAGGACACAGATAAATCTTTAAAACGTTAACGTTTTAAGCGATACGATCTCTAAAATTATACATTTTTGTTGAAAGATACGATCGTAAGCAGGAAAAAAGGATAAATACTCCAGGCGCTCTGACCACTAAGCTAAGAGGTCAGCCCTCCTGCGACCACGATTGTTGCAAAGTGTTCAAACTGTCAGGAAAAACTAAAACCAAGGATACACGCGATTAATTCGGTTAAAAGTTGTTTTATTATAATGTGTAGTGATCGCGAAAACCTAAGATATTATTAGGTCGAGATAGCTTAGTGGTCAGAGCACCTAGAGTACTTAGCCAGAAGGCGCAGGTTCGATTCCTGTCCACGACAATATCAATTATACGGTTTATTACAAAAAATATAACTTTAGTTTGCAGGAAATTCGCTACATAGTGATTTATCCTAGGTTAGCTGCAAGAAAAATAGCTCGGTAAAAAAGTAAAAAAAATAGTGTTGTTTTATAATAATGTTGTAATAGTAGTGCTTTTAGGAAAATTATTAAAATATAATCGCAATACCCACTATGTAAAAGAACCTATATTAAGCAGTCAAGTGTAACAAAAATGTATCTCCAAATTTTCTTCAGGTTTCTTTATCGGATTTTTTTCGGTTATTTTTATTTCTTGGTTTTTAAACTCTATTACGGAAGTGTGTTGACATCGTAGCAATTCGATAGTCTGTACCTACCCCGATGGGAAACAGCCGTGATTGTATGTCTGCATGTATGTATGTTGGTAATAATAAGTACGATCTAGAATTACGACTTAGAAGATTTTGCGTAGTTCTTATTTTTTAACACGCTTTTTTCGTGTTTGTTACGATTTGCTGTTTTGTTTCATTTACAAAACACTATCTTCTTTTGCTTTTGACAAATCCTTCTCTTACTTCGTAACTTTACGATTAAACTAATGATATCGTGTTTATGAAATGCCCCTTTTTAGGGTGAAGGAAAACGTCAAACTATTTGTCATTGTGATGTTTATCAAAGTGCGAGGATGTTGAAAAATGGTCGATTTGTAAAAAATATTACTATCACGCTTGATCATTGTAAGGGGCAAAACAATTTGTAATACTTATTTTTAGTATTGTAATGTGTTTTTTAGCACAAATTATGTATGTATGACACACCATTTTAATTAATGTTTTTTTTTATTATCTTTTTTATATAACTGCCTCGTTGGTCTAGTGGTTTCAAGCGCGACTGCTGAGAACGAGGTCTCGGGTTCGATTTCCGGGTCGGGCAAAGTATTATTGAGGTTTACTGTTAGGAAAATCTCAGTAGCAGCCCGGAGTTTGATCAACTTTGTTAGAGCAACGTATACAATTATATACGGATAGTAGATATATGGATTTTTATGGTATTAAATATATCTATTTTATAATTATATTATTATTATATTTCTATAGTGTCTGGTAATTACCGAGTCAACAGATCCACCAAAAAAGGCTTGACATCTCCATGAAGGCGGTAAAATTTAATTAGTAAGTACCGCGCTTCATTACTATTTGATTATTGGGTATAAAAAATACGACGGTAAGCAAATCAAATCAAAAGTTACAATATTAAATGGAAAAAGAATACGGTCGCGAACAGGATTCGAACCTGCGCCTCCCGGATAGATACTCCAGGCGCTCTGACCACTAAGCCATCTCGACCTCTGCTCACCACCGCGAATTCTTCTTCCATATTTTAACACGTCTTATGGCGACGTCATTGCAATCAATTCAGTACCTATACAAGTGACCGAACCGACACGACTAACTTTGCAGTTAATACAATGTCGTAAAGAATGCAATTACCTTAATAATTCAAGATATGTCTTTGAAAAAGCATTAACGCATGCTTAGCGAACTCTAAAGTTACAATATTAAATGGTATTCCATTATGGTAATGGTAATGGTAGGCCATTTAATATTGTAACTTTAGAGTTCGCTAAGCATGCGTTAATGCTTTTTCAAAGACATATCTTGAAATCAAATCAAATCAATATATGTATTGCTGAACATCGTACATTTAAATAACATTACAAGATGTTGTGTGAATGCGAAGTATATTCTGCCAATTTAGGCATGCAAAATAGAACACAGAGAGGTACAAATAAAAACACTAATAAATTGAAATCAAAATATGTCAAGAGTTTTGTATGTAATTTTATAATTATTAGGACCTAGAACACACTCAACTACAAGCAGGGTTTGAACCTGCTGCACCCATTAGACGGTTATTTCAAGTGCTCTCCCGGCTAAGTTATCGTGACCTCTGTCCGCTAGCCCGAATTTTCATTCACTTTTAATACGTTCTATTGTGACGTCAGCATGATCTATCGTCAGTCACAAAAGAATGACTGCGAGATTTTATTCAAAAATACATATAATATTTTTTTCGATAACCACGTCCATAGCTTCTAACAAAAAAATTAAACTATCAAATTTCTTACATGCGACAGCACTTTGTTGATCATCCAACCCACTAGGGACGCACCTATGCCAAAAAAAAAACTAAAACTATCGATTATTTCTTTAGTAGAGTCACCCCTAGTCATGTGCAATGGGCCCCACGGTTCAACGACCTTCAAAACGTAGCGAATCAGGGGTGGGCAGTCCACGCGCCAAGATTCTGCTTAAACTAGTCGGTACTGGTTCCAAACGGATTAAAATGAGGGTCCCTATGTTCATATGATGACAAAAAATGTGTATTCAATGACATGCAATGGTTTTATTGTTATGCTCGGGTGATGGTGAATCGCTTCATTATTATGGACATGTAAATTATATTTTGCGTTCAATAGAATATTATAATAACATTTGACTGCCTCGTTGGTCTAGTGGTCCGATGCGCGACTGCTGAGCTGGAGGTCTTGGGTTCGATTCCTAGGTGGGCAAAGTGTTATTGGCTTTTACTGTTAGGAAATGATCAACTGCAGCCCGAAATTTGGATTTGTACCCGGTAGATGGTAATAGCGTCACCATACATGGGACTTAATAACAGCATTGGTGGAATATTGGTGTGTACACCTGTGTACACCTCTATCTATCTCTTCGGGGAATACAGGCGTGATGCTATTTCATGTTATAATACAATTTCGTAAACTATTTCTGTACCAACAAAAACAAAAATCAAACAAATAAAACCTCTTTCGTTTTATATTAGAATAGATAACACAATACACCTAACGGCGCGGTTAGCGCTGTGGGCGAGATACCAGCTGCTGCGCTGCGTGTCACGGTTTCGATTCTCGGCCACACCATCGCTAGGCAAGTTGGTGGCAAAAGATAGACTCATTTCCTATAGAAAAAAAAACCTTTCGGGAAGTTATAAATTTTTATTGAAAAATAAAACGGTCGCGAGGAGGATTCGAACCTGCACCTCCCGAATAAATACTGTATATTATTGCATATTGTTCTTCCACATTTTAATACGTCTTTTGGTGACGTCATTGCCACCTATTCAGTCCCTTTACAGGAAACTGAACCGACACGACTAACTTTGCAGTTAATACAATGTCATAAAGATGCAATTACCTTAAAAAATACAGATAAATCTTTGAAAATCATTAACGCATGCTTAGTTAACCTTAAAGTTATAAATTTTTGTGGAAACAGAAGGGAAATTAAAACTAAACTGAACTAAGATATCTTTCTTGACCTTTGACTACTCATCCAAATAAATCTAAACCATCAATATCAATACACCATTGAACCACACTCATTGTGGTATAGTGAACCAATTTCATACCGTTCAACCTTTTATATGGAGAATGACTAGTCACCGGACAGTTAGACGCAAAATAGAAGTGACGCAGCAAAAATCCATTCAAGCGAGCATCTGGTCGCACAATGCGGTAAAAGTGAGGGGTAGTACTTTGTCAGTAGACGTAACTATTATTCTGTGTCGAACTGGTAGAGGTAAATTCACTGTGAGATTTAAGTAGGGCATTTATTTTACATTTAAAGTCAATTTAATTGCTCGGCTCTTGTGAGGTCTAGGGTTCGATTCACGGGTCAGACAGTGTTATTGCTTTTTCTGTTAGGAAATCCTTAGTTGCTACTAGTTGAAAATTCTGCCCTAATTATGAGGTTGATCTTCTCATCGTGTGGTTGATGAACAACTTAGTGTCAGAGTTTAAAACAGAGAAGGGTTAAGAGTCTCTGACATGGCTTTACACACCATCGAGAATATCTTTCAGGTGTGCTGGTTTCCTCACGATGTTATCCTTCACCGTTTTAAGCAAGTGATAATTAATTTATAATGATAATATACTCTTCCAGACCGCATCTTGATCATGGCGGCCTGTCTCCGAGGAGATAAGCCAAGTGGGCGCGAGATAATATAGTGCACAAGAGTATGCGCAAACAAATGTGCATTCCGTCTTCCGTCACTCTCATAGTCCGATGAGACGGTAATCCGACACGACCGGAGAGAAATCAGGCGCAGGACTGACGGTTTTACGTACTCTCCGAAGCACGGGGGTGTCACACCACCAACTTCCTAACTCCAGGCTGCTACTGAGAATTAACTAATAGAAAAAACCCAATAATGCTTTGCCCGACCTGGGAATCGAACCTAGAACCTCACGCTTAGCGTTAGTGACTTCTAGACCAACGAGACAGTCAATTCATTAATAATACGCACATGACTCGAAGTCAGCGGTGCGTGCATTGGATTCGAATTTGCCACCTTTGTCTTGCTAGTATAACGGTCATATCACTAGGCTATCATTGCACCTTGAGCGTAATAACAGCAACGGTGAAATTTAGTATACAACAATATACTTCTGCATGACCCTTTGGGGAGTATAGGCGTGATGCTATAGAACTGTGGTTTGTCCTTGATGTAACAGGTTGGTCTACGTTCAGTGTGGTATTTTTAATTTATTTAATTAACGAGTTTCTTTGTTGTCTGAGGTGTGTTTCAAATTAGAATTAAATGGAAATATTTGGTTGGTTATACGCGTTAGTTGTTACGCAAATTGAGATAACTTTTAACATTTTAATTGTTATTATTTTAAAAACAAAACGCTCATAAAATAAAAACAACTGAATTTTTTTATGGGACAAAACGGCAAGTGTCCTGCATCGAACAAAAAATCACAGAAATCGGATCAGAAACTTTGGAGTAATCGACGTGAGAACGTTTTTTTTTTATAGGATAGGTGGAAACCAAGCAGACGGATCGCCTGATGGTAAGCGATTACCATCGTCCATGGACACAGGCAACCCCAGAGGAGTCGCAAGTGAATTGCCGGCCTTTTAAACTGTTTGGGCCTCCGGTACCCGCACTCACTCGGCGAAACACAATACAAGCGTTGTTTCACGCCGGTTTTCTGTGAGGCCGTGGTATCACTCTGGTCGAGCCGGTCCATTCATGCCGAAGCATGACTCTCCCATGGTAAAAAGAAATTGAAGTTCTTTTTGAAGTCGGTTAAAAATATGTAAACGTATAACGATGTTACCAAGAGACGTATTAAAATGTGGAAGAAGAATTCACGGTCACTACCGTGAATTCTTCTGCAGAGGTCGAGATGTCTTAGCGGTGAGAGCGCCTGGAGTATTTATCTGGAAGGCGCAGGTTCGAATCCTGCTCACAACAGCATTCTTTTTCCACAAAAATGTATAACTTTAGAAGATTTATCTGGAAATCGAAATATTCATCCGCATCGCTTTCGTCCGCTAGAGAGCCCAGAAGCACTGTAACTGGACTTTTAGATGTTCCAACTTCATTTGAAATCGATTGTAATTAGTTTCTATAATAACTTTACTACTATGTGATACTAATAAGATTTTAGTCACAACAAATACAACTGTATTTTCCCAACTAAACACGACAACTACTGCATGGTCTCCCCAGGCGGTAGGACGTTGTAATTTTAGTGGGGATACCAACTTATTGGTCCCCAGACATCGGTCTGCCTAGTCTTAGAATGTGTAATCGTAGTAAAGGATAAGCCACAGCGTATATGTAGGATATGTTTAGTATTTGAGATATATTATACTAGCAGGTGCCCGCGAATTCTTCTGCGTGACAAAAGATAGCCTATGTCCTTCTCCAAAGTCCAATCTATCTGCTTGGCAAATTTCTATACGATCCGTTCAGCCGTTTACTCTTAAAAATGTAATAAACAAACATACAAACAAATAGAGTTACTTTCGCATTTATTATATTAATATGGATACATGATGATTAGTCTGGTTTAAAAGTGTTTTATTATACATTAGATGACCCGGTGTACTTCGTATCACCTCGAACGTCAAATGTTTGACAGGAAAGTAGATAGAACAGTTTATATGGGCAAATAAAATTGATGTTTTTACTATCTTCCTCGCAATTTTTCTAAATTTTCTCACTTTAAACCTTTTCTGGACTACGACAAACATTTCAAAACCAAAATGAGCTAAATCGGCCCAGCCGTTCTCGAGTTTTAGCGAGACAAACGAACAGCAATTGATTTTTATATATATTATATACATTATACATTATTAATCATGATACTGTAAATAATAGTGTTAGGAACCACCAGCTTATCAAAAAAAAAACTTATATATATCAGAGGTACCTAAGTAAGGACAGTAAGGACTACAATTTTTTTGTTATAAAACAATAAAAATTGTACTTCCAGAAGTTATACATTGATTTACCTAGCCACTGACTGGTTGCTCATCTAACTCCCATCTCCTCTTGTATCTTCTATCTGCTACATCTATCTCTTGTCTTGTACGATGAAATTATAAGCAGGGGCTAAAATTTTTCTTGCCAAATATCATGAGTTAAAATTATACCAAAGTTAAGGCTCATTAAATATGTATTACTTTTTTGATCAACTGGTTATTTCTATAGTGTCCGTTAAACTTAAGTTCAAGTATAAAAATCATTATCATTGAAAAAGAAACACTATTCGCCAACTAAGAAAGCAGAACTCCTTGGTTAAAATACTCACATGAACCTAAAAATAAATAAGAAGTAACCCCCGAAAATGATGCCCAGATTTAACAAGGTCCATTCGCAACCCTCAGTTCTGCAATTGTACGTTTTAGGGGTCCACAGGACCCCTTTATTCCGGGCCATACAAAATAGGACCGGAACTATTTAGACAGTTTGTCGCAACTTGTGTCTTTCTCTCTCTTGTGCGGTAAGAAGGCTATTTGTCAATTGTTTAAACCATACTGACTTACGAGTAGTTTAACGACTGATGCAGATTAACACAGTTGGGACTTAGATGCTCAGATGAAAATGCCTCTTCTACTTTTCAATATAACAACATACCATAACATAGCATCACGCCTGTATTCCCCGAAGGGGTAGGCAGAGGTGTACACAGTTGTACACCCACATTTCACCAATGCTGTTATTAAATCCCATGTAATAGGTGGTGAGCCTATTGCCATCTATCGGGCACAATTCCAAACTCCGGGCTGCTACTGAGAATTTTCTAATAGAAAAACTCAATAACACTGCCCGACCCGGGAATCGAACCCGAGACCTCATGCTCAGCAGTCGCCCTTGTGACCAATAGACCAACGAGGCAGTTTGTCCTATATATAATGCATTGCATGATCGCTCCAAGCATTTATGTCAAAGTTGCTCAAGCCTCCCGTACACCTTAACTTAGCTTAACGATTGTTAATTAACACAACCGGGACTTAGATGCTCACATGACAAAATGGTCCTTCTACACACTTTTCAGATATTAGTCTTATATTTATATTTTTATGTGTGTTTTTATGCCAATGAATGTTTTTTCTTCCTTTCATTCATTGACTTCATTTATCTTTTATTGTAAAGAGATGGTAAAGGGTATTAGTGTCTCGAAACTTGCACATTATTCAGTTTGACAAGTTACCGCTGGTATAGCATAGTCTTTATTCTAAATAATTACTGAACTTACCTTGTTAGTTGGGTAATATGATAATTTTTAGTTCGAGGTGTGATTGTGTTGCAATATTTCAGTGCGGGTTCGAAAGTTTCGATTGGTTGCTGAGATGTAACTTAGCATAACATTACGCCTGTATATCTCGAAGGGTTGCAGAGGTGTGTACAGTTATACACCCACAAATTCACCAATGCTGTCATTGAGCCTATTGCTACCTACCGGGTACAATTCCAAACTCTGGGCTGCTAATGAGAATTTCCTAACAGAAAAACTCAATAACACTTTGCCCGACCCGCAAATCTATCCTCGTGTTCACCAGTAGTGCTTGGTAACTTTGGTTAGGGTTTTCAGCTTTATCATAATTGCTTTAATTAGTTCCTACAAAAACATACTTAAATAAACATTATTGATTGATTTTAAATATTTACAACTTTAAAGTTATTATATTAAATGGAAAAAGAATACGGTCGCGAACAGGATTCGAACCTGCGCCTCCCGGATGAATACTCCAGGCGCTCTGACCACTAAGCCATCTCGACCTCTGCTCACCACCGCGAATTCTTCTTCCATATTTTAACACGTCTTATGGCGACGTTATTGCTATCAATTCAGTCCCTATACTAGTGACCGATGCGTTAATGCTTTTCAAAGATTTATCTTGTATTTACAACTTATTTTTATGATTCAATTAATTTATTTTGAAGAACGTTTACAACGAGGAGCCGTAAGCTGAGCTCCATAAACACATTCTATGATTGTGTTGCAGCTTATGTGGTTGTCGGTTTTTGTTTCGTAAGGGGTGCGTGACACGTTCCCTTTAGACCCCGTAGCGTTCCCGTGGCGTCCCCGTTGCGTGAGCGTGTGGTTTTGACCGGCGCTTACGCCTCTGTTGTTGACACTCTCCCTTGAAGTTGCTTTGATTTTAACTTGTAGGTTTTTTTGTGTATGTTATTTTTGTATGTGTATTTGAAGGTGTAGTTGAAGGGTCGTTCTGATTTGGAAAAAGATAATTTTCATGTATGTTTATTTGGTTTGTTTGAATTTGGCTTAATAATTGTGTTGCTCTCATAACAAGAAGTGTACTAATAAATTACATAAATTTGAAAAAAAAAAACCAATAAATTGTTTTAATTTGGATGTTTCTAAGTTGTACGAATTATGTAACAACAATTTGATGTGTGAATCCAGTTTGCTAAATTATTAGCATTTATTAACTTTTAAACTATCGCGTTGCATGATATTACTATATACTAACAGGAATGAACGCGCAATAAATACCTTCGATTCGCTCTCAGTCTGCTTGTGACCACGATCAGTGCAACCTGGTCGAAACGTCAAGCGAATCGAAGGTATTTATTGCGCGTTAATTCCTGTTAGTATATTGTAATTATCAGCATTTATTTTTGAATTTGGTTAATTTTGCCATGAGAATTCAATTCTTACGTCATTATATGTTTAAGATTAAAGAGTCGCTACGTTTTCTTCTAATATAATCAATAAAATACGGCATTAATACATACGACCAAAGAATATCAATGGCTTTATTTATCCGTACATTAAGCACTGAAGCCCTATAATTTGTTATTCGAGGTCGTCAGAAAGAATTATAGAATAACATGAATATGACGTCATGGATGGTATCCGAAGGGTTGGGCAGTAATTTGTTTAATTGTCATTCACCCATAGTTTTATAATTGTGTTGTATAAAAGAGGGTGATTTTATCACGATTTAGAATAAAATATAGCAAGACTATCCTGACAAATGAATTGTAATTGCACTTGTCTGTTAACTGTCTCATTGATTTAGTGCGGCTGCTGACCGTGTCTTGGGTTCAATTTCCGGGTTGAGTAGTGTTATTGAGTTTTTCTGTTGGGAAATTTTCTATAGCAGCATGGAGGTTGGAATTGTGCCCGGTAGATGACAATAGGCTCACTACCTATTGCAAGGGACTTAATAAAAGAATTGGTGAAATTTGGGTCTACAGCTGTGTACACCTCTGCTTATCCCTTCGGGGAATATAGGCGTGATGCTATGTATATTTAATAATACCTACTTGAAATGTCCACTGAAAATATTCCTATACCCCTTACTATTTTTCTCTATGGAACAATCAAAGTTCTAAAAGATTCCAACTAACAGTAGGTAGCGCAAAATGAAGTGCATAAAGTTGTTCTTATCTAAGCCTTTGTTTTCTTGCTTCGAGAGCTCCACAAGGCTCGATTATGTGTTGCGGAATTATTTTAAGTTTTCCAAATAACATGCAGAGCAGTGCGTTTATGTGTAGTTCCAAATAAAGTATTCCAAAACTACTGTTTTTATTATATTTTCATAGTCAAAAAAACCCGTAACAAACTTAAGATTTATGGGAAACCACTAAATTTGCTGCAGTTTTGTAGCTAAAAATATTATTAAAATGCATGGAAGGACATATTTCGTCATAAATTCTCCTTATAAACAAAAATTGCCAAAGGACCAAAAAAGTAATATACAAAATTAACACACTTTCAGTACCGCCATTAAGGCCATTATGATAATAACAACACGTGTAATTCTCCTCTGAATTCCTTGTAATTGTGGTATTTTTACAACTTTGTTCCGTACTCTGTCACCCTGTCGCCCCGTTCCGTGTTCTGTAACTATAAAGTGGTTGCCGATAATTGTGGCTCGGCGGTTGATTACTCCAATGTACTCGCTCGTGATAAAAAGTTATTATGACGCATAGGCGGATGTTTTATCGTTTTATGTTGACTGTTGGATGAGTTTCTATCTATTGTAGTTTATATTCAAAGTGTTTTTTATCATATTTTAATTGCCATAGGCACTAACTGTAAACCGAAAAATAGTAACTAAAATAATGAAAAGAGGCATCCTTTTTGTTATTTTCTTTTTATTGTAGAACTCTTAATACATTCCCCTTTTTCAATTCAGTTCCTAACAGTTTTCTTTCTAAACCGACGGTAGAAATTCTCTACAATCCTTTACAACTCGCATCAACTCTAATTGGATCTCTTGCACTACGTTACACGTCACTCACACGCTCCACACAAAAGGCTCACGTCAAAGTTGAGCAAGATTCTGAAGACAGTTCTAACTACAGTTTGTACATAGATCTCTCGAAATATATTCAATATAGAATAATACAGAATGTACAATGACTAGGTCGTAGCTTCTCTGTTTAGTTTATAAAGTTCTCGGTGAAATCTAAAATTTTGCGGGTACGATGAAAATATTTGTTGAGATTGTCTTTGGAAATAGTTAAGAGCTTTCCGGGACGTGATTGCGTGAAATAAACTAACCAGAAGTAGGAATAGTCTAAAGTACACAAAAACTATTACCATTGTGAGGTAATAGTTTTTGTGTACTTTAAGGATTTTTATACCTTTTTGGTCCTTTAGGAAAAATTAAACGACTGACAATAAAATATGTGTATGTGCTTATAGAATAAATCTCAGCTCAGTTTAAAATGATATCTTCATCCACAAATTGGTGTAGTAAACCTTGTCCGCTGTTACCACGTTAGACAAACGGGTAGTCGACCGCAATGTCAGCTCTTTCGCACCGGCGAAGCTGGTCCTTTTACCGACTATATTAAGGCCAACCTTTTTGGGCCGTTTTATGTCATTAAAAAGCAGCAAAACTGCATGAGAGCTTTACATTTGGGAAATTGTGAATTTTACATGCACTAGTCTCATTTTTTTTCTATGAAAACGAGACCTGAACATAAATGAATAAATATTTATTTGTACCTTGATATAATAAATCCTTTACTTTCGCACTGTACGCTAAAGAGTTCCTCTCAAATAGAGAAGAGAAGTTTTCACCACGCTAGCTAACTATTACTATCCGATAAAAATAATTACAAAAACATAACAAAATTTTGACTGTCAAAATAAATATATTATTTGAATGAAATACACCAAAAACTTTGAACTGATATTTATTATTTATATTATTCGGAACACATCAGAAATGTTACATTAGCAAAATCAAAATATCTAGCGTTTGACCAAATGTTTGCGGTCTAGGGAGTTTGGTCGGGGGTTCGTATGCAACTGACGTTTCGGGAGCACGAGACCGCACCAAACGGTCCTTAATTGATGCATGGTGGTGCAAATACCACTGACATCTATGAGAATATATGTTGATGTTTATATTATGCTGTCAATTTTCTTATTATCTTTTTTCCTGCAGGACTTATTATTGCTGTTCAATTTTTATTACTGTTTGAATTTATCTTATATAATAACACCAAGGTTGCTCGAGGTGTACAAATATCATAACATAGCATTGTGAGTTATTTTTATTTTTGGAACAAAAAAGCTTTGTTGTAGTTTAAATATCAAATTCTAAAACAGACAAATGAGTGACCTAATAGTTAATTTGTAAGTACTTAGTCCTAAATGCGTAAAAAATGTGAAACACAATTATTTCCTTAATACTATTTTTTATCAGTACGATTTAAAATTAATCTACAGCCACAAAATAACGTATAATAGTCCACTGTTCAACAAAGAAAACACGGTCATCAAATATTTAAATCATTATTTCAGCTTTAAAAACAAATAGGCTAAAATACTTTGATCGCTTTTGCATAAAACAAATTAACGAAATGTGCTCATTTAATATGGAACAAACAATGAAAATTAACGTAGTAATAAAATTAAAGCTTTGTTATGGGAGGAGAAATAAAACAATTCATCAGATGTCCGTATCCCACGGTGCTCTACTATAATAATAAGCGGTAGGTGAAATTTTAATAACCCTTAACACCGTATTTGGCACAAACGGGATCGTATTTCGGTTATAAATTATTAAACTATAAAACTACTTACCCCATTTGAAACGATAAGCTATGGTATGAATAAAATATCTGTTTTTGAATGAATTTAAATCTATAAAAAATAAAATAAATATTTATACAGGAATTCTTCGTCTGTAGTGAGACTTCATCAAACACAAATATGTGTATGAGATTAATCCCACACACACATACACACACGCACCCTTCAATAACACAGGTACGCACAGAAAATTAAAACCAAATATGGAAGCCCCATAATTAAGTCCCAATATTACCATATAAATTTCACTCTATGGTTCATAAATTAAAAAAATACGATCCTCCAGATAACTTAAGGAGGGTTTCCTTTTTATGTTTTTTCTAAACAGCTATTAGGAGTTGCGTGCAAAGATCATCGGAGGCTGAGAGCCGCGGGCGGGGTGCGGAGGAGGTACCATCCCCTTCGCTATTTTTGGAGCCTGAATTATAGCTCGACCAAACATTGAAGACCTTTTACCGAATTTGGCATTGCGTTTTACGACCTACTTCTAAGCGTCGGTTGGCTAAATTATTCAACGCTTAGGTTTTTTTGGTCCTTACACTTGATGCGGGTTCAAGCTGTGTTTATGAATAATGACGCATTGCTTTTTTTGATAACCAATTTAAAAGGATTTTTATGTGGGGAAAATGGTCGATTTTCATTTTTAATTACACATAGAAAGTTTGAATAGTTGCAGCATTTGTATTTTTGCAAATAACGTTAATTATCGTAATTTCTGAATAGTATTATTAATTAATTCAATAAACACAAATTAAGAATACGCCGTCTCAAAAATAAAATAAAAATAAAATATGTATGTTAAATAATGACAATTTAGAATTCGGATATGTAGTAATTTAGGAGGTTAAACCAATTATTCGGAATGATAATTTTTATACATAACATAATTTAAAATAAAATTAAGGATTGAAAACACTAACAGAACATTAACTGAATTAAGTTATCTACTAATATAACGGCCAACCCTTTCATAAAAATACTAGTATACTAACGTTATAATAGCTTCAACAGACCGCATCGTTCCACCTTTAAAATGTACCTTTTATCTTAGTAAATAACCAACTAAAACTTCCAAAATTTTCCACATAATTCAACAAGAAAGCTGTACGCATCTCAACACCGTCAACGGAATAGCGAAACAAGAAATTTCAAATAATCAACCTATTCACACAAAGCGAATTTACCCGCGTATCTGAGGGTGAGTGAAAGGGAGGATTGTATCAAGACTAGAGACTCCCCCATGGCGTGTGCTATGAGGGGACCTCGGAGGGAATTTTAGGTTAGTGGACATGTAGGCATATAGACGGGAACACGGCAAATTTGTTGTCTCATTTAGTTCGTGTTTTGTGCTTTTCGTTTGTGCGTCAAGTCATGGTTTATCGTCGTCAAGTGCTAATTTAAGTTAGATTAATAATTTAGTGATAAGTGTCTCGGGAAAAAATAAAAACACTTTTTCTTGTTGACATTTTCGTGTGTACCGTGACAAATTGCGTGTGACAATCAGAGTTGAATGACAGAATAAAACATAAAATAATATATATATAAAAATAACGTGTGTCCGTCCGCGGTTTGTTTGTAAACAGTGCCCCGTGTGACGCGCTCTCGCTACGTAAACACTGAGTAACATTATACACTTTTTTCACGTGTGAAAACCTCAATAACAACATTGTCAAACAAGTGGAAAACATTTAGTTGTACTAGAAAAATTGTGTAAGAAATTATCGCTCAAAATAAATGTGTAGAATTAGCGTCGTGCCAAATTTTTCTAAATGTTAGGTTTAAATTAGCTATTAAATATTTTTAAGTAAATGTTTAACATTAAGTGTTAACTAAGTCATAATAAAATAAAATCGATGTGCAATATATGGAACAATTTAGTCAAATAAAAATTTATAAAAATAATAAATCACAAATTATGTCACTCATAAAAAAAACGGAATAAATCCGCGTCAGTGAGAAAAACGGGGGACGGCTGTACTGCCTACTACTGTTACTATAGCGATCGATAATATTACGCATTACGGGGTGACTGTGAGAAGAGACGGAACGCACACAGACGCGATCCCACGCACACTTACGTAAATCACCCCCACCTCCCTAAACACTCGCCCTCCGCGAAAAACGAAAGTAAACACGAGTGAGCTTTAAAAAACTTGCAAACCGAATTTATAGATTAAGGCAAACGAAGTACAAAGCACTGTGATTAAAAATTGTGTTCATTAAAGTCTGTTAACTGTGATAAACATGATTGTGGGAACGAATATACGAAGTGTGAACCCTATGTTGATGGGTTACAATATGCAGAGTGTGAACATGGTCAGTGTTCCTCATAGTAGGGAGTCGAGTGTCGGTACGGCGCCGTCGACGCCGGTGCACGGCATGAGCGTCGACGCGAAGCGGGCCTCGCCGCTCACGCCGGCGGAGCGGACGGGCGCGCCGCCTGGCGCGGGCAAGGACGCCGTCAAACTGTTCATAGGTCAGATACCGCGACACCTAGAAGAGGAGGACCTCCGGCCCATGTTCGAGGAGTTCGGCAAGATTTACGAGCTAACGGTGCTTAAGGATAAGCACACGGGCATGCACAAAGGTCGGTAATGATTTATTGTAGACTAGAAATATGTTGCAAGGAAAGATGTTGATCGCGGTTAGTACGTTTTAGGTTTATAAAGATTTGAGAAAATGTTTCTAAGATGGTATAGTTCGTCGTGCCTATTTCGGAACATATTCTAGATGTCTTTATGTGTCTTTTGCAGAGTTCGACATCGGCTGAAATTGGTTTGGACGAAGCCAAGGTTATGTTATGTTTATATTTGGTTTTTATGCAAATGACAAAGATAGGGACATATTCTTATTGTTCAATGTCATAATGAAATGGGGAGTTAATATACAGCTGTCTTTTGTAAACTTGATTTGTTTATAAAAGTTATGGTGAAATATATGTGTTTTCTTTTTAATCAAGAAAGCAATCACTAAGTATTAGATTAGAATTGGAGTTTATACAAACGGTATAAGCAGCGATAGCTTATTGGTATAACCGTTGGACCAGAAACTCTAAGATCGCAGGTTCGAATTCAAGGCACGCATTGATATTGTGAGGAAACCAATGCACCTGAAAGATATTCTTGACGGTATGTACAGACAGGTACCGGTATCCGAGCACGGATCTTTATCGCAAACTCGTCGACTCTTTTGTCATTATCGCATGTCAGATACGAATGTGTGGCTTAAATTCGGACACCAGGTTGTTCATCTACCATAGGACCAGAAGAAGACTCACGAAAGAAAAAAATACCGAAAAGTGAATCTGAAATTTTCGGGATTTCAGGTTATGATTTTATTATAAGTATAGATTACGCTGTCTAGATGATTATCGTAATCAATAAGAATATGAAGTATATTTTTGTATCATTTAATATAAGCGTAGATAGTATCTTCATGAAATTGTTCACTCTTCAAATACCCACGCTTAAACCTATAATCGTCGATCGTTAATAATGAAAAACAAAACATATATACATGAATACATACGAGGGGCTCGTGGCTAAGTAACAGCCGCACAGATCAATCGATCGAAGTTAAGCTGTGCTTGCCGCGGTCGGTCTGTGGATGGGTGACCATCATTTCATACCGAGACCCCTCCGTGCCTCGGAGAGCACGTTAAGCCGTCGGTCCCGGTTGTCAAATTAAGATCTATGACAGCCGTTGACTACCCGTCAGAGGCCTGAAAGTCTGACTGTTACCCAGTAACTGGGTTGTGGAGGTCAGATAGGCAGTCGCTCCATGATACTGGTATTAAGCGGCATCTGGTTTGACTGGAAGCCGACCCCAATGTAATTGGGAAAAGGCTAGGCAAATATATACACATAAATACATACATGAATCTTAAAAACACAACACTCCTTTTAAGGGCAGTCGTGTAAAAATAGGTATTTGTTCACATTGTTAAATATAAGTTTCAAACAACGGGAGCCATTGATTGGAAGGTGAAAGTAAGTGGTGCGGTCATATATCTCTGTAAGTTGTAAAACTCAGAGAGAGGAACCGTTACTTATCGCTGTTCCGAGGATGTGTTCCAACTAAGATCTGGCTATTGTTTCTACAATGATATAGTGTTGTACATATTGGTGCTAAATGGAGCTTTAACGAGTATTTTTATAAGGCCTTATTCTAGTGAAATACTTTTTTTAAGATTGGTTGGCTCGCTCATTAGCAGACGCAATAGATTTTTATTGTTATGAAGTACGTATTTTTACGTGGGTGAGCCAAAGGGTGTTTAGAGAGATTTATTTTAAAATAAAGGGCTGCATCTGAATAGTAATTATTTTAATATTTTTATTAATTTTTTTATGGGATAGGGGACAACCGAGCAGACAGATCGCCTGATGGTAAGCGATTACCGCCGCCTATGGACACCCGTAACCCCAGAGGAGTCGCAAGTGCGTTGCTGGCCTTTTAAAGGGTTTGGGCCTCCGGTACCCTCACCCACTCGGCGAAACACAACGCAAGCGTTGTTTCACGCCGGTTTTCTGTGAGGCCGTGGTATCACTCCGGCCCATTCATGCCGAAGCATGGCTCTCCCACGGTAAAACATGTTAAGGCTATGTAATGCCTATATTTATAGGACTCGAACCCGTAACTTTTGACATACCGTCTTATCCCAACTGAGCTACCAAGTCACATATTCGCATAGGTTTGAGTCCCGTTCATGTCTAATTATTTTTCAATGTTTCCCTAGAAAATAATAAGTGATTAGTAATAAACAAATTGATGAAGCTACTTTATCCCGTAATATATATACCTTGATTTCATTTAATTTTTAATTAAATTCAGCCTATTTTATATGAAACTTTTATTGTTAGGATTATTTCGGATAATTTATTTGTTCAATAAAGGACATCTGATGTTATGTGACTCTTAATTATGTTACTGGATCAGCTATTTTGAATAAACTTAATAAATGTTGATTTGTCTAATACTTACGATCTATTTAGTTATGAAATTTATATAAATAATAATATCAGAGTCACTATAAATTTACTACGAATAATATACGTGTATGCGAAAATGATGCATCCCTACCTATCTTTTATAATCCTCTTGCCACCTCCGACACCCGCAAGATGAAATAGGGTGACGTGAAACCCCAACGTAAAATAGGGGGATGTTTTTTCTTTGCCTAGCTAATATAAAATGTTTTAGGGTAAATGATGAACCCCAGAAATAAGGTTTTGTGCTAATTGAGATCTAAGTTCCGTTAAAATAAATAAATAAATACTCGTGCTACTGAGTGCAGGATCATACTATGAAATGTGTATAATAAAAATTTCATAGCACATTTTTTATTTTATACAGTAGGTACTAGCTGTGCCCCGCGGATTCACCTGCCCCATTAAAAACTTATCGGTGTGATTAATAAAAAAAAAAAATGTAAACCCTTGTATTGACAATGACGATTACAACAAAAAAATATTATCCAATTTGGTTGAGCTTGAGAACGACTGTTCTCAAGTTATGGCGTGACCAGAGAAAATAGGGATTCATTTTTATATCTATATAAGATGTTAATTCTGGTAAGGTTAATGATTGCACTATATCATAATTAGGTACTTGTCTTAATTTTTAATGGTTCAAATAATTATAATTATCATATATATCATGTAACCATCAACATAAGCGGAAAAAGCCTTTCTAGCAGCAAAACTTTACGTCTCAAAAAGCCGTACCTAAGCCCAAACACTTTCTTAACAATCGTGCCAGGTTAACGAGTCAGTTGTCACGCTTGTGACGAATGTCACGCGTCATGACGTCACACACGGCGGCGTGATTCCTGTTTTTTTTATTACTCGTCGTCGTCCCGCCATAATGTTCGGGTGACGTGCGTGGTATTCTTTATTTATTGTTGTTCTGATTTTACTGTATTTTTGTGTAGGCTTTCGAAATATTGCTTGGGTATTTTACTGCTCGTTTTTCTATCGTAATCGATAATTCATAGTATCGGAAATAGATTAAAATTATGTCCTTTATTATGCATGTGCCAGTTTTGTACTACAGCCTATCTGTTTTAATGCGGAGATAATATTTTTATAAAAAAAAAAGATTTTGCTATCTGGACAAACAATTAATCTGCTGTTGCCAGGCGTGTATTGGTAAAAATATTATACCGCACCTGGTTAGATTGAAAAGCAACCCGATAACACGCGGGAAAGTGCTAGAATGAGGGAGAGAACGTTCGACTTGCGGACGCTGACAAGGGGCTGATAAAATCTATGCATCTCTTTCCCTCTTCGGAATAAAAATTATAGCGGTAGAGCCGGTACTAAAAATAACAAAAACACCTACACATACTCGTACATCAATGTAACACAGTCCAGAAAAATAGCTTCATCGTTTTTTCCTCGCGTGCCGGTTGCAACGCTTTTCAAGTTTCGGCTCCGTACACTTTTATTTGTACAGTCACACGCAAACGGTGTTATGACGCCAAGTGAAAAATTTGTCGCGGACACACTTTTGTTCGTTTTTCGGTGCAGTTTCGTGTTTTCCCGTTGTTTGTGAGTGTACTCGAGTCGGCAGGATTTGACTGCCCCCGTTATGGTCGGTATTCGTGTAATGATTTTTAGTATGATGTTATTGCTTACTGGGAATTGTTTAAGAAGACTGTAAGAATTAAGTGGCTGAACATTTGATGGATGTTTTTATGAAATCTTGTTTATGCTTATTTTCCCTTACCAAAGGAATACTATATACTTTAATATGCGACATTTTTTTGTCAAATTATTTGTTAACCATAAAAAAACGTATTCATATACCAAGAAAAAAGTTTCTTGGTATATAAATACTTTTTTAGTGATAGTAGGATAACATTAGAACCTGGCACATTGATAACATTTCGTGTGACATAGCTAGATAGAAGGAGACCGTATCGGTGGTTACCACGAACAACAGCATTCCCAATGAGGGTCGACGTCAGGCAGGCGGCCCGTCATAAAACATTGGCAAAACTTTAGCAGCATTCAATTTGAGAAACAATTAGAAATTGGAAGATGAATACACGCTGCGCGCACCCCAAATAAATTGAGATGAAGGCAGGGAGATGACGATAAATACTTTTTACGTGTCTTTAAAGTTATGCGTCATTCAAAATTAATTTTATGACTGAACTGTAGGTAAAAGATTCCTTTATTCATGATAAAATGCTCTACCAAATCGTATCGTGTGACCCTTAGCTCCTCAAAATACAATTAAAGGTATTCAAATAATTTCACAAAACGTAAATTATAATTACGGCTGACATATTACAGGGGTATCATCATTAATATTTGAACATCGCAATTACAATAAGTGGGTGTATTGTGAAGGGCTGGCACATAAAATTTAATAATGGTTCCGCACGAAAAGGACACTTATATTTATCAAGGCCGACAGGAAAAAGGCGGTTTCCTTAAGTATAAAATTTTGTACTATAAATTGTCACCCCTTTTGTAACGGTGATATTAAAATGGCTCTTCGGGCTGTACCCCCGGGTTTTGATTTAATGTGTTTTTAAATAGCTTTTGTTTTATGTATTATGGGTTTATTAAGGTTCGGTATTGAAGGGTTGGTGTGGAAGTTTCGGATTTATTGGTGTATTGGTATGCCAGTTATTAGAATCGAATAATTTCTTTATTGAAGTTGGTGTTTTATATAGGGTAAGGGTCGCAGAGAGCGGGTTGACCTTTCTAATAATTTATTTTAAATTCTGAATAGGAACTCGGTGGTTGGTTATTTTTCAGTAGGTGGTAATAGTCTATATGGCTGTATATTTATAGACCTTGCTACTTAATAACAGAGGGGCTCGTGGCTAAGTTACAGCCACACAGATTCATCGATCGAGGTGAAGCTGCGCTTGCCGCGGTCGTTCTGTGGTTACCCAGACCATTATTTCATACCGATACCCCTCCGTGCCTCGGAGAGCAGGTTAAGCCGTCGGTCCCGATTGACAAATTAAGATCTATGACAGCCGTTACGGGTAGTCAGAGGCCTGAAAGTCTCACAACCAGTCACACCACGAGATATCGTGTTACCCAGTAACTGGGTTGTGGAGGTTAGATAGGCAGTCGCTCCATGTAAAATACTGGTATTAAGCTCCATCCGGTTTGACTTGAAGCCGACCCCAATGCAATTGGGAAAAGGCTAGACAGACTAATGCCCAAGACCTTCTCCAGAGATATTTTGGAATAACACCTCCAAAATATATATCTTTGAGAGTCTTTTGGGAGTGGCTATTCAATGATTACTGACCAGTATGTTTATATGAAACCCAAGTTCAAACAATCCGTTTGCCGTTGGGAACTGAACATTTAGAAGACACACACATATGTACTACTATTATTAAGTTGTGCTTCTCCCGTATACTCAAAGTGCATTAAATTTCGCAACAAAGCACAAGTTATAACAGCCAGTTCAAAGTTCTTAACCATAAATGACATAAGAGTCAAAACTTTGGCCATAGTTATCAGATACATGCTATAGATTTAAGTTGCAGGTGCTTAGAACTTACTGTAGGGCTGAGTATAGACTGGCCTCACTTCTACCGGATCTATAAGTGGCATTTTTAAAAATTATAGGTCAGTAAAACTGAACCTAAAGAAACATCTCCCTCCTTGGTCTTATGGTGGTTAGAGCGACTGCTGAGCGTGAGGTCTCGGGTCGATTCCCGGGTCGGGCAGTGTTATTGTGTTTTTCTGTTAGAAAATAGAGGTTGGAAATTTGCCTGGTAGCCATCTACTGGGCAAATTTCTAGAACGGCATTGGTGAAATGTGTTTGTAAAACTGTGTACACCTCTGCTTACTCCTTCGGGGAATACACGCTCACTACTCCGAATTCTTCTTCCACAATTTAATGAGTCTTTTGGTGACGTCATAAAAAATTAGCAGAGGTATAGATGGTTTAGTGCTTAGAGTACCTCGAGTAGTATAAAGGAGGCGCAGGTTCGAATTCTTTTCACTTACTTTCATTCAACAACATTTTTTAAATTTGTCTTCTAGTGCTACTTTTAATATAGGGGGCATTAAAAGTAAACTTACAATTCATTGCTTGTTTAAAATTTTAATATTGTATAATAAACAATAAACTCCTAAGGGCATAACAAAATGTAATGACCATTAAAGGGCACACAAGTGTGCAATACACTAGCTTCTGCAACACAGTTCTTACTATTGCAGGAGTTAGGAAAATCTTTTCTATTTGTGTCCAATAAAGAATATTAAATATTATATTGATACTTTCATGTTAAGTCAGCCTATATGCAGCAATTATTGAACATAACTATATGCTCTCCATGTAGCGTACCTATATAATTAACTACAAAGCGTGCAATGTATATTTATGTTATTGAATGTTGAATTGAATAACATAAAAATACATTGCACGCAAATGTGTCTGTGTAATGAAACGTTCCTAAGAATTCGATGTGAACAAGTGCGTTCATTATAACTGAGTAGTCTGTACTTAACTGACCACGCTTTGAACTATAGTGGCGCTTGTCAGAATTGAACTCTTGCTGTGAATGTGTGTTAGATTGCGGTCGATTTTAAAGAGTGTTTTTATAATCTTTCTATAGTATTATGACTGCCTCGTTGGTGTAGTGGTCGCAAGCGCGGTTGCTGAGCGTCCTGAGTTCGACTCCCGGGTCGGGCAAAGTGTTATTGGGTTTTCGTGTAAGGAAATTCTCAGTAGCAGCCCGGAGTCAGGAAGTTGGTGGTGTGACAACCCCGTGCTTCGGAGAGCACGTAAAGCCGTCGGTCCTGCGCCTGATCTCTGTTCGGGCGTGTCGGATTGCCGTCCCATCGGAATATTAGAGTGAAGGAAGAGGGAGTGCACCTGTGTTTACTTACTATAATATCTCCTGCGTACCTGGCTAATATCCATGGAGATAGGCCGCCGTGACCGAAATACGGTTGGGAGGGTAGAGACATAGTATTATGAATAAATTTGGTGACAGCAATATAATATTAGTGTTTTTTTTTTTCTCCTTATGGCGATTGCCGGCTTCCAATGTCCGACTACTCAGCCAGTGTCATGATGAGACATATTATAAGTTATTAAGTATTTAATTTTTGACGTCAATGACATCTACATTCTTTGACATTGCACGACACTTCACAACCAGCCCGCACAAAAAAATGCACAAAATCTTACAGAAAAAAGTTTCAAAAATCTGCTATCGTACCATACACTCCAATTTTCATACCATAACCTTTAACACGTGGGCGTAAAGTTCAATTTCCATTTTTTTTTACTTTATTTACCGTAGATAGAAGGTTGCAAAGTTGACGGGTACGTTAACGAACGAATAGGCCGGTTCAAAGAACAAGCGGAGTGGGCTTAGAGAGAAGTAAAGGTAAAAAAATGTAGCCGCGTTTTCTGCTCGATTGGACGAAAACTGGTGCTCACCGAGTGTATGTAACCGCTTTTGTAAAATAGGTTAAGTAATTATTTTATATTTTGACCCTTGTAGCGACGGAATTTTGGTCTTGAGTTATTTGTCAGAGATTTAATTTACATACATAGCATCACGCCTGTATTTCCCAAAGGGGTAGGCAGAGGTGTACATAGTTGTACACTCACATTTGACGAATGCTATTATTCCGATGGTGGTGAGCCTATTGCCATCTACCGGGCACTATTGCAAACTCCGGGCTGCTACTGAGAATTTCCTAACAGAAAAACCCAATAACACTTTGCCCGACTTGGGAATTGAACCCAAGACCTCATGCTCAGCAGCGCTTGAGACCATTAGACCAGCGGTGCAATAAAGTAGAAAGAATATAGTAGGAATAATTTATAAGCTCAAAATCTATATTCAGTTCATTTACGAGTAATTATTATTATCTAAGGAAGCATTGAAAAATAATAAACACCAACGGGACTCAAACCCGTGACTTTGTCATGGCTTTCCCAGCTGAGCTACCGGTCGTAGCGGTGTACGTATATATTAAATTTTAAGTTCCTTTTCTTCTCGTCTTTAGGAGACGCCTGGCGATGTGTATCGTAGCAATCATTTAAACATTACTAATTAAGCATTCATTGATTGCCAAAATATAATACCTAGAAGGATTCTTCTATATATAAAAAAATCTAAAATTGTCTTTGGGTTTTCATAGTCAGTATAACTATTTTGATTTCAATTTTACACCTTAATATACGTATATATGATACAGGTTGATTTTTATTTAAAGTATTATTATTTTCTAGTATATATGCAATCTCTATCAGGAAGGTTTGCTTTTTATTAGATTTGTACATGACCTACAGTAGTAATATTTATACTTACTTAGGGGAAATGTAGGTATAAAAATATTTCTTTTTTCTAACTCAATAACAGTGCAGGGTCAGGCAAGGTGTAGGTTGGCTCCTGTAGTATAAAATTATAGGTACTTCATATCAATAAAATCTATTGTGACTGGCAAACGCGCCAACAGATTAAACAATAACTAGAATTATAGTTCTTACTTATAATTATTTGAAAAAGTATTATCACATTAAATTTGGCGATTAATTATTCTATATGTTGTATTACTTTATTTTAATAGGTAAATTATTTTATACATACAATATGACATTATGAATAGGTATTTGAAAATTAGTTTCCCATGAATTCTTTGATTGTATAATAGCATTTTGCTAAAAATACTATAGTACTTATTCGGGAGGCGCAGGTTCGAATTCTGCTCACGACCGTATTTTTCTTTCCACAACATTTATAACTCTAACAGTTCTTCTCTGCTTAATCCTTCAAGCTTACAGGCGTGATGTTGTTAATTTTTACAATTATATGTAGATCACATAAACATTTCTTAAATACACTCGAACTCGTGACATGTATCCATCCGGAAACCTTTATCAAAACCCATATCCCAACTGAAACGTTCTACATAACAAGACCCCTAGTAATTATTGAATGCTAGTTTGTACCAGCATAATTATGCAACTAGCTTGAAAGTAGGTTACCTATCGAGATCTAAGCCATCATGGCATGAAGCCACGCATAGTAACATAAACGGGTGAAATATTGCGACGCAATTGGTGACGGCTTCCGAGCAATCATTATGGGACGCGAGATATGTGGATTAGTTGCTTCGTTTTCCTCATTAATGTTGTGCGAGATTATTGCGTGGAATGATCTGTTTGGAATTTCTTCTTCATTCGTAACTGGTGTAAACCTGTGACGTATAATATGAGAATCATAATTTTCTATCATGTTTTTTCCAAAGCGTTTTTTAAGAATTTTCCTGTAATATTGGGGCAATTTACGACAAAAATCTCACAATCAGCACATACCAGTGGCGTGCATTGCATATAGGCAAACCCTACCTCAATATATTAGGTTAGGTTGTACTTAGGTATTTTATTGAGGTAGGCACAGTAAAATGTGATATGGGTTGTATTTAGGTAATTTTTTGAGGTAGGAACTGCCTATTTGCTTATATGCAATGCATGCTACTGGCACATACACTGGGTATATGTACTTGAAATAAATATCTGTTGATTTTTTCTTGTGACTGCTTCGTCGGTGCACGAGGTCCTGCATTTAATTCCCGGGTGGGGCAGTCTTATTGGGTTTTGCTATTAGGAAATTATCGATAGCAACCCGAGTTTGGAATTGTGCCTGGTAAACGGCAAAAGGTTTATCACCTATTACGTGGGATTTTTAATATGAAGTTAGATTGGAGCTCGGAGAAGGACAGGCTACCTTTTGTCGCGCAGACAAATACGATGGTACCAGCTAGTTGCACATAAAAATGCCAAAACAACAAATCAATCTGTGATGTCCAAAGGTGAACTAAATTTCCACCACCATATATTTGCGATTTTCCGTACGAGAATTGAAACCGAGACACATCTCAAAGCAACCAATTTTTCGGTCATTGCGCCATCTGTAATAAAACGTTTAGAAGATATTAAGGATGAGCTTAATTTCCTGTCGCTTCCCAAATTACGCATGAGATAACTGCCCCTACGTTAGATGATACCACAGTTCCCCAGATTATCCTTTATAAACGACCAAAAAAACTACTAAGACAATATTAGGTACAAATAACATAAGGAAAATAGCCGGCTTCGCTTCTCAATTTCCCAAAGTAATACAAAAAATCCTTCAAGCATGTTTCATAATATCCTTGTTTAGTGTCGCGTAAACAGCTTAATAGTTAGTTTTTTTGCCAAAAAAATAATCCGCAAAGAGGTCGATCAGGTCGGACGCATAAAAATTAACGTCACAACCGAATCTGGCTAATATCCAAAATACTATGTCTGTGAATATATTTGAGAGACTCTTGAAACTTTTTAAAACTTGAATCAATATTTTTATACAGGTTTTTTGAAACTACACAAAGACTGGCGCATAATATTATGCTTTTGAAGATTTCATTTGCGTTATAAATATTTCGTTTATGGAGGCTCTCCTGATGGCTTTCATGCCATCATGAGAAAAAGAGCATCCTTCGTAATGCACCGTATCAGGACGAGCACCAACAGCATTCTGAATAGCGGACAGGTTTGGCAGTCCCATTGTACAACATTGGATTTCCTTCCATATCCGTCAAACATAGGTACCGCTATTTATTTAAATTGAAAATAAGAACGCACAGTATGTAAAAAGAATATGGATTGAAAAGTCTGCAAGAAATGATTAATAATAATAATTTGCCAAAAAAATAAATAGAATCATAATTATTTAAAATCTGACTTGTTGATTAGTAAATGTAAAGCGTAAGTATTTTATGCCTAAGCATTGATTAAACTTGTTATCTATTTTGTTTAAATAGGTTTAAGGGAACGGCTCAAAATAGGTTGTACAAAGATTAAAAATATTAACATCCTTTACGCACAATTCTACGAATCGTAGCCACCTATGCCTCGTAGCACAGCTACGATACTACGGCGCTACGGTGCTACGGTCTCACAGGTATGAAATGGGTCAATTGCATATATGTATTTCTAAGATCATATTATTTTGCATTTTATGTAGTGTACGAAGTTTTAAGGAAATTTGAGTGCTCAAACATATTTATTCACTTTTTATCGAAAGAAAATTTGTTGAACCTCATACTGTAAGATATTACAAAATATCACCAGGCAATTTCTTAAAGTGCTTATGGATGCTTCAAGTTTACATCCCATCTGCTAAACTGATCTTTGGTAACGGTAAAGTGTCTGAAAATGAGATGGGATAACGATCGAGATCCATCACGTTATTAATTTCTATGCTAATATAGATTAATATGATCTATTCTCCTTGATATTTGGCGTATCCTCTATCCAATCAAAATTGAACTACTGTGTGATAAGCAGTGAATGGAGTAGGTAGAGCTATTTTTGGTACTTGCGATATGTTTTCATATTATGGACATGCCTGAGAGCCCGGTATTCACTGGGATTAAAAAAAAAATTGTCAAGGTTGTTAATGATTTTTGAGGTACTGGTGTGTATGTATGAATATTTCACGTAATATCTGAACTTACATAAAACTAGATTTAACCACATAAAATTAGATAATAACTGTCGGAAAGTGTTATTCATTTTTTCTGTACGGAAATTCTCAGTAGCAGCCTGAAGTTTGGAGTTCTGTCCGGTAGATGACAATAGGCTCACCACCTATTACATAGTTTTTAATCTGTTTTACATCGAACGTACAAACTTCAAATATGGATGTACGACGGTCTTATACTAATACTATGTTTCATATAGTCCGGTATTAAACTCAACAAACTTAAATCGATAAAATGTGGTTCTAAAACTACGTTCTACGCATATTTTAGCAACCCAAAAAGTTTATCTGTGAGGCATTCCGCCTAACAATTAGGGGGTATACACGGATGATAGGTTTTGGTGTAATATAATGCTTCATTGCGTATGTTATAATTTCTATATTGATTTCATAAACTGCTTCATTGGTCTAGTGGTCGCAAGCGTTGCTGAGCGTGAGGTCCTGGGTTCGATTTCCAAGTCAGGCAGTATTATTGTGGTTTTCTATTAAGATATTCTCAGAGCACGTAAAGCTGTCGGTCCTGCGCCTGATCGCCGATGCGCCTCATTGGCCTGGTGGCCGCAACAGTGACTGCCAAGCATGACGTCCTGGGTTCGAGTTCCAGGTCGAGCAAAGTGTTAATGAGTTTTTCTATTAGGAAATTCAATAGCAGCCCGAGGTATGGAATTATACCCAGCAGATGTAATTGTATGTAAATTATCAGCAATAAGCTCACATATTACATGGGACTTACAGCATTGGTGAAATGTGGGTGTACAGTTGTGTATACTTCTACCTACCCCTTTGGGAAATAAAGCCGATATGCTATGTTATGCAATGTTGAATATGTATACAATTTAAGCCCCCATACGATTTACAAAACAAACTGTTTATAAAGACACTCCATTTTAATTACAAAATAATATTAACACCTAATCGGCAAATGTTTGAACAAAACTGTGAATTTCTTCGTTAATCTACCCTTATTAAATAAACAGCCCTTACCTCAACAAATACCATCGACCCTCGGAACTGTTATGACGTCATTGTCTTTGTACCCTCAAACAAGCTAATCAGAAACAAGAGAAGCGTACGTGTGCTTACTGCTGAATTTGATAATTGTAGTTTACAATATTTTAGGCTCAGAATAGAATTTTGTTGTTAGAAATGTCAATAAAATGGACCAATGAAAATGTATGTGGTAAACTGTATTTATTGTGATCCTTTACGTGTATATTTGTTATAGAAAATGATTATACGTTTGGCCACGAACTTGCCTGGTGGTTAATGATGGTGTGGTCGAGGATTCAATAGCCTAGATTTTATTTCTCACAATCAAGTAAAGTGGCAAGGAGTTTCATTCTTGGGTAGTAGGTACGTATCATGACGTGTGATCCAAAGTAATTTCTATCCAAGTGAGTTTTAATGATTTACAAGGTAATTTTCTGATAACACTATATAATTGATTAGAGGAAACCATCCTGATTTCACATAAACCTGTGAAAAGCATTAACGCATGCATAGCGCACTTAATTTTTTTTTGCGGTACGAAAAATACATTCGTCAGCAGAATTTGATCCTGCGCCTCCCGTAGACTCAAGGCGCGACCATTAAGCCATCTCGACCGCTGCTCTACTACCCCAAATTCTTCTTCCACATTTTAAAATTAGTTCTTGTATTTTTACTTCTGCAAAAATGTATCTTATTCCATCTTTCTGAGAGACTGGTGCCTAAACAAGGAGAAGAAAACAAACTAACAGTGGCAAACCTACTTCCAGTTACATTCAGAATTTGTACCTCACTCACACATACACACCCACGTAATTGTCCTACCAATACAAACATACAGAATGTATGAAACACATACATAGTGCCTATAAGGAAAACATTGCACGCATACATAGGGAGGAACTATCAGTTCATATCTCGACGTGTGTGCCTAGTTGTCCATGGACACATATACGCATTTTGGTATGCGTGAAGTCAATTAGTATTTAATGTACATGAACTTAAGAGAATTATTAAATTATATAATTGAAGTTTATTAATAAAGTTTGCTCTTGTATTATAATTATATTAATCACAATAACAATGGTAAATAAAGTTTATATTTTATTCAAGATAAATCTTTGAAAAGCATTAACACATGCTTAGCGAACTCTAAAGTTATTATATTAAATGGAAAAAGAATACGGTGGCGAACAGGATTACGAGAACCTGCGCCTCCCGGATGAATACTCCAGGCGCTCTGACCACTAAGCCATCTCGACCTCTGCTCACCACCGCGAATTCTTTTTCCATATTTTTGACACGTCTTATGGCGACGTTATTGCTATCAATTCAGTCCCTATACGGGTGACCGAACCGACACGACTAACTTTGCAGTTAATACAATGTCGTAAAGAATGCAATTACCTTAATAATTCAAGATAAATCTTTGAAAAGCATTAACGCATGCTTAGCGAACTCTAAAGTTATTATATTAAATGGAAAAAGAATACGGTCGCGAACAGGATTCGAACCTGCGCCTCATTTATTTATATTTTATACTATTATTTATCTATTTAACACAATTTAGAGTTATTATTTATATATTTTTACGTTTTACCTATTATAGGTATTGTAAAGCAATTACTGGTTGCTGATCTGCGTGAGGTCCTGAGTTAGATTCACGGTTCGAGTAAGGTGCTCTTGGATTTTTCTGACAAGAAATTCTTAGTCCGGAGTTTGAAATTATGCTAGGGTAATGGTAATAGGTTCGTCACGTATATTTTCCTTCATACATTACAAATATTTGTTGTTCACAAGCAATTCTAATCCCTTACCAACGCACAGATAGCTATAACTTCAAGCTCATGTGTCAATGTGGGTGTGTTCCACGCACACCCTCATCACCATATATGTATGCATACGTCATCATGTACAGTCAAACTCACACAGAGCCGTCCGTGTAAGTATAACTGGCCATACGTGACGAGGTAATTAAGTAAGGCTCTGATTGACGCCGCTTGATTGCGCCCGACCCGATCTGCGACCCGCTATGATCTTTGCTCACCCCTCTGTACCGTTGTTGTATATATGTTGTGTTGGTATGTATGTTAGGGAGATCGTAATGTTGACTTCTGAATGGAAGAAGTAAAATAGTAGTAACGGTAACGAGTGGACTATGAGTGATTTTGTATTAAAATATTATACATTTGTGTCGATTCAGATTTAGATAAACTTAACTAAAATTCCTATCTTTTACTAAAACATACAGATAAAATCTTTCAAACATATTAACGCACCCGTGGTGAACTCTGTTTTAGTAAGTAATTAATGTTTTTGTGAAAAGAAATACATGACTTCACTAAAATACACAAAACAAAATTTTCCAAATTTTTTAGGCTTCACACTTTTAGTATGTGAACACTAAAATTATAGATGTCAAACTAAAATTGTATTGATTGAATGGGTTTCGTCGTATATATGGTAACTTTTGTAATTTTAGTTTAGTCTGGGTACATGAAAATTGACGTCTATGTAAATTTAGTATATGTGCACGTAAAATGTGGGTTTGGAAATACTCTTGTTACCTCGTTGGTCTACTGGTACCGAGCGCGACTGCGGAGCATGAGGTTTTGGGTTCAGTTCTCAGGTTGGGTAGTGTAGTTGGGTTTTTCTGTTAAGAAATTAGGTTCAGTAACAGCCCAGAGTTTGGATCTGTGCCGGCAGATGGCAATAGGCGCCACCTCATTATATGGGACTAAATAACAGCTTCTGTGAAATGTGAGTGTACACTTCTGCCTATCCATTTGAGGAATACATGCGTGATGCTATAATATGTTATATTAAATTTGTTGCAAATAATTACGTAGGTTAGTGACAAATCATTTGCCACCCATTTGTTGAGTCTCAAAATATTTTTATTATCAATTAACTGCAAGAAGCTTAAAGCGATAATGTACTAACTTTTTGCACGACTGCCCCAAAAAGGAGTGTTCTGCTTTTATGACACACCTTTATCTTAATTTTTTATACTTTTATCGGACAACGACTATAAGCTAAACGCCATCAAAAGCCATATTGACCTAGAATCAGCCCACGGGCTCCATTACGTAAGCGAGCGTAGGATGATGCCGTTATGATGTGAACGTAATACGTTTATCTAAATAGAAGGAAAATGTGAAAAAAAAAGAAGCAAAGAACCTAGGTTAAGCTTCTAAAAGTAACATTAAAAATTATAGTAATGAACGGGATTCGTACTGGCTAGTGTCGATGCGTAAAATTCTTTACGAGATGAGAATAAGTGACACGGTAGCTCGGTCTGCTACCGTGTCGCTTGTTCTCATCCATTAAATTTCAAGTTTCCTTCTTTTCGTCTTATGGATATGCATGGCGTTATATATTAGTAATCTGTAAATTGTTGCTAATAAATATCACTAGGCGTCTCCTAATGCGAACAAGGGACATCAAAGCTCAGTTGGTAGAGTGATGTCACAGACTGACAAAAGTCGCGGGTTCAAATCCCGTTCGTGTCTATTATTTTTCAATGTTTCCTTAATAAAATAATTAATAAAGGCATAACGTGGTTTTAACATGTATAATAAATTGTTATATATAAGCTCCTAAAGATTGTAAACCTGTTTAGATTTTAAATAATTTGAAATAATAAAAAGAAAAAATACTGTGAAACAAGAAATTCTGTAATTATTTGCAAATAATTGCATGCGCAGCGCACGCTATAATTTTATAAATAGGAAAAATACTGCAAGCTATGTTTGAAACTGCATGTGAATTGTTTGAAATCTATGTGTCACATGTACCTATTTCTTTAACCATTATATTTAACAACCACTCAGAAATTTTCAAAACCCACTCAGTTTTATAATGGTTCTCAAAAAATGCAATTTCCTTATGACTGAATAGTTTTGGCATAATAAACATTTTATAAAATTCACCTGAAATATATTCTCTCTGATAACTGCCTCGTTGGTCTAGTGGTCCCAAGCGCGACTGCTGAGCAGGAGGTCTCGGGTTCATTTCTCGGGTCGGGCAAAGTGTTATTGAGTTTTTCTGTTAAGAAATTCTCAGTAGCAGCCCGGAGTTTGGATTTGTGCCCGGTTGATGGCAACAGGTTCACCACCTATTAAATGGGTCTTACTAACAGCATTTTTGAAATGTGGGTGTACATCTCTTCCTACCCCTTCGGTGAATACAGGCGTGATACTATGTATGAAATATATTCTGCTATCTAACTAAAAATAATGTTCTGAAACGCTAATATTTATTTTGAAAGGTTTCATTTTGAACATTTATGTAATGGGTACGTTGCCCCAATGTTATAAAATAATAGCCACACATATCACAAACAACTAAAGACAAAACAATTGAAAAGGCTTTAAACCATCAATAATAATTTACAGCGGAGAAAAAGTTCATTCAACTGTATCGTAGCAACGTGCTACGCGTTCGTAGCGGCGTAGCGGCGTAGCAGCTGTAGACATTTTATTAACCGTTTTGTTAGACAGACAACTACGTGTCTGATATTTTTATTTTATTTTGGTGTCTTTAAAGGATGCGAAGTGTTATTGGTTTGTGTCGTTTATTGCGAAGATGTCTTTAATAAGCTATAAATGTATTGATTTTTGTATTATTTATTATAACAGCGCGGTTGGCGCAGTGGTCGAGAGACCGACTGCTGCGCTGCGTGTCGCAGGTTCGATTCCTGCACGGAACAAATATTTGTACGATCTATGGATAATTGCTCCGGGTCTGGGTGTGTGTGCTTGTGAGATTATATGTCTGTAAACGCACCCACGATACAGGAAGAAATTCCTAGTGTGGGGCAACGTTTTTCTAATAAAAAAAAGTTATTAGATTTTTTTTTTTGTTTCCTTTTCCTCGTTTGTGGTCACAGAATTTTTATGGAATAGTAGGCATCCGAGCAGACGGCTCGCCTGATGGTAAGCGATTACCGCCACCCATGGACACCCGCAACCCCAGAGGAGTCGCGAGTGCGTTGCCGACCTTTTAAAGGTTTTGGGCCTCCGGTACCCTCACTCACTCGGCGAAACACAACGCAAGCGTTGTTTCACGCCGGTTTTCTGTGAGGCCGTGGTATCAATCCGGTCGAGCCGGCCCATTCGTGCTGAAGCATGGCTCTCCCATGGTGGAAAAAAGTTTAGAGTTCGGTCTGCTTTGCACTAATAACTTTTGTTTTTGTTGTTTAGTTAAATACTTAACTTCGAAATCAAATACAATAAGCTTCTAATTGTTATCGTAACTATGTTTAAAATAGGAAAGTTAAATTTTAAAAAAGTTGCCCCTGGGGTATAATTCGGTTATATATAGTAGCTCTGAAATTGTGCCTGGTATATAGCAATAGGCTCACCACCTTTTACTTGGTACTTAATAACGGCATTATTGGTGTAATGTGGGTGTGTAACTGAGTATACCTCTGCCTACCCTTTCGGGGAATACAGGCGTGATGCTATGTTACGTTATGTTTTATACAAACACTAATTGTTTTTTACGGTAATCGATCTAATGACTTGTGCGCCGAGGGAAGCCGATCTCTCGACCACTGCATATTGTCATATATCTGCCTAGCCTTTTCCCAATTATATTGGGGTCGGCTACCAGTCAAACCGGATGCAGCTTAATACCAGTATTTTACATGGAGCGACTGCCTATCTGACCTCCACAACCCAGTTACTGTTACACTATATCTCGTGGTATGACTGGTTGTCAGACTTTCAGGCCTCTGACTACCCGTAATGACTGTCATAGATCTTTATTTGACAACCGGGACCGACGGCTTAACGTACTCTCCGAGGCACGGATGGGTCTCGGTATGAAATGATGGTCACCCATCCACAGACCGACCGCGGCAAGCGCAGCTTAACCTCGATCGATCGATCTATGCGGCTGTTACTTAGCCACGAGCCCTTCTACTGCATATTGTCATATACGACAAAATTATTTTATCCTACTAGTAGTATTATACATTTGAAATTTTGTATATTTAGATGATTGTTACTTAATCAAACAAAAACAGCTGAATGGATGAATTTTGGTATAGTTATAGATTGGACTTTGGAGAAGGCTGCCAAAAATCACACCAATTGGCGTTCTCTCATATCGGAGACCAATACATATTTTGGGTCACTGAGCCAGCGGAGTAAGTAAGTGAGTTTTAGCCAATAGATGGAATTGGAAAGCTAACTCACGTCTTATAAATACAATAAACATAAATATAATAGAGTCTTGTACATGTAGTATTGGACTCTACCTACTATGTAGAGCCGTATCGCAGTTTTGTGTGCTTACGCAGTTAAAAATGCCCTTTGAAACGACTCTACGTACTAGGCTCTATCTCATAGAGTCAAGGTTTAAAAACTTAAACAGTTGATTGATATAATTTTACTTATTTCAAACTTAAAAAAAAGCATTACTTACAATAATTATACACATTTTTGTAAACAAATACCAAATAATTTTGATAAATGATAAATGATATTTATTTCTGTAAATACATCTGTTATAGACACTTTTACAAGTCATAAAAAAAATTAAGCTAGATGGCGTCGGCATTTCCTATCTGACAAGCTCTGAGAAGAAATGCCGAAACAAACTCAGAGGTCAACGTCTCTTTTAAAGAACTTTTAAATTTACTACATTATATTTGTACCTGTGACTCTTCTAGTGTTGCGGGTGTCCATGGGCGGCGGTAATAGCTTACCATCAGGCGAACCATCTGCTCATTTGCCTCCTATCATTATTTTCAATAATTTAACAAAGCCCCCTATCATCAATAATTTTACAAACCGTTTAAAAAAGATTTTTAGTTAAAAAATGCTACTACAGTTTAAGTGAATTTATGAATGACTCCTGATAATAATAAATGACTATGTGAATCGAATTAATGACTCATACTTATTTTAATTATTTTTAAATTATGTAATTAAAATGAAATAATTGAATTTTGGAATGAATCAGTCCGTTTTTTGTAATAATATGTATATTGCTTCACCCAAATAGGGTCATATGTCATCACAATTATTTAATGTTAACATCCCTATTTAAGAACATACGATTGCAATAAATGATTGAGTATTGAGTATTGACTATCAAATAAAAAAATAACGGATCAAATAAAGCACGCAGTACCGGACTATAATTGTTATGAAGAGTCATATCGCAATTCTGTTTGCTTACGTAGTTAATAATGCCCTTTGTAATGACTCTACATGCTCGGCTCTATCTTATAGAGTCAAGATTTGTAGACCTGTAAGAGTTCATTGATATAAGTTAGCTTATGTCTAAGCAAAGCTTAATTTTACATACTTTTGTAAACAAAAATATAATAAATTTACAACATCACATAAAATAGAGTAAATAAAGTTTTCCATCTACTATGTAGAGACTTATCGCAGTTTTGTTTATTTCCGTAGTTAATAGTGCCCTTTGTAATGGCTCTACAAGCCAGGCTCTATCTTATAGAGGTTTAAAGACCTATTACAGTTTTTTGATATAAGTCAACTTATGTCTAAGCAAAGCTTAATTTTACATACTTTTGTAAACAAAAACATAAAATTTACAACATCACATAAAATAGAGTAACTAAAGCACGTAGTATCGGACTCTATATACTATATAGAGCCGTATCGGAGTGTTGTGTGCTCGCCTAGTTAATAATGCCCTTTGTAACGACTCTACGTGCTAGGCTCTATCTGGGAGGGTCAAGGTCTGAGAAGGATGTGTCTTGTTTCTTAACGAATGTGTATTTATTTTTTTACTTTTCGGAAAAAACATGGGTTCTGGTGTAAATAATCGACTATTATTTAATGATAAAAATAATTAAGTTAAAAGGAAACTAGAAACTAAACTAAACAAAAACTAAATACTATTTTTTTTATTCCTCAAATTTTAAAATATAATTATTATAAATAATTTATATAGAGCGATAACTGCCTCGTTGGTCTAGTGGTCCCAAGCGCGACTGCTGAGCATGAGGTCTCGGGTTCGATTCCCGGGTCGGGCAAAGTGTTATTGAGTTTTTCCGATAAATAATTCTCAGTAGCAGCCCGGAGTGTGGAACTGGGCCCGGTAGATGGCAATACGCTCACCACCTAATACATGGGACTTAATAACAGCATTGGTGAAATGTGGGTGTACAATTGTGTACACCTCTGCCTACCCCTTCGGGGAATAGGCGTGATGTTATGTATGTATGTATAGAGCGGAATTCATACTATACAACTTTAGATGCATATTTAATTACAATCTGAATGGAGGCTGCATATATGCAGAGTTTGTAGACTCAAATAAGATAAACCTTTGATGTAACACATCACGTGGAAAAAATCATATTAAGTCTTCAGAAGTCACACGCTGCGAATTTCCCTATTATCTTTCGTTAACATAAATTAACGTAAGCTGTTCCACTTATATTCGTAAAATGAGATGTGGTACGAAATGTATAAAACATATATATAAGAAAATATTGGTATCCACGTAAATCCACCACCGCAATAATGACTCATCAACTCACCAAGTTAATTTAACTAACAAACATAACTTTCAGCTTCGTTTGCCGTGCACACCGCATAAAACCCCGTCGCCCAAAACTTGCATATAACTAAGTTTGCGTAAGACGCACACTATCTGTCAACCGTAGACACGTGCGTCGCGACTTTGTGAGTGTGCGTGGTGGTTTGTGTGTGTGCTTGCGGCGCATGCGCGGTGGTGCGCGAGGCTGAGTGGCATGTGACGTCACCGTCGCCTCCGACACCAGTCCAGAGCCACCCACGGCCGCGCCACACGCCCGCCGCTCCGGCTAAACGCGAAACCACGCGCGTAAACAACAATAATAACAAGCCAATATGAACGCACACTTATGATACTACCCAACACGCGATAAAAACCTGTTTGGTGTATTTAGTTCACATTTTGATGTATTCATTTCAAAGTTGATATAATATAAATTAAATAAAATTTAAAAAGTAAAAAATTGTGTTTTGTGTGTAAATTGACGATCAGCGGCGGTTATTGCTGTGTCACAAAATCGATTATAAATCGTGTCTTTTTAGTGCCATTTTTAATTCTAAAAAGTGATATAATAGTAGTAGCGCTAACGATACTTATCGCCAGTACAAAGTTTAATATTTCATTGCCTTCACGCCTCTAAATATAGAATTTAAAAATCTCTTAAAATAGCCAAGCTTTCGAGTTAGACGCGCTAGTTAGTTAAAGACATAGTCAAAGTTAATTAGTCGATTTTATAAATAATATATCATAAATTACCTCGATGTCTCTAATTTGCGGAGGTAAGTGGGAAGTTAGGTAGAAAAATCCATGATTTTTTACACGCTAGCCAAAATCAGATTTAACATATGTAGCAATCATGAAAGCGGTGACATTGTCTGCCCTGTGAGTCATAACATGAAAAACAAACAAATTGTCACCCGCAGTGAGGACTGGTGACTGACAGTTTTGGACAAAAAGAATGATAAAGCAAAATATGTGAAACGCTTAAGTGCTGATGTACATTTAAAATAAAACGTTGAACGAAACAATAATAATATAAAGTTGAAGTGACGGAATGGAAATGTGTTTAAAAGGCTTAAAAGCTTTCTTGAGTTAGCAGAGACGTTAGAGCCATGTAAAAGGAAAATGTATAAAAATTAAGAGTAGCGTGTGGAGATTCTAGCCTGGCCGCCGTTCTTATAAAACTATTTTCATTTATGAAATAGTTATTTAGATGTTTTTTTTTATGTTTTTTGCTATATAATAAAACATCTGATTGACATCAACAAAATACAAGTTCAACTGAATTTTTTTTAAGTCCTTTTTGTAGTATCTTTAAAAAAGAAAATAGTTGTTGTCCCTAAGTATTAAAATATCTTGCAGGTTGCTTAAAGGAAAATATTTCATGATGTACCTCCGCTATCTCAGTTTAGCTTACCGACTCAAAAGTTAGTCTGAGATTTATGACTATACTAACTATATTTGACCTTAAATTAATTAGAGTCTCCTCTGAATTTCGCTCAGAAACTGTTTATAAATGAACTTTCCCAAAACTATACTTGAGTTTTGTAAGAGAATAAAAATTATAACGGAAAATTTGTTTGTTGAGGTAAATTGGGAAATTTTAAATTATTAATGAAAAGTGATTAATTAAATAATAAGATATATTTTTATTATTAAAAATGTTCTTTGGAGAAAACAGACTATCTGTGAAAGTGATTAGTGACATTCATGTGTGTATAAAGTGAAAATGTAATATAAAAGAAAGACAGTAAATGAAATAAATACATACAAAATTTCAGACTGCAGTGTTTTGATATGAACCTCTATAGGTGAAAACCATAAAAAAAAACTGAAAACATAAATAAACCTGTGAAATTGAACTAGACGCTGTAAACACATTAATCACTAAACCCACTGTGCAATAATGAAAATTTAATATCCATACAAACGTTATCTTCAAAGTGAATGTTTTCCAACTACACCTTCATAATAAGATTTCAATTAAGATAAAGTTATTTTAATGTAACGGATGCATCCTACTATAATTCGTGCCGAGTTTCTTGGCAGATGCGACTAGCTAGTCAGTTGGTAGAATAAGTGTTATGATTGCAGCCAAACGATGGAAAAATATTTTAGAACTTTTATTTCGTTATCGCACATTGGTTGGAAACGGTTGTCTGTGGACAAAAATGTGTTTTATTGAACTGTGCTTAATTGAATTGTGACTCAAAGTGAGATTGATTGGAGAAAAATTGGAAGTTTGTGACTACTAGTGGAATTGTGATAGTGTTTTTGTTTTTGTGAAACGTGATGTTATTTATTTTTATTAGTGTCTGTGCTAGTGAATATCTCTTAAGTAAAAATATAGGCTAATGTTAACAAAAAACAATTTATTATTCGCTCAAAATTAGTTTACGTATCAATATTTCTTTGGGATCCCATAAATAAATAAGTGACCTTTAATTTATTATTCCTTATACGAAGATTCTTCTCTAAAAAAGGACTCGAGGGGCCTTGATAAAATCGAAGAAATCTACCGTGCTTGGATCGACAAAGCAATTTAGTTGGGACCCGTCTTTACGAAAACTTATTTAAAGGGTCAAATAGATTACGGAATAAAGTTCGATCAGGGTAGGCTTTTTAATAAAAGTAATGGTTTAAAATTGTTAAAGATTGTACGGTTGAAAAGTTTCGGTAAAAGTGTCAAAAAAGAGGTATTACCGGTAATTAAAATTTCAATCAAACAAAAAATTACATTATTTCGCCGTGTCAAAGTGGAATTATTAATTATGTATAATGTAACGTACTCATTAAATATTAATTTCTTGGTAAGTAAGTGAGGAAATTTTATTCAATCACGACCTTGTTCAATTAAAGTGCTTTTCGTTTTAATATTATTTCTGTTTTCAATAGTTAAATAAAATAATTTTTGTTTCTCAATTTTATTTTATTGCAAACAGACAGCGCATGTTAAGTTACAAAAAAACATTGATATCCTGCCGCCCTTAAAAAAATACTTAAATAAAATTATACGAAATCAAAGCACAGTGCTAAAAAAAAATTAGGAAAATAAAGCATACAATGTCGCTGCTCATATGTCACAAAAAACCTATTCGTGTATATAGAACAGTATTATTAAAGGTACGAAGTAATAAAAACTGATATGATAATATCGTATAAACTCTCGTGAGATAAGCATCGAACATTTTGTCCAACGATAACACAATAAGTGGCTAACGTGTAAAAAATTCATGGCGAAAGCCTCATACTCTTTGTTTTTAACCGACTACGGCGAAAGAATGCCTGTAATATCAGGACTGTGTTTGGTGAATATTTTATGGAATAGTGATACAAAGTGATCAGTGACGCCATTTTATTTAAACAGTTGGTTGTAAATAACTAAGTAATCTAGAAGGAAATACTCATCACGTTAATTTTTTCGAGATATGATTTCATGAAATCGCAAGGCTTTCATAACGTAACAAATTTACCTTACCTAAAAAAATATCTCTAATACAGTGCCAAGACGGTGTAGCACGTAGCACCGTAGACTTATACTAACCTTGCTACGCCGTAGTAGCGTAGGCTACGCGTCTACGTTCGTTTAATCCGCTACATCTGTAGGGCTGAAGTGTCTTTAAGTTTACTTCAAGGACAAAAGCTAGACTCCTAACTTTAGTAATGTAGTCTTTTGTCGTTATGCTTGCGAGTAAATGTTAATACTGTGGTGGAATGTAACGCCAAGATACGTCAGTGACATAAGACTTTTGTTCAAACTGACTGATGTTGGATACAGTTAAGACAAAGTACATTCTTTTATATGTTTAAAATATACTTTTGTCTGTGAAAAATAAGTTATAAGACGAAACTTAAACTATAACTATATAATAGATAATAAAATCAAGTTTTAGCTCAATAAACAAAACGAGATATATTATAAAAAAAAACTGTTTAAAAAATTACACATACAGATCGAGAGGAAAACAAATTTGTTTTGGAATTGGCTAAAAATAATAATGTAGTGAAAAAAACAATAAGATTCGCCGTAGTCGGTTTTCAAAGTGATTCAGTGTAAAATACAACAAACAATAAAATTGCTTTTCAGAGCCCAGCGCCCTGATGTCAGAGCCGATACTGAGCCTATACAAATCCCCCTTATCAGGTATGATAGTATATCATATATTATCCACCTACATATATTAAGGCTTCGATAAAATAAGTGCTGTTTTGATGTTCGTTACTGTGTATTTATTGTAAAGTGTTTATAATTATAATGCGGGTCTACTTTATACGTAATTTTCTGTGTGCATGTTTGTTGAGAGATCAACTATTAAGTTTATTCTTTTAGAAACCAAAAGAGGACAGTGGGCTTACTCTTGAAAATAATTCCGCTCGATTGATATTGGAAATATGTCAGTTCGTACATTTAAATGCCAAAATGTCTAAATAAATAATTATAGAATCGGGATTCTCTTAAGGAAACATGCTTTAAAATTGAGTCAACTGCTATTTCGGTAAATTTATTCTAATATTACGCATTATTTTATATTGGAATTGGATTGGAATTGCTATTAATTTCAACAGCTATTATGTTTATTCTTTTAGAAACCAAAGGAGGACAGATCTCGAAACAAAACGAGATCGATTAAAAATCTAGCCAATCCCCAACATAGACATAATTATGTTAATGGTGCATTAACCTGTCCCTGCTGTTCCCCTGAATTTACATGACCATGACATGCACACGACCGAAGCCCAAGGCTTTAAATTTTTTAATTTTATATACAGATAGAAATAGTCAGCCTAGCCGAAATGCACAAGGGTTTATCTTACAAATAAACTTTTTTTATATATTATGCTACGTATTGCGGGTTCAAAATCTTTTTTTTTTTCAAAAACAGACAATTTTCTAGCTCTGAGTGTGTATTCATGTGTGATTTGTGTGCACTCATGATAAGGATTTGCCCCACACTATGAATTTCTCTTTCGTTTAAGATAAAATATCGGGAAAACGTCATGTATGTTACCCTCAATCAATCAATCTGACTCTAGACTTTTCTAAATCACGTTGGAATCGGCTTCCAGACACACCGGATGCAGCTTAATACTAGTATTTTACATGGACGGACTGCCTCCACAACTAAGCTATTGGGTTACACCATATCTCATGGTAAAACTGGTTGTCATCTATCTTACCCTGTAAGCAATTGTTAAATAATAATAAAACATTATAAGGAGACTAGCAGGATGTTATACTTAAAATTAAGGTCGGGTTCAATGAGACGACACGGTGGCTCACATGTAGACAGCCTCCTGTCTGGGACTTTCCGTGGAATTTTAAGCTCGTATAAACTTTATAATATAAAAAAGATTTTAAAAATATAGAACTAAAAATTTATTCAGCATGTATGAATTTATATTAAGCTTTATTAACATTTTTTTGATTGGAAATTGTTATTAGAATAACAGAATGATGTTTTCAAAAGAAAGGGGTGTGTGTATATTTGTCGATAACCAGACAGATATTACTAGTACCTTATATCATCTATACATATAATAAACACATAAATAAAACCATTCATAAATCTTTCATGTTATATTATTTGCATTGGTATAGCTTGAGTTAAGTCGAGAAAGAAATAATGTACCTATTCTTCGCGAGCAAAAGGCAACAGATGCTAATAAATCACCTCTCCCTCCCAAAGTATACCGTAAAAAATTGGGTAAAATATCTTCCTCCAACAATATGTACATGTCAATCACACAGTGTGCAATGTATATCATTTTATTTCCTTTATTTTGTATACAGTAAACATGCCGTCCGCCGTCCCGTGTCATCAATCACAGGCCTTTCAATTTATTACAAAAATACCTAAACTCGTTCGACGTGAAATTTTTAAATTTTCATCGTCGCCAAATTTTAATTTTGTCGTTTTTAAAAGCACATTAGTTTTTGGTTGGTCTTTTGTGTTTCAACTTGATTTTGATTGCACGTTTTATATACAATAGAATATATAAAGCCTCATAGAAATCGTTTTAGCCAAAACTGTTTTATACATTTTATGTTCTTTATTCAGAAAGTTTTGTAGACAAAATATAATGACCACTTTACTTTAAATTTAGTCCCTCGCAGTCGCCTTCATCCTTTTCCAAAGTATGTTGGGGTTGGCTTTCCGTCTAGCCAGATGCGGCGCAAAGTTTGGTCTTACTTAGCGGGCGCTCCCAAATAGTTTTTCGCTTAACCTGGCAAATAATTACTGCAGAATCGCTGATGTTGATTCAAAAATGTATAATTTGTTCTACGTTCAACTGAACATCAATTTCAAACGTGATGACAGCGGCAGGAGAGCCGCGGTAATGACTGTGGTCGATGTTCAACCACCACAAATTGACTCCATTCATGAAGTTCTGCAAATTTGATGACACGTCCACCGAATGTATTTATTGCTCTGCGGTGAGGTGTTATTGGGAAACATTTTTGATGCGTAAGCGCTGCGTTTGTGAAGCAATTATTTCTCTACAGAATATTTATTAGGGCCTATAACACTGAATAATATTTAGTCACGACATATTTTTTTTGTTAAATAGCTACGGGATCTATCAATGCTTGCAATGTTTAAAAACATTTCTTCTATAAGTCCATGGGCACAGGGTACTCGTAAATAGTGGATTTTACCCTCTGCCGGATCCGCTCCATGAGTAAATTAGTTAAAAAAAATCTAGGTATGTATTTAGGCTTAACAACTACAAATTAACAATATTCGCATTTTTTTCTATACCTTATTTTTTATCTTATCTCATGATTCCCCATGTAGGGGTTAATAAGTGAGTTTGCAAGTATACAAGACATAAATTCCAGGCGAGAAGTCTCCAAAAATCGTTGAACTTATTATTTGAAATTAAAATCAATTTGACTCGTTGGACTAGTGGACCCAAGCGCGACTGCTGAACAGGAGGTCTTGAGTTTGATCCCCGGGTCGGGCAGTGTCATTGAGTTTTTCTGTTAAAAAATTCTCAGTGGCAGCCCGGAGTTTGGAATTGTGCCCGGTTGATGGCAATAGGCTTACCACCTATTACGTGATCCTTCCACTTAATAACAGCATTGATGAAATGTGGGTGTACAACTATGCTACTTCTGCCTATCCCTTCGGGAAATACAGGCGTGATGCTATATTATGTTTAAGTTTTATGTCAACGTGTTCCTTCGACCGATTTCTGATAAGAATGGTTTTGACAGCTGAACTTGAACCGTTTTCCTATCTTGAAAAACGAACCCTCAAACACAATAATAATATACTTCGATAATCAATCTATAAGTATAATATGCCACATAATAAAATACATATATCTATTATGTAAGTACATATCACTCACATTTTATCAAAGAGGAAAATGTCGTCGGTAAATCCGCGCGTTGACAATCAGTTCTGCGAATTGCCATAATCAGTGGCACCTGTCACCTCCTGATATAAATTGTAGGTAATACATCTGTGCCGAGCGTAACCTTACGACTCCAAGTACTCACGACAATGAATTGAAATTTAATGTATATTTAATTTGAAATTAAGTGAAGAATACATTTTATTCCGTACATTTATTTTAAAAGCATGTACCTGCATTGAAATATATACACATAAATCCTAAAAATAAACAATATACATTTATTATTATTATATTATAACTGCCTCGTTGGTCTAGTGGTCCCAAGCGCGACTGCTGAGCATGAGGTCTTGGGTTCGATTCCCAAGTCGGGCAAAAGTGTTATTGGGATTTTCTGTTAGTAAATTCTCCACTGACCAACGAGGCAGCTATTATAAATATTTTAAATAGTTACTTTGCAGTAATACTCAGTACCTACTGTACAGAAGCGTCAAACTCCCATCAAACATCCCATCGAATAATCAACTACTAAACTTTCAAGTGTGGCAACACCAGCCATCTTGCATAACCATGCGGCATACATAAATTACCTACTTTTTGATCACATACCTAGATTAGACGTCGAAGTCGTTTCCAAGAAAAAGTTTCTTCAATATCCAATCCTGTATGTTAGTAAAGCCAATTGAGTCCGAGGATGACTTGAGGAGGTCATTACATACAACCCACGCCTTGGGTCACCCCGTCACTGACAGTCGATTACAGTAAATTTGAAGGAAAGGGAGATTTAACCAAGATTACAAATGAACATGTCAGAGGAGATGAAAAAAGTAATTTATTGTTCGTATAAATATTGAGGTCAATGGAATATGAAAACGTTCTAATTTTTTTTAGAATAAAATCGAAATTTTGCGTATTGTAAAGCTTAATTGTGGTAAATTAAACAAATCAATGAATTGCTTAGAATTATAAAGAATGTAAAATTCACTATCACAACTGTTTATTCACAGACCACAAAATAAAGTCTAACAAGAACTTTTTAACGGAGAACGAATGAACACATTAAATATTAACACTTACAAGATAGAACCATAAATAATATCGGTTATCCGAAGCGAAAATCGGCAAATTTGAACATCGTAGATACACAAAAGTTGTACCATTAACTGCAGCCTTCTATGAACCCCGGTTTGTTATAACAAACGTTCTACAGTTCAACTAATAGATCACAACTGTCGAATGATTTTAAATGTATTTATGTGATCGGGGAAGTTTTGATATATTAAGTGCTGCAGGGTTTTTTTTCCATTTTCGGTGGGACAAGCAGGACAAAGTTTGGTGCAAAATTCTCGGTCGAAGTACGAGGCAACATTTTTTGTCCTCTTGTCAAACATTCTGTAATAGATAAGTTTTTCGCTGAGAAAAAATGTTTTAGAATCGTTAGAGAGCGAAATGACGTAACATCTCCAAATTAATTATTGCACATAAAACAGTCATAAGCTAATTCATAAAACATAAACAAAGAAAGGACGTGCAATTAGAAAGGTTCATCATGAAATGAGTCCCAAAATATTTACAAAGACGGTAATAACGACTCTTTTTTTATATAAAAAGAGGTTCTATTTACATTGGTAACAGAAGGTTTGATCGGACTGAGATAGCGCCTTGCAGCAGCCGCTCCAAATGAAGATTTTAAGCAAAGAGTTAAAATGGCCGAAGCATAAATTTTGGGAATAATTCTCTGAGAAACTTTTTCCGAAGAAACTAAAGAGGAATTGTAAGATATTGTTTTCATACTGAAATGTTAGTGGAGGAAACTAAAGTGGATTTGATTGCGATCTCGTTTTTATGCGAAGTATTCGATTAGAGATAATGAGATGTTTAGGTTTAAGAGTTTAGTCGGTATATATTATATTTTAAATATATCATAATCATAATCTATCTTGGCAGAGCTTACATAATAAAGTCATTAAAAAATTAAACTGCTTCGTTAGTCTAGTGGTCCCAAGCGGGACTGCTGAGCATGAGGTCTCGGGTTCGATTTCCGGGTCGGGCAGTGTTATTGGTATTTTCTGTTAGGATTTTCTCAGTAGCAGCCCGGAGTTTGGGATTGTGCCCGGGAGATGGCAATAGGCTTATTACATGGGACTTAATAATAAATAGCATTGGTGAAATTTGGTTCTACAACTATGTACAAATGAATTATTGTTCACCAGTTACTTCTCACGTGCATTTTTTTCGGGATTTCTCGATTAGTTTCGAACTCGAACGGAGCCCTTAGCTATAAGAAAAAAAAGCACGTGAGTAGTAACCGGTGAACAATAATTGATATGAATATGTGCAACGAAAGTTATTATAGTAAAACTCTGCTTAAGTATTAAAATTAAAACATTTTGGTGCATGAAGGTTAGATTGTTAGTTATACCTTTCAATTGTGAACTCTTCAATGCCTGCCAAACAACTCAAACTTGAACAATGTAATCCCATCCAAACCAGACATAACTCTTATAACAGGAGCAATAAAAACGAAAAAGGACTATCTGCAAATCGGAGAAAATTATAAAATGGGATTCCATTTGTGCTTTAATTCAGATGGGAATAAAATCCTGTGTGACTTCCCGACCTGCCGGGGAGAGCCGTGCGATAATTGAAAATTTTCTCCAACCCCCAGTGGGTTCGCAAAAAGTTACGATGAGATGGATGGAGATAAATGTTTTTCTGTGCTTGTTATTGCAAATTAGTAGGATATTTGAGTTACGGCACGGAATGTTGGAGATTTATATGGAGAGGTAGTCATTTTGATTTGAGGATTCTTTGCCTGCGGAGGCTCGTAATTGTTTAACTTATTTATTTATTTGTTACTTAAAATACAATATAAGATTTTCAATTAAAGTACAATATAATAGAATGCGGATTTTCGAGTTGTAGGAATGATTGGATAAGTTCAAATATAACATATCATTGTAGAATATTAATTATTGTTTCACGGTTATTAATATAAATATGTGTCACGAAATTTATTATACAAAAAGCTATATAGAATTTCTTGAAGAAAATTTCTGATATCATAACATAACATAGCATCACGCCCATATTCCCCGAAGGGGTGGGCACAATTGTACACTCACATTTCACCAATGGTTTTCTTAAGTCTCATGTAATAGGGGGTGAGCCTATTGCCATCTACCGGGCACAATTACAAACTCCGAGCGGCTACTGAGACTTTCCTAACAGAAAAATCTGGTAATCGAACCCAAGACCTTATGCTCAGCAGTCGCGTTTGGGACCACTAGACCAAAGAGGCAAATGACTGATTACATTTAGAATATTGTTTTGTTAACAAGCGGAGTGAGGCAGGGCGGTCTGACGTCGCCAGTTTTATTCAACCTGTATATAAACGAGTTGATCGAGGAGCTGAGCAGCACCAGAGTCGGATGCCAAGTAGGCGGTGTGCGTGTTAATAACCTTAGTTATGCAGACGACATCAATCCATCCACGTCAAAGGCATTAGGCAGTTAATAAACATATGTGAGAAGTATGCAACTCGACACCACCTAACGTACAATGTAAATAAAACTGAAATTATGATTTTTAAATATAAAAAAGGCCCTGATGTAATACTCCCTATAAATTTATGTGGAACGACTTTGAAAATTGTTACTAAGTTTAAATATCTCGGGCATATTGTAACCGAAAACTTATTGGATGACGAGGATATGGAACGACAGAGACGCAGTATTGCCTGTAGAAGTAACATGCTAGCCAGACGTTTTTATCACTGCTCGAAACAAGTTAAGGTGACGCTGTTCAAGGCGTATTGTCAGTCGTTCTACACCAGCCAACTCTGGTACCGGTACACGAGGAGTGCATATAACACTCTTCGTGTACAATATAATAATGCATTCCGGGCCATGATGAATTTGTCCTGGCGGTGTAGTGCGACTGACATGTTCACCGAGAGCAGAGTTGCTGGTTTTTCCGCGCTAATACAGAAGCTCAGGGTGTCATTCTACACAAGAGTAGCCATGAGCTGTAACAGAATTGTGACTGCTGTGTTCCATGGTATCCATCTTAGAAGAGAGATAAAAGACTTATGAATAGTACTTACTTACCTTAAATATAGGTTTAAGTTTACAAAATTTATATTGTTATTACTTAGTTAGAACTTATATATATGTCTTTGATACTTGTGATTTATGTATGTTATGGGTTTAAAAATTGCCTGAAATAAAGAATATTTAATTTAATTTAATTTAATTTAATTTGTTACTATTCTAGGACAACACCTCAGATTTTTATTAAACTAGATACATACATAGATTTAAATCTCCTCCCAAACACCTGGTTACCGAACATTCCTTAACGGCCAGTCATTAAAATAAGTCTACATTCGATCGGCAACCACAGACACGGCGTGTCTTATTTATTTTCCAACTGAGGGCAATTCGTGTTCGTATTTATCGGCTGTCGTCGAGCGTTCGCGTCAAGATTTATTGGAATACACGTTATGGGATCTGTGTTTAACGTAGAATCAATCTTCGGTTACATGGTGAGCGATCAGCCTATATTATTTTGGGTGTATGAGATGGTGAAAAGATTGTTCAATATTGTTAATAACATTGTGTTCTTATTTCGTTGATAGATTATGCTATGGTGGCCTATGTAATATAATTCCTCAAACCTATCATTTACATAGTAATGTAAAAGTTGATTGATTTCAAGATAAATCTTTAAAAAGCATTAACGCATGCTTAGCGAACTCTAAAGTTACAATATTAAATAGAAAAAGAATACGGTCGCGAACAGGATTCGAACCTGCGCCTCCCGGATTAATACTCCAGGCGCTCTGACCACTAAGCCGTGTAGCCGCAGTTTAGCTGCTGTAGAGGTCGGGATGGCTTAGTGGTCAGAGCGCCTGGAGTATTAATCCGGGAGGCGCAGGTTCGAATCCTGTTCGCGACCGTATTCTTTTTCCATTTAATATTGATTGATTTCATTCATAAAGCTCGTGAATATTCTTCGCAGATTTAATATAGTCCATGATTTAATTTTTTAAATTTTTAGCTAATAGTTTAAGTCGCATCGTAACCACGTTAACTACTGTTAGCAAACACCAGTTCTACAAACCTGTTTTAATAAAATAAAAAAACAATGTTGATTTTGTAATATAATATAATAATAAATAATATTCCACAACTATCACACAACGCCGTCTAGTCTCAAGCTAAGCAGAGCTTGTGTTATGAGTACTAGACAACTGATAAACATACTTATATATTTCTAAATGCATACATATTATAGATAAATTACACCCAGATACAGAACAAATGATCGTGCTCATCACACAAACATTTGTCCTGGGCGGGAATCGAACCCACGACCTCCGGCATAGCAGTCAGGGCTACTAACCACTAGACCAACGAGGCAGTCTATATAATATCTTATGTTTTCACAATCACTAACTAAACATTATAATAAAACAACTTTTAATCGAATTTATTGCGTGTATTTTGGTTTTTCCTCAGATTTCGAACACTGCAAGAAAGAACAAAAATCTATAATACACACGATTAATCGCGTTACCTACAAGTTTTATGTAAATATTTATTAACCATAGCATCACGCCTGTATTCCCCGAAAGAGTAGGCAGAGGTGTAAACAATTGTACACCCACATTTCACCAATGCTGTTATTAAGTCCCATGTAATAGGTGGTGAGCCTATTGCCATCAACCGGGTACAATTCCATACTCCAGGCTGCTACTGAGAATTTCTTAACAGAAAAACTCAATAACACTTTGCCTGACCCGGGAATCGAACCCGAGACCTGCTGTAGTCGCGCTAGACCAACAAGGCAGTAATATTTATTGAATAATATATTTCACAATTGTAGTCCAAAACAAAACCCATACATTCACCAATGGACATTTATAATCTGTATCAGTGCCGTCAATAACATGAAGTGTCATCAGCCAGTTAGTATTGATAGCTTCTGAATTTTGAATATGGAACACAAGCGGCTTGTAATGACAGATTGCTGGTTCATTAGCAAGTCATAACTAAACTACGGTAGTGCAGAAATAGGGCTTGTTTATACTCCGATATACATAACACTCACGTGAGGCCATATTGTTTCATAAACGTAATAACTTGACTGCCTCGTTGGTCTAGTGGTTACAAGCGCGGCTGCTGTGCGTGCGGTCTTGGATTCGATTCCCAGGTCGGGCATTGTTATTGAATTTTTGCTGTTAGGAAATTTTCAGTAGCAGCCCGGTGTTAGGAAGTTGGTGGTGTGACATCCCCGTGCTTCGGAGAGCACGTAAAACCGTCGGTCCTGCGCCTGATCTCTCTCTGGTTGTGTCGGATTTCCGTCCCATCGGAATATGAGAGTGAAGGAAGACGGAGTGCACCTGTGTTTACGCATACACTTGTGGACTATAATATCTCCTGCGTACTTGGCTAATCTCAGTAGAGATAGGCCGCCGTGACCGAAATACGGTCGGATGGAGTAGTAAACGTAATAAAATGGTGAATAAAATTTTGTAGTACTTTTGTAGTTAGAGCAGTGATAGGCTAGTGGTAGGCTCGTTGGACTAGCATGTCAGAGTTCACAAGGTACCACTGAATTTTCGAGTCAAATGCGTGTTATTAATTAATTATCACTTGCTTAAACGGGTGAAGGAAAACATCGTGAAAATCAGCACACCTGAAAGATGTTCTCGATGGTGTGTAAGGACATGTCAAAGGTTTAAACTCTGACACTAGATTGTTCATCAATCACACGATGAGCGAGTGAGAGAGGTTTGTAGTATTTGTTAATTTTGATGATTCCAATCATAGCATAAACACAGCTTGTATTTCCTGGAGGAATAGACCGATATTTACACCAACACCGTTAATAATTTACATTTAATGACCACAATTTAAAAATCTTTGTGCTATTTATGAAACCCCGATTACACTTTTTCCGACCAGGGAATCGAAAACAGGATCTCTTGCTCAGCAGCTGCGCCTGCGACCACTAGATCAATAAGGCAGTTTTGGAATTCTTTAGTCGTTTTCTTTTAATTGCTGCCTCGGGAACGTGATAAGTAGTAGCGAGAGTATGGGTTAGTAAAATAAAATGTACAGAAAAAATTTATGTCGTTAATTTGATGTAGGAATAGCTTTTACCCGCGGCTTTGCTCGCGTTAGATTAGAATTTGAAAATCAATTCCGATTGTACTATATTATAGTTAGGAGGTCTATCGACACTCTAAACTCACAAAATGTGTTAGGTACTTAAATTTAAAATTCAATAGTGATTAGAAAGACACGTGGCGCCATCTATTATCATAAGAACATTATTGTTGTTTTCCTCTGGAACAGTACTTTTTTTCTGGATTAAAGGTACCCTATGTCCGTTTCTGTACACCTGACAACGTACCTATATGCAAAATCTCAGGATGATCGGTTCAGTCGTTTAGACGTGAGAAGGTAACAAACAAATAAACAAACTTATTAAGACTTTCATAACATTCTTTTTCCATTTAATATAATAACTTTAGAGTTCGCTAAGCATGCGTTAATGCTTTTCAAAGATTTATCTTGAATTATTAAGGTACTTAATTGCATTCTTTACGACATTGTATTAACTGCAAAGTTAGTCGTGTCGGTTCGGTCACTTATATAGGGACTGAATTGATAGCAATAACGTCACCATAAGACGTGTTAAAATATGGAAGAAGAATTCGCGGTGGTGAGCAGAGGTCGAGATGGATTAGCGGTCAGAGCGCCTGGAGTATTCATCCGGGAGGCGCAGGTTCGAATCCTGTTCGCGACCGTATTCTTTTTCCATTTAATATAATAACTTTAGAGTTCGCTAAGCATGCGTTAATGCTTTTCAAAGATTTATCTTGAAACAAACTTACTTTTACGTTAATGCTTTTCAAAGATTTATCTTTAAGCATTTATAATATTAGTTAAGAAGTTAAGATGCAGTCTTGGTTACATTTTTACGCCCAAATAGACACATGTGAATACCAAGTCACGCTGTATTACATCTATGTATGTATGTATCAGTTACTCTCATTTGGCTATAACAACACGGCTATCGCCGACGCATTGTTTTCCTTTCATTTCAATCACACTGGAGTCAATACAATCAATTTGATAGAATTGTGGCATAAAGGTGAATGGGTGGATTTGGAATCGTTTTATTTGTATATTGATTAAACATATTTGTCTGTATCTGTAGGGGTTAATATTTTAATGTTTTCCCATCAACAATTATTAACTGTTTTGTTTTTTATTGTATACGGCGTCATATTGTGGTCAACCGTTGCGGTGACGGGCTTTCAACAATATAGGAAGCGTTTGAAGGCTTATTAAAATAACAATTAACGAAGCCATCAATAATCGGCTGGGATTAGTTTTAAATATTGAGGCTTTGTAATGAAACCTTATATTCTAGCTAACAAACTTGATATGGGCGTCGAGTTTTGCCAAATTGTACTTGGCGGATCTCCGTTGAGATTAACGCCATAACCGAAAATTTGATAGCGAATATATTATTATTACTCTTTTTATGTGCATGTGCACCGAATTTGGGTGCAGAAATAAAATGCGTATTTTACTTTCTTCCTCTTTTACTAAAGTCATTAGGCCAAAAACATTTATTTTTACTTCAAATATATTCCACAATTTTCTTAACTTAAATGCCGAGTAATTTGAGAGCCGTGTCCAACAAAACGAGGGCATTCAACAGCGTCATTCAATAATTAAAGTGCAGTACACCGCTGTTACAAAGGACGTAATTACTTCGGTAATTACAAACACTACAGTGCTAACAAATGGCCATGCAAGTAGTTTGTTGAAAACATAAATTTTTGGGGCGGGGAAAGTCGAAAGTGGCATGGGGTGGCCTTGAAGAAAGTCTTTTATTACAAAAATCTATTATTTTATTTATATCGTTATCTATGTATAAATATTTTGATAACGCATGCGAAGCGACACTGCTCTCGTATATGTTAATTTGTAGTGGATATCAAAATACGACCGTAGGAGAGCATTCGGAGTACCGCCCCAAGGGTTTAACCTATGCTCTCGGTATTTGTATATGTATTACAACAAACACAACCAACAACAAGGGGTGGCCTTGAAGAAAGTCTTTTATTACAAAAATCTATTATTTTATTTATATCGTTATCTATGTATAAATATTTTGATAACGCATGCGAAGCGACACTGCTCTCGTATATGTTAATTTGTAGTGGATATCAAAATACGACCGTAGGAGAGCATTCGGAGTACCGCCCCAAGGGTTTAACCTATGCTCTCGGTATTTGTATACAACAAACACAAAAAAATTTAAATTAAACATCAGAACTCAAGACTAGTTACAATAAAATACGCAAAGGTCACAGCAAAGGATAGGTATTTTTACTTAGGTTTTATGAAATTTCATGGAACGGATGCCAAGGGAATAGATAGCATCTTTAAGTAAAACACAACAACCGATCTACTTGATAATAATTTTAAATAATATTGTAGTGCTTATTCAGTAAGTAGACTTACATTTATGGACACACTTAATAAAGTTGAGCTTTGTAAAAAATAATCATTTACAAAGCCGGTTGGGGTGACCTTGAAAGTCTGAGCCGGTCCTTCACAATGCAGAGTATAGTAAGTGTAAGCTTGATTCAAAACGCTTGAACGACACGATTGTGTAGTAGGTATTAGACAGTCGGGTAATAGATTATGTACAAAGTTGGAATATACTTTGAGTAGAATAAACAGGGTTGAGTTAAATTGTATACTTAAAGTTATCTGGATTTTTGTTAATGACTCAGTTTAAGTTAATAGGTATAAAATTACTTATTAGTCTTATAGGTTCGATTGCAATTATAATTAGGTACTAATTAAATTAGAAAACTAATTAATAAAAAAAAGTTAAAATGTGTTTATACCATCAGGCCTGTATTCACCGAAGAATTAGGCAGATACTGATAGTTCACCCACATTTCACGGATATCGTTATTAAGTTTACCTATTGTCATAATATTAAACACTAAGTTGCTACTGTGAATTTTATATTAGAAAATCTCATCAATACTGCCCTAGGTAGCAGCCTCGCGTGCTTTATATCGTTAGAAACATTTTTTTTCTCCAAAAATAATGTGTATCCACTAGTAAGAACTATTCCTGACCAAATTTTTGGCCACGGTGGCTTATCTTCACGGAGATTAGTCCATATAATATATTTTTATTCACTCTCATAGTCTGATGTGATAGCAATCCGACACAACCGGAGAGAGATCAGGCGTAAGACCGACGGCTTTACGTTCGCTCCGAAACACGCGGTGGTATCGCCAACTTCCTCCAGGCCGTCACTGAAAATTTCTTAACAGAAAAACTCTATAACTACTTGCTTGACTCGGGAATCGGACCCAAGACATCACGCTCAGCAGCTACGCTTACGGCCACAAGATCAATGTCAGCCGTACATCTACTCATGTATAGTACCTACATAAAGTCTTATAAAAAGCAGTTCAGTGATTTGAATGTGCCCTCTATCAAAAATCCTTAGAGTCTAAATATAGTCACCAAGTTTCTTTCACAATTCTAGCTACCAGCTGTTGCGAATTCTTATGAAATATACACGTAAGATATTTTTCAAGAGCTAAGAGATCGTAAATGAATATCTTTTATGTGTCAAACAGATGTTACTCACACTTGATTGAATAAGAACGCGAAATCGTATTCGGCGAATTATTTCGTTCGCATATTAAATTTCCGTTTTATTAGAAGCCGATATGTATTATATTTTTGTTCAAATTGTATAACTTTCTTTGATATTTAGAGATTAAGAAAACTTAATTAAGAAAATAAAACCTAGTCTGCTCAAAGTACTATTTTTACTGTATAACTTATACATATAGTGTTGAAGACAATCAATTTCAAAAAAAATTATAAGCTCTAGGGGAACTCCCCTAGAGCTCCCTGAGGCTCTATTTTAGGGCCCATATTCCTTACTATATTTTTGAATAACCTATTTACTTGTGATTCCAACGAAACTATGAGAGTAATAGGCTATGAAAAATTATAAAAAATAAACGTATAGGATTCAAAGACTTTCTCAGAATAACGACGAAGTTCTGACCTCTTCTTGTCAGTTTCATACAAAGTAACTTTGAGTTTTTGAGGTAATTTGAAGATTGTAAGTTGTTTTAGACAGACTCTAAAGCGAACAACGACTTTGAAGCAAATTTAACCCCTAAATTCAGACAATAAAAAACCGGAATCATTTAACAAAAAACCCTTTAAAACTCCAGAAACGAGACACTCAAAAGGCCTAACAATACAATGTAAAGTTTTTCGCGTAAAAACTCGAAAGTTGAAAGTACTTTTAGTTTTTTTTTTTACAACAGTTTAAGACGCAAGGTTTTGGTATATAAAGAAAACAAAAGTCCATAAAAATCGTAAATGTTACTCCAATGTAAGTTAAGCCATTTAAACTTTCCTGTCGATATATCTATTCTGTATGATGGATTCGGCAGAATAGTTTGTCAACGAAAATAGTAAGGGAAAATTTTGATGCATTCTTCCATTGTACAATTCTGGAAAGTTTGTGATAAATATGAAATTTTTCATGACAATGGATAAAGAAATCTCACTTAAGGCACTATATGGGGTAAGGGACACCATAGTGAAAACAGAAACGATGAATTTAAAACATGATTCTGAATTCCTCAGGATTAGAATTATGCGTCGAATCGAAGTTGCGAATTAATTCCTAATGCGCACATGACTACGCAATATAAGTGGTGCATGTGGTGGATTTGAACATGCGATCTTTGACTTGCAGTTAAATGATCATTTTACTAGACTATCATTACTCAAATACAATTTTACATAAATAATATATGTGCCTAGCCTTTTCCCAATTAAATTGGGGTCGGCTTCCAGTCAAACCGGATGCAGCTTAATACCAGTATTTTACATGGAGCGATTGCCTATCTGACCTCCACAACCCAGTAACTGGGTAACACGATATCTCGTGGTATGACTGGTTTTCAGACTTTCAGGCTTCTGACTATCCGTAACGGCTGTCATAGATCTTAATTTGACAACCGGGACCGACGGCTTAACGTGCTCTCCGAGGCACGGGGTCTCGGTATGAAATGATGGTCACCCATCCACAGACCGACCGCGGCAAGTACAGCTTAACTTCGATCAATCGATCTGTGCGGCTGTTACTTAGCCACGAACTCTTCAATTTTACATAAATAATAAAAACATAAAATCAATCAGTCACCACCAGCACTCAACTCAAATCCTTGTTAAATCATTAGTACAGATGCAAGCGGTCAATAATTGTTCGCTATTAATTACTGTGCTGAGTGACGTCAGATACATACGACTGTACGTATAACCGGACACTTGTCGAGGGTCGAGTGGCTCAGGTATTCTCCACTAAAGACCACAATTTGGGACGACGATAATTAACGTAAACGTTAAGTTGTAATGAATATTACAATTATGTTTTATACAGCGACTGGTAAAAGGGCCTCCATAACCCAGTTACTGGGTAACGCGATATTTCATGGTCAGACTGCTTGCCAGACTTTCAGGGATCTGACTTCTCTTCGTCAAACAACTAACGCCGACAGTTTAACGAGATATGCCTCCCTCTCCGAGGCACGAATATTAATTGATGGTCACCCATCCAAAGAACAACAGTAACGATCGCAGCTTAACCCTCATCTGCCTCGTTGGTCTAGTGAGCTGAGCAGGAGGTCTCGGGTTCGATTCCCGGGTCGGGCAAAGTAATATTGAGTTTTTCTGTTAGGAAATTCTCAGTAGCAGCCCAGTTGATGGCAATAGGCTCACCACCTATTACGTGGGACTTAATAACATCATTGGTGAAATGTGAGTGTACAATAATGTACACCTCTTCCTACGCCTTTGGAAAATACAGGCGTGATGCTATGTTATGCTTAACCCTCATTGATCGATTTGTGTGGTTGTTCTTAGCCACGAGCCCCTAAACCAAAACTCAAATCCACTTAAACCACATAAAAAAAATCTCACATATTATTTACCGTCTATCGAAGACCAAAATAACCTTATCTAAATGCCCGGTAATTGTCTGCTATTAATGACGTCACTAGACGGTGTAGCCGTCACTTATCGACGTCAAGTGGCACAGGTATTCTCGTCTGACGGCCACAATTAGGGGCGTCGATGGCTCTTAGGCATGGGACTCGAGAGCGATTCAAATGTTAGGGTCTTATTTAGGGATGGGAGATAGCTGAGGTGGTATCAGGTGTTCATGTGTGGAGGTGATTTTTGTAGTTATATTTCGGAGGTAGGGTTTTTGTGTTAACGTTTCTTCGCATAACATAGCATCGCGCCTATAACAGCAAAAGGTTAGATAGAAGAAAGCTGTTGCAAACTCGCATTTCATCGATATATTTATTAAGGTCATCAGCCTATTACCATCTTCCGCGTACAATGATTTCCTTACAGAAAAACTCAATCCCACCAAAAACATTGAAGTTGGTTGCCAAGAATCACAAGTTCATAATGCTTTCCCTGTTAAAAAGTTATGAGATCTCTAGTACAGCCAAAAAATCTCCGATTTGAACTGTGCGTCATACTCTAAGGTACTAGGGGAAGTCCAAAGTATATAGCTCTACGTGCTCTTGAATATAATATATTTATAACAATGAATAACAAATAACTCTACCTATAAGCCCTGATTCTACGAATTCCATATCTTTAAGTTATAATTTATCGTGTAAATAAAAATAAGGTCTTGAGCAGGATTAGATTAAACTTCTATCATCAATACATACAATAAAATAAAAATAAATAAAATGTAACGGATTGCTGTCTGTACATGGCAGATATATAAGAAAAAATATTATTGGGACCTTTATCAACACAAATAGCACCCAAAACAATGATTGTTAGAATTTTTGTCTGTTTGTCTGCGCATTTTTGCACGCTAATCTCAGAAACGGCTTATCCGATTTAGATGTAGTTTTCATTAATATATTGTGGTAAATTTCACTTAACATTAAATGTTTAATTCATGTCAATCGGTTCATAAATAAAAAAGTTATGCCAAATTAAAGAATCACGTCGAACATTTGTTAATTATGAATTTTTGTTCATACACGACATGGTGTTAATTTACGACGTCCACGCGGACGGAGTCGCGGGCACAGCTAGTATAGTATATAGTTCTATATATTATATCTTGGTTAAAAAATTACAGCTTGGCCGTTTCTTCATTGCTGCAATACTTTCTAGGATTATCCAGACCCATGCTATGACAGTTTGAAAATACGATAAAACGCTTCCAAAAAAGGTAGGTCTTGGCGGGGGCACTACCTCGTCACCGGAGAACACTTTGCCTGACCCGAAAATCGAACCCAGGGCTTCTCAATCAGCACCCACGATAATTAGACCAATGAGGCAGTTGTTGACATAATGAAATAAACATATAATAAAATATATTTTCCCTTAGTCTGTAATTACTTCCAATCCAAACAAACATGTTATTAGCAAACATAGGGACGTATTTTAAAACCATATGTATGTTAATTATAGAAAAATATATATAGTCTCAACGCACTTACAAAATGAACTCGGCTTACTGAATACTAATGTGTTCAAACAACACTTTGTTTGTGCTATATTATTAAGTTTGACTTCACTATTTAAAGTTTGCCTTTAGAGAAATTTGTAGCGTGTTGCTTCTGAAGAGTTAATGCGAATCTTTCACATGAACGCATCAGAGGTTATCTTATTTGTGAGATTGAGAAACATGAAATTACGAACGTAGCCAGTCAGGCATTATTTTACGTTAAATTATGCCTTTAATTATGTTACCTAGTAATAATATTTTTCGTTCTGTCGCAAAAGTGGATTTAAGTTGTATTATGTGTGGGGACGTTGTGCCGGTCTCCCACTAACTAAAACTACTTCCTTTTACTAGACATTTTTTTTTATTATTTGTGGCTTTTATATCACAGGGACCAGAAAAGATCTATTGTGATCGCCACTCTTGCGTTTAAATTAGAGCTCATCCCTAAACCCTGCCACTGTGATGAGCTGCAGGATTTTTCTAGGGGTGAGTTCTTTTATTTCATCCGGGCTTAAAATACGTTTCCCTAGATGAGCGTAGCGCTTATGTATTAGCGGTCCACATTCCCCCAAAAGGTGAAGAGGTGTTTCCTCAGCCTCTTCACACCGTCTGCAGGTTTGTGTCTCGCTTAGCCTCAAATTGAACATGTGCTTATTTAAGCAGCAGTGTCCAGTTAAGGCTCTTGCCACAACGCGCAAATACAAATATAATTGTAATAAATGGTTCCTACTCAGCTCTCGGACGTGGTTTGTGTACCTTTTGTCGTAGGCTTTAATGAGGATTTTGGAGTGAGTCATGCCTGGCGATTCCGTCCAGAGCTGGCTTGCACTGTTAAAACATGAGTCCATGAGGGATTTTTACTACTAGCCCTTACCGAGGTTCAAGGATCGCAACTGTATTCGCTGCAGTCCCGGTAGGGACTTGTAAATACCTGGGCAGTATTATAAGAACTGCTTTTTTGTACCTATTAAGTTTTTCTATCCAGAAAATACTGAGATTTTTATATTTTTTTTTGGCAACTGCTGGCTTATTTCAGTGAGCCAAATATACACGATTTCATAAAGAAAAAGCGCGACATCCAAAATTAAAACTTAATCCACCCGTTCTCCAAATAACCGCGACGGCTTTAACATCATTAGTGGATTTAAATTCGGGGCCATTCACAAAAAACCGCATTATTGAAAACATGCATAATTTTATTAATCCTCCTTTTCAAGCCAGATTTCTGTTTTAATCCTGAGCGAGGGAAACGTATTACGAATTAAAATTCACATCACATTTCCAATCGGAGGAGTCAGTACAAAATTGTAAAAGTAACAGAAATATCAGTGAATTAAAGTAAATACAAGATGGCTGTTCGGATTCTAGTCACACTGTTTAAATTTGAAACTGTGGTACAATATGAGAGAAGTCCAATCCACTTATCATCGTCTCAGATAGTATTTGCTCTGGCTCGAGTGAATTAAGGATAGTGTATGTACTGGAAGAGACTTACAAGTTGTTGAAAGTAAATTCTAGATTGGATTTACTTTGTGTACGCTTGTTTGGTAACAAAAGAATAATATTATAAACGGAGAAAGATTCTCGTTTTACAGAAAGAAAAATGTTTATTTTAAAATTAGTGTCTGTAGTCTACATCAAAGTAAGTTTTCTTTAAGCTGTGTTTCAAATGGAATTTGTGCAAATCTGCGTACCTATTTGTGTTATTTTTATTATTTTTATAGAGTTTTAAATGTAAAATAGGTACCAACAAAGACAATTTTCAGGAAAAATACTAACATTAATTTGAAAGAATGTCGGTGAATAATTTCTTAATTCTGGAAGTATTATAATTACTAGCTTCTACCAGCGAGTTCAACTGCGTGTTCATCAGAATTGGGTCCATCCAGGACAAAAGTATCCTATGCGTTAATCCAGGACCATGTCGAAATTCATCCAAATCCGTTCAGTAGTTATTGCGTGAAGGAGTACTTAACAAACATTCATCTATCCACACAAACTTTTGTTTTTATAATATTATTTGTATGTATACTTTCTTATTAACTTCACTATCCAAGGACATTAATAGGAGTGAACATAATTATATTCATAACATAACATAGCCTCACGCCTGTATGCCCCAAAGGGGTAGGCAGAGGTGTACACAGTTGTACACCCACATTTCACCAATGCTGTTATTAAGTCCCATGTAATAGGTGGTGAGCCTATTGCTACCGGGCACAGATCCAAACTCCAGGCTGCTATCGAGAATTTCCTAATAGAAAAACCCAATTACACTGCCCCACCCGGGACTCGAACCCAGGACCTCCTGCTCAGCAGTCGTTATTTATATTCATTATTTATTCGTATCCGTAACTAAAGATGAGTAGATGAAAATAAATACAATATCCAGCTACTTCCACAATATTGAGGCTAGTCATGCGGGCATATATTTGCGGGCGGGTGGGCGTTGCACAGGTATTTGCATGACTACCCTCAATATTGTGGAAGTAGCTAGATATTGTATTTATTTGCATCCAATGTAATGAACGTCCGCGAAGTAACGCCTGAATCTATTCAATAAAGATGAATACTCTCTTTTGTTTTGATGGTCCGGCAAAATTGTTATAATGGTTTACGGCTAGCTAACATATTGGACATCAATAATTCTTATAAAAACCACCTATAAGGATAGTACTACTTATTATTATACTCCATTGACTTGAGATAAGAAAGAATGGCCTATCATGGCCAGTAAACATGCCCTTTACCGAAACTGACGATAACATTGCTGACACGAATTCATTATCTATGAGATGTTATCCATAAGCAACCTGTATAAGTATTATTTTAAAGAAAACAGACCTTCAGGAACACCAAAAGCGTTTCTTAAAATAAAAAATATAAACTAAAAAAAATTAACTGTAAATAGGTTTTTTGTAACTCTTTTACAAATTAAAATAAAAACAAGAAGGCACTGGCATTTCCTATCTGACTATCTCTGAGAAGAAACACCGAAACAAACTCAGAAACTACAGCTACAAAACGAAATCCTATTTTCATAAATATTTAATAATCTACCAACTCTTCCATAGCTTTGTACATCGGCGTGCCTCGTGAAATTCCGAGATGCCTTAAATTCTTCGACCTACTTGAACCGAGTTCATTGCAGGATGACACCTGAACTCAGCCAAGACCGCCATCTCGGATTCCAGCGGAGATTCGCTGTGATAACTACTACAATTTGTTACAAAGGCAGATTTATTAAATTATTTTGTGACGCTGAGTTTAATTATTTCGGAGTGGTAAGTTTGGGCCGGTGCGTGGAAAATTTAATATAATCTCGACGTTTGTAGTATTTTAGGTAAAGTGAGTAAAAAGTTTTAAACATCCCATTGCATCAGGTTTATATTAGCAGAAGGGTTAGGCCAGACGACATGAAATATCATCATGCCTGTGTTACTCAAAGGATTAGGTAGAGATGTGCCTGTGCTGGCGTATACCCTACCGATGCCGATATTATAATCCCATAAAATTTTTATTGAAGTATTTATTTTTGGGAATTTTATAGACTAATTACATAGCATCATAGCATCTCGCCTGTATTCCCCGAAGGGATAGGCAGAGGTGCACACAGTTGTACACCCACATTTCACCAATGCTGTTATTAAGTCCCATGTAATAGGTGGTGAGCCTATTGCCATCTACCGGGCACAATTCCAAACTCCGGGCTGCTACTGAGAATTTCCTAACAGAAAAACTCAATAACACTTTGCCCGACCCGGGAATCGAACCCGAGACCTCATGGTCAACAGTCGCGCTTGGGACCACTAGACCAATGAGGCAGACTAATTACAATTATAATTAAATAGCAGTATAAAACATCATTTGCTAATAACAAGCATCTACATATTATATAAATAAGATAACCTATAATTACACAGCAAAACAAATAAGTTACACAAAGATCATACGAAACGACATAAAGAAAAAAAAATTGTAATGGAAAAATAGTAAATAAAAAATGCATTCAAGATAAATCTTTGAAAGGCATTAACGCATGCTTAGCGAACTGTAAAGTTACAATATATTTTTATTAATTAATTATGACCACTCGAGATGTCTTAGTGGTCAGAGCGCCTGGAGTATTTATCCGGGAGGCGCAGGTTCGAATCCTGTTCGCGACCGTATTCTTTTTCCATTTAATACTGTAACTTGAAAAAATGCATTAACCTTTTAGTTGTCAGTCAGTAAAATAAAGCAGGTCTGCCTCTACAAACGTAGGTCGTAAGTAGGAAATAATCGAACTAAAACTTGGTAAGAAGCAATCTATTATATTTTGGTTTATTTATAGTTAATGACTATACCGAAGTAGGTACTAAAAATCCTTTGTAGGTAATATTTTATTATATATTTGGTAATCTTGTAGAAAAACTACCTCGTTGATGCCCAACTGCTGAGCATGGGGTCCTGGATTTCGGGGTCGGGCAAAATGTTATAAAGTTTTTCTGTTAGGAAATTCTCAGTAGCAGCCCGGAGTTTAGAATTGTGCCCGGTAGGTTGCAATAGGCTAACCACCTATTACATGGGACTTAATAACAGCATTGGTGAAATGTGAGTGTACAACTACCTACACCTCTGCCTACCCCTTCGGCGAATACAGGCGCGATCCTATGTCATTAAGTTGAAGAAAAAAAAACAGGTCACTATACCTCTACCCCCTATACCAGGTCACTATATATCAAATACAACAACATTGATCTCGAACATAACCATAGATATATCAGTACTTGTCGTAGAGTACTCTTCTATACCTCTAGCTATATTTAAAGGCACCCCTGCATCTTCAACGCTTCACTCTGACGTCCTCCCACTTACGTCCCATCGACACGCAATCTACTTGCGAGCCATTTACGTAGTTTCAGCCGTCGATTTGACGCCGAGCTGTAGGCGTAGACTGGTAGCAATTTTGTGAGTGATAATCTGTAGGGAGTGATGAATTTACTTTGTATTTTGTATTCGGGTAATCAAAGGATGCGCATTGATAATGTAATCTATTTCTTTTGCCTTACCAGTGCGGTATTTTACAAATATAAATAATAACACTCCTTTTTTTAACAGTTATGTAAATAACTGTAGGGATTATAATAATACACAAATATTTATAACTAGAGTAAGGCCCCTTCACACTGGTAGCTATTATTATTATTAATGAAATAAAATATAGCCTGCGTTACTTCTAAATAAAGTAGCTTTTTAATGGTGTAAGAATTATTAAAATCGTTTCAGTCGTTTTAGAGTTTTAAATTACAAACTAAAAATCTTTCATCTTTATAATGTTAGTAAGGTGTCAGGTGTCTCAACAGTTTATTTAAAATTATTTCAGTCTACATATACTTATTTGACAAAATTCATAAAATTATTTTTGTCTCTGATATATATTTAAAATTAAATCGCGACGGGATTTCCTAAGACTATCCCTGAGAAGAAATTCCGAAACAAACTCAGAGGTCACAGTCATTTTAAATTTAGAGATACAATTTTATCGAATTATTAACTAAAATGTGTTCCGATGCACGCAGTAATCGCTCATAGTATCTTGGTTTTTTTGTTAAATGTAGTTTTGACTTCACTTTTTTAAGTACAGGGTTCCAAACAGGTGGTAACTGCCAAGCATCTTCTCTGTTTATTATTGTTTTATAACATTATAATAAAACAACTTTTAACCGGATTAATCGCGTGTATTATTGTTTTTTTGTTTTTCCTGACGTTTCGAACACTTTGCAGCATTCGTGGTCGCGCAAACCTAAGATGTTTTATAACAGTTCGACCACTTTAAAAACCAAACCTCTTTGTTTACTTGAAAAATAGGTGACTTGTTCAAATCATTATTTCTTTTTCTATGGTATATATTTGCTGGTTACTCTTAGCATCACTCTTTGATGGGTTCTCAATAGACTTAAACTTAATTGCATATAGAAGTATCATATATTTCGCAGACAAAAATTTTACTCTATAACCATCCTTCTTCCTCACACATCGAATGCAACAATCGTAAACGTAAACTACAATAATATGTTTATAAAAAGACACGGCATTAGTTGGCGCTGCGCATAATAGTGTCATGCATTAGGACCCGCACCGGGGAGTAATAAAGGGGTAATCGCCCCTCCACGGGTGGGGGGAATTACTTAGGGCGAGTTAAGTGGACCGAGGCAGGAGTTGCGGCGATTCTGTTCCTCTTCCCTTTCATGATACAATAGCCTAGTCGTCATCCGCAAGAAGACGTAAGATAGTCTTGATTTGATATCAGTGTACTGGCTTTACAACGCTCCGAAATCAAAAAGGAACAGAAAATACAGAATCGAAACAAACGCATATCGAGATGACGTCATGAATCCTGCATCGAAGCCTGCCTCGCAAGGAAAGTTTCGAGGGTGAGCTAACAATTTCACTAGCGCTCGATGAGATTGAAAGAAAGAAAGAAAAAAATATAACACACACAAGACAACATTACACAAACTGAAAAAAAAAACCAACGAATTGCGGACGCACTTTTCAATAGAGGTCCACCTCATACACGTCCAAGCACGGATCTTTTCAATAAACTTGTCGCCTCGATAAAAGTTTTTTATGAATTTAATATCGTTTTATCAACACTTAATGTCAAATTTGACGTTTAAAATCGACAAAAGTGTCGACAAAAATAACCATGCTCGCACGCAGGTCCCATATTACAAGTTTAAATGATGATGTTTAGCTCCTTAACTCCCAAGAAATTATAAGTAAAAAAGGTATGAGTTTTTACTCAGGTTTGTTAGATGTCAATATCACTGCCACATGTAACCAAGCAATATTTAGTGACATATAGATGATGTATTATCTATAGGTCTAGTATCTAGTTATCTATCAGTATCCACCGCGTAATTTGAATTACTTATATCTTACATATAAAAATTTTAATGACATCTTTTCTCATGTGGTTGATGAACAATCTAGTGTCAGAGTTTAAACCGCCCGTATTGAGAACATCTCTCAGGTGTGCTGGTTTCCTCAGGATGTTTTCCTTTAGCGTTTCAAGCAAGCGATAATTAATTTTTAATACGCACACGACTCGAAAGTTTAGTGTTGCGTGCCTTGGGTTCGAACTTGCGACCTTTGACTTGCCAGTCCAAAGGTATGCACTATGTTATTACTGCTACTAGAGTTATATAAGTAAAAAGGCACATTTAATCCGATCCCACCAGTACCATGCTGTCCTCCCACCAGCGAAGCCCTAAGCCGAGGCCCGTACCCCGCAGGGGGTGCTCTTAGCGTGTTGTCGTTTTATATAAGTTGAGTGCCCTAGCTGGGGGCCTTAAATAGCTTAAAGCAACCACCGGAAAACCCGGTTAAGTAGTCGATAACCTCCTAGGTTGACCTGCCAGATGCAATAAATTAAAAGAAGCCACATCTAGAGAGTGTTCAATAATGCAATGTTCTCGCTTCTCTTGTGACTGGCGACACGCTCCCGTCACTGTGACGTTTAACTCCAACGAGCACAGACCAGTATTTATAGTATCTGATGAAAGGCATAATTGGTACTTTTAACGTACAATAGTATTTTATTGCTTTGCACACCAACTCCCTTTCATGACTGTGCTAACTAAAATGTCTCATATGTCTATTGTAGTCTCTTTCATTGAGGTTTAAGTGACAAAGATAGGAAGTTTTATGGAGTGTTTTTGATGATAATAATAAATGATATTTATTTCTGTAAATACATCTGTTATAGACACTTTTACAAGTCATAAAAAAAAATTAAGCTAGATGGCGTCGGCATTTCCTATCTGACTAGCTCTGAGAAGAAATGCCGAAACAAACTCAGAGGTCAACGTCTCTTTTAAAGTCCAGACATCATTTTATTCAACATATGAGTGTAATTCTGTAGGGATAGGTCTGGGATGGCCTTTTGAAGAAAGAGCCATAGCTGTTTTGAGCTGACCTGTCCTAACCAACGGCACGTATGCATCAGTCATCGTGTAGCTCAACCACAATTTAGGGAGCTTAACGACCCGTCGCAAGACGATACCAGATTGGCAGGACATTTGCGTAGGCCACAGAGAGATCTCAAAAGCCGCCAGACAAATCAAATAATTATAACTTCAATCCAATCCTACACAATACTCACATTCACATTTTTATGGTATTGATAGACATGTCATTTTTGGAGTGATACTTCATATTTTCTTGACTGTCGTTTCTCACCATGTATTTTTAGTAAGCGTATCTTTAGTCAAACTAAAGGCTTAATGTTGAAACTATGACAGGTGTTCACCAATGCTTTTTAGTTTCATTTATTCAAGTTAGTTATAGCAACGATATATGATATGATGATATGTTGTGAGTATGAATGCAGATGGCTATAACTGTAGAGCGATGGGTGGATTGTGTTAAAGATGATATGGAGAATCAAGAAAAGGAGTGACTGACGATATGACGGCTAATAGATGAGTGGAAGAAGAATACATGCTGCGCTGACCCCAAATAAATTGGGATAAGGGCAGGAGGATGATGACGATTTATAGCAATGACAAGTTCGTGTTTGAATCCCACATAATCTGGACATCTTATTCTCTTCTCAGCACTGTCAAAGGAAAAAAATAATTATTTAAAGGTAGGTATTAAATAATTGGTTCAAATGTTTTTTTTATGTAAGATGTTTTCATATTATATTATTAGGGCCTACTTCAATCAATCAATCTGCCTAGCCTTTTCCCAATCACATTGGGGTCAGTATCCAGTCAAACTGGATGCAGGTTAATACTATTATTTTACATGGAGTGACTGCCTATCTGACCTCCACAACCCAGTTACTGCGTAACAAGATATCTCGTGGTATGACTGGTTGTCTGACTTTCAGGCCTTTGACTACCCGTAACGGCTGTCATAAATCTTAATTTGACAACCGCCGGCTTAACATGCTCTCCGAGGCACCGAGGGGTCTCGGTATGAAAGTATGGTCACCCATCCACAGACCGACCGCGGCCAGCGCAGCTGAACCTCGATCGATCGATCTATGCGGCTGTTACTTAGCCACAAACCCCCTCTTTTATGACCTACTTAAATACTTAAAATACTTCTTGACAAGTACATACATTCTTTACGTTACAATAATGTTTTTTGTCCCGCTATTCTCATGTTCTGTGTCACGCGGCGTGACTCCAACCGGCACGACTCGGTATTTATTGTACCTGATGATACGTATAATTCCTGATTCTTGCCAGCAATATTATTGCTTTGTTAGTGCGTAGATATGAGTTATACATTTATTTATTGTGTGTAGTATTCATACTTAAATTATCACAAAGAAAGAAAATGTCTATTATTACTGAAGGCTATCGTTTTGGTTTGGTTATATTGAGAGAATGAATGAAAAACGGTTAACAAAAGGTATCTACTAGGCAGGTATAAGTGAAAATGCTGGAAGGGGACGCCCTATATTGATATACACTGACCTTTTTAGTGCTATTCTCCAAAAAGGTAAGGTGCGTAGTACTCGCAACCGGCGCGCGTGTATGACAAGATGTATGAACGTGGATGAAGCAAAAGGCATATGTAAGGATCGTAGCAGATGGCGTTCTGTAGTTTCTGCCTACCCCCACGGGAGAAAGGCGTGCGTTTATATATGTATGTATTTATGTTATCGTTTTCAAATATTAGGAATTTATTTGTTTTCATCTGCGTGACAAAAGGCAGCCTAATTCCTTCTCCAGAGATCAAACTATCTTTAAGTAATTATAAAATTAATCGAAACTGATTCTTATTTTTCTAAGGAAACATTGAAAATTAATAGACACGTACGGGTTTCGAAACCGTGACTTTTGTCAGTCCGTGACATCGCTCTGACTGAGCTTCCGTGTCAATTTTAGGCATCTATTAACTTTCAAGTTCCTTTCTTTTCGTCTAAAGCAGATAAAGAAGGAGGAAAGAAAAAGAACTAGTCAGGAAACCCCAAAAAAATGCAAGTTACTTGTGACAAAATAATTAATGTCACAAATATCTGTTTCAGACTTACATTTTCAAACCCAAATAAAGCATATCAAATACAAAACACGAAACCAGCCGAACAAACTGTTGCCTAATAATTCAAGATTAATCTTTGAAAAGCATTAACGCATGCTTAGCGAACTCTAAAGTTATTATATTAAATGGAAAAAGATTATGGATGGAATTTTTTTTGTTGCCTAATATTTTTCATAACTGAACACCAATATACAATACACATTTACTATGAAAGTTACAATAAACACAACAAAATATCGTTTTTATCGACCACATGCAAATTTTATTCGCAACTGATATTGTGTTACGTTAGTCCTCTTTTATTTTACAAATCCTACAAACACGTAAAAAGCAATACATATGACGTCATTTGTTATGATCTAACGTTAATATCAACAAACATAGTATGTTCACAATGAACACCGTTACCCTTTGTATCGCAATGTATGCAAGCCTTATTTTTACCCTATAATACAATATAATTTTGTATAGGTTTTTAAAATCACAATTAAAATCTAAATATCGTGTATAATGAAATTTTTTATACATGTTAAGACCATGTAATGACTATATTAATTACTTTTTTCAAGGAAACATCGCAAAATAATAGACAGGAACTAGGCTTGACCCCGCGACCCTTGAAACTCCGTGTCATCACTCTTCCAACTGCTACCGTGTCTTGCACGAATCTATTAAATTTCAAGCTTCCTTGTATTCGTCTTAAGGAGACGCCTGGCGATATTTATTTACAAATCATTCATAGTAATCTAAATATCTCTTATTTGAATTAGATCATTTGAAATAGTAGTTTTTGAACGTCATATATTACAATAAGACAGTCCCCAATAACGCCCACCCTTCACCACCAACTAGTGCTTCACTGAAGGGAAGAAGCGATGCAAAGTATCACTAATAGCAGTTAGGGAGATATGTAGTTCAGAAAGTCTACAAGATGGTTAGCATAAAACTCCAGGCAGAGAAAGACCTATCAGAAAAACTTAATCCCACACTCATCTCATATCCTAATCGAACCCAGAATCTCACACTCAGCACCAGCACCCGCGACATACAGCGAAGGCACGAGCATTGATTACCACGCTAGCTCACTGCGGGTTGACAATTTCTGACCATCAAGTCCAGGTTTCCCCACGATGTTTCCCTTCACCGTATTTCAGTGATATCTTAGATTAAGTAACTAAGAAAGTACATATGACAATGAAAAAGTCATATTAGTACATGCAAGAATTGAACCCATAAACCCCTGTGGCTTAAGAAGCGGGCTCGTAGCCACTCGGCCACGACATTTCAGACAGTTTAATTTAATTTTAATTATTAACTTAAAATTATCGAATAGTCTTAACAAACATACGGTAGTTACTAAAACTTATGCAAGTTTTATTCGCACCACAACACACTTATATTTCCCAAATCCCAAATCCCACAAAACAGAAAACAATACGCATGACGTCACTCGTCATGATCTAACATCAACAAACATAATGTATTCGCAATGAACGTTGTCAGAATACATATAGCAATATATTGTGGCCGGTTGGCATCGCGGGATGCGAATTTAATATCTGTCAAGCGCAGAGTGTCCCACGAAGGGTCGCGCTCTCAGTACAGTCAGCGCGTTTGAACCAAGCGTGCGGGATGATTAGAATCGTGATGTTGGTAATGTGTGTATTTTTGATTTTGTTCGTATTTTGAATATAGGGCATGAGGTTGGTGATATGCGCTATAATCGATTTTGGACGAGTAAACGGATTTTGTTTAATTTCTTTCGACATTTTTAAACATATAGTATTAAAATATATGTGCTTTATATATATTTTTTACATTATTCTTCTAGTTCTTGTATTACCACGATCCACAACAGGACATACTTTTCTATACATTTATTTGTCGTTTTTATTCAGTTTTGTAACATTAAAGTAGCATTTATGAACCGTGGGCTATGCATGATTTACGTGCACAGCCCACGGTTCACAATAGATATAGCTGTATACATGTACAGCACACATTACGGACGCTTGTCAAAAAATACGCACTGAAAAGTGTCTAATGTGATACATAATAAATATATGTAATGAATATGTGGCCATAATGTGGTGACGTCACAATCCGCACTCATATCCCAGTGTTATGGGAAATCTCATTTCACGTTTTCCGTTCTTTTGTTGTTTTTCTATATTTATCCGTAACATTACACACTGAACTAATAAACAAATAAGACCAAAACAAAACCGAAGCAAGTTGATAGAAGCGTCTAACGCGGTGACGTCAAAAGGCACGTCTCCGGCCGCACGTACCGACTCGTATCCCACTGTTATGAGACATCTCATTTCACGTTTTCCCTTCTATTGTTTTTACTGTATTTATCCTTAACATTACACACTGAACTTATATACAAATAGGACCAAAAAAAAACCGAAGCAAGTTGATAGAAGCGTCTAACGCGGTGACGTCAAAAGGCACGTCTCCGGCCGCACGTACCGACTCGTATCCCAGTGTTATGAAACATCTCATTTCACGTTTTCCCTTCTATTGTTTTTACTGTATTTATCCTTAACATTACACACTGAACTTATAAACAAGTAAGACCAAAACAAAACCGAAGCAAGTTGATAGAAGCGTCTAACGCGGTGACGTCACAGGGCACGTCGCCGGCCGCACGTACCGACTCGTATCCCAGTGTTATGAGACATCTCATTTCACGTGTTCTCTCCTATTGTGCCCGATGGGAGAGTGCTTGTTTACTAAACGATTTTGTAAGCCCATACTATTTTGATGGTATAGTTTTGAGGGTTAGGTAGAATTACTAAGGGATCGAATGTTCGTATATTTTTAAGGTTATTGGTTGCCTGAGGTCAATTACCATGGTTGTGTACCTGTACAATGTTTGACCTATAAATTCCTTGCTAATATATCCTAAAAGATACCTTGTAAACATTTCAATGCATAATTGCATTGAAGATATTCTCCAATGTAAATGAACATCGGAACTGCATCAAAACTTTAGTGGCACACAAGTTCGGCTGGAAGCTTCGGGAAGTATCGATACATTTACCTATGATACCAGTTAGAATAGGTTCAAACTATTTAATATATTACGTCTATATAATATAATACTTCCTCTGGTCTAGTGGTCCCAAGCGCGAGTGTTGAGCATGAGGTCCTGGGTTCAATTTCTGGGTCGGACAAAGGGTTATTGGGTTTCTCTATTAGCAAATTCTCGATAGCAGCTCGGAGTTTGGAATTGTGTCCGGTAGATAGCAATAGGCTCACCACCTATTACATGGGACTTAATAACAGCATTGGTGAAATTTGGGTGTACAACAATGTACACTAACACTGCCTAACCCTTCGGGGAATACAGGCGTAATGCTATGTTATGATACGTAATAATAATAATAATTTATAACCTAAATATTGAAATGATATCTAAAAGGGTAATGACTTCCTTTAATTTAGAACAAAATATTTTTAATTATTAATTCTTGGAATCGAAAATTGTTCGATTCCAAGGCACGCACCACTATCTTTTCGACGTCACGTGTGTATTATAAATTAATTATCACTTGCTTACAAAAGTGAAGTAAAACATCGTGAGGAAATCAGCACACCTGAGAGATATTCTCGATGGTGTGTTAAGCCATGTCAGAGACTTACGGGTGATTTGAACTCTGACACTAGTTTGTTCATCGACCACACTATAAGAAGAAGACTACTAATTCTATCATTGTAAACTATAGTTACACTGTAAGAAAACTAAATACTTCTATCTTTTTTTTATGGTATCGGGAGCAACCGAGCAGACGGCTCGCCTGATGGTAAGCGATTACCGCCGCCCATGGACACCAACCGCTACCCCAGAGGCGTCGCATGTGCGTTGCCGGCCTTTTAAAGGGTTTGGGCCTTCGGTACCCTCACTCACTCGGCGAAACACAACGCCAGCGTTGTTTCACGCCGGTTTTCTGTGAGGCCGTGGTATCACTCCGGTCGAGCCGGCCCATTCGTGCCGAAGCATGGCTCTCCCGCGATATAAAGTAAACAATAATATACTAAATAAGAATAGTAAAATAATAATAAATTCAAAAACTTTCTAGAATATCGCTATAACTCCGGATCAAAGGAACCGGATTACATTTTGTATTGAAAAATAGTGCCATCGTCCAAAATATTCAGCGGCACACATAGGTATTGTCACCGAATTGACAGCTGCATTTTATTTTAGCCAGATATTTTCGTTTTGGTTGTACCTTTCGGAGATAGCGTCAGTTGTCATGTTCAGTGTGAACTGTTTTTGCAATGGTACCGTATTGGAGTCGTTTATTGATCAAATTATATATGTAGATTTAGAGATACATTCAACGATTTTAAAATTGCGCTAGAGGCGAATGTTTTTTACAAATTTGGCCTAGCTTTATCATGAGTAAGTAATAATCGTAAATTACGAGTAAATCACTTATTGAATACCTTTATTGCGTTCTATAATGTACATAGGTTGACATAGTTGAAAAAAATTATCACATTTATTTATTTGAATAGAACGGTACAAACCAATTACACAAAAAAAGAAAACATTTTAACAAAATCATAACACACAAGAATTAAGTTTCAAAGTAAAGTAAAATCTGAAAAATAATAACAGAAAAACAATTAATATTGCCATTCAACGTGGCAATGCTGCCAGTCTTCTGGGCACATTATCGGATGACAGCGATGCGCAGGAAACAACGTTTTGTTTTAGTTATATATTTTACTTTTATTATCATTTTCTTGTACATAGTTAAGTAGTCTATAATTAATGATGTGCATATTATTCTAATTATTATTATAAAATTTATGAATATTATTTTCATTATACATGATAGCTTTTTTTCATCTCGCTCACAGAACTACAAACATTCCGACAAAAACAATGCTCTGCTACTCGCAAATACGTCACACTCTGGTTTTGAAGCCAGGAATTGGTATAGTAATTTAAGGGTGCGGGGTATAGGGCACTTAGCTCTACTGACAGTCCTGCATGATAGTATTGCAAAAAGATGATGCTTGCGATTGCGACAATGCAAAGCGACTCATTGTGTAGATAGGGCGCATCAATGTTTCCAAGAATGATTTTGAACACAATCAAGACTTGCTGCATTACTCGGCTAACCTCAAGTGAGTTGTTACCAAATCTCCCCAGTAAAAACAAACTTGGGTATAAATATGGGTAATAATATCTATACTTACATCTATTACCATATAGTTTTTGTTCCTAATGCCAGAGTTAATAAAAACTGTCTCGTTGATCAAGTGATTACAAGCACGGCTACTGAGCGTGAGGTCCTGAGTGCGATTCACGATGTTAAAATAAAACAACTTTTAACTGGATTAATCGCGATAAATCCTCCTGCAACCACGAACGCTGCAAAGTGTTCGAAACGTCAGGAAAAACAAACCAATAATACACGCAATTAATCCGGTTAAAAGTTGTTTTATTATAATGTATAGTGATTGCGAAAACCTAAGATATTACTATTCCCAGTGTTATTAAGTTTTTCTGTTAAACAGAGAATTTGTGTCAGTAGCAGCTCGGAGTTTAGATTTATGCCCAGTTGATGGCAAAGGTCCAATACTCATATAAACACGGGATTTTATAACTGTATTGATGAAATACTCCTCTCTGCCTAACACTCCAGGTATACAGGAGTGAGCTATGTTATGTTATTAAAAAGAACCTGTACCGTAGGTGAAAAGGACCAACTACGAGTATTTTTATGTCTGGTTGATGGCAAAGGCTCCCCAATACCCATTTGAACATAACTTCATTTTAATATATGTTCTCTTGAACACCGGAGAAACGAAACAGACCAAATTCTACTAAATAGTTAACGGTTTGCTGAATGTTCCCGATCTTTTGGCAGAATTAAATATAGCTGTACCTCGATCTAAAACAATTAGGCCTAGTCGCGAGACCATAACCTTTGCCGCAACTGCAAGTCGTACCAACCTTGGTAGCACCGCACCCATGAACCGTCTAATGAGAAACTATAATAAAATCGGTACACGAACCAATGGCATCGACATCTTCTCTAACTCTTTACGCATATTCCGTACGAAACTTATAACCAGCTTGGAGTCTCAAGACCTTTGTGTGACACGAACCGCCTAATAATCTTATTAACTAATATTGTATTCTCTTCCATTTTCTTATATTTTAATTTTTGGTATTTTGATTTAGTTTTTGCTATTCCGTAAAAAAAATTACTTCGCGTTGTATTTGTGACGAGCTCAAGTTAACTTTATTTTAAATAGTTTTTTCTTTTTCAACCTGTGACTTGTAAATTATTCAACTAACATTATCTAACATCATTTGTTTAGTTCTATCACAGTGCTGTGCACTTCTGTAAGTGACGAATTCACTATGCCTAAAACTATGTGATTTTTGTTTTGTGTATGTATTAGTAAGTAAGTCGTTGAGGTGCCTTATCAATAAATCAATAAATAAATAAATAACATATCATCACGCCTGTATTCCCGGAAGGGGTAGGCAGAGGTGTACACAATTGTACACCCACATTTGACCAATGCTGTTATTAAGTCCCATGTAATAGGTGGTGAGCTACTGCCATGAACCGGGCACAATTCCAAACTCCAGGCTGCTACTCAGAATTTCCTAAGAGAAAAACCCAATAACACTTTGCCTGACCTGGGAATCGAACCCAAGACCTCATGCTCAGCAGTCGCGCTTGGGACCACTAGACCAATCAGAGATTTCTCAGGAACGTCAGAACTTTCAAACCAATGTCAATAACCATCAAATCACAAAAAATATATATTATAAAAACATTTATTACAAACATTCTCATCATAATATTGAAGTAATATAAAATAGGTACTCATAAAATGTGACCCACATTTTCAGTCCATTCATAATTTAACTGGAGTTGTAAAAGTTAACGTAGATAAACACGTTACCATTGTGTTGCGGCGGACTACTAGCTCTTTGTACTGCGGTCCAATATGTAACACGCAATCCTTGTGGCATCCCTCATCTGTTCCGCTTGAAGTTCTGTTAAAATATTGGTGAGGATAGTCTTTAGAGTTCATGGTAGTGAGTTAACTAAAATGAGCTCTATGTACTATTATAATTAATCTTTATTTCATTATAATTAATTGATTTTTCGGTACTTCTTCGCTTATACAATTGGCTATCTGACCATACTTTTGAAGAACCGTCAAAAAGACACAAAAACATGATTAGATGATGCTGGTGCCATAATTACGTAGTTTCATTCTTACCCCACGGGAAAAAACAATATGGCTTACTTCTCACCCTGTTCAGGGTAATCTCATGGGGAAGATAACTGCGTGGTTAACACAAAGCAACTTATTTACCAAAACAAAAGCATACCTCGAACTCTCTCCACAATAAAGCTTGGGAATATTCTAATACTTCAGAATTTCAAAACATCTAACCTCATTAACAGCGTACAATATTTTAATTCGTCTCAGTAACTTGTATCGTAGAATTTCATACAAAGCGTTGGCGGTGCGTCTCGCGAAACTTTTCGATCCCGAGAACAACTTGGCGGATAAAGGAAACATTATGTAAATAGGCACCGAGGTTCATGATTAACTTCGGAGTACGTAGGGGATCTTATCTGGGGAACAGTGCTGGTACCGTTTTAATACACGCCTTTTAGTTCCACACTGGTTCCTTTTGGAGTTCGCCTTTTTTATTTTTATGTTTTTGAATTGTAATTTTATGGATTGTCTGTTGTTTTTTTTGGGAGTAAAATTAAATTAAATTAAAATTTTATTTTTTTGGTACGGCAGGTTTAGAATATGGGGCTGCAGCCTATTTTGTAATCCAATTATTTTAACTTCATATGAAAAACAACGACGCAATATAATATCAAGTCTATTCCTCAGAATATAACCACGTATACAGTAGTAGATATTATTATTATATAATTCAATTTTGATATTGTGACTTTATAAAATGACTTTCGAAGACTTTTTGGGTTAAACATAATCCTCGAAAACTTTATAGATTAGAATATCGTAATCATGTACTTTTGAATTAATAGAAACTTTACTCTTCACAACCAATCCTGAAATGCTCCTATATTCATGCACGTATATTAATATGTAACAGGAAGAGGGTGACGCGAATTAATTCAAATCTTACAGAAAAAAAGGACTTTCTGATAAATGAAACTGAGCTAACAATGCGATGTCTGTGTGAATTTTAATTTGTCTACCCAAACATACCTGCGTCCTTTTCAACAAAGAACAGGATTGTTTATAGCTAAATATTTATGTCTGAAAGAAGCTGTAGGTACTATTTGTATGTAGTTTTATTATTCATAATAAAAATATGTGAAAGAATTGTGTTGAATCATAAGACTTGCCAAAATTAACCATACATATTGAGAAGTAATATGTAGCCAATTGTCCTGAAATTATATGAAAAAAAAAATGACAGACCTACTGTTTGGACTTTTTGTCATTACTTATATAAAGACGCTGAATTTCAGACATTTCTTTCCGATCCAAAAAATATTCCATCCCTTTTATACTTAAGAATTTTTGTACCGAATAAAAATATATGAGACACGATTGACCTTATTTTATATTATATAGTCACATAACATTACATGGCATCACGCCTGTATTCCTTGAAGGGGCAGGCATAGGCGAATACAGTTGTGCACCTACATTTCACTAATGCTGTTTGGAATTCCCACGGTGGTGAATCTATTGACATCTACCGGGAACAATTCCTATATATATTCCTAACAGAAAACCCAATAACCCTTTGCCCGACCTGAGATTAGAGCCCAAGACCTCATGCTCAGTAGTCGCGCTTGGGATCACTAGACCAACGAGGCAGTTATACAGGCGATAAGTCTTATTTGTGAATAGTGCTATATAACCTAAAATTTTAGTCGAATATAACTGGGTAGGTGCGTAGTAGTCACAACTGGCGCAAGTGTATGACCAGATGCAATAGCTTAGAGTTGTCATAACCACCTGTAATCTGGTCAATATGTTTTTTTTGTAGTTTAAATTTGATGTATGAATGTGGATGAAGCAAAAGTATATATGTAAGGGTCGTACCTGGCGGCATTCTATAGTTTTAGGGGGTGACCAGTTATCACTGGTATACCTAGTGGTATGACCGTTGGCCTAACAAGTCAAAGGCCGCAAGTTCCAATCCAAGGCACGCACCACTGTCTTTTCAAAGTCATTAGCGTATTTTGAATTTATTATCTCTTGCTTAAAACGGTGAAGGAAAACATCGTGTGGAAACCAGTACATCTAAAAGATGCCTTAGATGGTTTGTAAAGCCATGATAGAGACTTACGGGTGGTTCAAGTTCTGACTCTAGGTTGTTCATCAACCACACTATAATAAGAAGTAGGGAGATCTATAGGAAAAAGACTTGAGTTTATATATATTTGTATATAACTCGGTATTATAGGAAAATTTACGTATAGTAGACATAGGTAAAATTTTGACATACATTTGAAGTGAATTAGTTCATAATATCGTATTTGTAATTGAAGTAAATCATGTTACATATCGCGTCTGACACTGACCGAGCTACGACCAAGTCGCCTCTACTACGCAATGTATAGCGTCCACTTATATTTATATTGCCAGAATTAATAGCCGACGGATTTAGTACGCTTATCTAATTTACATTCCATTAAGAGTTTTATCATTTTCTTAGTACTTTCTAGCAGAATTTATGTTTTTTCAGTATTCTGTAAATGTGTTTCATCTTTCGACTAATGGATTTTAATGGTTTCTTTGCTTCATTTTAGTACATCTTTTTGTCAAAATGTGGATCCTTTTAAGAGTGAGTTATGTTTTTGTTAATATATTTTTTATCTCAAAAATGACTTTGTATTTGGAGAAATAGAAAAAAAAAATAACAAAATCGGCCGTGCTTTAATATCGCACATCTGATCCTTGTCCAATTACATTCTACATGAAATCATGGGCCAGGGAAAACTTGGGATTACTCTCGGCTAAATTGGTGGATCCAAACGCTTTCCAAACAAACTTCTATCCTAGGCCATTTGGCCCAGTTCATCTTAACGGGCATCAAAGAAACTAGTTTTGCCTAACGCAAACTGGTTTGCTGTAAAATCTAGTTAATAGCATCACGGCTGTATTTCTAGAAGGGAAAGGCAGACGTTTTCTCTGTTTACCATCGACATTTTACTGACACTCTCTTTAAGTCCCATGTAGAGTGTAATAGGTAGCGAGTCAAATGCCATGTACTGGGCACAATTTCAAAATCCGGGCTACTACTATTGAGAATGTCCTAACTGAAAAACCCAGTAATACTTTGCTTGACACAAAAATCGAACCAAGTCTCAGACTCAGACCTCAGTCTACAAAATTGGGTTAATTTTTAAAAATTTGGTAACATCACTAACATCGATGTAAGCCGAAACCACAAGCGAATAAAAAATACTTCGACCAAAAACAAGACCGAGAAACAGAAACAAATTCAATTGGTTTCCAAAGGCACGCATCAAACGGGAGGCCACGTAAAGAATTTCCAATCTAGTCGGGTATATAGGTTTAGCATGTACCACAGAAAAAATATTTGATAGACGTGACAGAATTATGAAGATGGATGCTTTGCCATATTATTTTTTCAATTAGTGAAACACTATAGTGTATTCGGGATAATATTATGTATATATTAATGATAACAGATGTCACTTAAACCAATGTTGATAGAATTGCGTACACGTGATGGTATTTATTGAATTATTAATGAGAAAATGTTAGTACTACTATTAACAACTGTCATGTGGTGTGATTTCCCAGTCTATAATGGCAGAAATATTAGAACCTTTAGTAATAATCTTCTATTGATTTCGACCAAGGCTGACTTGGGGTCACTGAGCCATTACGATTAATTAGAATAAGATTTTTTGTAGTTTTGATTGTATTCAATGTAATGGCTAACATACAATTAATATTTACTTAGGAAAATGACTACATCATCCATATAAACTTTGCAACCCATGTCTACATAGTTTTATTAGTCTATACTCAGCTTACAAGTGAAAAGGACTGCTCGTCGCTCATCGAGGTGGTTAGGTCAGCGAAAACGTGTGTAATAAACGTAGAACGAGCCTATAAGGGTGCCCGCAGATGAGCCGATAGCTATTTGGAAATATCCACGCGGTTGATCCAAGTTCAAGGTGACGGCTTTAATGTTATGATAGGAGATAAGTTTTTATACATGAGTTGAGTTGCGATAGTTTCGCTTATGATGCTACAATAATCTATTTGTTGTGTAACAAAATTTTTACAGACGTTTTTATTCAAATGTTCGAATTAAATTTTTGTATTTATAATAATTATTTAATATGAAAAAAAAAACAAATGTTAAATTAGAACCATAGCTAACCATAGAGTTGCATTTTTTATTAATAATCCTTTAAAAGTCTAATAAAATATATATTTGATAATTAAATTGCACTTTATATCTGCATGTAAACTATCCTAGCGCTGTGGTATGATATTTTATTACATCATAAAATACACACTACATAATTCTGAATGCATTTCAAGTAAATCCGTTACGTAATATGAAAACCATTTCCATGCTTTGCACGATTCAAACGCTTTTCTAAACCGATACAAAAGTGCAACACGCGGCCGCCGTACACTTCCGTCTGAAACGCCCTTAACAATACTATTTCATTCCAACATACGTACCATGGCCGGTCTTCATTTCCCGTCCATTGTTTCATTTTTAAAACTGCCAGCCTCCGCACCGGCTGACCCGAATAGGTGAGCGTACATCGATGATTTTGCATAATTAAAACTGTCTAGTGTTCTTTTAATAGGGAACTTTAGTTGCCGTGTATAGGAAACGCTGGGAGCTGTTCAGATTGTTCCATATTGCAAACTAGGTATTTCAAGTATACATATATCTGCAAGTCATATTTTTAACTTTATCGATTATTTCGCCTCTGCATTCGAAAGTTTGGGTGGGTATCTAATACACTTATGATTTTAAACTTAATTAAATTGGGTCCCTTATAATATTAGTTAACCTTACGCTATTATATTTATACAAACAACTACTGAAGAACAATCATATAGAAGCATAATTACATGCGCCTATCCACAAATTTTAAGAATTTAAAGATGGTGTCAGGGATCTAAGTACTTATATCCATGAAAACAAAAATTTCTTAAGTCCCCTGAACAGCATTTTTTGCAAATCCGCGTTAGGTTTGAACTACTTAAGCATAAGCGTTGGGCTTAAGTGGGGCACTAAGCAGGCTACTTAGTAGTCCATCGCCTGAGTGCACCATTAAATAAACCATTTTCCTCACTTGAGTTTTTAAGAATATCTGAATATGTTTCTATAACTTGGATTTGCATCTTAATTTTTCATAATAGTGGGTAAAACACAGAAAAAAAATGATTTTCAAAGTGCTTAAACTCCTTATTAAATGTATGGCACTTATTAAGGCAACAGGAAACTCGGTAAATAATTCACAATAGTTCAAAGGTAGGTTAGGTGTTTGAATAACCTTTATGCATAACAAATAATTAAAAAAAAAACTTCGTTTTATCAAAATACGTGAGATCTGTACAATGATAAATATAAGTTAATTTATATTCTAATTCCTTCATTGCCTTAATTTTTCTGTTTTATTTTCGAATAAACTATTCGACTGATTCGGGACAGTACCTCTAGTGAGTGAAGCGTTAACTTTTGAGGATATTACTAGAAATTCCGCTTTGCGCACTGAATTCTGTTTCGTCGTTCAACTAAAAAGCTCCACTGGCAAGTTTCTGTCAAGGAGAATAAAACTTACGCCAGATTTTGTCTCGCGTCTCCCCGCATGGGAAATCTGCTGACTTCCATTCAAAAACTATATTTTCCGTAGTGTTTCAATGAAGCTTTACATATAGATGCTTGTGTATTTTTGTGTTATGACGCGGTGATTGCTTGTTTCCAGTTTATTGGGTTTATATTCGTCGATTCATCATCAGCCGCTCTCGCCATTTTGTGCAGGAAATGAAAAGTAGATTGAAAACCGCGTCAAAAGAAAATGCTGCATCCCAGATCGTAATAATGTAGCCAAATATTTAGCAATACAAATAGCAAATTGAACTTGATCCTTCAGTTAACTCTATAACAATGCGGGACATTGTTAAACATACGTAAATGTTATTGTTCATTCCATAGGTCAGTGGAAGCTTTTCATCAATGGGCATTGATAATATAAATTGCGCCAATACGCTATTTCTTTGTTATATTCGGACCAATATGGAAATAAATTCACGCACACTATCCATGACCGTACACAGTTTTCCATTAAAATTTCATATAAAAACAAAAATCTGCAACTCTGTAACGGAAACGGCCATTCATGACGGACCTTTTAATAATATTGTTATTTTATTTCATAGCTGCTTTTCCTTTTAAAATTATTAATGAGTGTACCACCGTTGCTCATTTTTGCTCACGAGCAGGCAAAGAGAGGACTTAAGTGCTTTATAATTTACTTGTTCAAAGCTTACGTTTTATTCTTATGATCTGTGCTTCTGTGAAAATGGTGTTAGTTTTAATAATGGAAAATTTATAGTAGGTTAAGAATATTTAAAGTTTTACGTGATGGATTGATGGATTTTAAGGGTAGAAGTCTATATGTCCTATCGCGCTCGTAATTGGTACAAGTAAACAGAGTCACTGTTAGTTGCTTATAGGATCGTTTAATAGCGCTATAACATGTTTTTCTGTGGTTATTACAACATTATCTAAAGTACTATGGATAGGGATACACAGTGGTCACTAAATAATTTATCAACCAAAAAATTCACTCCTATCAAAAAATCTGGCAATAACCAACACCCAAAAACTTTTGTTTAGAAAATACGGTTCATGTCCCTTACATGAGCATCGACGTTGAAATATGAGAAGCCGCTTCCTTTCTTCGGCCCGAGCTAGAGGGGGACAGCAAGCACTCAAACCGTACCGTTTGTTATACGTTGTCGGCACCGGCCTCGGCTTTGTCGGCTTTCGGCCTCAAGATGATTAATGAAAGTAGGGAAATTTTAAATTTACACGGCCCGGTAATTTTTCTGTTTTAATTACTCACAATGGTTTGGCCCTTCTTCAATCTTGGGGTTCATGCAGTTGATCAAGCAGGAACAGCTGTTGTGGATAACGTGCTTTATTTTTACACGACTGCCCAAATAAAGGAGTGTTATGTTTTCGATTTAACTGGGTCGGCCTTTCAAGTTTTTGTTTATACAAAACATTGTACAATTAACATAGTCAAAAGACAAACAAGTAAAGAAAATCACATTTACAGTTTTAAATCACCAACTTCGGAAATCGGAAGTTTGCAATTTGGCCACGTTTTCATTAACGCAATAATAAATTGTATAAATTTGGCACACAAAGTAACCATTAAGCTAGAAATGGCAAATATCAATTTTGTAATGATTCTAGATTTTAACGTAGAGATATCACGTGATCTGTTACTTTATGTTACTGTAATGACTATCCAATAGACATTACTTTTGCTATAAGGAAATTGGACTAAAATGATCCGAATAGAAATATATAGATTATTACGTAGTTATTGTTTTAGAACTGTTTTAACTTTTATAGTTTTTAAAGCGTCTTTTTTTGTTATACCTCTTTTTGTGAAAATTTGTCGAATTATGACTTCGCAGTTTCATGAATTTGCTTTATCAACTTGATATTATAAACAGCATTAACTATTGATTTACACTATTTAAAATACATGACGCTTAAATATTAAAAGAATTTATTAATGAAAGTAGAGTTTTAAGGATAAATATTCATATAAATATCTTAAGATAAAAATTATCCCAATATATATATATTAAATATATATATATATTATCCCAATTTATTTGGGGTCGGCGCAGCATACTTATATCTGGCATGCTGCTACTGTTTTGGCTATGTTTTATGACCGGCCACCTGCCTGACGTCAACCCTCTTTGGGAACGCTGTTGTTGATGATAACCGCCACCGATACGGTCTCCTTCTATCTAGCTATGTCACACCAAAGGTTATCCATGCGCCAGGTTCTGATGTTATCCTAATATCACACTCCACTAACCAGGCTACAAAAATACAACATAATTATTAAACTTTAAAAGACACGCTAAGTAAAATTCACGGGTTATAAGGAAAGTTATGACAGATAAAAAAGCAAAAAAGTATACGTTAAGTTATAGAAATTTCTTCTATAACTTAACGGATTATTAGGATTAAAACGTCAGCTTAATCGAGTTTAAGTCGGCGTCTGCACTGTTTTGTATTATTATATCATGTTCGTTTTAATATATTCCGTGTTTAGGAGCAAGAGCCAAGTCATGCAGTACACTTACAGTTATTTCTGCTTAATCTGAAAGAGATTTGGCGTGAAGATTGATTTAGTTGCTCTCAGAGTAGAATGAATCTTGAACAGTGCCAAGAAATTACACGTGCAAGTTACTTGAATGCTTGTAAAGGTATGGATAAAAATAAGTCTAACAAACACTATTGAAAACGTATCGCAGATAAATCTTATTAAAATATTTCCCACTGCAGGGCAAGGGCTTCTTTCCATACATGCGATCTCTCTGTGTGTTGGTGATTTGAGACCATCAAGTCCAGGTTTTTCTGTCCTGTTATATCCGTATGTCTGTGATGTTATAGATTAACTAATAAAGTACATATAACATTGAACATTTTTATTGGTACATGCTAGATTTACTTGGTTTTAAAAGCAGGCAAGTAACCATTCGGTCACTACGATATCACAGATACTAGACTACCTGTCAATATATTATTTAAATAAAAAATCTAATTATCATCGGTAAAATTTTCAGTAGAACAAATTTCACTTCTTCCCATCTCACATCCCCAAGGAGATATTCATTTCATCTTAAATTATTTGTAACTTCTTAATGTCTGTACCAATAGCGACCTCTAAGTATCATTGCGATATCATCAGACGGAAACTTCCATTTCTCCTTTATTTTATTAGTAATAGTCAATAAAAACCTTCACTGTATTCCTTCGCGCGGACATAGCAGTTTGACACTTTTATTAGAGCTATCGATATTAAAAGCCTTAGCAGTGAGAGCGACACAATGAAATTTTAACCTTATGTTGTAAGGGGAAGGTACGGAATCGGGTGTATGGTGTTGATTGAAAGCAGGGTCAGTAATGAGCCGGTCAGCAGTTATTGATTCACGTGGCACCATTAGGCCGGTTGTACACAGTGCGAATTCAGCGCGACTGGAAACTTCGTAGATAGTGATCATATATGTTACTCAACGGGGGGTGGTTTTATTGTCTGCCCACTTTTTGTTTTAACTGCCTCTTTCTGCTGATGTTGCTACCTATGTTTTTTGTCGTTACGTCTCGTTCTGTAATAGTAGTTTACTGGGGAGTTTGAATTAGCTTTTTGCTGGGTGCAGCAAATAATTGGATTGGAATATTCAGAGCTTTTTATTTGTTATTTTAAGGAAAGCTTATAAGTAATGGGGAAAACTGAGATTTATGTATAGATATTTTTAAAGACCGATTTTTATGCCGCACTAAATATATATAATTTAATGATAGCTCACAACAAAAGAGCTCATTTCGCTCACATTTCATTTCTAGAATTTCTGCCAGTGATTGCCAACAAAATACTACCACGATGTTAAATGAAATTTGTTGATAACTTTGATGCAAAGGCTCCTTGTTATATTTCAGTATATACAAAAAAGCATAATAATGAAAAAAAATGGTACTATAAAGTAGGTCGTGGCTAGCAGGGTCCGCTAGAATTTTTATATGAGCCTTTACGTGCTCCGGGGGGCACTTTAAACCACCTGTCTTGGTTGTTATTATTAAAAATAGTGGCTATGTAAATTAAAAGGCCTACGGACAGCTTCAACAACTCTGATACTAGGTTATCCCCAAATCACACGGAGGAAGAATGAGATTGCCAAAGTTCTGCTGTATATTTGAAACTATCTCTTGTTTATATTAATTATAGTTTAACGGTTATTACTCACGCGCTTTCATTAGCTGAGCACGCGGCGATGTCGCCAGTTTGACTCGCGACATCGCCGCGGGCTCAGCTCATGAATAAGTGCTCCGTTCGAGTTCGAAACTAGTCGGGCAATCCCGAAGAATGCGCGTGAGTAATAACCGTTAAACTATAATTAATATGAATGTGTCTCACGAAAGTTATTACACAAAAATATCTCTTGTTTTTTCCATATTGATCTAAAATTTGAAGTAATAAAATAATCATATTATATCATCTCGCCTGTATTCCCCGAAAAGGTAGGCAGAGGTGTACACAGTTGTACACCCACATTTCACCAATGCTGTTATTCAGTTCCACGTCCGTCTGACAGAAAAACTCAATAACACTTAGCCCGTTCCAAAAATTGGATCCAGGACCCAATGCTTAGCAGTCGCGCTTGGGACCACTAGATCAAAGAGGCAGTTGGAGACAACGAGAAGTAATAAAGTTCAGAGATTTTATTAATCTAATTACTAGATATCTTACTTGCACCCAAAATCAAATTAGCAACACCAAACACCATATAAAGGTATAATCCTACCCATAAACTTGTACTTAAAAGTACAATTAAGGATAATATGATCCGCCACGCTTAATCCGGCCAGTGCACATTATACCTATTTAACGGGATTCCCGGGATACCCCGGGACTGTTATGAGTCCCGGACGTAATCCCTGTATAATTGTTGTCCGAGGAATGCCTCCGAAGTTGGCGGTCGTAATTGAGGGCATAAATATGCGGGATTCGCACTTTTGAACCGGGTTTTAGGGTTTCGATAATTTGAATTAAATTATAGATTAGATACGGGCATTAATCAGCCAGCCAGCGGCAATTAGTACGGTATTTTGGGAATGTTCCCGAATATGCTTGGGAATGGACGACAAATAGAGCATTAGATATTTAATTTCGTTAGTTGTAGAAGTAAATTATAGTTATGATTCGTAGTGTTCAAATTTAACTGCTAATGTGTAACATTAAGGTTGGATTTACCAACGACAAATAATACTCTTCTAAAATTGAATTTTTGGCTTATATTCTACAGGAAAACTGTAAAATATAGAAATGTATCACTGAGAATTGTGTTTTGTTGGTTCAGTTGTTCTTATACCTTAGCCACAAAATGCTTGGCCATACATTAAAAAAAAAAAATAGCTACGCGTCGACTTGAGAACCTCCTCCGTTTTTTTCGTCGGTTGAAATTATCATACACTTTTGACAGCTAAACGCCACTTGCTATGCAAGCAATCATTTGACAGGAGTTGAAAAATTTATTCAGAGAAGTTTTCACTAGTATAGCGTTACATACATAGCGTAACATTGGTAAATTTGAAACGATGTGGGCTAAAATTGTTATTGCAGTATCAAATAAATAAAGTCAAAGTCAAAAGGTTTTTATTTCAAATAGGCGAATTACATGCACATAAAAAACGTCAAATGATGAGAATCATTTCACGTTTCTTAATTTGCTCGGTTCCAAAAAGTTGATCATATGGAGAAGAGCCGGCAAGTAACGCCATAGACACTCTTTTTAAATAAATAATAGTATAGTCTTGCTTTGTTACATTTTTGTGATCTTAAATATCCGAGAGCATTGTAGGTTAATGCGTGAAATAATATAAAACATATATATATACTGAGCAAACCGATACTATTCCATCTGCGATAGAAACACGGGTTAACGCAATTTCTTCAAATATCAAAAGGTTAACCATTATATCAAAATCAACAAATAGTGTCTATCTACAACGACAAAAAAGGCGATTATATGTATTATGAAGATGCGAGAAAAGAACCGAAGAAGAAATGTTTCCTTTATTTTTTATTCAGTTGGTGTGTAATGGCTACACCATTATCTAAGTATCTCACATTGAAGCCCAATGAGGGCTTTTATCTTGTTATTGAAGATGGGGGATAGTTTTACTTCATGCGACTCTTACGTTAATGAAGCTTAGATTCTATTATTGTAAGCCAATGTAAGAATAATTAATGAATTATGTACTAAAGTGAACTAATGAACACTTGTACATTGTGATGAGGTGTTTTATTATCTAGAAGAATTTAAAAAAGCACGCCTGTAATGTGTGTGTGTTTTTTATTTGACACATTTTTATGTACCAAAGCTACTTTGTTTTTAAAATATTACTAGCCTATGTTATCCGAGACAACGTGAGGATTCTAACGATACCCCTTACATCTAAATCGGTTCAGACGTTTAGAATTCATTGTGTGTGTGTGTGTGTGTGTAACGCGAACTATTACTGCATTATGGATAGAAGTATTATATTATTATACTAATAAATAATAATATAAAATACCTATGTATTAGTATAACAGTAATATAATAATACATAGGTATATACTAAATTAATTATATTTATTATTTTGAACTACCACATTGGTCTAGTGGTCCCAAGCGCGACTGTTGAGCATGACGTTCCGGGTCGGGCAAAGTATTATTGTGTGTTTCTATAATAATATTCTCATTAGCTATAGGCTCACCACCTAGAGTAGTGATAGCCTAGTGGTTTGTCCGTAGGACTAGCAAGTCAAAGGTAGTAAGTTGGAATCCAAGGCCTGGAGGACATTTCAAGTTATGTGCGTATTAGAAATTAATGATCACTTGCTTAAAACGGTGAAGGAAAAATCGAGACACCTGAGCGATGTCCTTGATGGTTTGTAAAACAATGTCAGACGCCTAAGGGCGGAACGCTCGCTGACACTGGTTGTTCATCAATCACACGACTAGAGAGAGATCCCCTATTACCTACATGGGACTTAATATTTATCGGTGACATATGAGTATACACTTAAATTCCTCTGCCTTCTGCTTAGGGGAATACAAGCTGATGTTATGTTGTATAAATACCTTGAACTTCATTAATATGGTAAAAAATACAGCTATTTATCAAATGCATGTTTGTTGCTACTGCTGAGCCGAGAGTTCGTACCTAGGTTGAAAGTGTTATTGCGTTTTTCTGTTAGAAAATTCTCGGTAGTAACCCGGAGTTTGGAATTGTGCCTATTAGGTGGCAATAAACTCACCTATTACATGGGTCCCATGTAGGACTAAATAACAACATTGCTGAAATGTGGGTGTACAACTGTGTGCACCTCTGACTGTTCCTTAGGGGAATACAGGTTGATGTTAGGTTCTATCAGTTTCTTTTTGCCTCATAAAAATATGCTGAAGAATATATATATTTATCAAATACATATTTTGTATAACTAATCTCAACATAAAAAAGCTCATAAAAAAGCAAGTAAAAAGCTTCTAAAAAAAGTATTCCCTATACTTTTTTTAAAATCTTTTTACTTGCCACGTTACTTACAGTAGCATTTTTAATTAGGTGAAGTAGACTGCCAGATCTTAACGCTGGATATCACTAGATTTATGTGATATGGTCATGTTTTTTCGTGATTCTTTCTCCTTCATTTAATGTTTTTATTTTAGTTATTTGTAATGTAAAAACATGTATAAAATTGCAGTTGTAGTCTTTGACATTATTTTCATAGGAAGATTGAAATAATTGAGTTACCTATACATGAATGTTTATATAAAAAATAAAGCGTGTATAAATGTCGTTAGTCTCGCAAAAACTCGAACATAGAACAATAGATTTTGATTGTGTTTGAGTCAATGTTTGAGATTTTTTTGTTTGAGTGAATCCCTGTGTGGGTTAGATTCACAATTAGATCCGATAGGTGGCGCAGCAACCGAGTTCAGGATGGGACAAATAATAATTATAACCAGTAGAAATTCAATAAATCGTAATACCAAAATTGGAATAAGGAGTTGACCAAGGTAAAAAGGTAAAAGGCCCCCCATAACACAGGATTTTCCTAGCATGGGGGATATTAATCTATCTGCTAGACCTATGTTTTTAGAAGTGCTATGTCGGTATTTACATTTATCATGTGAGTACTATATGATGACAAAAATAAATAAACTATAAATAAAAAAAACAGGAATTCCCTTTTTAACTTGTTCGTACCGATTATTTATGACAATAGAATGATTAATATTAAAAGTGATTGATTGATTGATTGATTAATATTAAAATTGTATACTACTCTTTCCTTTATTCAAGAAGGAAATAAATTTCAAACTTAAACAGACTTTAGAACTTTTTTAAACATTTAACTAGCGACTAAAATGATTTACTAAAATCACAAAACAACCACAATTATGTTGCCATATTAAAAATAAATCTGATATAAATAGCGGCCTTTCCTCACTTCCCCATACAGCATGGCACGCCATGATAATTGGAGTGAGTCGTTCACAAGACGCTGAGCTTTCTCGTTGACACATTTCACATTAAAGAAAATACATGTTCAAATAAAATTGTAGATTCATTTTGGATAATTAGAACGGAAAACTAACTTAAATACATGGTCGTTTATATTCATACATTAAATCGGTACACATACTCGTAGTAATAACAAAATAATGCGTAGCGAATTCTAAAATTATAATTTTTGGGGAAGAAAAATACGTTCGGGGACAGGATTTTAACCTGCGCCTCTAGGATAAACTCACACTCGGCACGTAGCTAATTTAGCCATCCGGACTCTCTGCTAACTATTCCGAATTAGTACGTCACATTTTAATACGTCCTATGGCGACGTCATCAAATCACGTCGTCGTCATCAGGGGCTAAATATATAGCGATGACGTCATCATAACAGGTACTAAAATATGGAAGAATTCGGAGCAAAGGTCGGAACAATAATATTACTCACTGTTAAGTTTTCTAACCAAATGTAATGCAATAGTACCTATACGAAAGCAAAAACGCAACCGCTATAGTTCTGACCTTAAGACTCTCATAGCAGATAGAATCTGAAATTAAAATAACCATTTGAATTCAATACATAAAACAAACAAAGGAGACAAAACCTCTGAAACAAAAAGTAATCTTCATAAAGGCTACTCGCAATCAGAGTCCAAATAATTTTAAATTACCCTCCTTTTATATGAAAACGCACCAGTTTCCAATCTAATATTAGAAAATGCATAACACATAAACAGTAAGAAGTTGGAGCGATAAGCAATACGATTAGCGATTAGAGTTGGCAAAATTTTGACAATGGGTTCGGTTCCACTGATAGCGATTATTACAAGCAAGAATGGATTTTGAGTGCTATTGCTGTGCAATAGTGTTTCTGTGTACTGGAAATATAAAAGTAGATACTAATTTCAATATGAAGGTAACTTTATTGTGAATTCGGTTTTATACCTGCATAGGGAAACAACTGGTCTACTTTGTTGCGTTTCCATTGGTTTTGTAGATATTGTGAGTTTAGTGGAATAGGAAGATGCTATCAAGTGATACATAAATGACTACATATTGAATGCTGAGGGACTATGCTGGTAGGTAACTGTAAATGGTTTTGAGAGTACCCAGTCAAAAATGTTGATTTTTTATTATGCTATGTCTTGTTTGTTATCAGTTTAGTTTAATTTCCTTGACTTATTCTTCTGGTGCTTCTCATTTACAGAGGATTTGTCGTCTGCACAGAGATTCTCTCTATCTTGTGCTAAGTGCAAGAGGTATTGAACGCTACATATCACTCTTTCCACTCTTTGCTGTTGCGACATAATTCGGCTATTCCTTCTATTTCAGTTACAAATAAATATGACTTTAAGCAATCGACAGTTTTACACATATTACATCAACAATTGTTACATTGATGTTCTTTAGTGATAACACTAACATTAATAGAGCTGAGAGTTGCGCCCTAAAATAGTTTCTTCATGTATCTAAATATTCTGTCTGTGCATTTCTTTCTATATAAAATATTTTAACTGTCCGTATTACGTTTTCTCGCTATCAGTCTTACCATACCCTTTGTTGCCCAAACGCTGATTGTATCACGGTTCGGCTGAACGCCGAATGTTATCAGAACAAATTGGTACAGTCACGGCATATCATTTGTTATTTTTATTTATATTACCAATAATGTTTCGGAGCGCAAACGTTGTACGTTTGACAATAAATCTATAGGTTCAAGGTTACTGTATTATTTTGGAGGTAAATGGTCCTTGTTTTTTGGTTTGATCGGTGTCAGCTGTTATGCGTAGCGTGAAAGTTATGGTGGAAATAATGTAGTTATTGTACAAGTTTTATTGCGGTATTTATTATAAAGTATGAATGCTAAAAGCGACTTGAAAGTCTAGTTTATCTACCTTATAACGTAAATGATAATTTCACTCTTGAAACTCGTATAGGTACTCATCATTGCTCAATTTGGTTATTTTATTTCATTTTGTTGTATACATTGTTTCATTATCATTATTAATACAAATAAATAAAATTGACGAGTCTGTTTGTAATGTCAAAATAATCGTAATAATAATGAAGATGCACAATTTTTTTTTGACTGTCTGTCTGTCTTTCTCTCTGTCTGTTTGTTCCGGTTAATCTTTGAAACGGCTGGACCGATTCTAATAAGATTTTACTGGCAGGTAGTTGACTAAAGGAGTAAGTTAGGCTAGCTAGGCTAGCTAGACTAGGTTTAATTATAATATAATTATACGTGGAAATAACCGCGGGACAATCGAGACTTGGACAAATGGCACTTTACATTTATATTCATATCTTCTAAACTCTGCTAGATATTAAGCACCATAATTTAAATTATAATTTCTCATTTAATCCCTTAAATTTTCATTTTAATCCGTTGAGTCACTTGAGAGCTTATTCGAGACAAACTTGCAGACATAGAGTATATTTTTAATTTTCAACGAAAAAGGAACCCACATTCTGGGGAATTGTGAAAAAAAAAAGAACAATATACGGAGATACGATCGCAGCAATCGCGGGTCATTTGCTGTTAGTTATTGAAGATTTCCATTCAATATCTTCATCAGATCCTAGTATATTATATACTAAAACCTTCCCTGAAAAATATGTTAAATAATGAAAACCCCATCCAAATCGGATCAGTAGCTTTTAAGAAAATCACGAACATTCATACATATCTACATACGGGTGGAATATAGTGTCTCGTTTTTAGAAGACAGTAAAAAAAATTAAAAATATGGTCATTTATTATATTATTAAGCATCGTATAGATAGCAGTTTTCACTTAATTTTTTGCATAAATTTGACAAACAGACAGTCAATATTATTTATTGGTGTAGATACTCTTTCTTACCATTTCCATACTAAACACTTGAAAAAAAAAAGTCTGGAAATAAGGGAAAAATTAAAAGGGAGCAAGTCGCTATTATAAGTCTTAACTCTGTAAAAAAAAGGATTGTTTATACTAATTGCTAGTAGCAGCAACAGTGCTTCTGTATAAAAGTATCACGCACGCGATACGGCTCACGCACACGCATTTCTTATTTTTTTTGCATCGCAACGCAAATGCAATTCAGTTGCCAGTGATCATATCGCGCCGTTATTGATTGCCACTGCAAAAAAATAGTGCGTGTGCTACCACTGTAAGAAATGTGTTTTTTAATCGTCGCATTACTTACAAAGAAAATAAACACGACTGCTCGGAAATTACGTGAATAATTAGGATTAGAAAATATTGTATTGTGTTTGGCGTCGCGCGTCGGTGTTTGGTCGTACCTTTGGTTTATCGACCATGGATCTATGTTTGGCCATCTATTTGCCTGATGGTAGGCGACGGTGTGGCCGAGAATGGATCATATATCCAGAATATATCTATTCCCTCTTAAGTAGAGTGGATAGTTATGGGAGAACGATAGTTCTTTCTTTAGTTCATAACGGTTGCACCGGACTACATCCCGAAACACGACTAGGTCGCTTCACGGCATGGCTTCGGCCGTGGCTGGTTACCACTAGCCACGGCCGAAGCCTCCCATCAGAGTTGTGTTGCGTTACGTGAAGGGATTCCATTTTAAGGGTGCACACCTACGGACCTTTTATAAACTAAAAGCTATTTAGACTTCTTATTCGATCTAGAAGTTTTCTGGCCTTCTGCCAAAGTCTTGCATTTATAAGGAAGCATACGATCAGTTCCGCTAACCACGATATGACATTTTATTCTTCCGTCACAACGTTGGGAATAATCTGATATTTGTAGTGTTAACATTATATAGATAAGCGAATCATCGCTTAAAAATGTACGCTAAAATAGTTTTTTACAATATTATTTGAATGTTTGCTGCTGCAAACATTCAATTAATATTGTAAAAAAATATTTTGTGTAGCGATCTTTAGCTGAAGTGTTGTGTAGATAAAAAAAATTAACAAAAAAAAACGCGTCCAAAAATATTTCTGTGTAAAAATGCACTACAAAGTAAAAAATTATTGCATTATTTACTTACTTCAATTAATATACAAATATTAAAAAAAAATTAGATTTCTGAATAAATTCAATTTATTAGGACAATAATATACAATTATTATTATTTTTGGAGTTCAAAATAATTTCCCAATTCGGTTGATAAATGACGGAGTTCTGAGGTAACAAACATAAAAAAAAGTACAACCGAATTGATAACCTCCTCCTTTTTGGAAGTCGGTTAAAAATATAAATATCTATTTCCATTATGACTCATGATCACCGCTGCACTTCTACAAGAATAGTATAAAAAGATGATTCTTAAGAATGACTGACGCACACTAAGTTAATTGGTGACTTTTAAATTTACCCCGACCGCGTCATCTAGTGTTATATTTTCTTAATTATTATTATAATATTAATAGCTATACTAGTGATTGCGTTATGACCGTTGGACTGACAATTCAAAGGTCGCAAGTTCGAATCCAAGGCATATGCACCACTGTCTTTTCGAAGTCATATGCGTATTATAAATTAAATATAACTATCCTATAACGGTGAGGATAAACAGGGAAAACATCGTGCGGAAACCAGCGAGTGTTTAAACAAATCCGTGATGCAGACTAAAGGATACTTTTTTAGTTACTCAAAAATGTTACTGTACCATACCTATTCTCTTTTTTACATAATTTTAAGTTACAGATAATAATTACAACTGTGTATCGCAAATATTAAAGTCGTGTCCATTTTAACGAATAATGGTACTGAAAAGTTGTTTCGTATCATGAAACGAATGTAAATTGTTGAACGAACAAACTCTAGCCATTTGGCTAAGTAAGTTCTGAACTGCGATGAAGCCGTAAACTTGTGGGATTTCCACTTTATTAAATAATAAACAATGAAACTACATGTTATATGGAATTATATTCAGCTCAATTTATAAACTAATAAGCTTATTTGGGAATACGTTGTGCTTGACTACACTACTGCTTGGCTACAAAGGACTCAATACTAAAAGATGACACTGAAAAAAGGACAACAGGTTTGAAAAACATTTATCCTAATCACAGACCGAAGGATACGTTTTTTCTATAATCACCTCAATATTTTACATCAAAATATAGCCGGACTCATAAATAAAACAGATATACTAACCTTACATCTTCATCAGCTGTCTACAGATAAAGTTAACATAGATGTTGTATGCATTACTGAACATTTTATTGAGAGTGGACAGGAGGACCTTCTCTCTTTACCCAACTATAAACTGGCAGCATGCTATTCTAGAAGCACGAAGAGAGGAGGAGCTTGTATACTTGTTAGAGCAGGACATCATTACAAAGAACTGGTAGATATAAAAAAATACTCAATTCAGGGTACCATAGAATGTTGTGCTATCGAAATACCTATACATAACTTAATCATTGTATGTGTTTATAGAATTCCTAAACCCAATCTTAATATTTTTTATCAGCAATTAGACTTAATTTTAGAGAAAATTTGTTATCAGACCCGCAAGAATGTTATTGTGTGTGGCGATTGTAACATAGATTTGCTTAAAACAAACAATATAGCTCTCGAGTTCACGAACTTTTTGTTTAAATACAATCTTAAATTAAAAATAAAAACTCCTACAAGATTACAAAGCAACACATGCATTGACATTTTTGCGCACAATTTCCGACGTAAATGTGATCATAAAATTCTCGATCTTAACATGTCCGATCACACTGCACAAATAATAAAGATTCCAGTCAAACAGACATGTAAAATTGAAAACTGGAGAATAGAAGTTCGAGACTACAGTAAAGAAAACCTAGAGAAATTTATTGTATTGGTGCAATATCATTTAATGACGTTTATTTGACTGAAAATCCGGATATGTCTTATAATTACTTTTTGGAAATATTTCTGCTTTTCTATGACTTGTGTTTTCCGTTAATTTTAAGAAATATTAAAGCAGTCAATGATCCTAGTTGGATCACACCAGGGATAAAAAAATGCTGCAAAAGAAAAAGGCAAATGCTCTGGCAATATAGAACTTGTCCAAATAACAGTAAACTACTAAAACTAAAAAGTTATTCAATTCGTCTTAAAAAAAATATGAGGTTAACGCAAATTGTAAAAAATAACTTTAAAATAGCATCGTCAGCTAATAAATGTTAGACTACCTGGAAAATAATAAACAAAAATAGACAGAACACTACTAATCATGACTTCATAACGGAAATAGAAAACAATAATAAACTAATAACTAATCCTGAAGATATTGTTAATGCTTTCAACAACTTTTTCATAAACGATGCTGCGAATCTAAGAAAGACCTCGAAACTAAATATGACTAGTCAAAATTATCCCTCTACATGTAGTCAATCAATGTTTCTTTTGCCTACTACTCCACAAGAGGTAAATAGAATTATTCAAGGATTAAAAAATAAAAGTAGTGTCGGCTATGATGGTATCTCAACCAAAGTTCTTAAATATGTATCTAGTATTATATCCAATCCTCTTAGCCATATAATAAATGTAAGCATTTGCTCTGGAATCTATCCTGAAAACCTCAAAAGAAGCGTCGTAAAGCCTTTGCATAAAAAGATAATAAAAATAATATGAAAAACTATAGACCCATTGCTCTGATACCAGTAATTTCAAAAGTATTCGAGAAAATAATTTATCGATCCTTATACTCTTATCTTGAAAAATATAATATTCTACACAGATAATTTTTTATCAAGATTTTGTTCTACGTGTAGTGTATTTCTATAGTCATGGTAAACCAAAAGGTCATGTTAAATATTATTTATGGCATATTTTCCATTTATTTTATGTTAATTGTTGTTTGTTTCTTGTTCGAAGTGGTGGTTTATATGTGCTACGTGTAGCTATTGCAGTTTAAATCCAAATCTAGTTCTTTAGCCCCGGCAACATTAAAAATCTTACATCAGTAATTTTAGTCACACATTATTTGCATTAAGATTTTCTGCATTTACCATATCTCGATCCAACCAGCACTCAGTGTTACCTCCAGGAAAATATGCAACTTCAAATTTGTAAGACCAACTTTTTCCGCGTGGGGGCGCTAGAAGAATACTAATTCCAGAGGCGGCCAGCGGCGGATTAACCCGCACCCGAAACTGTACTGGCTATAGTGTGAACGAGACCTCGTGTTTTGCGCTCCACGGATCCGGTTTTTGTTACCTATTTTCGTATTTTCCGGGCATATTCTTTTGGTTTTTTGAGCGCTTCTGCACTGGATATGTTTTGGTGGAAAGCAAAGTTTTGGGAGAATTATATAGTGAAAGAGATTTGAATTAATTTACAATAAAATGCAGAACCATAAAATAGAATAAAAATTAGTGTCTCTGTGTACATTTTTTATTTACCAAAAATATTCAGGGTATCCGAAAATTGAGTGCAAGATTTAATTTCACTCGCAACTATTCCGACCTTACCTTTATTTTCATTCTAACAAGATCAAAGCCACAAAAACACGAGCAAATTAATGGAAACAATGTCGAAAAAGAAAACAACACGCTGATGCCCTGCCCTAAACTTCAATCTGGAAAAACGTTGGCGAAAAAAGCCAAAACAAAGTCCGCAAAAAGTCCGGGCTCTGGAATCCACTGTATTATTACGTAATTAAACAAGAAAAACGTTGGCCACTGTAGTAAAAAAGCTAACAAATCTGCCACTGAAAGGAAACGCAAACAGCAAGGTAGCTATGTGCAAATTGCCAAGAAAGAATTTAGCTTGAAAAGACCATGCAAAAAGTTTAGGCCGTTGGACGATGCAGGGTAATAAACAAATGAACGTACGAGCCGCGGCCGATCAACTAGATTGTGGATTATATTTTACTGGCCACGAATTTTGTTTTTTTCATTAAAAATGAGAATACTTGCTTACAATGTTGTGTCACGAACGTGTGTAGTTTCGGGGATATAAATTCTTTTGGTTTATTGAAGCGGTTTCGCGTTTTAAGTCGGAATTTTGGAAGGCTGCATTCGATTGTATTGTTGTTGAATTTATGTTGTTCGATAAGAGAAAATATAAAGGGCCACGTCGTGATTTTACTTGCCCTAGTTTCTGTTTCCGAAGATAATACCTACTACAAAATAATTTACCGATTATATTGAGAGTTGATTTTACATAATATCCCGTGTCTGCCTCATGTGAAATTTTCTTTATTATAACGAGATAAAATTAATTAAAAAATTAAAAAGTACGATTAAAGATAAATCTTTGAAAAGCATTTTCGCATGCTTAGTGAACTCTAAAGTTAATATGAAAAGCTTTTCCAAGACATATCTTGAATTGTTAAGGTAATTGCATCTTTACGACATTGTATCAACTGCAAAGTTAGTTGTGTCTGTTCGGCCACCTGTATAGGAATTGAACAGATAGCAATGACGTCGCCAAAATACGTGTTAAAATATGCATTAAGATTTCGCGGTGAAGCAGAGGTCGAGATGGCTTAGTGGTCAGAGCGCCTGTGTGTATCTACCCGGAAGGCGCAGGTTCAAATCCTGCTCACGACCGTATTCTTTTTCCATTTAATATAATAACTTTAAAAAGTACGGTTGCCAAGTGTGATTTTTTTGATTTCACATATCTTTATGTACCATAGGCACTAATTATTATTATATTTTTAAATCTTACTTGTCTATGTTACCCAGAGCAATGTAAGGACTGTAGCAATACCTTAACATCTTAATCGGTTCAGGCGTTTAGAAGTTATGGTGGAATAAAGAAACTCATAAACATACATACATGAACGCTGAAAACATAACACTCCTTTTTTGGGCAGTCGTGTAATAACGTTTTAACTACGTGTTATTCTGTGGTCAACCAAAAAATAAATATACCTTGACGACATTACAATTACTCTATCTACAAGCTTTTTTAACGCTATAAACTTCAACAAGATTATCCCCAAACTGTTTTTTCTGCTCCTCATTTGTCTGTAGACCGTAGACTGCAATAAATTTAGCGACGAATTCTCTATTAATTAACGTGCTAATGGCAAAGTGTCTTAATTCAGTGTCTTTAGAATTATTACGTGCAACTTTCGTTTTAATCTTTTCTACGTGCTTTCGTGCAGTTACTTAATTATATTTGTATGTATGTGTGATAGAGTATTTGGCAAGATCAATTATTGTCATGCCTCGTTGTAACTACCTCGTTGGTCTAGCGGTCTCAAGCGTGACTGCTGAGCTTGAGGTCTCGGGTCTGATTTCCGGGTCTGGCAAAGTGTTAGTGAGTTTTAATGTTAGGAAATTCTCAGTAACAGCCCGGAGTTAGGAAGTTGTTGGTGACACACCTGTGCTTCGGAGAGAACGTAAAGCCTTGTATTGATTCTATTAGAAAATTTTCAGTAGCAGCCCGGAATTTGGAAATGTTAGATGGCTCACCACCTATGGGAGTTAACCTACCCCTTTGGAAAATACAGGCTTGATGCTATGTTAATGCAATTGTTGTCATTTTCAAGTATACCATACCACCAAGACCTATCATCAAGAGTACCAGAGATTCTGCGGATCATTTGCGATTATGCCGAAGAATATTTATTTCAAATCTTTGATCAACTTCCTGATTTAAATATTATGGAAGCGTACGATAAAAATGTTGTTCGGTTACTACTTGAAGCATTTAGGTATTACAGAGTATTATTATTCTTTATTGTTCACACGATACACAATACAAATAATGAAAATGAAAAAGGATGTGCAAGGGCGAGCTTAACCCATTGATGAGTTTTCTGACAGCAAACCTTTGAGTGATAGAGAGAAGAGAAGCAAATATGAGGACAGAGTCAAGTGTACAACACGAATAAAAGACTAGGAATAGTGCAGAATTATAAACCACACTTAAATACCCTATTAAATATATAGCTACATATACAATATGATACACACTACATATATATATATATACAAATATATACAAACCTATTATTCATGCTGAAAGGAAATGCTGCCTGACTCTTCTCTTAAAGACATCCAAAGAAGGGCTGTCTCGAAGAGTACTTAATTTTGTCACCGTAAATTTGTGGTTATCGACTCAATGTACCTAATACTACCTGCTTACCCCTTGGGGATTACAGACACGCTGTTTATACATTTAACATCTTCATTTATATGTATTTACGAAGTCCCTGAAGATAGAACCAGCATTTTATATTTGGAATGAGGATCTATGGAGTATAAAGTGACAAACGAGGTTAAGGTTACAACGAGAATTTATGGAGTGAGAGAGAATGTTGTGAAATGAATTCTTAGATAATCTAGTTCTTTGTGTATTCTGGTTAATGGAGCTTTCGTGCTTTAAGTTAGAGGCTTGGTGCGTAATGCCTTTTGTTAATGTAAATTGAAATAATTTATCATCATTCTGTACAAACTGTTTCAAATTATTTCACTCTATATTCTTTTTGATCTACTGACTGCCATGTTGTTCTAGAGGTCGCCAACGCGTTGAGTATGAGGTCTTGAATCCCGGGTCGAGCAAAATGCTATAAGGCTTTTCTGTTGGAAAATTCTCAGTAGTAGCCCGAAGTTATGATATTAATCAGGTTGGTTAGTATATATAAGTCAGAGTAAGAAAGAGGATGTAGTGACAAAAATTGAGAAGGGTATGCTAAGATGGTTTGTGCACGTAGAAAGGATGGATAAAAGGCGATTGGCTAAATTAGTACACGAGGCGAGAGTGGATGGAAGTGTCGGGGCAGGCCGACCTCGACGAACATACCGCAATCAAATTGCGGACGTTCTCAAAAAAGGACGGGTCAGGAGCCACCTAAATCGGCAAGCATGTATGAAGTTGTTAATGAGCATAGATGAAGCGAAAGAGGTGTGTCAGAATTGTAGCAAATGTAAAACGAAAGTCTCTGCCTACCCCTATGGGAAACAGGCGTGATTGTATGTATGTATGTAAGAACCTATCTATAAAATGGAATTTAATAAAAATAATTGGTAAAATAGTTTTAATCGAGCAATCTACTTCTCAAATAGCGCGCCTAAGAAAATTGCTCTTAACTAATCCAAGTTAAAGTTAAACCTTCATGTTTAAGGGGATATAATATATCTTCACAAAACATATTTACATATTTCTGTGCGACTTTATATGTTACACAGTATTATTATATAATACATATTTCTTTGCAAGAGGCTAATTAAAACGCGGTGATAATGCAATTCCGCTCGAGGCATCGGGCCTTTAGCTAAAGCGCGCCCCAAGACGGGCCCGCCTCGAAATAGATCGAATTACTCACAAAAGAAAACTGTATTATGAACTTTTAATTTTGCTATTTTTTGCTGTCATCGTTTTAAATAGAGGAAATGTAAAGCCGCTTATGATTGCGCTTTTCGCCTTTTAGTTGGGACCGGAATTAGTGTTTTTTTTTTGTTAAATTTACAATATTAAGTGGAAAAAGAATACGGTCGCGAACAGGCTTCGAGCCTGCGCCTCTCGGATAAATACTCCAGGCGCTCTGACCACTAAGCCATCTCGACCTCTGCTCACCACCGGGAATTCTTCATCCATATTTTTAACACGTCTTTTTGGCGACGTCATTGCTATCGTGGCGCAGGTTCGAATCCTGTTCGCGACCGTATTCTTTTTCCATTTAATATTGTAACTTTAGAGTTCGCTAAGCATGCGTTAATGGTTTTCAAAGATTTATCTTGTTTTTTTTCTTGTTTGAATTATATTTCTGAGAAAGTAAGTAGTCGCCTGGTTGCTAGTTGTCCCAAACGCTTTTGCCGAGCATGAGGAGCATATAATTATAATATCTATCAAGCGGTTAAATACCATTTTATAACTAAAAGCAGAGATAGCCTTGTGGTACGACCATTGGACTGGCAAGTCAAGGCTCGCAAGTTCGAACCCTAACCGCGCACCACTGAGTGTTCATAGTCTACAGCGTATTATAAATGAATCACTCGGTTAAACGGTTAAGGAATACTAACTTTTAAACTATCGCGTTGCATGATATTACTATATACTAACAGGAATTAACGCGCAATACAATAAATACCTTTGAATCGCTTGATGTTTCGACCAGGTTGCACAGTCTGCTTGTGACCACGATATGGTGAAGGAATACATCGCGAGGAAACCAGCACACCTGAGAGATGTTTTCGATGGTATGTAAAGCCATGTCAAGACACCTATGACACAAGGTTGTTCATCAGCCACACGCTTATAAGAAAAAGAAGAGTTTATAACTTTTATATGACAGTTAGACAAGTTGTAATATTTCTAATTATACTAATTCTTCTGGCCCAGGACCCAAAATTAGTTTTGGCCTCGGAAATGAAAACTCTCCTCTTGGCATGATCTTTCGTGGTTTTTCGCTACTTACTGGCTTGGATCTCCCGAGATCAGCCTTCACCATATCATACCAGCCGTATCTGGGGCGACCCACCGGTCTTCTAAATAGCTTTTATTAATTATGTTGTACCGATGGAGTTTTGAAACATTTAGCTTCCGTGTCTGTTTCTCTATATGTGTTACAATTAACTCTGTAACTACCTAACGGATTTTATTTGGGATTGAACTAATGGAAATAATCTATCAAGCATAAGGTTTAGATTTCGTAATAAACATATGGACGATGTTTGAGTGGTGTTGTGGATATTTTTAATAATTTTAAAAGCAGTCCACGATCTACAGATTTCATCTACAAGCCAGAACAGATTAGCTAAGAAAAACATTAATATAGTAATAATTTTATTGATTTAGATAATTTCTAGAGTGATAAAAAAAAACACTAGTAATAATATTATTCACGGTATAACAAGAAACACAAAATCTTATACAAAAAATATTCTAATATTGACCTACCAACAACGAACCCTTGAAAGCGTGAGCAAACCCTATAAAAAAGCCAATATTGCCAAAGTACACAAATAATGACGTGCTATAGACAATCTTATCGGCTTCCTGACCGATCATTTCAATGCAAATATACCGGTAGCCGGTCGGCACGCAACCGACGGACTAGATAGAATACACTTTATATCTCTTCTGACATTCTACTGGAACTAATTTCACCCAACAATGTCAACTTGAAAGCGAACTTTTGCACTCCCCACAAAAAACGACCTCACCCCAACCGCTTCACAAACCGAAATAACTCTTAAAATCGAATTCGTACGCCACCTTTTTCAATGTCAGCGTATTGGACTTAGAACATAGTTTTTATTGAATATTTTTGTACCGAACCTGCAGCGTTGCATCTTTTCACTCGTCTCTGAAGGAAGGAAACTTTTCCGAGTGTTGAGTTTGGGTTTATTTTTTTTTTTCTCATTAACGATTCGAAATTCATAAGTTAGGGATATTCTCATTAAAATAAACTTTGTTCTTTTCTTTTTGTTTAGTAGCTATAATTACGCTGGGGTACTCGTTGTTTATCTTTAAATGTATTTTATGAGGTAATAAAACTTTATCTTTATTTGTTTGAATAACTTCAACACTAAGTATTTTACTCATCGCGGTAGTAAGTTTGGATTTAAGATGATTCTGCTGGCTGTAGTTTTGAATGTTGTGGAGATGGAGTGCACAAAGAAAAGTAATTAGAACTGTAGTTTACCTGTTTCACAAGGATTGTTGGAAGGAGGAAACTTCATATTTTAAGACTATGAAAGTCTTATATTTATTAGGTGTCTCTTGTATTCAAAGTCAATTTTGGAATTACTACATTTTGGAAGAACGTGCAACGTCATTTCTTCGTACAATACGTATAGTGTATGCGGGTCATTAAACGGTTCACAGTCTCATATCATGTTTTACTATTGTATCTACTTCGTGAATCTATTAAGACCATCTAGCTACCACAACGATGGTATTTGGCCATTTTTGCCACAGTCTTCCTAAACTCATGTTTTCTACACTCTCTAGTCTTAAACATCCTCACCAGACTCATCTCATCAACACAGAAATTTTCCGCATTATAACCCTATGAAAATAGCAACTTTTTAAAACCGAAACCGTATGTTAAAGCCGCATAGGCAGGGCTGGGCGTAACAGTAGCAGATTACAGCGGCTTAGATAACGTTGGCTCGGAAATAAAAGCGGCTAACTACTAATTAGCGAGCTGTGGTACGTTGCGGTCGGCGTCGATGCAAATTCGACTGGCCAGCGTAAATTAGAGCGGTGTGCTAATCGCGTGCTTTTGCGCTTATTTGATACGCTACAATCGGTTTATACAAAATCGTGTTATCGTAGATGTGCAGGTTGTTCGCGCTGTGAATTTATTTAGTTAAAAATGGCTTCCTATTTTGTTTGGGTTTAAAGCTAATAAATGGTTAAACATTTTATAAAGTAGCAGAAAAGGTATCAGATAAATTTCAAAGTTGAGCGTCCGTTTTTAATCACCATAATTATATCAACAAAGTTGAATATCGAAGACCTACATGAGACAATGTTTAGTACACCAACCACGAATACATGTATTGTCAGACAGTAGATATGTATGGTCGACCACGAAATTGCTTTACCATATTTGACAAACACATCCAGTAAATTATTGAATAGATTCAGGCGTTACTTTGCGGAAGTCCATTACAATGGATGCAAATAAATACAATATCTAGCTACTTCCACAAAATTGAGGGTAGTCATGCATTACCTGTGCACCGCCCGCCCGCCCGCAAATATATGCACATACGCAAGCGGTGAAAATTCCGACTACCACCAACTACTCTACACGTGTTTCGCCCCTCCACGGAGCATCATCAGGAGCCGCTAGACCGTGCAGTGTCCGCCACCGTACCGTAAATTATAAAATGTCAATAAGGTTGACAATATCTGACTGACACTTTGATCTTGTAAGCGAAAGTAGACCTTGTCATATTAAGATGCGCAAACGAAATTCAGCATTAGGATTGTAAAGCAATTGTATGGTCGACTATACATCAACCACTTAATTACTTTTTTCATATCATTTGATTATGTATGTGTTGTGTTTTAATTATGAAAAATACATTTGAAAACCAAACAATTCATAATACTTAGAATTGTTAAAATATAAATGTTTTTGTTTTGTTTAAATATAAACGTAATCACATATATACCTGCCTACCTACTTGCAATCTCCCTTATTTTCCACTGGGGTAAATAGAAACGTTTGTAAATAAAAATACTAAAGGAAAATTATCTGTCAGTAAGTCACTTAAGTATTGGTCTGACCAGATTAATGTTGCAATCAATGACCACTTGAGTGTGATACTAATCATTAAATGAGACCCTCTGAAATGTATCAAAGACTAAAATAATTTTATGAATCTTATCAATTATACTAGACATAGAATTAGACTTAAATAATTTAAAATTAACTGTTAGGACGCCTGAGACCTTAGTCATCTTGCGACCACAAACGCTGCAAAGTATTTGAAACATCAGGGAAAAGCAAAACCAATAATACACTCAGTTAATCCGGTTAAAAATTGTTTTATTATAATGTGTAGTGATTGCGAAAAGCTAAGATACTATATATACTATGAGAAGCAGCCACTATGAATTTCCACCTGCTACGATTCTGATACATCATTTTCGCTTCATCTAACGTTCATTGTAACCACGATCTACCCAAATCCGTGTCTACTAATAAATTTTCAACACGTGCAAGTTTAACATTAAAACAAGGCTATTATTATTCTAGCAGCTGCAAAGCTTTGTGCTTGATCAAACAAAACAGTCTCATTTGTTCGGAGCCGCTCAGCTAATGAAATGATATTCAAAATCGTGTCAGGATTCCGGTGCTGCAGAAATTGTGTTAATTTATTTTTGGGATGTATGAAATTTATTGCTAGACAAATTTAGGAGAAGTCTGCATTGTATTATTAATTTTCGTTTATATTTAACATAGGTTTTTTATTGAAAGAAATATTTGAAAAAAAAAAATGCCGATAATAACATCGTTTCTATAAATATGAAAAATATTTACCAACAGAAAGCTGAAGATGTTATTTGTATGTTTGAACGTGCAAATCTATGAGACTTTTAGGTGGAATTTAAAAAAAATGCATTTTATAGTCCAATTCTTGAGGGTCATATAGGCTATCTAAAATTAGGCTACGACCGAAAGGACTGACCCGTGTAAAAAGAAACATCAAGCTATAACCCATGGGAGAGCCGAATAAAAAAAAGCGGGTGAAATCGCAGAGCACAGCTAGTATAGGAGAAGCAACTTAATAAGAATTGACTCAGGTTTTAACTGTCAATCATGCACAATATTATAAAATAAAATAAAATGAAATAAATATTTTACTAATTTATTTTTACGCAGTAACGCATGCAAACCGAAAAGTAGAGTTAACATTTTTCGTGAGCGGGATTTGAACTAGTATCTTTTGGATCGGTTCTCCAAGTTACAGATGCTTAATTCAAATTTATATTGCTTATGTATTACGACATCTTGGTAAAATTCTTTATTTTTCTCTCTTCCTTTTTTACCTCAAAATGAACCTAATTGCAATTGTTGACTTTATGGTACTAATAGCGAGAAGATGATTTTATTTATTAATTAAATTCAATAAATGATTCTCCGACTATGTACAGTCACGAGCACAAAGATTTACACATTTGCACTTTTTAAACTGCATATAAATAGTTATCTGAATAATATAAAAGAACTAATGTATGAATATACAAGTTTTTTAAATGTGTGTTAACATATCAGTACTCGTGACTGTACAATTCAGTTTATTCTATCCAGCTATCTGACCACAATATCTACAAACAAATGTATCGAATAGAACCACTGATACACTGATTATATCACCCAATATCATCCAATCGATTGACAGTCTTCGTTACTGTCGGCCGTAGTTGCATGCCACACTGAAACTGTCAATTGCATTTCGTCGCTAACAACCTACAACCACAAACTGAATGCGTTGTCTACAACAGATCGTGTTGCAGTACGCAGATGGACAGACAACATGACGTAAGATTAGGACGAAAAGGATTAAGTTACGGTACTTACAAGACGTGGCAAGTGGCAAACACAAATATGTGTCTATAGAGGAAAACACGTTAACTGCCTGTGTTTGATTTCCAAATCCGGCAAATTGTTATTGGGTTCTGTAAGGAAATTCTCTGTAAACCGGTGGTTGGCGGTGTGACATCCCCGTACTTCAGAGAGTACGTAAAGCCATCGGGCCTGCGTCTAATCTCGTAGGCATCGTCAATGACGTTTGTTGAATTAGTGCACTGTACTAATATACTCGCGAAAGAACGAAATTGTACTTGATAACAATAATATTTCTATAGTGTTTGGCAATAAGCGAGTAAACAGATTACATCTAGGTATTCCAACAACAAAATTTAAACACTTATTTGGAGTAAGCGTATTAATCAATGTTTGTTTCTTTTGCTTAAGAAATGCCTACAAAAATCCTCATAAAGGAAAAATCATTATTATTTAACTGAATTTTTACTGTCACTAAAATATTGATCCCTATTATATCAATCAGATTTATCTATTCAAGATAAATCTTTGAAAAGCATTAACGCATGCTTAGCGAACTCTAAAGTCAAACTCTGTTCGCGACCGTATTCTTTTTCCATTTAATATAATAACTTCAGGTTTATGTATTTATGTCGTATCTGATACTTATAATCACTAGACTTTAAAACCCCAGTAGTTTCCTAAAACTAGATATGGTATAAATAAAAATACCAAATAGTGAAACACGGAAAACAATGGCAATACCGGAAACTAAATCACCCTATACACCAGTATACACCAGTATATAGAGTCACCCAATCCAAAACCACCATGAATCTATATCGGCAGATATTATAAATCACAGTTAACCCTTTAAAAGCATTGCAACGTATTACCATACGTCATAATAGAGCATTTCATCTGCTATGGTCCAGCGACACGAATAAAACGGCTGCCCAGCTTCCTGACGCCATCTTGGATTGCGCTAACGGGTTCATTTCCTGCGCCTATACATTTCCGGTCCATTCGATGTTGCCAAGTCATAATTTTTAAAGCCTTCCCAGTAAAGGCTTTCGTTTATTTTCGTTAAGAAATGTCCCGTTTTTGGGACGGGACGTTAATTATCTTGGGTATTAATTGTGGGGTTGAATTGTGTTTATTTGTTAATGTTGCGGACTGAGGGTAGGATTATTTGAGTAAAGAAACCGTGATGTCGAGATTATTTGTGTAATTGAGCAATTCGGGGTTTCTTATTAGGTGTTAATTTTGGGGGTTGTGCCCGTTCGTTTAAATGCATACTTATTGGATTAAAAGGTCCGGGTTTTATTGTCCCTGATTGTGGTAATTTTGCAAGGCTTTTCCTTGCCATACATTATGCATATTTACTTTATCTATGGTATTTTAAAGTGGAGTTGAGAGGTGGACTGGAAACTCAGCTCGGGATTGAGGCTTAAAGTAGTCATTTATCACAAAAATATAGTACTTATTGAATTATGTATCTGTCACGAATAGTGAATATGACACTGTTTTTTTGGAATAGCACATGCTAGTCTTCAATGAGAAGTTTTTTCTGTTATTACAGTTTAAAATGCATTTTTTTCGAGTTTCTTTTGTTTCATTTAAACCATATCTAACCAACTTTAGAGTTCGCTAAGCATGCGTTAATGCTTTTCAAAGATTTTATCTTGCAAATCTAACCAATTATTATTTTATTCAACATGGCCGTTATTTATTATTACCGCAGGTAAAACCTAATGAGGTTATCTTTCTTAAATAAACTATCCCTTTATTTTCTTAATACTGTAACTTGCACTAAATTTCAATAAATCTTAAAATCATCAAATACATATTTAACATAAACCCAACAATCCAAAACAAACCTGTTTTCACAACAGATATAAAATGCTATTACTATACAAATGCATGTATAGTACTGGAAGGCTGCCCTTTTAAAATGTGACGTAGACAAATGGTTGGGACATGGTACATGACAGTGCGATCTTCTGAGTCCCCCGGCGCCGGAGCTTCTGGAAATTATTAAGTGACGCTTGTATTATCAGAGTTTTCTTTTGCTATTTGGATAGTACTTACGTACAAAATTACGGACTAAGAAGAAATAAAAATCGTCTGAATAATGCTTGATAAAAGACTATGTTTTGAGAATCTGGAAAATAATTGAGCAGCTGATTTTCAACATTAATTGGTTAAAGCTTTTATTTGGTAACTCGAGAATATACATTGCGTTGGTCTAAGTCCTAGTTGAGGACGTGGTATAGCATGTTTCGTAGAAAGAAGAAAGAAATAATAAGGATTATAATAAAACAACTTTTAACCGGATTAATCGTGTGTATCAGAGACAAAAATAATTTTATGAATTTATCAATTATATGTACGGTAGACTGAAATAATTTTAAATAAACTGTTGAGACGCCTGACACCTTCATATATTTTATATATATATATATATATAGTTATTGCGTGAAAGAGTAACAAACATCCATACGTACAAAATTCCGCGTTTATAATTTCAGTAGGACCTTTCTTGCCACATTATTTATCGGGTAATATGTGTTAAAGCCTCTATTGCGCAAACTCGATTTTAAATCACCATAATATCTGAGTACTACTTCAAAGAACTTACTTGTATATAAGGTCCTAATTTATTAGGTAAGTTCCTTTAAAGGGGTAATATATAAGTTAAATACATTGACTTAAGCTAAGAATTAATTGGATATAACAAATTATTTGTAATGAATATAGTACAAAATTATAAAAAATTGAATTACAGCTTAAATGAATCCTTATCACTTACTCAGGTTCCCCTTAAAAGGAAATTACCTAAAAAATTAGGACCTTATATATCGAATATTCTAGAGAGGTATATATAATTCTATTCACTTGAAGTTTCAAATTCATTCTATTTAACGCCACTAGGAACCTATAATATCGAATATTCTAGCAATATCTGTTACACAAACACCTCCAGCTCAGCAGTTACAATAACGTCCAGCAGACCGTCAATAATACAGCTCAATAATGTCTGTTTGACGATGAAGGAAAACATCGAAGACATGGTATTAAGTGTAGTATTTATGATTTTTACCAGGGTATGCACTTGTCAGTTTTTGATTATGGACATTTTGAAGTCAAACATGGTGTCAGAGTCATTCAAGGAACCTTATGATTTATCCTAATGACTACTTGACAACAAGCGGGACCAACGGTTTAACGACAGGTGAACTAATTATTAAAGTTACAATATTAAATGGAAAAAGAATACGGTCGCGAACAGTATTCGAACCTGCGCCTTCCAGATGAATACTCCAGGCGCTCTGACCACTAAGCCATCTCGACCTCTGCTCACCACCGCGAATTCTTCGTCCATATTTTTAACACGTCTTTTTGGCGACGTCTTTGCTATATATTCAGTACCTATACAGGTGACTGAACTAAACAACTAGGTGACGGAACTGATTATTAATTTGTGACCCAGTAATTGGTTACAAATAAATGATTGAATAGAAATAATGCATTGGAACTTTAGGTGTTTCGGGCATCTGTTTTCACTATTAATTCTAAAACTCTAACACCTCTAGGAGCCCACATATCGAATATTCTATTATTCGACCAATAACTGCCACTCAAACACCTCCAGCTCAGCAGCTGCACTTTAGTCTAACCGACCGTCAATAATACCCCTTCATTCCTATTCGACCGACATCTCTCGCCAACAAATAAAGCCTCGCTTACTGTAATCCGAACACATATCAACGGGCATTTCGATACGACAAACTGCAACGGAATTTTAATTTTTCTGTTATTTTTATCGATATCTGAGTAGTGTTCAATGTTTGATGAGTTAAGCTATTATCGATAGAAGTCGTCTTAGGTTAGAATAATCTGGAACTATGAACGGTAGATCTGAGCTAAGAGATGGCGCGGTAGGCGCAGTGTCCGAGATATCGTCTGCTGCACTAAGAATAACGCATTCTAGTCCCGCAAAGAACAAATAGTTGTATGGTACCTATTTGTTCTAAATCTGGGTGCATGAATGTGTTGGGAACCTACATATTTGAACGTCGGAAATTAAAATAACTACGGGTAAAATTTCAATGTTCAAACCATCGGTTTTTTTCTGTATTATACGAACTCTAAAGTTATAATTTTAAATGGAAAAAGAACGAACCTCCCGGATAAATACTGTAGGCGCTCTGACCACTAAGCCATCTTGACCTTTGCTCACTACCGTGAATTCTTCTTCCACATTTTAACATGTCTTTTGGTAACGTCATTGCTATCTATTCAGTCCCTATAAACGAGACTGAAACCGATACGACTAACTTTGCAGCTAATACAATGTCGTACATATGCAATTACCTTAACAAATACAGATCAATATTTGAAAAGCATTAACGCATGCTTAGCGAACTCTAAAGTTATAATTGTAAATGGAAAAGAATAACTAACCCTGTCCCCCTGAGCCTCTTCTCATACAGAGAAGGCACGAGCATTGGTCGCCACGCTAGCTCACTGCGGGTCGCCGATTTCTGACCATTAAGTCCAGGTTTCCTCACGATGTTTGCCTTCACCGTATCTCTGGGATGTCTTAGATTAACTAAGCAAGTACATATGACATAAAGAAAAAGTCACACTAGTACATGCCAGGTTTGAAACCACAATTTGTGGCTCAACAGGTGAGCCCGTAGCCACTCCACCACCATGATTCCAGTGAACAGAGGCAATTATAATTAACTGTCGAGATACTGAATTATTGCTAATTTGACGATGATCAAGGCTTAAGCGCAAATACATATATCAGTTTATGTTGAAACTAAACCTACCTACATGGATATTGAGTTTAATTATACTTGATTAGGTATCGTGTTGTTAACATAGCATCGCACCTGTGTTCGCTAAAGGGTAGGCTGAGATGTACAACATAAAGTTCCATGTAATAGGTGCTGTTGATTCTACCGGGCACAATACCAAACTCCGAACTGCTATCGAGAATTTGCAAATCGAATAACCCAATAACACTTTACCCCATCCGGGGATCGATCTCAGAATCTGCTGCTCAGCAGTCGCGCTTTGGACCACTAGACCAATAAGGCAGTTAAATAATATTTAGATTATTTATTTATGTATGACAGCACTATTTAAATGTTACTTGTAATTTATATAACAACACTGTTCGTGCAGTAGTAAAATAAAAACAAAAAAGTGCTTAAGCAACCGTATCTTTTTTGACCTTAACTTAGACGTTTGAATTTTTCACAGCTTTCACAGCAAGGGACTGTAGACTTGAGTAGGTATATGGTTTTAATTTCAACTCGATGTCTTCACAAGTGTCCGAGATAAAGGGTCTTGACAGACAGACGGACACCAAAGTGATACTATAAGGGTTCCCTTTTTTCCTTTTGAGTTACGGAACCCTAAAAACGGCTTCCTATAGATTTTTGGCTTATATCTATCTTTGTATCCACGTACATGCACAGTAGAAGTTTCTAGTGTGGGGCAGTTCCTATTTGGAAAAGCTTGACAATAAAAATGCCTGAATTTAGCTTGTTTGTTGTTGTGCTTTCGCGATGTATTAATGACCATTTCTTCTAATAAAATAAACTGATGATGAAATTGCTAATCATTTTTTTTTTACAGCTAAACCTTTTATGCATTATCGCATGTGTAGCGAACCCTAAAGTTATAATTGTTTGTGCATAAAAGAAAACGGCCGTGAGCAGGATTCGATCCTGCGCCTCTCGGATAAATGATAAGAAACCCCGACCTCTGCTCACTACCTATTCCTAATTCTTAATTATTTATTTTATTACGTCTTTTGGAGAATTTATTTTAGATATTTGTAACTAATGGTATTTTTTGCATTGTTTCAGGGTGTGCATTTCTGACATATTTCAATCCAGAGAGCGCGTCCAGCGCTCAAACGGCTCTTCATGAGAAACGGACACTACCAGGGGTACGTACTAGTATATAAACGTCATGTACAATTTATTGTAGTCTATTTTACAAAGACGAAAGCCACTTGGAACCAAACTATAGAAACTATTGGAGACATCTCGAATATATTAAAAAGCGAGAAAAAAGTTTCTTAATTCTTCCACTTATTTATAATCTGTAATAATGTTCCTATTTCTGTCAGTTTATTTACTTTTCGCATTAAAGTATTCACACTTTGACTCAACAATAATTTATTTGGAATAATTTGGGACCGACCCATTAATAATACGTATCTTAGATGTTTTGTCTAAAGCGCTTACAATTTGTTTCTCTTGTTATTTATATGATTTAAAACTATCTTAGTCATTTTTATTAGAAGAAAGAAAGAAAGTATAAATATTAAATCAAGTATTGTTCACCGGTTACTACTCACGTACATTTTTCGGTATTGACCGACTAGTTTCAACTCGAACGGAGCCCTTAGTCATGAGCTGAGCCCGCGGCGATGTCAGGAGTTTGCCATCGCCGCGGGCTCGAAAAATGCACGTGAGTAGTAACCGGTGAACAATAATTGATATGAATATGTCTCACAAAAGTTACAATACTGTGGGGGTATGAATAAATTATGAATCCGTAGGGATATATAATTACTTTACTGGTACCAGCTAAATATACATAATACTATAATAAACTACGAGCTAACTGACTGGGTGCGGGGAGACGACTGCTGCGCCGCGCTAATGAAATGCACATCGATATATAAATCTAATGCGTCAGTAGTGTCCCTACAATATAAAAAAATATTATGTCTCACGTAAGAAAACAATACTCGCAATTTTTTTTTGTATTCGATATAAATCCTAAAGTCGACTTTAAGCGCACATAGTTACGTTTTATCGTATTATTTTATTATCATGAGCATCGCAGTTAGTAGATCTTATTTCTCTCTACAAATGATAAACTACAAATTACAATTTCATTTTGCCCTTGACTCCTCACATAATAGCTATATCTTTTTTTCTTTCAAGCCGTTATAATAAAAAATACATCGTTAAGCCCGACACTTGGCCAGTTCCTCTCCTAGGCCTATAAAATGTTTTATACAATCCACAGGTATCTTTCTATTATACGAAAAGAACAAAGATATAATATTCAAATTCGATTATAAAGCTATTGTACAGTTAAATTTAAAGCTGAGATATTAAATTAACCACTATTCAGTATTCAGCCTTCATCTGAATAAGTTAATTTTATTTTATGGAATAAAATGATTATATAATGTATAATGGCTTAAAATAAACGTGAGCTGGGTCAAATTACTTTAACTTCCAGAAATAAGAATGAATAAATTATGTAACAAAATAATTGAGATAATACTTCAACTTGAACCATACCTGAATCTTAAGTTATAATAACATGTCTCTAATTTTTAAAGTAAGTTTTTAGGTGCATATCACATTAGTCAAATACACCCAGATGGGTGGGCTAAACACGCCAAACATTGGGTGCCTGAAGCGGGGCGTCACGTCACGGAGGTAGGCCTAGAAAACGCTGCCGTGATAACCTTGACACATTGTCAAGGACTCGCCTTTATTTTTCTCGTGTGGGAAATCCAGCACGGACGCTGGGCTGGACTCCGACCTTCTAAAAACCACACGTACCTCCTCTAATCTTTACCGGTACCCCAAGATAAGAACTGCATTGACCACAACCCCGGCAGGTAATCGTCCGCCGACGGTAACGAAGGACCCCGTCATGAATGCAGGCCGGCCGCAGGTGGCTTACACAGATCAAGAGCTGGTCTGCTATTGTCATACAAAAAGATGAATGGAAACATATGATGGTGACCTTTGGTATCTATTTCTATTTGCCCAGCAGTTTGACAAAAAAGATTAAGTAAAATTAAATTATTAAAATAGTGACTGACTCAATATATATTTAAATCGTGTAATTAAAATTTGGCCAAATACAGGCTGTGATTTAAACAGTGGTCAAATGAACGGAGGTAAATCTACAGGTGTAACTGATTTGAATCAATAAAAAAGTTCACATTAGAAAAAAAAGATTTTATTTTATACCTATTTCTATGTTGTTTACCTATGCGTAGTACACGGCAATTTCTGAGATAAGCCTCAGATGTTAGGTGTCGAATAGGGCACTGACCTCTTCTTTATTCTTAGTTTTTCTTATAACTTCTTGCGTCATAGCATATTGTATTTATGGCATATCATTAAATATAACATGATCACATATTCGCGATCGGCTTTAGACGAGTTATTAGGATTCTTGGCTGGATAATTATATATATTTTTTGTGTACTAAGAAATTTATTAGTAAGTAGTGGGTCCAATGCTTTTTGTATAATATATTATTTCTATTTTATTTATGTTGTGGTGGCCGGGTGGTTACGAGCCCGCCGCTTGAGCCACAGGTTGTGGGTTCAAATCTGGCATGTAACAATGTGACTTTTTCAATGTCATAGTATTTACTTTCTCAGTTAATCTAAGACATCACAGTTACACAGTGAAGGGAAACATCGTGAGCTAGCGTCGTGCCTTCTATGTATGAGAAGAGGGCCTAGTCCTGCAGTGGGACAGATTATGTTGTTTTATTTTATTTATAAATTAATGTATCTAAAGTGGAAACCTTGTGAACATTTCTTAAGAAAACTTATAGTTAAATTATCAGGGAGCTTTCAGACTTTCTATACAGCTTTCTCCCGCATTTCGTCTTTGAGACATGGCAACATTATTCGCGAAGAATAACATTATCCCACATCAATATGAGGGCTGCCAATGCACGACCTTCTAACAATCCCTATATTTTATAGGTGATAGATCCCTATTTTCCCTAACCCCAAAATATGCGCGACTATAAAAAGGTAGCAGGGTGCAGATGTGACCTACCCGACCCCGGCCGCGGCGAGCATGTTAATATCACACCTACCCTCGGTTGTGTAAAAGCTTTATGCATGCACAATTTTGACAGGTCGTCATGTTAATGGATTAAAAATATGATACATAGATGAGGTGACAGTAGTGGAGGTTGAACTCGAAGTAAGAATAAAAAATACATTTTATAACAAGAAAATGTGAAATGTGAGTGTACAACTACATATGTACACCGCTACCTTTCCCTTCGGGAAATACAGACGTGATGCATGTTATGTAAAATTTCAGATAATATTCTAAATTTATTTATATGCCTAGTTGCTGCTTATTGCCCCAGCACATGTTCTCAATGCCCTTATAGATTTTGTTTTTTTATTTACTACTAGATGATGCCCGCGACTTCGTCTGCGCGCTTTAAGGTATATTCTTCCCCAAGATACAATCTATCTCCTTGTCAAATTTCATTACGATCCGTTCAGCCGTTTACTCGTGAAAAGGTAACAAACAAACAAACAGAGTTTCTTTGGCATTTATAATATTAGTATGGATTCACTATAACTATGCTAACTCATAGTAATTTTCATTTAATATTCCCCGAAGGGGTAGGCAGCGGTGTACACACTTGTACACCCACATTTCACCAATGCTGTTATTAAGTCCCATGTAATAGGTGGTGAGCCTATTGCCATCTACCGGGCACAAATCCAAACTCCGGGCTGCTAATGAGAATTCCCTAACAAAAAAACCCAATAACACTTTGCCCGACCTGGGAATCGAACCCAAGACCTCATGCTCAGCAGTCGCGCTTGGGACCACTAGACCAACGAGGCAGTTAAGAAATAATACCTAAATATTGTTTGAAGAAATGTTATATGCTGTTGATGTACATATTTTTATTAAATAAAAGGGTAGGGCAGGAGTATTCCCGTAGACCCTATATTTCACAGACGCAGTTATGACGTATATGCCTGCGGGCCTGCCAATGAGGTTTTTTATTTTCCTAACAAAAAAATGTAATATCAATGCCCGAACCGAGAATTGAAACCAGAGAGAGTGAGAGAATATTTATATTGCTATGTACGCACTAATCAAAACAGAATTTATATTATTTATAACTTTAATGATTAAGAGACACGTTTTGTTTATTGATTTAATTCAGTTATCAAAGAACCATGCATACGTTAAACACAAACATACTATATAGAAAAAAATACAAATATAAAACTAAATGCAGACACTTTTAGTTTGAAGTTTCGGTCTTGCTTCTCGGTACCGTCTCAATATACGTGGTGTTGAAACGGTACCGATACCCGTACCGACAGTACCTGCTCGTTAAAATTATCGACGCTCTTCCTTCGCTTCTCACATCTTCTGATGATATTTTGGGGGAGCTTATCCTTCTTTTTACACGTCTGCCCAAAAAAGGAGTGTTATGGTTTTAGAGTTCATCTAACTATGTATGTAAGTATGTATGTATATTTGTGAGTTTCTTTATTCCGGCATTACTTGTAAGTACCTGAACCGATTTCATGATTTTATCATCCATAGTATAATAGGCTAGTAAGATTTATAAAAATGGCAGCCCTGCTTTTTAATATTTTAATTAATTTGCTCTTGTTTTATTTTAGTTATGTTCGAACATAACATATATACATTTTGGTGGTTGGCGCAGTGGTTGATAGACCGGCTTCTGCGTCGCGTGTTGCAGGTTCGATTCCTGCACAGAGCAATTACTCGTACCTAAATGATCTACAGAAAAAAAAACCGGGTCTGGGTGCTGCATGTAAGATTACATATCTGTAAACACATCCACGATATAGGAAGAAACTCCTAGTGTGACGCAACATTTTTTTTAAAGAAAAAATGCTGATTTTGTTCTGAAATTCATAAAAGAATAGAAGTTGACACGTTGCACCGTTAATACACAAAACATGTTAATTTTACAACACAAATCTTCGCTCTTTTGTCGAAAATGCTAATTAACAGTAAATTCTATTGTGCATCATACCTTTTGTGCTTTTAACCAACAACGCCGTGCAGCTTTGTGCCGTGCTATAGTGACGTCAGAATATCTCAGCCGTTGTGATGTGAGCTGTGAGTCTGTGAATGCGTAAAGTGGCTCGTTTACGGGTTTTGCGTGATAATATACAATGAAGGCATTTCAGTTGTTCCGCGTATTTTTAGAGAGTTATTTTTAAGAATATTGTTAATTTCATGATCGTTAGAGGAAGAATATTGAAGAAGATTTATGATGAATATTTTGTAATACTCATATTACGTGGAAGTTCTATAGTTACACATTACAGATTTAAAAAATTCTTCCATCATTAAATGCTACATTATCTCTGAGTAACATAGGCTATATTTATTACTAGAAAATATTAGGGATCCTTACTAAAACTTCAATAATGTAACCCAAGGTGTAAATGTTCACCCGTGCGAAGCCAGGACGGACCGCTACTAAATAATACATTAATGCTCTCTCATATTATGACCTAAGCAATTTCAGCCACACAATCATTACATAACATTCAATACGACACCTCGTTATCAACTAGACGAACTCATTCCATACATCATTTTATGATTAGCACACGTCACGTCATCCCATTCATACGCTCCCAAACGACGCTCATAAAACGCGACGAAACGCAAACGATACGGGAACGAAACGTATTTTAATTTTTGATCTCATCCCTAATCTTGCCATAAAGTCATACTCCTCACTTCTGAACGTCCGCACCGTATATAAATTGTGTCATTTTAGCGAAACCGTAATGGAAAAGCAGATTAAATAATTCAGGCGTAAGAAATTTTGAGGCCATAACAGCATTCATAAATAATGAGGTTAACACATCGGGCGCGTGCGGCCGTATTCGCATTATGCCACACTGTATGCTGCGCCCGGCGACGCTTGTGAAATTTTGTTAAGGAAAAATGGCGCCATGTTTGGTTATTGGGTAAAGTAATGATGATTGTAAAAGGTATGTGCTGTATTTTTGTGTACTATTTTATGCATATTTAAGCTGTGGAAAAAGAAGTCTACGGTATTTTGGTTAGGCTAGTGGCGGCCTAATGAGGAATAAAAAATTTCAGGTTCAATTCTTGACTTAGACAAAGTGTTTTTCGGTGTATCGGTAAGGACATCATTAAAAATAGCTTGGATTTTGGAATTGTGCTTAATTATGATAACTACGGAAGAAACTCACTTTATATTAATTTAATAACAGCATCGTTGAAATTTGAGTATACAACAATACACCTCTCTGCATAACCCTTTGCGGAATAGAGACATGACGTTGTGTTGTATATAAGGTAATATTAAAAAAATATAAGATGATTTTTGTTTAAGAAAATGTCTATTTCTCGTTAGATAATCTATGCCTACAGAATAAAAATACCTCTTATTTTATAGCTACAGGAAAAATCATACTCAAGTATATATGTTTTTATACTTGAAACTAAAACTCCATGTTTTGTATAAAAATAACTTATAATATTTACTTTTGTAAGGCATATTCATACGTTTGATTTGTGACATTGCGGCGAGCTCAGAATGTACTCGTAACTAACAGCTCCGTTCGAGTTCAAAACTAGTCGGGCAATCTGGAAAGATGCACGTGTGTAGTAAACGGTGAACAATAATTAAAACAATACTATGCGCTATAGCATATTAAGAACATTGCACACTAACCGAGAAATGGTAGAACGCAACGTGCTTATTGCGCGGTACAGTTTTGGCACTCCTTTTACATGTGGTGTAATTACTTGGTTTCGCGCAATTGCATCTTAAAACACCACATTTACTTTAGTGTAAGACATTCCTAACACTTCAAGGACTAGCTTTTACCACCCTTACTAAATATTGAAAATGGAAATGGTTTCTTATTATTCTTAATATTGGTGTAATATGAACGGGAATACCTGTGATCTATCTTCTTCTTCGTGTGGTTGATGAACAACCTAGTGTCGGAGTTTAAACCGCCCGTAGGCCTCCGACATGGCTTTACACACCATCGACAACATCTCTCATGTATACTGGTTTCTCACGATGTTTTCCTTCACCGTTTTAAGCAAGTCATAATTAATTTCTAATACGCACATGACTCGAAAAGTAAGTGGTGCCTTGGCTTCGAAATTGCGACCTTTGACTTGCCAGTCCAACGGTCTTACCACTATGCTATCATTGCTTGTGATCTATAAAGACCTTTATTTATTTTGTGACAATATTGAGATAACACGGTTAGTGGAGTGTGATAGTAGGTTAACATCGGAACCTTGTGCATGGATAGCATTTCGTGAGACATAGCTAGATAGAAGGAGACCGTATCGGTGGCGGTTACCAACAGCATTCCCAATGAGGGTTGACGTCAGGCAGGCGGCCGGTCATAAAACATAGCCAATACTTTAGCAGCATGATATATGTTTATGCTACACCGACCCCAAATAAATTGCGATAAGGGCATGGTGATGATGATGATAATTATTATTAATGATTAAGTGAATAAAGTTATAATTTTTTGTGGAAATAATAATACGGTCAAGAACGCGAATTAAACCTGCGCCTCCGAGATAACTACTAGAATTCTAGAATTTAAATAATTGCTAATACGTACTTTCTCAATAATGATAGTTTTTTTTTTTTTTTTTTTTATCTTTTTATTTATAAGGGATTTTTGTACATGATAATAATGACAATGTCAATCCCATAGTACCTTATCCTAAATGTAACAATATATATATACTTACTACAAATTAAATATAACTATGTACTAGTATAATCAAAGGTATATAGCATTCTAGCAGCACCAGAGATTGGTTTAGCTAAAATACCTTGAAATAAGCCAACGTTATTTATATATAATGATAGATTATATTAATCATAAAAACAAGATGAATTAATTTAAACACGCCTGCCATTTGAAAATCTTACTAAACTATGTTACCCGGGATACTGTAAGGATACTAACGATACCCCATACATCGATATCGGTTCAGGCATTTAGAAGTTATGGTGGAATAAAGAAATACATACTTACATACATGAAACCTAAAAACGTAACACTCCTTTTTTTGCAGTCGCGTAATAAGCAAGCTTTAAACTTTTTCACCACAAGGTTCGGGTTGGCTTCCAATCCAGCGAGCTTAATAAGTACCAGTATTTTACATAGAGCGATTGCAACAAGGTATCTCGTGGTAAGACTGTTGGTCAGACTTTCAGGTTTCTGACTATTCGTAATTACTGTCAAAGATCTTCATTTGACAACTGAGATCAACGTTTTTATTATTGAACTAGCGGATACATTTTTTTTTTGTTTTCGTTATAAAATCATCTTCGCATTATTGCCTTGCTTATGAATGAATGGTTTGGGGCACATCGGTTCGATGGTTTCAAAGTCTATGTCTATAACAGACAGGTAGAAACATTTTTCTCTTGACTCTAGTCTAGGTCAGATGTGTCAGAGACAAAGTCGACGATGGAGTGAGCTTATCCAGAATAAGCCCGTTCACTTTAACTTGGAAGAGATTAGTGTTGAATGCGTTCGGAAACACAGATGCAGGTACTGAGTTCCACTCCTTTGTGTTTTATATATTAGGATTATAAATATATCATAGCATCACGCCTGTATTCCCCTAGGGGATAGGCAGATCTGAATATACACCCATAATTCGCCGATGCTGTTATTAAGTCCTATGTAACAGGCGGAGAGCTTATTCCCATCAACCGGGCACAATTCTAAACTAAAAAACTAGTACAGAGAATTTGAAAATATAAACATCTAATAACACTCCCAACGGGGAATCAAACCTCACACAGTCGCAATTGCAACCACTACACCAATTTAATAATGTCTTCACATTACAGGAAATTTGTTATAATTATTTTTATGATGCCCGCCCCCGACTGAACAGACAAGCATTCATTTTCGTCTACCATATCTTTTGTCGCGTAAAATATTCCCTATACACAAAAGTAGGTAAAATAAATCGTTGAGATAAAATTTTACCGCACACAATGATTTATGGAGAAAATTTCGGGATGAACATTTTTTGTTTAACGTTTCCCATCTGTTTATAGTATGGACGGAGAACATGGTATGGTTTCGATCAAACTTATTTTTGTACATCTATCGTTAGTGTTAAAATACATAGTTTTGGGTTACTGTTCGGTGATTGTTAATATCAGGAATATAGGTACCATGACATGTCTTACTTTTTACACGACTGGCCAAAAAAAGGAGTAGAGTATGTATGAATGTTTGTGAGTTTCTTTATTCCAACATAACTTCTAAATGCCTAAACCAATTTAGTATGTTATGTATGGGGTAAAGTTAGAATCCATACATTCTCCCGGGCAGGCGTTTTTTTTTAAAGATTATCTTTAATTTTATTTTGGTTTACTTTATAATAGAAGATCGTTACACACCTTGGCGCTGTCTTTGTGTAAAGATGTCGTACACATTTATCAATAACAGCTTCTACTGCATTTTATCATGATTGAACAAAACATACTTTCATAGCATGAAATCCGCTCGTCGCGGATTCTATTTCCGTCAACAGATAAATAAATGTTCCTGGTCCGGCAGAGCATGCATTTTTTAATGCAAAGGTTTTATAAATCACAACACTAAACTATAAATAAATAAGCTTTAGCGAACATAATACAATTTTAACTTGACAGTTAAAAAAACACATCTATGGGGATACTCTTGAAACTAATACCAATACCAATCCAATTCCAATATTAAATAGACGCCTTAAAACAATGCGTAATTTAAAACAAATTTACCTACATTACATATGCCTCAATTTTAAAGCATGTCGTCTTCATAATATCCCGAATCTATAAAAATTTTTTAGACATTTTGGCATTTAAAAGTACGAACTGACATATTTCCAATGTCAATCAAGGGATCAGACTAAAAAAATACAACTCTACACTATTATCACAGTAACATCCCGTCACAGGAATCGACCCGTGGCCTCAACTAAAAATGGACGCTCCGCCACTGGACCATTCGAGCCGTCCTTTATTAATATCTTCTACAGTTTAGTCCAAAAATAGTTCAGAATTTATAGTTATTAGTTCTATATATCTATATTAGGACTGTTCGGTTAAATATGACAAAGTGTTGGCAGTATTAATCCTTTACGAGTTAAGAAAATGACACGTTTAATGTTTTGTTTGAGAATAAAGATGATTAAAGTTTTAATTTTTAGACGGTAGGTTGGCGCAGTGATCAAGATATCGCCAATAGATGCTGCGGGCAGGATAGTACGGGTTCATTCTCCATGAGAAATAAATATTTGTATTTTTTATAGATTAATTATTCATGGTTTAAGTGTGTGTAATTGTGAGATTTATGTCTACAAACACATCGATGACCGACCGTAGGGTTAAAAAGTTAAGTGGATTTATAATTATTTATTTATTAAAATACCATACAAACTTTTGAACTAGGTACAATCTCCCACAAAAACTGCAAAATCAGTTTGATTGCAGGGTCAACAGGATACTACTACTTACGATGTTTATTGACGTTAATAAAATGCAACAGTGCGCAGGATTTGAACCTGTACACCTTCTTTCTTCTTCTGCAGTCTTTATAGTGACATAATAGAGGACTATAATGTCACTATAATGATTATAGCGTATCGTAAAATTGAGGAAGAATTGGGCTTTGCGACAGCTTAGTTGTCAGAGCATTTCTAGTACCGATTCAAGTAGTACAGGTTCAAGCCATGTCGGCAATTTTTTTTTTTATTTACAAAAATTATAACTTAAGTGTTTGCGCATTATATTTATTTTAGGTACACTCATAATACTGCGACATAATAATACATTACAAGAATATTTGATTTTCTCTTAGTTTAATGTTTTTTTTTATAACACTGACACCAAATACGATTCGGAACCCTGGACCTCACACTCAGCACTGACTGAGTATACTACACCAACAAAACAGTTTATAATATTAGTTAAAATTTCACATAGTAAATAATTATATAGGAGAGACGACCTTCAATTAGGGATTACTACGACTTGCGGTTTCATTCGGCGAGACATAAACCACTAAAATTATGTCTTTATCTGATACTTGACTTTGAAACTATAGACATTACAAGTCATATTTAAATCATCAATAAAAATAAAACACATCCTCAATAGTGCAATAATCGCAATAACAAATACCTATCCTATTGCCTAAGGGGTGAGCCTAGAGCTTAGTTTAGGCACCAGTCTCCCACAATATTTAAAAATTGTATATTGCATACTTCATCATCCCCCTGCCCTTATCCCAATTTATTTGGGGTCGGCGCAACATGTATTCTTCTTCCATACATACTCTCTACTTGTACTGTAATGCTGCTAAAGTTTTGGCAATGTTTTATGACCGGCCGCCTGCCTGACGTCAACTCTCATTCGGAATGCTGTTGTCGGTGGTAACCGCCACCGATACGGTCTCCTTCTATATAGCTATGTCACACAAATGTTATCCATGCGCCACGTTCTGATGTTATCCTACTATCACACTCAACTAACCGGGCCGTATATTGCATACTTATGTAATAAATGTATTGTGGTGAAAAGAATTAATATTTTTTATTATGTATTATTCTCGTTTATTTTTCAAATTTACATATAAATTACATTTTTAATTATATATCATAAAAAAAACAATATACATTTAAAAATATAAAAAATGGTAGGCCTACGGCATCGGGAACAGGGTCCAAGCCACCGGTGGTTAGGGCTCCAGAGAAAGGAATCTCCTCACAATGCGTGTCATATCGAGGAATACTGCTTTCTGTATCAGGTTTATTATGTATTATTATTATCATTATCAGAAGCAGAAAAGAGAAAGAGGGTTGACGTTAGGCAGGCGGCCGGTCATAAAATATAGCCACAACTTTAGCAGCATCCCAGATATAGGTATTAATAATAATACTGGTATTAAGCTGCATCTGGTGCGGCAGCCGACCCTAATTATATGTAATTGGGAAAGGGCTAGGCAGATGGAATTAGTTTTTGTACCAAGTGCCTAATAAGATATTAATCAGTATACGATATCACCTTGAACCACTATAACTAGCACTTAATGATGTATTAGTAATATTTTCCTTCCATCCCAGTTAAACAAACTACTAGTACGTCTATCTTAAACAACCACAAAAACCTATTTCGCTAGCACATAGAAAATATTGTATAATATTTTCCTAGGTAAATTTAAGTTGGATGCTCGGATCCATCTCTAAGGGATTGACTCGGGAACAGTAACACATACATATGCTATTTGCGTACGTGACGATTGTAAAATCATACAAACACACACATACGTGCATGGGTTGTTAATGTTTACTTGTTTTATAGAAGGCTCTGGAAGGATTAGAGGAGGCATTATATTAGAATTTAGAAGCGAGGTGTTCCCCAGTGGCGAGCTAGGACGTGTTTTTCATTAATTTTAGTTATGTACCAGACTCGTACAAGTTAGACTTAAATTTAATACTTACATACTAGTACCTTTCCAGGTATTAAAACAATGAATTAATAAAATAAAAGAAGATCAGGTGCATATTAAAATATCCATGAGTTTACCCATAATACATTTACTGCTATTGGCATAATTGTACCGGAACTTTAAGAATGATATTACATGCAATTTGATGAGAAATTCTTCATATTAGCCCGACACAGGAATTGAACCTAGGACCACGTTTTTAGTAGTCGCGCTTGGGCGCTTGGGACTTCTAGACCAACGAGGTAAAATTTATTTTATTTTATTTTCTTAATTAGAACGGCCTGGTAATTAGCGAGTCAACAGATTAAGATAAATTTTTATTATGTTGTAAGTGTATCCTATCCAACTAATATTAAAAATGTTAGTTTGTGTGGATGTTTGTTACTTTTTTACGCAATAACTACTCAACGTATTTAGATGAGATTTGACACACAGGTAGAGTAGAACCTGCATTAAAACATATGATACTTTTTATTCCGGCTGGACCCAAATCTGAAGTCCATGTAAACGAAGTCGCGTGATTAAGCTAGTATTACTTAAATTCTAGTTATGGCTGCCAGTTAAAGAAGACGGTAAAACCGTATACCGATTTAACCGCTTCATCTTCCACATAATATATAAAAAAAAAACATTATGTGCAACGGATGTATAACTAATTTAAAACAAAATTATCTGAAATATATTCTATCATAAAACACACATCCACACGTGACTAGCATATTTGTTAAATAAATAAATAATAAATAAATATTCCACAACTATCACACAACGCCGTCTAGTCTCAAGCTAAGCAGAGCTTGTGTTATGAGTACTAGACAACTGATAAACATACTTATATATTTCTAAATGCATACATATTATAGATAAATTACACCCAGACACAGAACAAATGATCGTGCTCATCACACAAATATTTGTCCTGGGTGGGAATCGAACCCACGACCTCGCAGCAGTCAGGGCTACTAACCACTAGACCAACAGGTCAGTCAAAAATATATCGGTTAAGACAGCGCAGCGTCATCATTTCATCATCACCGTAATTAATTAGAACAATTATGAAACTGAGAACCACGACCTCATAAACCACAGCAGAACTAAACAATTCTCCACATCTCCAATTAAAAATAAATTTGACTTAACCCATAAATAACTATGTCTATTCGTGTATCACAAGAAACGTTTCCTGTATCAAAAAGAAAAGAAACGTTTCTTTCATATCCATTGGCCACCATTCATCATCTAAATTCAGCTCAAATAAATACCTAATGTAAAGCTCTGTTAAAAGAAATGGATGACGCATACATATTACATTATCAAGCATAAAAACCTCAAACGACCATCACCCAATTCCGCGAAATAACGACACTGCCTAACAATAACATTTTCACTTACAAAGCCTTAATTTTCGTGCTTACTTCACTCGTAAACCGTCAAATAAAAAGGCAACACTTTTCACGCCACAAAGCCTACATGAATTAGTGGTGTTAAAAATGTTGTAGAATTCAATTCTTGCAATAAGTGTAAAGTTTTGAGTGATACTTCTCACGCAAATTTTTGTTTTACGGGGCACGAAATTTGGAAGAACGAAATAAAAATTGTCTTTAAACGAAACATACAAATAAATACAGAGATATCAATTTATAAGTATAAGCGCTAAAGGATCATAGCGTAATGCTAGGGAGTTTTTTTTTGGTTTTCAGATGGAAACCTTCAAAATGGCATCCGACCTTTGGGTATAAGACTGGGGTAGTGGGTTTTCTACGAGGCCAGCTCTAGTACCCCCGTTTTGCAACGCCTATCAAGGCATATCACTTGGGAGACTGTAAATACCTTTTGAGACCCGTTGTGCACGCAAGTGACCAGTGTCGTCTTTCTCTGGAGTCACTTGATGGGTGGACATAGTCCTCACTCTGAGCACTCGTGACCCCAAAGGCCCGCTTGCCTTAAATCATGCAGGCAGGTTTTGGCTGTTAGGCTTTAAGGTGGTTACGGGGGAGCTGCCTAGTGCAATTTTTTACCACATTTGACTTAGTTATTACAAAATTTGGTTCAACTACAAGTATATAATCAATAAAAAGAAGACGTGATAGTTAATTAATTGCTCTCTAGCCTTTTTTAGCTGTACCAACCTCTCCTCTGACAAAAACCAAAGATCAAAATTGATATTTTATTTGTCATTCGTGGATTCCCTCACAAAAGCTTCGTGGGACACCTCCGAACTAGAAACCACAGTAACCCTTACTAAAGTCTCAACGTTGCAGCTGCATTTATCGCAACCGCGGATCCAGGTTCATTCTGCTCTTACATGCGTTTTTTTCTAATTCATAATTTAATCTAACGACTGTAATTGGGTAAATGTGTTCAACTACTTCTGTAGGTTTCCTTTACACAAACAAGATTCCCTAAAACAAAAACCCTTCCCTCTAATCAATATATCAACTCTTATAAACACCTAACTATTCCACGTTCTACTAAAAACTAAAAACATTAAACTTTAAACCCTAAAAGCCATTTCTCATCCAAGTAAAACAGAAACACGTTATATCCTTGTTTAAAAACCGCTTTAAGAATTCAATTCAGTTTCTACGCACACTTGGCACCGAGTGGCTGTGAATTGAAAAATGTAAATGATAACTACAATGGTTTTATTTGACTATATTTCACTTAAACACTGGAATGGGTCCAGTTGTAATGGCAACAGGTCATGCGTGTGGGACGGAGTTAGGAAACAGTGGATGTGGTACTTTGAATTTGTTGTTAATTAGCGTGTTCAATTAGGCGTACTTTTCGTCAATTTTCTTAGTCGATTCGGGATTCAGCTGGCTTTTGAGGAGGTTTTGCATGTTTGTCTCGAGAAGAACTTAGTTCATACCTTCAACATTGTACGAATGATGGTAACTGACTAGTAATTAAGCCAAATTACTTTTTTTAAAACATACCACACCCTTAGCTGTAATGTTGTAACATAACATAACATAACATAGCATCACGCCTGTATTCCCCGAAGGGGTAGGCAGATGTGTACACAGTTGTACACCCACATTTCACCAATGCTGTTATTAAGTCCCATGTAATAGGTGGTGAGCCTATTGCCATCTACCGGGCACAATTCCAAACTCCGAGCTGCTACTGAGAAATTTCTAACGGAAAAACTCAATAACACTTTGCCCGACCCGGGAATCGAACCCGAGACCTTATGCTCAGCAGTCGCGCTTGGGACCAATAGACCAACGAGGCAGTTGTAATGTTGTGCTACTATAATTTCGATTTAGAGGGTTCTCGATCATTATATGTACAATATATGCATATTTATAGTTCCTAAGTCACTTTGCATAACATTTGTGAAAGAATTTAAGTTATCATTTCTTTCAGGGACCACACGGGACCCAGTCAATAAATCGTATACACAAAAAAAATTGTCATTCATCCACTAATATTTAAGCGGACGTTGCAAATTATAGGATACTAAAATTAAATGATTAGTTTAATATATAGCGACTTTACATTTCCTTAATGAGTGTATAAATACTGTAACACGCCTTCACGCGTTTGAAACCGGAAGCAACACTTTTAGTTTTACGCATGCGTTAGCAGATAGCATCCGTGTAAGGAATGAAAGATATCATCTCCCAACAGTCTTGATAAACATTTTTCTAACACTATCTACTAAGCGATTTTGTATTAAAATGTATTTTGGAATCGGAGGGTAATTAGTAAATACAATAAACGGTTTTTGAAACTTTACTTAGTGATGATGTTAGCACTATATTTTTTGAAACACGCTTTGCAATGTTTGCGTCTGTTATAGCTTTAATTGCTTTTATTTTTGTACCGGACATTGAAAAATAATGGATCCGTCAGTTGGCTATATTGCCATGGTACGGCAAGTCTAGTTTAAGTCCCATTCATGTCTACACTTTTCCAAAGCACCTTACAAAAAATAGAATTAAAATAATGCCCTTAGTAAATCTCTTCGACCAACTAGTCGACTTTATTAGTCTTTAAATGATTCTGATATGAGATTCTCCTTTAGAGTTTAATAACTTCTATGTTTTTACGTTAAGCTTTTCATAAAGCTCTCGTACAGAATAACTGAAGGAAAACAGATTATGAAAATATTAAACGAAATGACTAGACGGTATTACATTTAAATAAACAGAAAACCACATCCCATTTCAGCGCATTACACACTCGCGATTAAATCTAGCGATTATAAAATCGCACATCCACAATTTCCTTAGCCGCCGTGGCGGGCGCGTGCGTTGCCAGACCGCATACAGCGATCACAGCGCAATATATTGCCACGATGCGGTATGTAGCGTCGGCTTAGCGGTACGTTTTATATTGCGAATGTCTTGCTTGTTGCATAGACGGTTTATGGAGAAAGAAATGCAGAAGGCTTATCTCACAATCAAAAGTTCCTTTTTTTAAATTGAAACAACTTAACATTCCCAATGAGGGTTGATACAACATTGGTCATAAAACATTGCCAAAGCTTTAGCAGCATGCAATTTCAAAAACAATTAGAAAGTGGAAGAAGAATGCATGCTGCGCCGACCCCAAATAAATTGGGATACGGGCAGGGGGATGATAATTATGAAACAACTTAGCATAGTATATCGTCACGCCTGTATTCCCCGAGGGGGTAAGCAGAGGTGTACACACCAGTAGTTGTACATCCACATTTCACTAATGCTGTTAGAAGAAAGAGACATTTACGGAGAAATAGCGAGTGTGTTTTTTTTTGTGTTTCTATTTCGTTATTTCGGTGTTTCTTTGTATACCTGTGCAGTGGTAATTTAGAAGCTTTCAATAAAGAATATTCCATAATCTATTGTAAACTGTAGAACCATTGATAAATCTTTGAAAAGCATTAACACATGCTTAGTGAATTCTAAGTTATAATTTTAAATTCACCAAAAGACGTATTAAATGTGGAAGACGAATTCGCGGTAGTGAGCAGAGGTCCAGGCGGCTTGCATCAGAGTGCCTGGAGTATTTATCCGGTAGGCGCAGGTTCGAATTCTACTCACAACCGTATTCCTTTTCACAAAAAAATATAACTATAGGAGTAGTATTTGAACCACAAAATCGACAAACGACGATTAAACATTACATAAGGCAACCAGTATGTGCTCCGGCGATTTTTTTTAACAGAAATCTGTTTTCTCATTGCGGAAGAGCCATAATAGCTCTGCATTTAGAAAAACCCGTAGCTGTGAAATCTAGAATCGACCTATTAATTAGATTATCCAAATATTCAAAACATTACAATCATAATGAGTGCACCAGCTTCTTACCAAACATTTTAATAAATGACCATTCGGACGGCAGGTTGAATATCGCAATTGCACATTTAAGCATCACGCACCCCTAACATTTTGTAATCATGTGCATTTAACAAATCACTTGGTTAAACAGTAAACGAAAACTATTGTGAGAGATGTTCTCGATGATTTTAAGGCGATATCAGAGGCCTACGAGTGTTTTCAAATTGTTTATCAACCACACGATAAGAAGAAGATTGTATTAAATAAGCCTTCTGTGTCTCCTTTACATAATGGTCGTTATAATACATTTGTCCCCGCATCTGGGCTACATGTGTCGCAGCATTTTGGTTAAGGTTTTTTCTAGTGTTCGCAGTCGTGAAAATGGCGGTGATAATTCTTTTAGTATTATTAAGCTGACCGAGAAATTGTTATGTTTCTTTTATTAACATTCGGTTTCCTTTTTGTTACTGGTTTTAGCTCGAGAAAAGTAAATAATATAGGTATAACGATATTAAGTAAACTTTTACCGTAGCTTTTGGTTAACTAGGGTTAACACTTGCGCGTTGTTGGTCCTGGAAGGTCGCTACGCCGGCAATATAGGGGCTAAAACGGTCCCCCTTTCTACCAATACATAGTCAAGTCAGTGGTGCGTACCTTGGATACAAATACTAGGTAAGACTTTTAGAGGGGACTTTTAGCCACGAGGGCTACGTACAGCCGCACAGATAGATCGATCGAGGCTAAGCTGCGCTTGCCGTGGTCGGTCTGTGGATGGGTGACTATCATTTCATATCGAGGTCTGAGTCAGAGGCCTGAAAGTCTAACAACCAGTCACACCACGAGATATCGTGTTACCCAATAACTGTGGGTTGTGGAAGTCAGATAGGCAGTCGTTCCATGTAATATATTGGCTCCATGTAATAACCAGTCAAACCGGATGTAACTTAATAAAGTTGCATGCGGTTTGACTGGAAGCCGATCCCAATGTAATTGGGAAAAAGCTAGGAAGATTGACTTGGAAAGAATTTGATACACTCAAGAAGCACTGGCGACTTGCTCACCGTACGGCACATAACACCTAAATAAAGCCGTTTAGTAAGGCTTTTAGCTACGATTTTTCGTTTAAGGCTGTATGAACCATCTAACAAATAAAAAATATCGAGAAAACATCTGAATCTAACTTGGATTTACCTAAATTAAAACCAAGAATCACAATGCTAGTAGAAACAGGAATGTAGTTTTGATTTACTTTTATCAAAATTAGAAATAGAATAGCTCGCTAAACACGCAATCTGTCATAATTGTTTAGAAATCTGCCAATCCTACAACATAGTATAATTAAACTCTGATATAAACCAGAAATAAAACCAGAAGCGTAATTTCAAAAGTTGGTTTAGATGCTATCTGTTAGAATACCTGTATTCAGCGCAAAGTAAACCTATTTATTTTTATTGCATACGCGGTCTCTGCGTTGTGGGGTTTTTTCATAGTTTGTGTATAAACGTTTATACAGAAACATGCAATAAATCTAGACAGGTAATTACAGATAGCGAGAAAAAGTACTGAATACCATACATTCGAGTCAGTTTGGGTAGGTTTTTGTGGAGAAGTTTTTTACAGAGCCGACGATGTAGTTATAAGTTCATTCGTGTTATTTGATCGAGTGGTACTTGGGTCCGTAATGTGATTTGGTCATTCTTTGATGAATAGCTTAAAAAAGTGTATCAGCGACGATTGTGTTTTAAATTTTCGCGTGGACTAAGGCTCAAATATTAAAACACTATTGTTTTTAAGGAGCCCTCAAATCTCGTGGTATCACTGTGACTTCAAGGTGAAGCAATAATGACAGAACAAGATTTGAGAGATTCTTAAAATTAAGTGGCGTTTGCATATTTATCAATAAATCCATAACAGTGGGGGTGCAACTGATGGACAGGCCAGGTAATAGTTTAGGATTGTCCTTGAAGTAACTTGAAATTTCGACTGTTTTTTTTTCTGAACATATAAGTTTGTGTTATTTATCTTAACGGTTTCCGCAAATTTCCCATGGTTATTTGAAAAAAGAAAGAACTACATAGTGAACTACAGGTACAAAAACAGAATTCCGAAACATTCATCTACACTTTATATAACATTAAATTTAAAATCAGTCACTCCAATCTTCATAAATAAAAACAAAACATTACATTCTTTAAAAAAAATGAACGACATTTCTATTTCCGCTTTATTCATGAATAAATTGTACCGCAACTTTACCGTTCGTACGTAAATTAAAAAATAATAAAGCCACTAAGCGGAGTAAAGCGCTGCACTCGAGGTCTGAAGTCCTAACAATATGAATCGGAATAAAAAATTCCGTAGAAATTATAAAACAGACCAACATGTTTGAAGTAACTCATGAGTCGGGCACACGCTATAACTCGCTTCCTCTTCGAGTGGAATCTAGTAAAGCTGTTTAGGTGTGACAGGGGTAATATTAATGTGACAGGATAATGGAATGCAGTGGTTAGTAATTTAAATTCTGAGCACTTAATAAAAAAGCAATTAAATGCTTTGTTTAAGTTTTTTAAATATGCAATTAACAGTATCTACACATATTATTAAGACTGATCCATTTGTAATAAATAGTCGTAATTTACATGCTAAATCTTGTATTCAATAATTTTTATGATGACAAAATTATTTGCCATATAAAAGTACAAATAGTTGTCAAAAAGAAACAAAAAATTGGCAACATAATGCTGACAATTGAAACAAAAACAAGGCCAAACGTAAACATTACGTATAATTATTTTAGTGTTCTGACGGTCATTTGGAACAGTTATCCAAATGACCGCTAGTACACTGAAATAATTCATAAAAACGCTGAAAAATAAATCTAAAATTCAAATCACACACGCGTTTATTTTTACCACCCATTCGTCTTCCAATCACATCGCATCTCCAAACAATACCGCCAAGTCATACGCGGTAACAACAACTCTATACATACGCCCCAACATCAAAGATTTGTGTTTAAAATTTGGTCTTAATTTAGCTTTACAGGCGTTTGTACGTCAGTGTAGTCGGCCAATGCGTCTTATATCGACGGAACGCACGGAGTACAAACGCTGTTTAAACCATTACCTTCATTGGAAAAGCCTATACAAGAAAAAACAGTGATAACTTGTGCAGTGGTCATCCATTGATAGTTAAGTTGGTCATAAGTGTGTAAGTGTTAGTGTGGCGGCGACAATGGATTACGACTCGCTGATATATTCGCAGATTGCGAATTACTACGATGAGCTGGTGAGTTTTTGGAATTCACTGGACAATTTGAACATCAAGTTAAAGAAAATAATGGAATCTTGTGATTTGGAAACAAAATCGCTACCATAGAAAATACTTCCGGATTCCGCTAAGGATTTGGAAGGGTTAAAATTTGAGATTTGACATGGATTATGATAAAGTTTTACACCAGAAATTTCTTCTACATTGTCAATGCGTTTACAAACTCAAATCTCACATGCTTCGTCATTCATTTTAAATTTATTTAATAAAAGAAACGTTCGTTTTAAAATTGTTTACGTTACAAATGAATTAGATCATGAATCATATTTATAACTAAAATTAAAAGCTCAGTATTTTTTTCTGAATATATGACTATGTTCATGATGCATTATTGAGTGTCTGAAAACACAGAACATTTAATTAAAAACTGAATTTAGATACCTACTTACACTTAATCTTTGTCGAGTATTAAGAGCAAATCTGATAATCTTTAACTCTTGGCAAATTTCAGGCCTCCCAGCTAGCTTCTCATTTCTTATAAATAATGGATTAGCCTTTAACAATATCAGATTCTGTTTTTTTTAATAACTAAGGTTCTGATGTCATGTAAGGTAATTTAGTTATTTAATCTAAGCTAACTCAGATTAAAGAATTTAGGTTCTCAACCTCTGCGGTTCCATAATCTCAACAAAGATGATTCGCTAATCATGCATTAATGCTTTTCTAAAGATTAATCTGCATTTATTAAGGTAATTGCATCTTTACGACATTGTATTAACTGCAAAATTTGTCGTGTCGGTTCGGTCACCTGTATAAGGACTGAATAGATAGCAATGACGTCACCAAAAGACATGTTAAATGTGGAAGAAGAATTCACGGTAGTGAGCAGTGGTCGAGATGACTTAGTGGTCAGAGCGCCTGGAGTATTTATCCGGGAGCGCAGGTTCGAACTTTCGACTTTTTCCATTTAAAATTATAACTTTAAAGACGATTCCACTTCCATTAAAGAAGCTCTCATCCCCCTGCCTTTATCCCAACTTATTTGGGGTCGGCGCAGTATGTTATTCTTCTTCCACTTTCTAATTGTTTTTGAAATTGCATGCTGCTCAAGTTTTGGCAATGTTTTATGAGCGGCCGCCTGCCTGACGTCAACGCTCATTGGGAATGCAGTTGTTCGTGGTAACCGCCACCGATACGGTCTCCTATTATCTAGCTATGTCTCACCAAATGTTATCCATGCGCCAGGTTCTGATGTTATCCTACTATCACACTCCAATAACCGGGGTAAACAAGCTCTATTTCCATTAAATAGAGCAAATATTCAAAACAGAATTAATCATGTAAGGTTACTATAAACACAGTTCTACGGTTATTTAATTGCCAATTTTTCACTTCGGAACCTAGTTTTTCGGGCTGGTTAGAATAAATCCAGTAATGCCCGGAACAGCTCTAAGAATAAGTTTTCGGCATTTTCAAAGAACGGCGAATTTCTTTCTTCCTTTCTTTCTTACTATGCTTACTTATTTTTGTTGGTTTCGCACGGATTGGTTTAAGGTCCCAAAAGTCACACACAAGATCAATAAAATAAATGTACTTTTTTGGTATTGATTCGTGATTAGGAGAGCGGGGTAGTCCGCCTTAAATATGGCGTGAGTACAGACCAATAACTTGTTTAAATGATATTATTAATTAATATATTTATTCCCTGATATCAACCAAGACGATTCAACTTACAATGGATGCCAATAAATACAATATTTAGCTACTTCCACAATATTGAGGGTAGTTATGCATTACCTGTGCACCGCCCGCCGGCCGAAAATATATTCACATACGCAAGCGGTGAAAATTGCGACTACCACCAACTATTCTACACGTGTTTCGCCTCCCCCCCATCCTCAGGAGCTGTTAGACCGTGCAGTGTCCGCCGTCGAGGTCTGCATGGTCTAACAGCTCCTGAGGATGCTCCGTGGGCACCCTCAATATTGTGGAAGTAGCTAGATATTATATTTATTTGCACCCATTGCAATGGACTTCCTCATAGTAACGCCTGAATCTATTCAATGATTCAACATACATTTTATAAATATGTCAATAAATCTGCCTAGCCTTTTCACAATTATATTGGGGTCGGCTTCCAGTCAAACTGGAGTCAGCTTAATACCAGTTTTTTACATGGAGCGACTGCCTAATTGACCTCCACAACACAGTTACTGGCTAACACAATATCTCGTGGTATGACTGGTTGTCAGACTTTCAGGCCTCTAACTACCCGTAACGGCTGTAATAGATCGTGATTTGACAAACGGGACCGAAGGCTTAACGTGCTCTCCGAGGCACGGAGGGGTTTCGGTGTGAAATTATGAGCACCCAACCACGGACCGACCGCTGGCTCAGCTCATGACTAAGGGCTCCGTTCGAGTTCGAAACTAGTCGGGCAATCCCGAAAAATGTACGTGAGTAGTAACCGGTGAACATTAATTAATATGAATATGTCTCACAAAAGCTTTATATAAATATGAATTGAGAAAAGAAAAAACGTTGATTTTATTGTTCGTAAACCAGATGTTAGTCAAAACATTCTTAGCTACATAGAGTAATAACTATTTTTGATATGAGATATGTATGTTTAGCATTAGTTTTTATCGAGGTCACATTAAAACAGAAAACAAATTGGCATGTTACAAAAACATTTCAAATTCTATGGCTAGTAAGAATGGAATATGGTTTAATGGAATTTTATTACTTTAATAAAGTGGATCTTTTTAATTCATAAGCGTACTATGGTCACAAGAGCAACTCCTGAGCACGAGGTCCCAGTTTCAAGGTACCGTCTGGGAAAGTTATTGGGTTTCTCTGTTGGGAAATACTCAGTAGCGCGGAGTTTGGAATTGTGACCGGTTGATGGTAATAGGCTCACCACATAATACACAGGACTTAATATCGACATTGGTGAAATTTGGGTCTACAACTGTGTAAACCTCTGTCTACCCTTTTGGGGAATATAGGCGTGACGCTATGTAAATAATCATATTCGTGGCTTTTGGGAGGCGTTGAAGTTAAAAATCATATTTTACATACTTTCAACCAATCATTAAATTTTGTTTAGTTTTATGACAAACTTTCTTAAAACAACATTTTAAATTGTTCAGTGTAAAGTACCTTCGTTTAAATGTAAATTAAGATATTAATAGCGATACGTGTATTCATGTTGAAAATATCGAGTATCGAATTTTGCTTAGTAATTTTAGAAACGTTGAATCTATACTAGCCTAGTTTCGAGAACATTGTGCTGAATACATTTAGGTTAGCGATACTGAAAGCAAAGAAATCTCAGAATATATATATATTATCTTCAATATTTTGATACAACAACAATATTCTGCTCTTTGGAATAGGAATTTTTATAGCAATTTATTATTGTTCAATGTTATTCTGAGAATAAAAGTAAACAAAGCACTTTCGCATTCCGAATACACTTTAAAAACTAACTGTTCAAAACCAGCAAACGGTATATGGTGAAAATAATATACATATAGGTATCTCATTACCACCGTATACATCGGACAACGCCGAACTCTCATCTTTAAATTGAACTCCAAATCTCCGAATGACACAGAGATGAATTGCTATCAAACGGGTTGATAGGTACTACTAGAATGCTACTACAATAAGTCGTAATAAAGAGTTGTACGAGGATGCCATATTGCATATCTTTATGGTTAATTTCATTGTGTCGTGGTGGTCTAGCGGTTACAGGCCAGCCTCCTGAGCCAAACGTTGTAGATACAAACCTGGCATGTACCAACGTGACTTTCTCAATGTCATATTATGTACTTTCTTAGTTAATCTATGACATCACAGACATACGGTGAAGGAAAATAAAATAAGAAAACTTGGACTTGACGGTCTGAAATCGCCAACCTGCAGTGAGCTACCATGGTGATGAATCGTGGCTTCTCTGTATGAGAAGAGGTCCTTGCCCTGCAGTCGGACAGTTTTGGGCTTATGTTATGTGCCTAAGTAGGGGGTGATATAATAAAATTGCAATGCAAGAATTATTGCGTTGCACGCTATAAAGGCAATGGGTAAAAATTTTGCGTTCTTACTCATCCATAATCATAATATTTGAATCCAGCCCGTTAGTAGTACACGTGTCTTCAGAAGTTGCCAAAACACTTAGTAATTTTATCACTTAAAGCACTCACCTCGTAACACTTTTTATAACTAGCTTGAACGTATGGATGTTGATGTTAATGCGCCTAATTTCGGCGAGGATGACGCATTCGCACTGCGGTTAATAAATATCTGTTCTGTGGTCCGGAAATATTCCGGATCCGATTAATTATTTTTATGGCAAGTAGGCATATGTTTAGTCTAAGGAAAATCAAGAATGTACATATACAACATGATTTTAAACTAACTCTATTAATATATATTTTTAAACGCTTTATTGATGCATGCAATACGAATAATAAAGTAAGTGACGCCAACACTGAAAAAGTGGACGAAGAATTCGGCTTGGCTAACAGTCATAGTTGCGATGACTTAGTTGGCAGACCGCATTAAGTACCGATGCACTATCATGGCTTGCGATGACTTAGCACAGCGCTTAGAGTACCCATCCAGGAAGTGAAAGTTTCGAAGAATACTTTTTAACCAGGACTAAAAATAAGGTTATAAATTTTTGTCGATAGAAAAATACGGTCGTGAGCGACTTCGAAACTGCACCTCCCGGATAAATACACTAGGCGATCTGACCGCTAAGGCATCTCGACCTTTTTTCGCTACCCCGAATTCTTCTTGCACATTTTAATACGTCTTTTGGTGACGTCATTGCCATCTATTCAGTCCATTTACAGGAAATTGAACCGACACGACTGTTTGAGGTAATACAATGTCGTACAGATGCAAATACCTTAACAAATATAGATAAATCTTCGAAAAGTATTAACGCATGCATAGCGAACTCTTAAGTTACAAACTTTTGTGGAATGTTTATAACTGGAGTATTTATCCGGGAGGCGCAGGTTCGAATCCTGCTTACGACCGTATTCTTTTTCAGTAAAAGTTTATAACTTTAAATACAGATATATCTATTTAATAATTTATTTATAAATGTGGACTAACAAACCGACGTGACGCTTCCCTCATTCTTGTTCTTCTTCCAGCGCTGGTCCCAAGTTATTTAGGGTCGGCGCAATATGTTTTAGTCTTCCATTCTCCTCTATCAGTTGTTTACTCCCTTTCCATTCATATCATAATTCACACTATCCATCTTTTCAACGTACCCTTATTAAAACCTACAAATCACTCTTTACTAAATTAATAATGCTGTGCAACAAAGAAAATTAATAATGTTTTGAACTGTTAAATTTTAAATAATAACATAGCACCACGACCATATCCCAGAAGAGTTCAACAGAAGTGTATTGTACACCCACATGTCACCAATGTATTTATTTAATCTAAATAACCCATCAACTGGGCATAATTTCAAGCTCCAAGCTGTTACTAAGAATGTTCTACCAGAAAAAACCAATAACACTGCTCGACCTCAGAGTCAATCCCAGGCATTCAGCAGCTGAGGTTACAATCTCTAAAACAAGCAAGCAAGTGAAGTGAACTCTTATTAAAACCTACAAATCACTCTTTACTCCACCAGTAAAATATCAACAAAGAAAACCAGTGCTATTTTGAACTAGAAGCCTAAAATAATATCTAGCGTTTTCTAAGCAACAGACTTCCATTGTTGTGTGACGCAGTGAGTCATTGTTTCATCGCCTTCGCCCCGGGCGAGCCTCTAATTGTTATTGAACCCGATCACTAACTCACGGTAGACTAATTGTGCACTAATTATACTATTGTGAAAGGTTCTATGGGGACTGGTTAACACTAGCCTACCGTGTTTGTGTCTGGGCTTATTCTGTGATATCTAAATGGTCGGGGGCAAAGGGGGAGAGGAGATATACGATATATATATTTTTAAGGTTCCGTTATTCAAAAGGAAAAAAAGGAATCCTTATAAGATTAAGGTTATTTAAAATTATATAACTATTATTCATATTCATTCTCTAAATTTATCCGAAATCTCCCATAACAATGCAACGGTTGCATTTGTTTTAGTCGTTCGACTGTCCATCTGTCTGTCAAGACTCTTTTTCTCAGGAACGCGAGGAGATATGAAGTTAACACCTTTATAATAAAATTAAAACCTTTCCTCTTAAAAAAATGTTTCTATTCCATTGACGAATTCCTAAACCAATCTACAAACGATATATAAAATACATACATATAACCATACATTTTCACATACAAACATCAATACATAAAACCTGAGTTAAAAAAATAATTAATTAATACGGCGATCTAAGAATATTTTACTAAATATTTATGCACATTAATTTAACCTAGACCAAAACTTAAAACAATATTATTTCAATACTATTTAATGTATTTAACCACACATGTTTACTCGTAGATATTAGTATGTAAATACTTTAGCCCTCAAATTTGCAACGCCTGTAAGTGGCCGCTAAGTTTTAAGTTCCCAATATATAAATAAGACCTATTAAGTACACTTGGCTTGCGAATAAATGTTTTGAGTTTTGAGTTAAATTAATATCGAATACATACATCTAGTCTCTTGGAGCTTTGAAAAAATAAGACTTCTAAGTTAATACATAAAAAAATACAGCCATTTAAGACGCATATTTTGACTTTCGCCGGTAAATCAAAATCATGGGGTACTTTCCGGTGACCCGGAATTATGAAATTTGGCAAGACGCGAGGTCTCACAGCACAAGTAAAGGAATAAATCCGGAAATTATTAATTTGAAATTATATCACTTCCAAAAATACAGTCGTAAACTTATATTTGCAGTCGTGTTAACGACCGTGTCGTATATTGATGTATGGGAAAATATTTTTTCGACTGCAAAGTATAGTTAGTTGCTTTAATGGTTTATGAACTTCAGTTATGTTGATAAATTAATTTATTTTTGTAAATAGATCTTTGAAGATACTTTTACAAGTCATTTTTATAAACTAGATGGCGCCGGCGTTTCCTATCTAACTATCTCTGAGAAGAAACGCCAAAACAAACTCAGAGGGCAACGTCTCTTTTAAAGTCCAGACATAATAGAACATATCTACGAGTATGTGAGTATAGCCATGCAGAGATTGTTTAGAACGGCCTTTTGAAGAAAGAGCCATACCAGCTTTGAGGTGATTATACGGAACCCTCGGTGCATAAGTTATACTAGGAGATGTCCGATTTTTTATTCCGAATACTCTTGCGTTGGAGGGCCACCTCACCTGAATGATTTAAGAGTTAAGTGATGGTGCGCAAGATGATAAAACACGCTTGTCTAGCAAAAACCTGTTCACTCGAGCTTTGAAGATAACCAGATTATATCTATTGGGAAACACATTAATAATTATATTCCTCCCGACCGTATTTCGGTCACAGGGGCCTACCTCCACACTCACAGGAGATACTATATTGCACAAGAATATGCGCAAACACAGGTGCCGTGCACTCCCTCTTCCTTCACTCTCATATTCCAATGGGACCACCAACTTCCTGATTCCGGGCTGATACTGAGAATTTCTTAACAGAAAACCCCAGTAACAGTTTGCCCGACCTGGGTATCGAACCCAGGACCTCAAGCTCAGCAGCCCCGCTTGCGATCGCTAGACCAACGAAACAGTCAGGGTATCGCTACACATGCATTGATGCATGGACTACCCTTTCGGGGAATAAAGGTGTGATGCTATGTTTTAAGAATGATATAAGGCAGATTTTTATCAAATGATCTGATTATTTTAATCCTATTACTTGTATAGCTGATTATGTCGATGACTTACCGTTTCCAAATGAACACTTGTCTTCACAGCGAACGTACTAGTCATCTTTAGTTCAAAGACATTGACGTATGCGACACCTTAAAACCTATTTGTAAACTAAACTGAGTTCTAAAGTGAGCCATCAACGTAATGAACACACGAGTTTGTAATAGTCAACAGTCTAAAGGAAATGATATAATTAATGATAGACACAGGCGGCGGGCCAGAAAATTGTCACTACGTCACAACTGTTGAGAACTAAGAAGACTATGACGAAATAATGTGATAGCTGTTTTTGTATCATTGTGTACTATCGCGGCCCATTCCGGCTGACCATTTAAAATTTTTTTTTTGTCTAAATCCTGCGCCGGTGCCTTGCCACGCCCCCTTAAAGTATTCGCCTATCCTAATAATAAAAAGCGAGAACGTAATTTTCTCCTGAAGAGAGACTCCGCAGCTTAGTGACGCATCACGTGTACTCCCTTTTGTGAATTTTAAGGACGATCTAACTTGACCTTGGCGGTGCTACAGAGCGCTTCTATTTTTTAAGTGAAAGCAAAAATGAACTTAGTGGTGGTCAGGTGGAAATGTCCGCGATAGTACATACATATTATAAAAAAAGTCCTTACCACAGTGTCCGTATGTCTGTAGGTATAACGGATTTTCATACGGTTTTAACCAATGGTCGGAGTGATAATTGAGGAAGGTTTATATGTATAATTAATTGAGCGTTCGTGTAATTTGGCCGAAATGTGACGATAATACTTGAAAAAGTAAAAAAAAATCATACCGACTGGGAGGTTTACTGGCGTTTAACGTTATAGTAGGTAATGATACAACAGGATAATGCAACATACGCCTTACAAAAAAAAAGTAAGCATATATTATGCTCTGCTACCCGTGCGAAGCCGTTGAGTCTTCCATCTCGAGTTGCTAGTTTACCTATAAAATTCAACGTGAATATTAAAACCGTCTCGTTGGTCTGGTACCCAAGCGCAACTGTTGAGGATGAGGGCGTGGGGTCGATTCCCAGGCCGGGCAAAGTGTTATTGGATTTTCTGTAAGGAAATTGTCAGTAGTAGCCTAGAGTTAGGGACTTGACGGTGTGACATCCGTGTTTCGGAGAGCACGTAAAGTCGTCGGTCCTGCGCCTGATCTCTCTGCAGTCGTATCGGATTGTCGTCCCATCAGACTATGAGAGTGAAGAAAGAGGAGTGCACCTGTGCGCTTACACTTGTGCACTATAATATCTCCTGCGTACTTGGCTAATTTCCATAGAGATAGGCCGCCGTGGCCAAAAATGCGATCTGGTGTATATATTTATTATTATTTGTATCTCTATCAAATTTCCTCCATTGGAAGGAAATCCGGTCCTTTAGAGGGCTTGTTTGGAGACACAGGTAAACACACAGAGGCCCCTGTGAGAGTTTTAATCTAAATTGAATTGGGACACCAACTGGAGACTCTCCATGATTGCACTATAGGAATACAGCCCTGGAGAGTTCCCGATAGAACCAAAACTATTGAGATTACAAAAATTACATAAAACATGGTCTATTGCTGTGTCGTGCTACGAGTATATGGATTATTTAAAATTCTATTTATATTTAAAATGTTATTATTATTATTTATATCATGAAAAGATGGACCTGTTTTATACTCCTGGCAATTCGATTGATAGTTTCAGAACTCGGACATTCCATAAATTTGAATTCCATCAGCGACTTTTGTTGTTGACCGTACAATTAGTTCACCAGTTAATTATATCTGTAAGAAAAAGATATAAATAATGAGTCGGCAGTCATAGGCGGCGAGCCAGTAATATGTCAAGTCGAAGAGTGTTGTGATCTTTATGTTAAATACTATTTGTATGCGTCAAACTAATTAAAACTTGATTCTTTATATTGAAAACATAATTTTATGGAGAATCATAAAAGTCGTACATAATAAATTTATTTAAAACGCATGAAGTCCATTAAACTGATTAAGAAAATTATGATTATACTTTAAATAATTAATAATATTTAAGCCTTTTATAGTCCGTAAAATTAACCATTACCAACTAAACCAGTCTAACGATTAAAACATTTTTTTTAACTTTTACTAAAAATATATTAAGCCATGTTAATCTTTCTTCTTTTTATAGGTATATTTTAGTCTTTATTTAATTAATCTTTAATTTTATTCCTTTATTAATGAACCTTTATTTACAATTTTACAAAAAAATTAATATGTGTCTATAGTAGGTATCAAAATTAAAAAAATATTTACAAATTCATCTTGTTTCAAGCGTATGGCACTCGTTGGTCGCAGCTGAAAATCAGCGTTGGGTAGTTAGCAACTGTACTGCTACCTAACATTATGCTGAGTTGATGGCCCTTTTCGCACTAACATTTAATTATTATTTTAATTTAACCTTTTTTGTTGCTGTATTGTTGTGCCAATAAATGAATATTATACCATTTTATTATACTATAAAAAAGGTACATTCTACTGATGACCTTTTACTAAGAAACATGGATGAAAAAAGAATTCTAATACCAAAATCGTAGTGCTGTCAGTGAGTATTGTATATAGGAGTGTTGCATGTACACATTAATAGGCTATTTTTATTTGAAAACTAAATCTTTTTCTCCAATTTCAGAATGGTTATTGAAACCCAAATATAATGCAATATATTTCAAAGTAAAACCACTTATGTGTATGTGCTAGATTCGTGCTTGTACTCTTTCGTCGGTCAGCAACCGCAATACTAAATATAAACCATACTTATCAATGTTAAGATGTTTACACATGAGAGTTAACTGATGCAGCGATTTGTAAATGTTCTTTTAAGTAACAGTAATAAATTTGGAAGTAGTTAATAATGATGAGAAATAAACTTTATGCAAATGACAACTATAATCTTATAAAGGCATTATCTTCCATCCCGACCCTTGATTTCACCCCAACCCTTGCTCGTGCCAGCCAGCCACTGAGCCTGTAGCTTTAAATTCGTCCCTAAATAATAATAATGATTTGTATCCAATCCAGCCACTCGCTTGCTGTCCTCCCACCAGCGACGCCCTATATCGAGGCTCGTACCCCGCAGGTGGTGCCTCTAGTGTGTTGTCGCTTACTTTATAAGTTAAATGCCCTGGATGGGGGCCTTAAAATTATTAAATAAACCACAAGAAAGCTCGGTTAAGCAGTCAACAACCTCCTAGGTTGACCTGCGAGATGACATATACAAAAAAACAAAATTAAAGGCATCAGCAATAGGAGGTTAGATTAGAAGAAATTATGCAACTATAAAGTGGGCTCCACCACCATTGCGGGTAGTTATTGTGATTACCTATTGAAGACCAATATTATATCCCGGCCTTAAATTCAATTAAGACGACAAAAAGAAAAAAATAAAACATTTAAAAATTTCTTAATCAAAAGTTTACGAACCAATACTGAGAACACCCAAAACTGTTTTTAACTTTTAACAGAAAGTTAACCCAAAAACACTGATGCAACATTATTTACACATCGAGTTGAACGTTCGTTATTCTTTAATTAGCATCGCAGCGTACCGGCGCGTGCCGCAGTGTAGTCTGAAAGGGCCAGTACAATCATAGCCATAAAGAAATTGAAGTGATGTGCCACGTGGCTCGGTTATTATTAATCTTTTTGTAGATTTATAGTTTTGATTCTGCTTATAATATTTATAGGATTCAGAATGCTTTTGTGGCTGGTGTGTTGATAGATGGTGAAATACTTTTGTTAAAAGGAAAATCTGTGAGGAATAAATTTTGCATCTAAGATAAAATGATTTATTTTAAAAAGTTTTATGGTTTTAAATATACTGGAAATTCTTGTCATAATTTAAGGAATACTTTCTATTTATATACAATTACCAAAAAAATATGTAGGGTTCATGTATGAATGTATATACGTATGTTTGTGGGTCTTTTATTCCACCATAGCTTCGAGACGCCTGAATCGATTTAGATGTATGGTGTAAAGTTAGAATAAAAAAAAAGAATACGGTCGCGAACAGGATTCGAGTCTGCGCCCCCCGGATGAATACTCCAGGCGCTCAGACCAGCCGGGAGGCGCAGATTCGAATCCTGTTCGCGACCGTATTCTTTTTCCATTTAATATTGTAACTTTAGAGTTCGCTAAGCATGCGTTAATGCTTTTCAAAGATTTATCTTGAATATTCATATCAATTATTGTTCACCGGTTAGGTACTACCCACGTGCATTTCTCGGAATTACCCGACTACATCTCATGAACTTTTAAAATCTCAAATTTATTAAAATAAACTAATTTAACTTCATCAAAACTCCAACACAGACCACAGCGTCACCGGCCAACCGACTAACAATTTCATCAACGTTATATAATTTTAATTAAAAACAAACCGTTTTGTTTGCTCAATTATCAGCCAATATCCTATTATCTTCACACAAATCTGATTATCGTTGTATAATGCTGGTTGAAAATTAAAATGAGTTTATTATTGGAAGGAGGCTTGCAATCAACCTGGTAATTGCGTTGATAAAACATTGCGGGTTAATGTGAGGGCAAAACAAATTCGATGCTAAATTAATGAATTAAGAGCATCGGTTTGTAGGTAATCCTCATTATAGAGAAATTTCTAGTATATATTTTCTTTATAACTATATGTACTATGTCCCATTTTTCCTAACTTAACTACATAATATTTCTTCTGGATCTACGTGTTACATCCTTGGCTAAACCCGTCACTAGCCTTCAGGCAAGTTGGTGACAAAACGTAGATACATTTTTGACAAAAAGAAACAAAAAATACTGTATTCGATAAGTTGTGGATAACACCCCCATCAATTACCATCAGGCAAGTTGGTGGCCAATCGTAAATCCTTTTTTATTGTAGTCCTGGAACGTCACCCACAACGGTTGCACCGGACTACATCACGAAATACGACTAGGTCGCTTCACGGCATGGCTTCGACCGGTGGGTGGTAACCAGCCGCGACCGAAGCCTCCCACTAGAGTTGTGTGGCCTGTTCTACACCACCCAGGGGCCACGTGTAGGGATTCCATTTTCAGGGTGCACTCTTACGGACGCAGGCAACTCAGCCCTCAAGCTTGAACAACTCTAACAAGTAATATCTTAGGTTTGCGCGGTCACTACACATTATAATAAAACAACTTTTAACCGGATTAATCGCAGGAAGACTCCTGCGACCAAGAACGCTGCAAAGTGTTCGAATCGTCAGGAAAAACAAAAAACCAATAATACACGCGATTAATCCGGTTAAAAGTTGTTTTAACTCTAACAAGGTTGGCGGCTAACTATACGAAAAAAGACAAGTCAATATCATTCCCAATAACAAAGACATATATTACATACAACGCACTAGTTAGAGAGAGGTATTTTAGCACATATAGTTAAGTACCTCACCTTGGACCGAATCACTAATATGAATTTACGTACCGACTCCCAGCAGTACGTCCCGTGACCTCGTTACAGCCAATAAGTATGAAAATGAACGTTACTACCAGCAGACTAATGATGTTTGTTACGTGTATTTACTTACTCATTTGCGCTTTCGATAAGCTTCTGAAAATTATAAGATCTTATAAAAATTTCGAAATATAAACTTTACTTGCAATAATTTGATGGTCCCTGATAAGATTGTCAGTATTATAGAACCGAAAAAAACATACTTCTTTTAAATTAAATTAAAAATCTATCCCAGGATTGACAAACATGAACTCCCTTTTTACACAACTGCCCAATAAAAAAGAGTAGTAGTAAGTGTATGTTATTTTAATTTATTTACAACGGTTTTCCCACAGCTTGTGTCAGAACGTCATAGTCACATTAAACATTTTCCAATTACGGGCCAACTAAAATTTATAAAAAAAAATGAAACAGGAATAAAAAGTAACAAATAGGAAATTAACACTACCAATTACAACTAACTTGGCACTAAATATTACTTAAGCAAAATTAATAATTATTATAGTTAAATGTATTACTTAATTTGAATTACACATTTCAATTTTAAAGGTTCAGATGAGATTGTATAAATTTCATTTTACTGAGAATGCAATGTATATATGTTTGTGAGTTTATTTATTACACTATTAAAATATGCTCTGGCTGGAGGCATCAAACTGCCTCGCCTTAGATATTGTCCGATTACGCAGACAAAACCCCACTGGGTTTCTGCAAGAGGCCAATTAAAAGTAAAAAACCACTATAATTTCTAAACGAACCAGAACCGATTGAGTTATATGGGGTATTGTTAGAATCCTTACTTACATTGTCCCGGGTAACATGGGCTAGTAAGTTGTAAAAGAAAATTATATATGTAGTAGCTATAGTAGGTACACAAAAGGTGTGAAATAAAAAAAAACATTTATGGCAGACTTTTTTTATCTTGTGTTGTCTTATTCATCATGTAAAAGTTTATTGTAATTGTTTTCCGTTGACATTGGAGATGGGTAAAAATAATTTATGATTCATTTAAAAAATGAAGAAATTCTTCTTCTATCACGAGCCCTAGAGAGAACTAAAAAAGGCATAACCACAAAATAATAATCAAATTATTCAGCCCGGTTTGTCCGATTGCAGGTCAAAATCTTCCCTACTCTTACGATAGTAAATTACAAAATACTTTTAAATTTATAGCAGCCTGAATCCACCAGAACTCAGAGAAACCATACATCAATGGCAAATATGTAGCAATGGATATTAATGTACTAAGTAGTGATAGGTTGCAGGCTCGTAAACCATTTATAAATACACCCAGAAATGGGTTACTGACGAGCAACGACCTAAGAACTCCATTAGACGCCATTTCCTATAGCAGACTTTTATGACCAGCGCGGGAAGATAAGCAGATTGTACACTGTATGCCTTTATAACTGTAGGTACTGTTCGTGGAAAGGGAATTTATTAATTGCGTTACTTACTTTTGGCAACTTATACTTTGTGGGATGTTTGGTAATGACTGAATGATAAATTTTAACAAAAAAAAAAACCGAGTTCAAATATCTTTCTGCTGTGTAAAAATACACTAAAAGGTAAAAAAAAAATTAAGTTATTTACTTACTTCAAATTACTTACAGATACTTAAAAAAATTTAGACGATTCAGAATAAAATCAATTTATTAGGGCAATAATATACAATTATAATAAGACAACTTTTAACCGGCTTAATCGTGTGTATTATTGGTTTTTGTTTTTCCTGACGTTTCGAACACCACAGTACAGTACCACGAACCCTGCAAAGTGTAATGTGTAGTGATCGCGAAAACCTAAGATATTACTATAATAATATACAATTATTGTTATTTTTGGAGTCGGTTATAGTTTTCTAGATCGGTTGATAAATGACCGAGTTCTGGGGTAACAAACATAAAAAAAACATACAAGCGCATTGATGATCTCTTCCTGTTTGGAAGTCGGTTAAAAAACTGGCGTGAGAGATTGTTTTATATCCAGATCAGTAACTACCTCATCGTTTAGGTGGCCACTAGTACGGCTGCTGAGCGTTAGATCCTTGGTTAAATCCCAGGTCTGGTTGTGTCCTTGGATTTTTCATCAGAAAAATTCTCAGTAGCAGCCGGCAGTTTGCAATTGTACCTAGTAGATGGTAAAAGGTTCAAAAATACTACACAAGAACTTAATAACAACATTGATAAAATATGGATGCACTATCTAGAGGCAGTAGATCTCTGCAAAATTATTTGGGGAATACAGTTAAACAAATACAATGGATGATTGGAAATAATGACATGTTGATTCTACGTAAATTCAGAACACATTAACTCCTTATCGTCAGCGGCACTTAAACTTTCATTATTTTAGATCAAGCTGAATGATGATTATTGACTGCCTCGTTGGTCTAGTGGTTGCAAGCGCGGCTGCTGAGCGTGAGGTCCTGGGTTCGATTCCCAGGTCGGGCGAAAGTGTGGATTTTTCTGTTAGAAAATTTTCAGTAGCAGCTCGGAGTCAGGAAGTTGGTGGTGTGACACCCCCGTGCTTCGGAGAGCACGTAAAGCCGTCGGTCCTGCGCCTGATCTTTCTCTGGTCGTGTCGGATTTCCGTCCCATCGGAACATGAGAGTGAAAGAAGAGGGAGTGCACCTGTGTTTGCGCATACACTTCTGCACTATAATATCTCCTGCGTACTTGGTTAATCTCCGTGGAGATAGGCCGCTGGGACCGAAATACGGTTGGAAGGAGTATTTTATTTTAGATGACCCAAAAGACCAAAAATTGTATCATCATCCTAATCAAGCATGAAAAAAAGGGAAAAGGTTAAGCAGATTGATTGGGATAAATTGCCCTACTAGTACTACTAATTATTAATATTACTTGGTCTAAATAACATAGTTTTTAAGAGATTCCATCGTTAAAAAAATATTGAACGTTATATAGTTGTGTGTCATGGTGGTCGAGTGGTTACGGGCCCGCCTCCTGAGCCACAGGTTGTGGGTTCAAACCTGGCATTTACCAATGTGACTTTTTTCAATGTCATATGTACTTTCTTAGTTCATCTAAGACATCACAGACATACGGTGAAGGAAAAAATCGTGAGGAAACCTGGACTTGGTAGTCTGAAATCGCCAACCCGCAGTGAGCTAGCGTGGTGAATTAAGCTCGTGCCTTCTCTGTATGAGAAGAGGCCCTTGCCCTGCAGTGGGATAGTTATGGGCTGTTTTTTTATATGATATAGTTAATAAGTATATGCTAGGTAAATTTTAGATCTATCATAAGCGTATTTTTATGTTATATAATATATCGTCAGCGGCACTTAGACTTCTGTTATTTTAGATGACCCAAAAGACCAAAAATGGTATCATCATCTTAATCAAGCGTTACTAGGCAGCCAAGCTGGCAATACCAATAATGACGTCAACGCCACTTTACTTAGATGCTTACGTCAATACTTGACGAGTTGTCCGTAATACCGCTAGATGTTCTATAATAGACACAATATCAGCTGTCTGCCTCTATTGTTGAACTACTAAAAAATATGACTATGAATTATTACTGCATAAATTAAAAGAGTAATCGTGGTTTTTCAAGAACATTTGCCTGCATATTTTTTTGTGATTGGGCGCCTGAAATCGGCTCCATTTTATGAGAAAACCCAAGTTACTAATAAGCGCAACACCATTATTATAATTACGCATAATATTATGTTTATAAATTGAATTATAATTGGAACATGTTATTTGTGTAATATTTTTTAAACAAATGACGTGTCGACGTCATCATGTCGTAATACCAGCAGATTATTCGGAAAGCCAGCTGTCAGTCTCCACTATTTATTTCATAACTGATAATAATAAGGATAGCTCCTATTATTTTTTAAACTACATAATAATTCCCATATAACTTGGAAGCAGCAAGTTCACAATAATTGATTCGGGCAAAAAAATAAAAATTCAAAAAGCAGTCGGCCTAAAATGTGAGATCCGCAAAAAATTATAATTCAAAATCAAAATCATTTATTTCATATAAGCCATTTACAGGCACTTTTAAATTGTCAGAAGTTAGTTGCCACGTTCCAAAGTGTAGGTTCCTATGGAGAAGAACGGGCAAGAAACTCCACGGTTACTCTTTTTAACCGACTTCCAAAAAGGAGGAGGTTATTAATTCGGTTGAATTTTATGTTTGTTACCTCAGAACTCCGTCATTTATGAACCGATTTGGAAAATTATTTTTTTATTTGAAAGGATTTACTTTCAGATTGGTCCCATTTAATGAAAATTGGTTTAGTAGTTTGGTATTTAAATCAAAATAACTGAAAAATAATACGTCGTCGAAGTAAACGAAATGGTGTATTTTGCTTTCTTGTGACTTTCCGGTGGTGTTTACGGTCTCTAGAATAGTTCTAATGAACTGCCTAACTGTCAGATTGTTGATTTTAGTTCGAAATTTTGTCGGCTCTGTATGTCCTAACAATAATAACCTAACTTTATTTTACTTTTCAATAGCAAAAAAATTATGAATTTTTTTTATGACGTAAATACTAAACCACTATAATAGTCGACAATATATCGGGATTATGAAAGAAAATAAATTAAATTGATCCATGAGCGAGCGAAGCGAGCTCGGGAGTTTCGTGTATCCCGACACGGACAGGTTAGGTTTGAAGAGGATGACGGGGGCCCGTGAGCGAGCGTAGCGAGCGAACAGCCCCCGTCATCCTCTTCGTGTTTAGGTTTTTTCTAACCTTACGGACACAAAAATAGGAGCCCCGCTAAGCAGGGCTCCGTCGACCCAGCCACGGAAAGTCAAATCAGAATACAGTAAAGTAAATCAGAGTACGCTTTTTTACTTGAATGGTGACTATCCATTTAATATACCTATACAATAAACAAACCGGTCCCACTGTAGATATGTCATTCTGCATTACGTCTAAAGGTGGGTAGCAGTTTTGTTAAACGTATCGCAATGGCAATCCAGCTGAACGTTGTTAAGCTGTTTTATAAAACAGTACTGTTTTGTAAAGCAGCTAGAGATTTTGTAAAACAGCGGATCCTACAATCCATCTGCGACAGATATATATGGACAGCGCGTTGAGTAGGTCTACCCATATTCACTTCCGATAAATCAGTTATGGTACGCAAGATTCACTAAAAAGTAAGAAATAAAATAATTTTTAACAAAGAAAAGAACCGACTCCAAAAATCTATCTGTGTAAAATTGCACTAAAAAGTTATAAAATAATTGCATTATTTACTTACTACAATTTATATAATTTTTTTTTTTTAATTTTAGAGGATTCTGAATAAAGTCAATTTATTAGGACAATAATATACAATTATTATTATTTTTGGAGTCGGTGCCAGTAAAGGATAATAAACGTGTAAGTACATTCATGAAGTAGTGTATTACGTTCGCTTTAGGCAGTTGTTGTGTTCATTTGTAAATAGGTTCAATTAGGTATAATACATTATCGTAAAAATAATGATGGTTAATGTACCTTTAAATATACTTTGCAAATTTTAGGAAACTTCCTCAATATTTTTAAAGTTTCTCTGGCACCGACTCCAAAAATAATAATAATTGTATATTATTGTCCTAATAAATTGACTTTATTCAGAATCCTCTAGAATTAAAAAAATATTTTTATATAAATTGTAGTAAGTAAATAATGCAATTATTTTATAACTTTTTAGTGCAATTTTACACAGATAGATTTTTGGAGTCGGTTCTTTTTTTTGTTAAAAATTATTTTTCATCATATAGGTTTTTACAATAGTAGATAAAATTACTTACATGACCTCTAATAAACTCACTGCCATAGGTACAAGTCATTCAAATGCTCTACCTAAGTTAGAAATCATGACGTCATCGCTGTATTAACACGTGCATGTTGCAACTGGAACATGTTCCGTTACTCATGTCCGTAATACTAGCGGATCGTCCGTAATACTCGCAAAGCCGGCCGCCGATGGCCACTATTTCTATTTTAATCACAGCCCATATAGTAAGTCGTAAATAATCCCTCAGCAGAATCGAACGCACACTGTTGTTAGTGTTAACGCTAAAAATAAGTTAATGTGTGTTCGGTGTTAGGTGCAAGAATGCTAGCTGGATTGTGGCGCGAAATGCTGGAGAATTGTGTTAGATTTTTGTTAGAAGGCGGGGTCGTTTTTTCTTTTGTGAAGGGACGTGATTCTTTTTAATGAATGTTTAATGAATGAATGATTTATTTGAATCTTATTGAGCTAAATTGACATAGCGGGATGAGCCCCTCAATGGCTAAGTAACAGCCGCACAGATCGCTCAATCGAGGTTAAGCTGCGCTTGCTGCCGTCGGTCTGTGGATGAGTGACCACCATTTCATACCGAGACCCCGCCGTGCCTCGGAGAGCACTGGTTTGTCAAATTTAGATCTATGAAAGCCGTTACGGATAGTCAGGGGCCATAAAGTCTGACAACCAGTCATACCACGACATATTGTGTTACCCAGTAATTGGGTTGTGGAGGTCAGATAAGCAGTTGCTCCATGTAAAATACTGGTATTAAGCTACATCTGGTTTGATTGGAAGCCGATCTCAATGTAACTGGGGAAAGGCTAGGCCATACTACTATTACTAATTATTAATATTACTTGGCCTAAGACAGTTTGATGGAGTGAGTATGTACATAGTTTTTAAGAGATTCCATCGTAAATATTGAACGTTATATAGATAATAAGTATATGCTAGTAGCAATTTTCATCATATGCGATTTTTTATATTAATTCATATATTTAAGCCTTCTGCTGATTATTGTGCCTATAAGTAATTATTTACCCGACTACGGTAAAACCAAAAAGAGGGCTATGATTTCAGCTTATATACATATGTATGTATGTTCATTTTTTCCCGTGTAACTTCTAAACTACTTACTTTAATTTGAAAAATGATATCTGTATCGTTAGAAGCTATATGACGTCTCACTAAAGTCAATATGTCGCACTATAGAAAAAGACCCTATACACAAAGCCATAAATAAAAAAAATATGTTTTATTATTGTATACGCCATTTTTTCTTTTTCTTTTATTTGTTCATCTTCAACAAACTATTCAATACAGAACCTTAATATAATGTTAAACATTATAGTGTATACTTATATATACTTTACTTTAAAATAACGAACATTTTAATCCGGGCCAGTGTGAGATGTAACTAAGTAATGTAGTTTGAAAAACACAGGAAGATCAGATAAATAGGACTCAAGTTATAACCGGAGAGAGTGCATATCAGCAATCTGGCAAATCAACTGAGATTTATAATTAAATTAGGGATTCTATAACCTGTTAATATGTAACAAATTTGCGTGCTCTTACTCTGGTAAATATTACTTTTAGTAAGAAATTATACGTTCAGTAAAAACCCATTTTGTCGCCAGTTCACAAATAATATGATTTCGGAACCGACCAATAAGATTTATTTTATTTTACTATTACTAGCCTCTGTTGTCCCACTGCTGGTCAAAGGCCTTTCATTTTGGTTCCCTTTGGTTCCTCCATTCCTTCCATCCGTGCTGGTATTGTGCTGCGTCTTGCCAATTAGCAAGAAAGTCATCCAGTTCGTCTCGCCATCAGGAGATGGCGAGACGAACTGGAAGGATCGCGATCTGCCGCGGCTCCGTCTCGCTGTCTCGGGGTGCTCGGGGTTCTTGGGGACCACCACCAGTTCTCACATAAAAGAAATGAGATCTAACTAACGCAAAAAAAATAGTTTCATCAGAAGCGAGTGATTTTAGCATACATGTCACCTGATTGTAAGCGAACAACGTTGCCTGTAGTTGCCTATGATAGGCTGATTACCAAAGATGTGGTGCCGACCTAAATAAAACTCTCTCGTCTTTTCTCGAAAGACCTGTACATACCTGTTTGCAAGGCCGCTGGTGGAATTAGTCATGATCCTTCCATCACTCGATTGAAATCTTCGAAAAGCATTAACGCATGTTTAGCGAATGACGTTAGACGTCATAAATTTTTGTAGAAAGAAAAATATGGCCGTGAGCAGGATTCTTCGTCTTCTCTTAATGGTTTAGCGGTCAGAGCGCCTGGAGTATGTATCCAGGAGGTGCAGGTTCGAATTCACATTCTTTTTTTTATTTAATTTTTTTATAGATATATATTTAGACTTTTTTTTTAAAGTCATCTTTATAAACTAAATGGCGGAGGCATTTCATGTCACAATTTGGTATTATCAGATGAGTTATCTACTTCAAATTATTTTACATAATTTATCTAAGATTTGGAATCCTGCAAGCTCTTAAAATCAGTCCATTTGTTAGCAATTCTATTCGCACTAATAACTAATATGCACTCGACGTATCTATTCTATACAATTCCATTCGGGGTTGCCACTTAAGAATTTCAAGTATTTTTTCGATACAAAATCGCTATCGCTCGCCAATTAAACTGCACGTATCCACGTTTCTAGCGTTTGCTATCTCTCGAATTGACCACGTACGTCTGTTTTCTTTTAATTAAGTCCAGTAGAAAAACTCCCGTAGAAATAAAGTCGTAGTGGACGATCGCAACGCGAGTTTGTAAGCCTTTAAACGTATATTGTTGTACTAGCTTCTGCCCGCGGCTTCGTCTGCGTGGACTGCAGGTCCAGCCGGGATAAAAAGTACCCTATGTGTTAATCCAGGTCATAAACTATCTGTGTGCAAAATTTCATCCAAATCCGTACAGTAGTTATTGCGTGAACGAGTAACAAACATCCATACATACAAACTTTCGCGTTTACAATATTAGTAGTGTTGTATTGGTTTTAATGTTATTGTAGTATTTACAGTTAACTGTATCATAGTATATTAAGCTATTTTATGACTGCAGCTATGTCTGTATAATTAATGTCATTCAAATTTAATCCAACCGCCAATAAAAGCCAGATTTTATTGAATTGATATAAGCGTCATCTAGTGATAATTTCTTAACTCTAATAGCTCCCCTGGAAACTTGAGTAACGTTTGGAAAAAAAAAATGTTATATCATTCTCTCTATTGTGTTTATGTTTTGTGCCTAATTTCGTTTAAATCTAAACTAAACTTTCGTTTCGTTTAAATCTGAACTATCATGACGAAATTTATAATTATTTAGGTAAAACATTTGCATGGTAAATTTTTAGCACAGCTATACCAATCGTTTACGCTCTGTACTGTATAGTTCACTATATAAATGGTGTTTTCATTTGTTAGCACAGATAGTGCTAACAAATTTTTTTTTTTTTTTTTTTAATGTAAGTTTTTGTATTTTGATTTCGGTACATTAAAGTGGATATATCTAATTTTTTTTAGGAACATTGAATAATAATAGACTTGATTCGAACCTTTGACAATCTGTGTCATCGCTCTCCCATACCGATATTACATGACCTTAGCATGTATTAAAAAATCGGTGTAGCGTATTATTATCAATTATTTATTTATATTTTATAGTCTTAAATAGAGTTTCTTGCCAGTTCTTCTTCATATGAATCAACTAAATTCGAACCGTGCAACGAAATCTTGACGTTTTGTAAATGCCGTTTCAATTGTTTTATGTGAAATAAAACCTTTTGAATTTGACTATAGCAGTGAGCAGCAATAAATTGATGATGTACTAAAATGTAACGTACGACTAACAGCCATGGTCAACTGAACGGTTAGTATGTAGCTTCGACCAGCGGTCGTGCACTTAGTTCGGATAGTGGGTGCATTAGTACGATAAATGAATTACGGGTGCTTGTTAAACGGGAATTACCGACAATGTGGTCCTACAATGACGTCAAAGTACCCTAATACTGACATTTTAGAGTATTATCTATTGAAATAAAATACAGCTCAGCTTTAATGTCTAATTTAATTTAAACAATATACGTAATGTATTTTGGTTTTGGTTAAATAAAAAAAAGAATTGTGTCCTATAAAGATATGTAGATTTTAGAGGACACTGTAGTTTTTTACTCCGTAGAAATCCAGCACAGCGTCATGATGGATTTTCTACCAATTTTTTTTTTCATAATTATTTATTTTAGAACAGCCGGCCAGTTAAAAAATGTCCTATGCATAAGTGTTGTCGTATCGTTCTACTTTTAAATAAAGATAAAGAAGCTGTTAGCTTTGAGCTTATAAGTTAAAGAGTAAAAAGTTACGTAACTTGTAAAAACAATAAAAAAACCTAAAATTAAAATCGTAACATTTAAGTTACGAAAGGTCAAAAAAAAATTACTCATACAGTCTCACTATCCATTAGTCGCTGCAAAGTTAGGTAGTGTGAAGAAACTAAATTCCCCCAGTGGCCAATCTAGGTAGGCGTTACTACTCGGCCAGGGCTGGTTTGAGGGGGGCACTGGCGTATGTGGGCCGAACTCGGGTCCGCAGTCATTACTATTTATTTGGGTTATACCCCTAGGCTTTTGACGAAACTTAGGTGCTGTTATGATAATTATAATTTGAAAATACACATAACGTAAAAATAAATTAATAAAATAGTATACTTAATATTATGAGGCTGTAAAATAATATTCCTCCCGACCGTATTTCGGTCACGGCTCCCTATCTCCACGGAGATTAACCAAGTACGCAGGAGATATTAGAATGCACAAGTCTATGCACAAACACAGGTGCACTCCCTCTTCCTTCACACTCATATTCCTGTGGGATGGCAATCCGACACGACCGGAGAGATCAGGCGCAGGACCGACGGTTTTACGTGCTCTCCGAAGCACGGCGGTGTCACACCACCAACTTTGTGACTCTGGGTTGCTACTGAGAATTTCCTAACAGGAAAACCCAATAACACTTTGCACGACCTGGGAATCGAAACTAGGATCTCACGCTCAGCAGCCACGCTTGCGACCACTAGACCAGTCTGAGAGGCATTCTGAGGCTGTAAAATATCGTCTTACTGAAGGAGGGACGTCTTTTCATTCGTACACTAAAGCTTAATTACACCAACTTAATTTTAACCGTAAACAAAATGTGACTGGGTCATTTTGACAGAATTTACTTTAAAAATCTGACAAAGTGTCCGAAAGTAACACGTCGATTATAGTAAAAGTTAAGTTGGTGCAACTGAGCCTAAGTTTCTTAACCTCTTATATGCCACATTTCCAGACACATTTAAAATTCCATTGTCTTTCGCGTGGATCCACGTTCTGGCAGTCAAGAGGTTAAAATATTTTTCTTCAGCAAATGGTGTAAGCCAAGAGTAACTTAGAAATTAAAGGCAGTCGCAGATAAATAACATTAATACACTACAGGTAAAGACACGATGAAAAAAATGGATATTAGGACAGATGGGTATTCGACAATAAAACTGACGTGAAGTTCCAATTAACAACAGCTTCTGTATTCTAGTAACTTATAGTCGTTAGAATGAAGAAAACTTTTAAATCTCATATCAAATACCAACATCTGTTCCACGTTCTACATTTCTTTAATTTCCCACACAGCTTTCATTTCCGTTACGTCAGTTTCACGAGCACTCTTACTATCTCGCTCATTTCTCGCTTAGCTTAGCTGAAGTAAAGATGTTTGGCTCAAAACACCTACTGGTTCCCTGCGATATATACTTTACGAGGTATTTAGGTATTATTATAACCTTGCTATTTTGGTGCATGGATCAAGATTTAGGAGACAGCGATACGATGGGTGGTAATGTGTTTTTGACTCTTCACTCCAAACATTGTTCACTTAAATAAGAAATAAATTAGCTTTGATAAACAGTAGGTAAATAAACGGATTGTTCATGCAAATAACACCCAATTTATTTGGGGTCGGCGCAGCATGTATTCTTCTTCTATACGTACTCTCTACTTATCCTGGTATCCTGCTAAAGTTTTGGCTATGTTTTATGACCGGCCGTCTCCCTGACGAGAACCCTCATTGGGAACACTGTTGTTGGTGGTAACCGCCACCGATACGGTCTCCTTCTATCTAGCTATGTCACACCAAACTTTATCCATGCGCCAGGTTCTGATGTTATCCTACTATCACACTCCACTAACCAGTAACTTCAACACAACAATTATTATTTTCACAATGAACAACATACGTAATTGCAATAGCGTTTTCATGATGGCTTTTCTCGATAACCTTTACTTATTTCGCAAAATCGCCCTTTTTCGTTCAAACACAATAATTATATTAAAGAGTTTTGTATCGCATGCCGTTATCAATACAATAAAAGGCAATTGACTTAATTGCAGTACTACAGTTAACTGTTAAATATAATTACGGCTAACCTGTTCCGCTTCAGTAAATTAAACGGCACCAGTTTTATGAAACTTTTAACTCTTTATTGCCATTTTGAAGTGAACGCCGCAAAATAAACAGCCGTTTTGTTGATAAAATAAAACAAAAATGGTTTTGCACTTAATTTGATACAGTCATCAATTGCATTATTGTTTTGTTAATGTTACACAAAATGGTTGTAAATGAGCTTGATTGTTTCATTATTATTTTAAGCCATAAAATTTTTATAGCGTTATCTGTACCATTGCTTTTTTGTGCAAAAGTGCTTTTTTGTACACTTGTGAATTCCTATATATCTGCCTATCCATTTTACAACGTTGGAGTCGACTGCCAGTCAAACCGGATGCAGCTTAATACCTGTATTTTTTATAAGACTGCCTATCTGACCTCCCCAACCCAGTTACTGGGTAACACGATATTTCGCGGTACCCAGTTAATTTAACAACCGCGACCGACGGTTTAACATGCGTCTCAATATGAAATGATGGTCACCGATCCACAGACCGACCACGGCAAGCGCAGCTTAACCTTGATCGTTCGATCTCTGCGGCTGTTTCTTAGCTACGAGCACATTTGTGAATTATTAACCTTACAAATGAAGGGACTCGTTGTCATATCACTTCTAAGGTGAGAAATGTGTAATGCTGGCTGAGCGGTCATGGGTTTACTTCTTGTGTAGCGGGTTCTGGTTTTAAACACGGTGTCATATATACCTACTTTTAATTAATCAAAGACATCACAAACAAAGGATAGTATAGTGAGGAAATCTTTAATTGCCTGATATCGGCATTCCACAGGATCTCCCATCTTCTCTTTATGCTTTATCTCTGCAAAAAGTTACGGTCTGGTTGTGTTTTGTACGAAAATTATTTCTGTATTCATAAATGTGGTTAGACCGCTACCGCCTATCCCAAACAACTTGATAATACGTTTACATGCCCCAGATCACGCTACATTGCCTCTCTAAGACTTGCCCCTTTGAGTTTAATTGCAATTTCGGTAGGCTGTGCGGCCTCTCGAAATAAAATGCCTGCCCCCGACATGTTGGGTGAATACGGTTTTATCTGAAAGTAATTAAATCAACGTCTTTATTCTTATGATGCAGAATAGCAGTGGTTTTATTGAAACCGAAATTCTTCTTCTTATCTTGTGTCAGAGTTTAAACCACCCGTAGGTCTCTGATATGGCCTTAGACATCATCGAGAACATCTCTCAGATGTGCTGGGTTTCTCAGGATGTTTTCCTTCACCGTTTTAAGTTAAGTGATAATTAATTTATAATACGCACATGACTTTGAAAAGACAGTGGTGCGTGCCTTGGATTCAAAATTGCGACCTTTGAGTTGTCAGTCCAACGGTCATACCACTAGGCTATCACTGCTCGAAACCGAAATTGAAAATATACAAGGTGATTCATAGAGAATGGTCAGTGTGGGCACAACAGACCCTTCATTTTAAATTATTTTTTAGACATATTAAGGTCTATATTAATTATGATTTTCTTATGAAACATTGAAAAATACGACGAAATAGAAGGGAAATTGAAATTTAATAGATACGAACATTGACACAGTAGCTCAGTTATGGAAGCCATTACACGGTATGGCAAATTATTTTTCAATGTTCTTTTAGGAAATAAAAATTTTAACTGACACTCGTATTCGAAAATTATTAAATATTATTTAGCACTTGCATTGGCTGAGTTGTTTCCGTCTCTAAACGCCTGAACCGATTTAGATGCATGGGGTATCGATAGAATCCTTACACGGTCTCAGGTAACATAGGCTAGTAAGATTTAAAAATAGCAATATAGTGGCTATAGTACACCAAAAGATGGGAAATAAAAATATATAATTCATATATGGCGTGCTTTTTTTAATTAATTTCATCTTGTTGCTATGGTAATTATCAACAGAACTATTTTCAAACTCTTCAAAATAAAAGCCAACGAAATAGGAACTTAGTATATATGTACCTACTTTCTATACTACATACATCAATATTCTCTCAAATCTCACTCAGGACTAGAAAGAGCTAAAATGTAACAAAAATCCTCATAATATTTGACCGAAACTTAATAGACTTGAAGATATTTAACTATTTATATCTTACACAACACACATCAATATGTGCTCAAATATATAATTCAATACACATCTCCCACATAATTGCGTTACGACTATAATTCTATAGCATTGAGGGAAATTATTAATATGACAATGGAGCGTCATGGCGTGACTTTGGTATGCGGCCCCATTCTTTACATTGGCATGCCAGGCGGAGCAATACCGGCTTTATTAATATTACTATACATATAGAGCCTTAGTATGGCGATGTATGTAAAATATACTTAGCTTAACCGTATAGTGGGATGGAGAAAATAATATTTACGTGATGGGGGAGATATTCAGAAAGTATGCTACAATAGTAACATAAGAATCATTAGGTATACGTGAAGCAAAAATGTTGTACCCAATTTTACGAAAATAACGCGGATAGAGGAGTATGAAATCTGGCACATTTAAAGTCTTTATGGAGAAAGAGTGTAGAAAGTATTTTATAATATCCATTAGAAATAAATTAAATTTATAAAAAATCATTACACACAGCCATGCGTTTGACACACACACATATAACTTTGACGATTGAAATATTTGACAAAAAAAAACCATAATAACTTTCAAATTAAAATTTTAAATATTTATTTTTAGATAGGTATGTACAAACCGAATTATATTTACAAATAAACATTATATACCTATAAAATAAATACTATTCTAAGGTTACAATATTAAATGGAAAAAGAATACGGTCGCGAACAGGATTCGAACCTGCGCCTCCCGGATAGATACACCAGGCGCTCTGACCACTAAGCCATCTCGACCTCTAATCTAAACCTCTCGAGAGGTCGAGATGGCTTAGTGGTCAGAGCGCCTGGAGTATCTATCCGGGAGGCGCAGGTTCGAATCCTGTTCGCGACCGTATTCTTTTTCCATTTAATATTGTAACTTTAGAGTTCGCTAAGCATGCGTTAATGCTTTTCCAAAGACATACTATTCTAAGTCTAAAAATAAAATAAGAAAATTTACTCAGGCGTCAAAGTATTCCTCCGCGTCGCTGTCTTCTGGAAAAGTGTTAAACTATACTTTTAAATTAATGATGGTCCAATTTCGGCTAGAGGGCGCCCACTGGTCAGAAAATATGATGTGTATATTTCTTTCGTACGGGAATGAAGCCAATAACACGCAGTGCAGCAACCGATCACTCCAGACATGCACTATTCATACAACGAATATTGGACTTATTAATTAAATATCTGTGGCTCGGACTCATGAAATCATATTGGGATAAAAATATATATGTATTTTATAACTTGTACCTGATGAGTCACTGGATTTGACCTTCAGTTGACCCCTGACGACGGGATGAGTAACCGATACAGTTGAATATTTTCAAAAACAAAACAAATTTCTCCAAACAGCTAGATTTTACGTTCATAGCTCGTTGTTTATTATTGTTAAGCTTTAATGCCAATCCTGCTTGGCAAACAGATCGTAAATAAAGTTTATTACTAAAAATAATATAAAGACAGTCGGTTTTCGTTTTCTCCGTTTTAAAACGTGCTGATTTATGAGTTTCAAGTTTTGAGAAGGTAGGTTTTCTATGCAAGGAGTCAAGAGGTAATATAGCATAGCATAAATGACGGTTATATGTTCTAGAGAGAGTTTACTTCCTCGTTTTAGAGTAGCTGTATCTTCATCTAAATCGGTTCCTCAATGTTGAGAACCATGACCGCACTTTCTTGTTTAGCCATGGACAAGTGTGCGCTATGCCATTCAATCATGTGCTCGTTTCGCAGCCTCTTCAGCGGATTCATCCAAGGTTTTAGTCTCCTGCTTTGGAGTATTTTTCCTTGCCGTTAGCAAAGCAGTAGTAGCAGAGCAGTTGTATACAGATTATACTAAAATTAAAAATTGATAAATTAAAATCTGATTACTGTGTCACCTGAATTCTAACAGGTAGCTTAGGCAAGCGCCAAATAGCCTATTAAATACAAAAGTAATCTTTGGTTACAAAAAACGTTTGTCTACTTTGCAGAAATATTTTTTTAAAGGGGGATCGGTCTTCCAAGCTTCAAATACCCTGGGGTATTGAGTACGAACTTTTACAGAAATCGGTTAAGGAAATCATCTAGAGGAAACCTAGACTTGATGGTCTGAAATCGCCGACCCGCAGTGAGCTAGGGTGGTGATCAGTAGTCGTGCCTTCTATGTATGAGAAGAGGCGCTTACCCAGCAGTTGGACGGTTATGGGCTAGTTATGTTAAGCAAATTCAGATACCTACGGGTGGCTTGACCAATTCTGACACTAGGAGTTGCCTCTCCTTACCACACGAAAACAGAAGAAGAACTTACTTAAATTCTTCCATAACACGGGAGGGAGTCGCCAATATAACACAGCAAAAAAATTAAATTCAATCATCTATCGCCCCCAACTCTGCTATTATTTGTACACATTGTAGTCTTGTTTATCTGTCAATCCGTCACTTTCTATATGTCGTAACATCCAATCGTCTTCGAGTACAGTTTGCGTCGGCGTTTATTTAATAAAAACGTCATGTTGGCAAATAACGCGTGGATATTGATTAGGGTTGGGGCTATAGATCTTATTGTAGTACAAGGGATGGGATTTGAGCGGTGTTACAGGAAAATAGTTGTACGCAATATTGTTTATGATATTTTAAACACTAAGCGAGGTGCTGGGTTCGATTCTCTAGTCCAGTGAAGTGGTAATGGATAGTTTTGTTGGGAATTACGAAGTAGCAGTCCAAAATTTGAAATTGTGCCTAAAGATATGGCTATAAAAGATGAAATTTAAAAGACTTGACATATTATAATGGTGGATTCTACCAAAGCTTTTGTAAGTCTACCAAAGTCCTAAGTATTGTTTTTTTCATATTTATTATGATCATACATAGTTCAGTTTCTTCAGGAGAATGAGAGGAGACCTTTGTAAACACTTTTAAATTTCACCCAATATATTTAATAATATAATATAACATAGTATCACGCCTATATTCCCTAAAGGGGTAGGTAGAGGTGTACACAGTTGTACACTCACATTTCACCAATGCTCTTATTAAGTCATATGTAACAGTGGTGTTGAGCCTATAGCCAAGTTAAAGCTAAAGTTCGAGCTGCTACTGAGAATTTATTTTCAGAAAAACTCAGTAACACTTTGCCCGACCCGGGAATCGAACCCGAGAACGCCTGTAGACCTCTGACATGGCTTTACACACCATTGAGAACATCTCTCAGGTGTGTGTGTGTGTGTGTGTGTGTGTTTTCCTTCACCGTTATAAGGGAGTGATAACTAATTTATTAAACGCACATGAATTCGAAAAGTTAGTGGTGTGACTTGGATTCAAACTTGCGTCCTTCGACTTCTCAGTCCAACGGTCATACCATTAGGCTATCATTGCTTAAGAATTTATTATGTTTAACCCTCGCTGTTCTCACAAATTTGCACCGCAACCCTCAGTTGGTGGTGCTGCCTATCTGCAGCGTATATCGCGGGAGGCGTCGGCCTCTGTAATTGATTGATACGTCCAACGGGCTGCCCCCGACGTTTTGTTTAGATCCACACTTGCTCAACACCACCTCGGAAATTGGATTTTTTTGTATAAAACCTAGTTTCAGTGTGTTAATTGATCGAGTGTTTTTGGGTTTGAGGTTTTGTTGCCTATTAATAGAATAAACGTTGTAGGAAAAGTTGTGACCTGAATATCAGAATGGAAAAAGGCCTTTTCCATCCAGAATGTGGTTTTTAACTAAAAATCGACTCTTCGTCGTTCTACACTACTATTGCCTCGTTGATCTAGTGGCCAAGCAACGACTGCTGAGCATGAGGTCTCGGGTTCGATTCAGGCAAAGTGTTATTGAGTTTTTTCTGTTAAAAAATTCTCAGTAGCAGCCCGGAGTTTGGAATTGTGCCCGGTAGATGGCAATAGACTCACCACCATGGGACTTAATAACAGTGTACTACCGTGTACACCTCTGCCTACCCCTTCAGGGAATACAGGCGTGATGCTATATCATGTTATGTTATGTCGTTCTTGAATGTATTAGTGATACTGGTTTAAATACGCGTATATGGTTTAAATACGCGTATATGGTTTAAATACGCGTATATGGTTTAAATACGCGTATATGGTTTAAATACGCGTATATGGTTTAAATATGTGTATATGGTTTAAATATGTGTATATGGTTTAAATACGCGTATATGGTTTAAATACGCGTATATGGTTTAAATATGTGTATATGGTTTAAATATGCGATCGATCATGAAAATTAACATTAAGGGTTATAATTACTATGACACTATTCATTACAGACGTTTTAGACAAAAGCTGTTAATTTCCAATAATTACAAAAAAAAAGTATATTCGTCTTAAACGTTTGTGAACTTAACGTAATCAATCAATGTACATAAAAGGTCTTAAAAATATAAAAATACTGAAGCATTATGGACCCTGTCGGACACAGCAAAAACTTAGGAGAGAGGAAGAGGGCTAAGCAGTAATCTATTTATATCTATTAGTACACATAAGTCTAAAATCATATTTTATATTTATCTTATAATAACTGTAGGCTAAATAATAAAAATAGAAGTAGTTTCTTGAGCCATATTATAACATTTTTTAAATATAAAATAAACCCTATGAACGAAAAAGATACCTATTGCATCAAAGATCGTGAAATGTTTAAATTTCGATTCTTATGCGAGTGCTGGAGGAAAGTTGAGGAACTTTCAACTGTATTATATTTTGGTATTGCAGCTTACAGCGGCGCCGCGAGCTACGCGATAGCTTTAAAAATTTTGTTCGGCAGTGCCGCGACGTCAAGTTGAAGCAGAGATTACCTAAGGCTACATAGATTTTATTTTTATACACTTACTAGCTGTGACCCCGCGGTTTCACCCGCATTAATTTGAGGAAAATACCTACTAAAATATATTCCATCAGCAGCGCCCTCCCCTTATTACCGCCTTGTACATCATAAATGCTCGCGTGGTACGTGGAGTGTGGTGGAGTTGTTTTGGAGTTATTTTAAAACTACGATATCTCCTAAGATATTCCTTGAAACCAAATGACGTCAAGGGAATTGCCCTTGACGTCATTTGTTCAAAATAAATACTTGTGATGAATAACGTATTTATTCTGTTAAGGCTAAATATAAGGTTTATAAAAACATCTTCGCAGATAATGCATTATTTGATAACCTTAAAAATGGTTATAGTGAGTCAACCATAAAAGATAGACATATGCTGTTGTGGTCTTTTTTTAGAACTTTGAATGGGGAATAATTCTGTGCTACATGATTTTTGCGTAACTTTAACCGTTTACGCAGAGCACGCAACGGAAGCTCTCAAAAGCTCTCTATTTTTCAGGTTTTAGAAAAATTTTCACTGATGCTCCGCTACTTTTAGTTGTGGCGTGATGTTATATAGCCTATAGCCATCCTCGATTAATAGACTATCCAACACAAAAATATTTTTTCAATTCGAACCATTAGCTCCTGAGATCAGCGCGTTCAACCAAACAAACAAACTTTTCAGCTTTATAATATTAGTATAGATTTTATCTATATTTAATCCTTTTGATTTTGAATGTATAAATTACAAATTCGTAACGACTATTAATTGAGACGCTCTTTCAATTACAATCTTGATGTTTATTTACTTAAGTTTTTTTTTTTAATAATAAAAAAATATAGGTATTGTGACTATATCCTGTATCGTGGGTGCGTTGATATACACATGCGCAACACGATATGATTAAGTCTTCAACATCTCTCGAGCAACATATATCAAGAATATAAGCACAAACCCGTACACTTACATTCATTTCTACTTATAACATCGACCCCGCAAACCCATACATTTGCAGCTAACAAAATAAACCCATTATCCCTTCTCTGAACTTCATGTCCAGTCCATTCATTACGTCATCCGGACAAAAGGAGGGCGATACGGCAAGGGGACGGCACGACTCCCGTGGGCATACGTGTTTATATGTCTTGTTCTTCATACGGAGCTCGCTGACCTATTTGCTGACTTATATCTTTGGGGCTTTTATTAAATTTAATAGTCTACATTTAAAAAAATAAGTGATTTATTCAAAGTTTGTAGTTGGAACCCAGATGTGTGGTTAGGTGCCAAAATAGTGTTAAGATCGACGATATATAAGGCCGTAGGGATCTGGAGAAGACTGGCCCAAAACAGGGAGAATTGGTGTCAAAGGTAGGAGACTTATGCCCTGCAAAAGCTACGAATGATGATGATAATGATAATGTAAAGAGTTGACATTATAATGTTAAGAGTTGACATTATAATGTTAAGAGTTGACACTACCTAATGTGTTAGTATCAAATCAAATCAAAATTTCTTTATTCAAGTTAGGCACAAAATTAGCGCTTTTTGAACGTTAAACATTAAGACAGCCCCCAAAAAAGCTCACCCTTCACCGCTTCCTAGTGTTTTAGCTGAAAAGAAGAAGAGGCACAACAAAATCCCCAGCAACACATCTATCTGTATCAAAATTATTTATAGAATCGATACAAATCAAAAATCAAAAAATTGAATATATATAAAATCATTTCATCTATTGAGATAAAATGTCCGTGGCACGTGCACGAGCCTATGTACCAACGTAGAAATATTAAATGAATCAAAAAACAATGTGAAATTACCGAAAGCCCCCAATCTACAACTATTCCGTATGAAGGTGGTACCCACTTACACGTGCTAAAAGATACAAACTGCTCATTAACTGGGACCAGCATGGCTACTTCAATAAATGCATCTAAATAAATTAGGAACTAAGGTCAGCTAGAGGACCAGTCACCGCAAGCAGCACCCGTTCACGAGCATAACGCAAAGATCAGCCATCGCTTCCCTCGCCATTTTAGAAGGAAGGTGGCGACCCAATCCATTATGTTACCGCAAGCAATGACGTCAAGGGGAGCATATCGTATTAAAACCTTGATCCAGGTTGCATGTTGTTCAAGCCGCCTGTAGACCACTGACGATTTTAACACAAATCTCTCTTAACAGGCCCTCTGCTGACTGATTTATTTCAACTTCTGCTCACTCTTCCGAATTCTTCTTACACTACTCGATACATACTATAATGACGTCATCACTATCTAGTCAGTCGATTAACAGCGACTGAACCAACACGTCTTATTTGCAATTAATTTAATGTGGTGTCGTCGAGATGCAATTAAATTTAACAAATACAGATAAATCTTTCAACGCAATAATCCTAGAAAATTCTATAGATACCTATATATTTTTGTGGAACGAAAATAGAGTCGTAAGCAGGATTTGAACCTGCATCTCTCAGATAAATACTCCATACCTACTAATAGCAGCTGACACTATCCTAACGTTTTAGCAGTAAAATCGCATATGTGGGTTGCACGTTGCCCAATATCACTAGAATTAATGTTTTCTCGTATCTTGTTAATTATATTTCATCGAAAGTTTTGTTATTTAACTACTCATGCGTCAAGCTTTCGTTCCTGTGTGTAGAGGCCAGGACTGGTGAATTTTGGGAGCAGATTATGAAATGTCCTCATATCAAAAATATTTACTACTAGAAATATAAATTACTAGCTTTTGCCTGCGATTTCGTGTACGTGTACTTTAGACTTGCCTCCAGCCGGGATAAAAATCTACCTATGTATTAATACAGGTTATAATCTACTCGTTCGCCAAACTTCATCAAAATCCGTTTAGTGGTTATTGCGTGAAAGAGTAACAAACATCCATCCAATCTCAAAAACTTTGGCATTTATAATATTAAATAGGATTATAGGATCATCATATCATAGAATCACACTTGTATTCTACAAATGACTAGGCAGAAGTTTACTTACTGTTAAATCTTTGAAAAGCATTAGCGCATGCTTCGCGAACTCTAAAGTTATAAACTTTTGTGGAAAAAGAATTCAAACCTGCGCCTCCCGGAGAAATACTCTAAGCGCTTTGACCGCTAAGTCATCTCGATCTCTGCTCACTACCGCGAATTCTTCTTCCACATTTTAATACGTTTTTGGTGACGTCATTACCATATATTCAGTCCCTTTACAGGAAACCGAACCGACACAACAAACTTTGCAGTTAATACAATGTCGTACAGATGCAATTACCATAACAAATACAGATACATTTTAAAAAGCATTAACGCATGCTTAGCGCACTCTAAAGTTTTTTTTTTTTTTGTGGTAAATTGTTTACTTACTGTTGTGCATCAACCTTTAACTGATGATACTAATGAGACCTATGAAATAATTTCAAGGCAATATATATTAATATTTAAAATAATTTCAAACTTTCCGCAACCGCGAGATCAATGAGGCGTTCCATTAATCTTACTATCCTACTAATATATGTATTGTATTATAAATATAAAACTTAATATGTTTGGATGTTGTTGCTCAATCACGCAAAAACGACTGAACGGGTTTGGATGAATTTTGGTATAGATTGGACCTTTGATAAGGACATACGCTCCACTTTTGTAGCGCAGACGAGGTCGTGGGCACCATGTTCTTAATTAATACTTTTCATCTATTGTATCTTAATCATTTTTGATTCTATTAGCCATCGAACACTCTTTTCAACATTTGAGTCTATTTTCTATCGTTTTTTGAGCCTTAGATTATCCTCCATGCAATGTTCGTGACATTTTCCGAGTTTTCCTTATACAATATGAGTTGGAAGCTCATTGTCGTTCGTGTACGATGCACCTCCTACATATTTAATCAAAACAAAATATTTAACAAGTATGCCGCATCTGTGACATTCAGTAACTTTAAACTTTTTATACAAAGCCTTATAAATTGTCAGCGAATTCTACCTTAGTTTTATTCTTACGTTTTTCTGGCCTAATGCGATATGGACGTAACTTATGCATGCAAACCTTTTTTAAACATGATACCCTTGGCTAGTTTTAACTTACCTTAGGAAAAATGTAGTTAAATAAACCTATACCCAAGACTTGGTTAATTCGAAAAAGGTGCAAATGTAAAGGTGTAGTGTAATGATACAAGTTCATCAAATATAGTTTTATTATGTAGTGGAGCTTGTGCTTTTTTGGTTGACAATATAACACAATAACTGGCAACTCTTTCCAGTAGCCATGGTTCGTGGTTCGCACCTGACATACCCAACAGATAATTTACTTTAACTTTTTCATACCGAAAGACCAAACTTTCACCCAGCCAGAGTTCAAAAGTAAGGATGGCATCACAAATAAAAATCGACCGGACAAACAAAGAAATCCGCTCTAAACTTCAGAATAAAGAACCACTTCAGACATCCAATCGATCGGATTTCATACAAGCGTTAATGCTGGCGGTACATTCAAAAATCTGTAGCGGAATAAAAAGGTTGGCCCCCATTATGCGGACAACAATAGCCCGACTGAAAAGTACCCCGGATGCCCGCTGCAACATTATAATAAAAGGTAACTGCGAATAGGTTTCCGGGATAAAATTTTATTGTGAACCATCGACAAAGGACCTCGGAGCGAACAAAAGTCCGCAGAGATCCGGCGAACAATCCGGGCCTCGGTGACGAAGATATCGCACTGTAATATTATAATTATATGTATCCTGAGTGCGGTGTTATTGAGTCCGTTTGCGATCGACGGGGGACAGCTTGAGATATGATCGTTTGAAACCTTTTACTTGTTATGTTTTTTAGAATGTCTGTTTGAAATCCTCTCGTTACAAAAAACATATAGATCGATTAATTTAAGAATGAATTCGTAACCCTTTCATAAAAAATCATTTGATACAAAACTATGAAATACTGTCTTTGCAGAATTGAATATAACAAAAAAATATTAAATAAAAATTCAAGTATCATAATTTGACCGTTTCTTTGTCCAGGACTGAAAAGTGATGCTCGATAATTGTTCGTGTAGAAAAATACAGAAATTAAGTAATTTTAATTGAAAAGAAATGGTTTGCTGTTCTCCGGCCTGTTGTGTTCTTTTTCGCATGTGTGAAAAATAAATGAGTCTCACTGAAAATTGAACTTTAAAAGAACATTACCTTGTTTTTAATATTAGAAAATTATATTAAAATGTGCGATAACTGTATAGCTTTCGTGACTTATTAAAGTTGATTATGTCGGGTGTGTCAACGCCAATTCTCGGTTGTCGCGTTAAGCCTGATGGGTGACGGAAATAACTGTAATGTTGTTTAAAATGGTTGTATTAGGGTTGAACTACGTAGTAATATAGGAATAGGGATGCTATTTAATTAATAGATTTTGTGTTTTCTGTCTATAATGTTTAGAGAATTCGTCTACACGAACGAGTATTGATGACGACTATTACTAATAAAAAAAATAAAAATAAACCAAACAAACGCAATGAAGTATTGGTTTTTTAAATCTTGTAGCCACGTTTCTTGGTTTTTAACTTCGATTTTTACCTTCAATGTAAGCAAAATTACAATGAAACCTATATTATATTGATTTTAAAACTAACACTGCAACTTGTGATTCCATAAATGCCAAAAACCAAAACAATTTTATGAAAAATCGACTTTAGTCTAATTAGTGTAATCGTGACTGCGGGCCACAAATCGTTGGTTAGTTCTCCAGGTTAGCCAAAATGTATGATTGGATTTTTCTTTCAAACATTTTCAGGTACATTCAGAACTTGGAATTGTGCCCGATAAAGAGTCTCACATGGGATTTTATATCACCATTGGCGAACTAACAGTGTGCAGTTTGTGTTATATTCGCATTTAATTTTCGTTAACATTTCACTTGATAATCAATATCATGTTATGACATGATATTTTACACATTTATATACAAATATTTGTCCGGATTTCAGTTTATAGTTTTATTTTCTCATTTACTTTTCGAATTTACTGGTATCTGGCTTGAATAAAACTGGAATTTATTTTAATATTATTGTGGAAAGAGCTTCGGGAATTAATGATAACTGTTTATCAACCTTTGTGGTTGTATGTCACGAAACCTATTTCGATTCTTAATAGGCCTATTCCCCAAAGAGCAGGCACGCACGTATCCATTTTGATATTAGCGATCACACACCTAAATTATTAAGTCACAGCCTTAGGGAATATTGCGGTTAAAATATCGTTATTTTCGGTAAATTCTGTAGAGGAATATTTTAATTTAATAAAGGTGGGTGACGTCATTGTTAGTTTGTTGTTTAAAGCTTTCAGCTTTTAAGGATGCGTCATTAATTAAATCTAAATAAAAAGCTAGTTTTACCCAAAAAATTGCTAAATGAGGTACTGTGGCTTACTACTGCACTCCTGTAAGATACAAATTAAAACATAGCTTAGCATCACGCCTGTTTTCCTCGAAGGGGTAGTCAGTGGTGTACACACATTTCCAAATTAAAAATTTATCAAAAAGACGTTGAAATTTATTTTTTTGTATCTTTACCGCAAGAAGTTATTTTTTCATCTTGTGATTGCATAGTAGAGTTAGTGCCTACGGATGTTAAGTGACGTCTTTTCAATTAAAAATCAGCGATCATTAGTTCTTGTATAAAATAAATATATATATACCGCGTTGTCATCCATAGTTAATTTAAGTAGAATTAATGCAGTAGAGATGAGAGCTTTGAGAAGTATATGTGGCGTAACTATGAAAGATAAAGTGAGGAACACCGTGATAAGGGAACGTTGTGGAGTAAAAGAGGATGTAGTGACAAAGATTGAGAAGGATATGCTAAGATGGTTTGGGCATGTAGAAAGGATGGATGAAAGGCGATTGACTAAACTAGTACATGCGGCGAGAGTGGATGGAAGAGTCAGGGAAGGCCGAACTCGACTAACGTAGCACAATCAAATTGAGGATGTTCTCAAAAAAGGACGGGTCAGGAGCTACCTAAATCGGCGAGCACGTATAAAGAGGTTAATGAGCATAGATGAAGCGAAAGAGGTGTGTCAGAATCGTAGCAAATAGAAATCGATAGTCTCTGCCGACCCCTACGGGAAACAGGCGTAATTGTATCTATGTATCATCCTTTAGTTATTCCATGTATATGTTAATCTCATTCAACTTCTAAGATGGCAATCGTACCTTGATCACATACTGAATTAGCAAATAGAAGCTATTTCTTCTCATTTCTACAATTTTCTGAAGAGACTCCACCATTGTTTGTCTCCATTATTAACTAAAGAAAAGGTACCAAACTTCCTATTTGCATGACAAACTTATGACGAGTAAATTCAATGAGTCATGGTGACTAACACTGGGAGGTCATGAACTGTCCATTATTTTAATATGGAATTGACTAAACTTCGTCGTTTGACGCGCCAAGCACGAGAATGTCTGCAGCTATGTCGGCATTTGATTGATAGTGACTTTGAGGAACAAATCGTATTGACATAATGTTTTGATGCTCAAATACTCGATTTGTGATCCTTGTTTTTTTGTTATGTTCCATAAAATTAATAAAGTTATGACTGTGTATCTAGGAACTTGCTGTGTATTGATAAATCAGTAGACATAAATACACGAAAAGTTATTGATCAATTATTATTTTTATTATAATCCATTTATTTCGGACAAAATCCATTTAAGTGTTAGTAACAATTTACCTAAGAATTATGTTAGTAAGTATATAATATAATAAAATAAAATAAAGTTATATAATTACAATTTCCCCGTAACTATGCTCACCTAGCGTGCCTGTATAGGACAATCATGTCTGGATGCAATCATATTTTGCAAAATGTTGGTGCTACCGCGCAGTCTTTGAAACAATGACACCACTTTCTTACGCACTATAGCGTGGAAACCGTCAACGCACGCATTTGCGAACATTTGCGACGCACTAAAGTGCCGCGGCAACCCCAACAGCATTCCGAAAGCATTATTATACTGAATACGCAGGACGTTGTAGGCTCGTTGCGTATACCGAACTCACAGGCCGCTCGAGTAAAAAGATTGGCAGTATTACCTAAAAAGTGTTAACTTAACTTCCTTGGTACATCGAGTAAACCTACGGGCCAGCACATTGCTCCTTACCGCCAACGCCCTGCGTTCTCTTTCAATACCTGGGTCATCTTTTAGGGCCTCCTTGACCAGATGTCCCAGATATTTAAAATTCTGCACATTTTTCAATTCCTTTCCATTAACCATGATCGGAGACACTGTACTAGGTCTGTGTTTTCCGGCATTAAAAATCAGTACTTCACTTTTCTGTGAATTATCCTGAGACCATGCTCGGATGCGTTCACAAATTTTAACTTGTGCTCAGGACGTTGACCGAGTTGTATGTATGTTATTGACACATGTTCCGTCAATGTAGCATCCAACATGTGTCCTGCTGAGCTCTTCGATCAACCGGTTCACATACAGGTTGAAGAGGCCGGTAGATGTGAGGCCAACCTGCCTTACACCGCATTCCAACTTATATTCATCAGATAGTGTATCCACCCATCTCACCTGGTTAGTTTGGTTTTTATACCAGAATTTAAGGATACTGTTATATTCCGTTGGCATACCTGTTTCCTCTAGCTTTCACCACAGTATTTCATAGGCAACTGTGTCAAAAGCTTTTGACAAATTGAGGAAACAGGCCCATACCGGGGTATTTCTCTCCGTGTGATACCCGACATTATGCTTAAGGCATAAACAAAATAGCACTCTCAGTGGATAGTCCCGCCCTGAAACCGAGTTGTGCGTCATGTAAATGTAAGTACCCACTGAGAATCTGATTAAGCAGACCATTATATACTTAAGCAGATCATAATATACTTACATAAGATACTTGTATCTTAGCTGTTGTTGTAGCAAGCGAGATGGTTCAATAATTTGTCCTATCCAATACACACCCCTGTCTGGTTTTTAAGAATAGGTACAACCAAGGTTTTCATCGGTGATTCCGGTAAGTATGAGTGACCGATACACAGTGTGAAAAACTTAGCCGGTACACGTGGCAGATGCACACGTGCATGCTTGAAATGCTCAATGCTGAGACCGTAATACCCTGGAGACTTACCCCTTTTCATCATTTGAATTGCCGCAACAACTTCTTTTGCTGACAAGCGTGTTTTTCTCCCGGGTAGCCGGCCCCAGCACCTCCAGCATCAGTCATCGCTGGTCCTAGGGAAGATCTTACCATAAAGTGATCTCCAAAATTATTCGCAATACCTTTAGGATCACTGATACCGCCAATGCTCACAAGTATACTTGGCTTAGGGTTCATCTTATTAGTGTTTTTCCAGAAGGCTGAAAAAATTCCCCGCTGAAAGATTTAAGGCAAGAATATTCATCTTAATTTGTTCTTGCCTGCTCAATTATTTGTACGTATTACCTATTATGTAAGTGTTTACCATTTCATTTTCATGAGTCATCCACTTAAACAGAGTACTGTTTTCAGTTATACTACCTACATATAATCTCATTATAACAGATTTATTATTACAATATCATGTATCTGCAAAGCATGTTGATTCAGCAACGCAAAATTACAAACAACTTCCAAGGATATTTCCATCTCCAAGATCTGAAACCTTGACACAAAACAAAACCAAAACTAAAACAGCAAACGGAACTAATCCAAAACTAGAATCTGAAACACTTCGACGCAACATCCGCTATCGTTACAATTTATTACCAAACAATGCAATAGGAACATAAAATATAAACTCAGAATACAGGCCAGATGCAAGATTCACAAAAAGATCCCAATACATTTGCGTGTGCATCGCTTATATCGCCTCCGTAATAGACTTGAACTGATGCCAAGAATGCACCAATTGATTATTGATATTGCTATGGTATTGGTTTTCGAGAAAATGAGCCTCAATCTTAACGAAGGGTGCGCTTGAGCTATTTCATATTATTTTTGAGCTTCGTGGATTCTGAGACTTTGTTGGTGGAGTAAACAAGATGCTTGTACTGTGGTGGAGATAATTCGATGGTAGTTTATTGTTTGATGTTAGAATTCGTACTGGTACGTTTTTTGTGAAGTTTCGATATCAAGGAGATATGATTTTGATGATTTATTGCATCTCAATCGTTGATGAAGTGAATGGTGATGAAAGTTTTGATTTCTAAAACAGATTAAAATATATCTGTGGCGATTAACTTATACAACATTTATATACACCTAGTTCTTAGCTTTCCAACTAAACTTAAAATTACCATCTACTTCAGTATTCAATTGTACCCCTATTTTGTTAGTACCATACAATTTGGCTAACCAAATTACACTGTTAGACGTTATCAATTACAGGATAGGTAATAGGCTAGTATAAACGTTGATCGCATGCGCACCGTATGTGTGTATAGTTGGGTTTATGTAAATATACCGAACCAACGTCCGACGGAACACTGCCAAGAGCCGGCATCTAGAATCAATTTGCAAATTACCTAGTAGGTTATCTATGTAGAAGCTGTAGCTGTAAGTGGAAATATAGATTGCTTGGCCGGACATGTAGGTTTAGATGTTGGACCAAAATTCTATATTGGCGATTAACTTGTTTGTGAAGCTGAACAGAATTTCAAGTAGCTTTCAACTGATTGAAAGATGTTTGAAGGATTTCTTGTTGAGAAATTTAAACAAATGGATTTTTAATAAATGTTTTTTATCTATAATGCCATTCCAATATCTATTTAAAACATAATTTCATTACGACATGATAATATTTAGACATCCAATGATAGACATGATTGACAATATTATTATTAGAAAATTTTTAAGAACGACCTCAATTATATCATAGAAGAAATTCGGATACCAATTTGCGGTTTCCCTGAATCATAACCGTGCTTATAAAAATATCGTTTAGCTACAATGCCTCTAAATATTTCATATCGTTTTAAGACAACAAAACCTTCTTAACATTCAAACCCACACTGCTTTTCTAAAAATTTTATAAGAAACGAGACCGTTAACCAATGCAAAAGATGCACAACCATAAATTCCTTAAATGACCAACCCCAAGTTCTGCCGACTCCCTAACATTTTCAATATCAGAAACAGGCCGCACCTTGTTCGTTCGGCTGATTGATATTGGCTCGCTTATTTCGGTCTAATGTTTATGACCACATCAAGGTCTGAACGGATCGCGTGAAGTGGGCCACAGCGTTTTATGAACGTGTTAAAACTTGCACAGTGTCTTGTGTGGCGAGGCATTTTTGTTGGTTGGATTGCTGTATTTTTTGGAGTTTTAGCAACTTGTTCGTAGTTGTAATTTATTGTACATTTGGTTGTCGTTCAAAACGGTGCTTGGGCATTTTGATGCTTATTAAAAATATAGAGTACAGTAGTATAGAGAGGGTAACTCAGTATGATTAGATGAAACACTAAAGTTCTTCTTCAAGCTAAACTAAAGAACTTCTTTAGTTAGTATAATAGCTATCGTGAGACAAATTCATATTATTGTCAGATTATTTTTAACTGCCTCGTTGGTTTAGTGGTCCGTAGAGCGACTGCTGAGCAGGAGGTCTCGGGTTCGATTCCCGGGTCGGGCAAAGTGTTATTGAGTTTTTCTGTTAGGAAATTCTCAGTAGCAGCCCGGAGTTTGGAAATGTGCCCGGTTGATGGCAATAGGCTCACCACCTATTACATGGGACTTAATAACAGCATTGGTGAAATGTGGGTGTACAATTGTGTACACCTCTGCCTACCCCTTCGGGGAATACAGGCGTGATGCTATGTATGTATGTATGTATGTCAGATTATTTGGCTTATGACCAAGGGCTCGGTTCGATTTCGAAACTATTCAAGTAATCCCGAATATGCACGTGATTAGTAGCCGATAAACAATAAAATAACTATTTATTTTTTATTAACACAGGCTTTATTATATGTTCCAGGACCCATTTAGCTGGTTCAAAGCAAAGTTATGTTTGTTTAAAACAACATCACATGGTTCCCTAAAGTTAAGGGTCTGAATATTACTTCAGTATCATAAGCAGAGACGTCTTGCTAGTTTATCTTTTAGGAACAGTAATAAATGTCAGTTGTCACGCTTAGAAGATCTCTAACGCCTGAAAATATGAGTCGCGTTTTATATTTTTTTTATTGCTTTCGTTCTATATTTATTTATTTTTAATACTTTATACTGTAATCTTATGGAAATTCAAGCAACCAGCATTAGGTTTAAAAATATTGAATCTTCATAGATTCTACCAAAACTTTATGGTATAAAAACTATCACAATAAATTGCTTTAATAAAAACTTAATAAGTATTTATGCAGATATAACATATCTACTGGATAAAGTACAATAAAAAACAAGCGCAATACACAAAATCTTGAATAAAACATCCAATAGTGCAATGTAGTACTTATTGTATGCCACAGGGAAGTATTTTAGGTCCATAGAGTACCCTAAACTTCATGCCCAGTGTCAGTGCTATTATTTTCATATTATGTTACAATATATAAAAAAGTTTTTAAAAGGGAAATATAAAAACACGTTCGCGTCTACCACGAACTTGGGCGATACGATGAAATGAAATGTAAATATTATAACTGCGGGGATGAACGTAAAAATGCCATAAAATATTGTGGCGCTATCTTTATTGCTTTAATAGGGGAATTATTGGCTTATTTCTAGTTATGTGTTAGTATTAGAATATATTTGGGTAATTTCCCTTAACAGTTTAGTATTTAGAGTGTGTTAAGGTAAATATTTTCATGCTTGTTGCGAGTAGTAAAACCAAACTAAAAATGGATAACAAGCTGAATATTTAAATTTGTGAGATATTAAAATATATATTGCGTGTTAAATAGCACCTTCTAAAAAAGAACACAACTTTCATGACATCTTGAAATTGATTGAGAGCAATTGGCACGCTATTTCAAAAGGAAGAAAGCCATTGAACACTTTTTCCAAACCATTTGCCAATTTTTGTTGGATTCAGCGATTGTAATAGTGCACGATTGTGACATCATTGCAGTTGAACATGAAAATCTTCCAAAAGAAAATAAATCACAATCATCCTAAATATAAAAAAGGAATACAAGAAATAAATGATAAACGAACCATTCAACAATTGAATGAAAATATAGATTATAATAATTACTTAGCTGAGCTAACATACCATTTCTTATTAACAACGTTGCAGTCCGTGAAGTAGACACAATACTTAAACAATCGCCATGTATCACATGTGATTCATGAGAGAAATAAATTATTAAGCTTAAAAACATTTCCACTATCAAAATCTAAAACAGATACATACATAATAACGACCAATACATAAGAATTTTAAGACAAACAAAGCTGGTTTCTAAAGAAAAATGCGCCAATTTATACCGCCCGATACTTTTATATCACAATAGATATACCGTGAAAGCTGGGTAAAAAGCCATTTCCTATTTATCTCAGTGCCGCAACTGGATAAGCAACAAATGTAGTATAACTGAATCGACACATCCCTCGGGTGCAATTTACCGCCACGGTCCCAGATGTTGGCAAACTACAGATAGAAGGTCCTTCTTACAAGACGCATCATTTTTTTGTTCAAACTTATCTATCGTGGATTGTACTTGAATATTCTTTAGTTTTTGTTTTTTTTGTTGTTGGTACTGCTTATCTTGCAAGTTGTTGAGTTTGCTGGGTGGGATGTTATTTGGTTCGCTGTTTACCTTGGGTTTGTGACTTTGTATGTCATATTACTTCACTTAGAGTTAACTCTAAGTCTAACGACTCTTTAGAGTTGACATCTTAGGTACATGTCATGAACTTAAAGGCTGACAAAGTGCAGAAATACTCGATTTAATGTGTAATATAATCTGATTTATAAATAATATGCACGAGAAGAAAATAACAAAGAACTTATTTAAATATATTGTAATATTAAAATTTTAAAATACTTTTTAACATCCATTATATACAAAAAGCTTTATACATCCACGAACAAGATCATGGTAACCAAAATTTAAATAAAAGATATTCTTTGCAAATAGAAATAAGATTCTAAGCGAGGACGGCACCGAGTTCGAGAATCGGACAGTATAGGATAGTAAAACAGGAAAAGTGTATTGTAGAGCTGCCGTCGAAACATTTGTATCTGCAAGTCGTTCCGAAGTATAGAGTTACGGTCCCGAACCCCCAGAGTGTGTCTGTATAGCACGTGTTCCTGAGAATTGTATTGAAAACTTGTCGTATATTTCCATTTTCAATTATGAAAAGGAATGGTAGTATTCTAAAATGGTTCTAAAAATGTGACTTCAAAGTAAGTAGTAAGTTCAAAGCTTTAGTGAGTCAAATAATTGGAATGATTTTTAATGTCTTAACAATAAACTTTTACATTTCTCTTAAGACATTACAATGATTCTAACATTTAAACAGAAGAGAAATTAAAACATTAAACGTTCCCAAGTTACATTAAATTCAGTAATTTAATTAAAATATAACACAGTACGCAGCAATAAAACTAACATCTTCTCACAATGACGTAAACGGTAATAACGTTGAGAATTTTCAATTACACACGCAGAATTTCAATTTAGAAACATCCAATACTTGCAGGAGCGCTGCCATAACAAATACCCTAATTTCCATAAACACATCCAAAGTAATCGCCGAAACAAACGTTTGCGATGATACCAACAGGAATACAATGTTTTACTAAATTGCCCTATTCTACTTCGTTATCTCTTTATTGGCATAATCTAAAACATTTTCCTGCTTAGTGTTAAAGAAACAAGTCGATCGGAACGGCCCAAGTGACCGGTCCCAAAGTCCAATTTAGCTTTGCGGAACCCCAATGGCGTGTTCTGTCCTTCTAACGCCGCAAAGTGCAGTCTGAATGTAAAGGCCTGGTGTGATATGGAGCGACAAATTGTTGTGGCTTTTGTGTGTTGTCGATCAGTTGGGAGTTCAAGGAAGTGATGAATATTGTAGCAATCTATATGGATATGTATATATAATATAAGCTCTTTGGAGATCTCGATTAAAGCAAAAAACTTTATATTAGACTTATTAATAAAAAATATGTGAATTACCGTAGAATGAATGAGAGCCGATAATATCACACTGAATTTTAGTTCTTCAACTTTTAATCAAACTGTTTTCATTTATTAATTTTATCGTTCTAATAATCTTTAATAAGCCAGCTTAATAAAGCGTTGAACAAAACGGCGTACTATGTCTGTAAACGAAAATTGTTTCTATGTATAAATTACCATAGTCAATACACTTTTGAATTACGCATTTACACACAGCACTTTTACTCTTCCCTCGTTAGGCGAGTCAACCATTACTTACAGAGGCCCGCTGACCGCTCACTACATAACCGATTCCCGACGGTCGAATCGGCCACACCTCGTCTTTTTTCTGTCCATTTAAACGGATAGGCGCGGTGTCGCATCGACCGCGCCGGGGATTTGAATCAAGAATTACAGATTAACTACTAAGTAAAATTGGCCAGTCTTTGTTTGTGTTCTTCGGGCATCATCGGTGTTTACTTGTTTAGATTTTTTTTTTATAGGCAGTTTTAACATGTTAATAAATTGAATGAAATACTGAATGTATAAAATATATATGTCATACTAATGTTTTACAGGGTATTTACCCTGTGAAACATAATGGGCTTTTATTAAGTGTCAAAAATGATGAATGCGTTGTTTCGTTCCTGACTATCGTGCCGATGGGTCATACATAATATTAAGTGATCTCAGGGAAGACGGTAGCACAGTCGTCACGTGTTGCCGTGCACAGTGAGGTCCAGGGGAGTCTTTACAATCTCTCCAGGGATTTGCCTAAACAGGCGTTGCACAGGGGGGTTCCGGAGCTGGTCTCCTTAGAGGACCCGGAGCTTCCCTACACGTGCTGATGGTGACCACCGGGGTGGTTTTAGTGAGGTAAAAATCCCACACTCCCCGGTATTATCCCCAAAGGCCGGGTGCCTTTTGAAGGTTTCCCCCCGACAACAAAAAAAAAGGGTCATACATAATATGACAATTATTGATTGTTATAAATAATGGATAATGAGGTATGAAGGTAAAATACCATATTTGTGCTTAAATAGTTACGGTTTACTAGGCTCTCTTTAACGATAGCAATGTAACCCGATTTACAGAAATAGGGATGCAACCCAAAATATTCCATATTTCTCCAAGTCGCTTTGGGGCTCGGATACTGTCATATACTTTTATCTCATATAAACAGCCGGGGATCGAGTGGTGCCCTCAATTTATGCCAAGTGTCATTATAAATTCTACCCGAACAAGTCTCGAGATGTACCGATTATGAAACGCTGAAACCCCTGTTTTTAATTTTATCTCAAGTACTATCAGAGTGGTTCAATGTCCTACATTGACGACCTTATAGTAAATGCCACTGCATAAGTGCAGTGTCAATGAACTTTGAACCGACGAAGGTGACTTGAGTCATAAAGATTTCGGGTGATAAAACGCTCTTGTAAAATACTAAAAACAACGTTTTTGTAGGGATAAAATATATTATTAACAAGAATACCAAAAGACACTGGAAATAACATCATTTTTAATGCCACATTCTCTTAAGTCTGAACGATTTCAAGTTAAACTTTTACCAGCCTAAAAAGAAATCCATATAAACAAGACTTATATAAATAAATAAAAAATCAGGGCTGTCATTCAACTGTAACTTTTATTAACACTTTGTTTAGGTTGAACATAACATAATGTCTTCTGACTGCGAGCAATGACATTCTAAACAAAAATATTTACTCTATTTTCAATCGTATCGTCCTGATTTTAAATATCAATTTTGGATAGCACTTGCCATTTATAATTTTACTTGTACTTGTGCCAACATTATGCCGAACCTTGAAAGTTTCGACTCCCTTTTCACCTTTTGGACGTCAAATTTCGTAAAATCCCTTCTTATCCCTTCTTAGGATTCTAAGTAAATCAAAAACATTCTAACGTACTTATTTATTTAGAGAGTCTAGAAAGACTTACTTGATTCTAAATGGCACGCGACAAATTCTCGTGACATTTAGAATTAAGTATAATATCTGGATAACATATTGGTATTGTAGTTTAAAGAATTTATATTTGGCGTAAGAGCTTACAGTTAAAAAAGTAGGCAGGTAGGTTACTCATTTAGTGAGTTTTCTAATATTTTTTGTAGTAAAAGCGTTTAATTAAACAAAATACGAGATGAAAACTGCTTTTACCATTAGTGATGTTAAGTCCACTTTACCCTTTAAATTAATATACAATTTTTAATATAAAAAATATACAGCCGGCTTCCTCTGAAAATTTAGTGTTAAACAGATATTATCAGGGACTACAAGCCCTTTATAAATAGATAATCGAAATTCCTTATCTGCGGTAACTATTGTTCCAAGGAATCGATTTCCAGTTCAAGGCTAGAGCCTGAGTCTGTTGTGTCTCGAACTAATGTTCCGGCGTGAAAGAGGTTCCAAAAGACGTTATTGAGATTTACGATGTACCAAATTTATTTATACGAAATCGATGTGGCATTCGATTACCATTTCGTTATGCTGTTGTTAGAATACATTATTTATGTTTGGAGGTGAAGAATTGGGAATATATCAATCCAAATCGTAAATAAGTTAATGGATTAGATTATCTTGGTAAGTATTTTTTATTCCTGAAGACGTTCAATGGCTGTGGCAAGGGGTATTACGTAATAGTGTGTTGGTTGAAAGATTACTTTGATGTTTGTCCTCTTTGTAGAATTCTCCCGGATTTTGCCTTGGTCTGTTTGCAGAAACTGTTTGTGCACTCATCAGCAAATGCATGACATGTCTGCCAACTATATTAACAGCAAAATAGGATAAATGCAAAACTAACCAAAAAATACACCTTAATTAATAAAAAACAAGACATAGAAAAAAAAACCTGATATATATCCATTAAATCCAGATCATGGAAAACTTCAGGTAGGAATCAAATTCTAGAACAAATAAAGACTGGACTGAGATCGATAGTACCACGTTAAATTTGTTTATTCATCTTTTTATTTTAGCGCAAGGCGAGCGGGGTAATTAATCAGCTGGACTATTTGGTTTCAGTCTACGAGATGCTTGTATATTCTAATGTAATTTATTACAGAAATACCTATCTTGAACTGTATTTTGTATTTGTTAGTATAAGCTTGTGAAGTTACCGCCTTGAAACGGTTTCAATATGCTTGTGTTACAGTATTTATGAGAGTAACGCCCCACTATTTTTTGTTATTGGTTAAGTAAAATGGAATTGTATTGCATATTGGAAAATTATTTAAGTAAAATGTACTCTGATTAGTGCTTCATTGGATTAATTATTCGTGCTTAGTAAAATTATAATTCTCATAATTTTCTTTGATCGACCTCAAAATGTAATGGTGTCTACTTTTGTTTTTTATGCTACTTAGCTTAAATATACGTCATTGGTCTAGACTGTCTCATTACTTTAGTGATCGCAAGTACTGACTTTGAGGTTTTAGGTTCGATTTGCAGGTCGAGGGAGTTTATTAGTTTTTCTGTTAGGAAATTTTCAGTAGCAGTCCGATGTTTGGAATTGTACACGGTAGATGTCAATGGCAAGGCTTGCTTGGCTGTATTGTATTCGCGTTTATAGTAATAAAGACGAATACAATGCACATGACTGCCTAGCTCTTTGAGTAATACAAACACGGCGTAAACAGGCGTGATGCCAAACTACTCTAAATAAATAAACCAGAAGTATAAGAACTTTAGAAATAACTCAAGCCTTTTTTAGAGATAAGAAAGTCCGATTCACCTCTTTGCCAAGTTTTCCAATAACCACATCCATCAAATTCCCAAAAGTATCACTTGAAACTTTGGCAAGCGCTTCAACTTCCTAACTATAAAAAGTCACATGCAATTACTCTTTACAACATGAAGTCGGACTCCACTTGTCAAACTCCGGAGCACCAGGCTTAGTTTCTAATCGAAGTTTGCCTATCTGAGGAGACAGGAAAGTTTCCGAAGTATTCCTGCGCCTACTGAATTACTTGCGAACACGTGACTTTGGATAAACTTTGAGATTCTTTTGGGGTTTAAAAATTTCGGGTTCATTTTTAAAGTGTATCTTGAACTCTTGTTGGCAAATGAGCTGTTCGTGCTTGCGTATTAAAGTGCTTTATTTTTTAAATTCTTGCTTAAAGCTCCTTGATAACAAAATGATTATATAGCCAGTTTTTAATTAGTGCCTAATGTTTTTCGATTGATAAGCTATTGAAAAAAAATAACAGTAAATTATTTCAGATACCTTAAAAACGATTCAAACTTTAGTTTCAATAACCATACGTTTAACCTTCTGAAACGAATATAATCAGTAACCACTATCAATACCAATGTTAGCTACTACAGCTGAAATATTTTACCACAAAATATTTTATTTTGCGCAACACTTACCTAACACAACTTACTGAGAACGAAATACTCTCTCTGCGTCTAGACAAAATTACCACTTACACCGTAATACTAAAACGTGACAACCTGAATCTCGTCTAATGCGTTTCAGAACTACATCATGTTGAAGTAAAGCCTTCTTTTTTTTCCAAACTAATGCTGTTTTTACTTGAAGTTAACGTACGAACCATTTGCCAGTGAACATTTTGTAAAGCAGCATTAGCTCTGAGTAAAGATCGTTAAAACTTTAAAGTAGCGGAGTCCATTAGCCCGCTGCGGCTTGTCGGCGAGCTGTGACGTTATGTGGTCAACTTATGGTCATTCTTTGTAGGGTAGTTTGATGGGTTGTAAATATAATGTAGTGAAGTATTATGGATAACATGAAGAACTTCAAGAATATAAGAGATAATAATACTGTAGAGAATTGTAAAATACGAGTATATATAAAGAAATATTCTGCAGCATTTGCTAAAATAAAGAACAAACACAAAAACAAAACACGTTTTTAAGTCTTACTACTGACATTATAAACTTATCTAGTTTCCACGTTTTTAAGTCTTACTACTGACATTATAAACTTATCTAGATTAAAAGGTCAATAGTAAGACTTATAAACGTGGTTGCTTTTTAGTCCAAAGCTGCTATGGTGATAGTAGAACTTAAGAACGTTGTCGCATAAGAACCCAACAAAACCATTGCCTTTTCCTCCAAATGCCATGCCCTACATGGTTACGTTCGCATATTTCTTTATAATGTCTGTAATTTAGAATATATTCGGAAATATTGAGGTATTTCTTCTCTTTCATTATTATAGTCTAATCTAGAGTCACTTAAAATTAATACAACCCAAATTATAGCTTGTTTAAGTCATTATTGTCTGTCCCAAGATGCACCATTAAACTTGTTCTTCGGATCTTCTCATCTATTTTCATGAATTATATTTCGCAGATCATCGTTTAACCGTGCCGGAGGGACTCTTAAGCTTTGCTTACCAAAAAATGGTCGCCACTCTAGTATCAGATTCCTCCAACGGTGGTCGGTTCGTTGGCATATATGGTCGGCCCGCATGACAGTGAAAGTATATTTCCAGAAGGCAAATAATATCATTAAACGTTCCTACGGATAATGGATAGTTTTCTTGGTAATTATTGAAATGTGCCTGTACAATGTTCTGTAATCAATTCAAGTCACAGACGCAGCGCGCATATTTGCATACTAAGCGGCGTGTTATGAGAGTCTGAGTGGACACTGCCTTTATGAGTATCACGGGAATTGATGGGGTGGTGCAATTCCGTAGCCAGAAAGCTATATTGCGTCTGTGTAAGTATTAATTCTTATTTAATTTTGGGGTATTGGAAAGGATTGATTTATCAATATAAATTGTTAAGTACTCCACATAAATTTTAAATTGTTACATTTTATACCACCTTACTATTGGTGTCGTCTTGTATCATTCCACAACTGTGCAAAGGCCTCCCCCAATTATTTTCATGCTTTTCTGTCTCGTTTAATATATGTCTACCGAGACGGCGTCTAAATGTGTCAAAGCTCTACGAAGCGATGTTGGTCTACGACTGTACCACATGTTTGTATTTAAATAAAAATATGGTATGTGTTACCTTTATTGAGCTGAAACTATTGTGATAATCTCTATTAAAAATAGGTTGCAATAATTCTTCTTCTTCCTGCTCTGGTCCCAAGTTATTTGGGTCAATATGTTAGTTACCGTTTACTTCCTTTTCATTCATCATCCGTCACACAATCTATTTTTAATATATTAAAGGAGGATTTTTACTCTTTCAATACGATGTTTATAAAAGATTTTAGCAGAAGTTAAAGAATAATAATTCAGAAAGTAATTTACAAATAAAATGTTAGCAGTATTGTATTTTACAAAGAAAAAAAGCATTAGCAAACAGCATCTGTACATAGGCCGGCCCGGTCGGCACCATCTCAGGCCCAACTTCTTTATTCAATTAAGGTTTTACAAAAATTACTGCGGGCACATAAATCAGGCGTAACAGCCTTCAGTATTATTTATTTATGTTAAATAGGCTTAAGCACGTTCGTACTCCGCATTTGGCACCCTTTATGAGCGAAGTACGTCTACATATTTGAAATATTGATGCAATGTTCCCTCGGCTTTAAAGTTTCTTAAATTGTTTTATGGGGTGATTTTGGTATTTGTGTTATTTAGGTGACGGGTTTATCATATGGTTTAAAATTAAATCGTGATCTTCACAGTGAACTTGATCTTTTTATTTTGTGGTTTTTTTTATTTTGTTTTTATCAAATATGAATCTACGTTTGGCCACCAACTCGCCTGATGGTAAGCGACAGTGTGGCCGAGGAGTACGTAGCGGTTGGAGTACGTAGATCCAGCTTTGATTAGCACCTAATCTATCACTTTCGATACCCAAAGGGAAACTTACTTCTATTAAGACTTTTCGCTTCAGTTTTTTTTTGCGGTAAGTCATCCTCGCAGATTCCTAGCCAGTTATTTATCTAATCTATTTAGCTTAACCCCATTTAAAAAAACGCGTAAACGTATTCCATCCTCGACGGCATCATTGGTTAACATCAGGTGGGGTGGCGGTCAAACGCCAGCCCATTTTTTTTTTTTTAACCTCTTGTGTCCCACTGCTGGGCAAAGGTCTCCCCCATAATCTTCCTCGCTTCTCTCTGTGTGGCAATAGCAGGCCAGATCCCGACAAATGCATCTAGGTCATCATGCCGTTTTCTAGGCCTACCACGGCGACGCCGCCCGTTATTATAAATAAAAACAAAATGTAGTACAAATAAATAATATAGAACCTATATAGTAACTATAGTAACTCTCTAAATCCGAAAACAGGATTGTACGAAACAGGAAATTGAATTAGCCTCTCATTATTTATTCAAAGAAATCTTTATTCGAGTGAGCCTTTATTGGGGATCCTGATTATCATTGCGTATTGTTCCGACTAAAGAAAGGTCAGCGATCTGTTATAAGGTCAAAGGTCGTTTCTCTTTGTTGGAAGTCCCATGTGGGATTGATAAAAACGAGATAGGTTCTTCTCGTCCCACGCAAGTTTTGTGATAAAGAAGGTTATAAACACGATTGAGGTAAATCTTTAGAACGCATTAACGCATGCGTGGCGAACACTAAAGTTATAAATGTTTGTAGAATGAAATAACAACGTTTAAGCAGAAGGTAGACGGTAGACTGATTCCTTTTTTATAAAAGTAAAGGACTGTTAGCTGTAGTTATCGAAAGTAGATTTCAATTACTACTAATAAAATGTAGTAGATTTTAACTAATTTGACAATTTAGGTGTGTCATGATTCCATTCATTCGACTGTACAGATGTCTCCTTCACTGTTACATTCGCAACATAAATAAACACTATAAAACAACATACACCAGGAACGTGTTTATTGCAATATTTGTCAGATTATGACCCACACAATGTTTGCCGATGCAATGTTTGTGAACATCGCGGACGACGAACCTCTAAAATCTTTACCTCAATTGTTGCAATAAACCAGATTTGGTTTTAAGCCTTACACGTTTGTCGACTGACCTGTGTTTGGATTAGAGGACATTAATCTGGTCTGAGGTAAGTTCGATTCTCGGGTCGGTCAGGTATTAGGTTTTCTGTTAGACAACTCTCAGTAACACAGTCCGGAGTTTGGAATTTCTCATATTCTCAAATCACCTACCCATAGTAAGATGTAGAAGAAGTGATAATAAATGATTGTGCCTTCTCTGCACGAGAGGGGGCCCTTGCCCGGAGTAGGACAGTTACGGGCACGTTTTTCTTTTTTTTATTATTTACACCAAAACATTTTGAAACACACATAGATACAAAATACTGTTGCAGAATAGGAGAATTGCAGAATTAATACAATAACTTTATGGCAATAGTCACCAAGCCAAATTAAAAAAATATATATTGAGAAAAATAAATACGGTTACGAGCAGGATTTGAACCTGCTTTTTTCGGATAAAGACTCCAGTTACCAAGTTGTCGGTACTACGCTAACCTTTTTACACACATAAAAATCAAACCATTTTTATCTGACGCATGTAGGGTTGAAAGTTCTCACACTATTCAACGATGGCAATAGAAAAGCTTTGTCCTATAACAAGGTGAGATTCAACCCCCGCCTGCCGACGGGACGGTTGGTACTTAGCGAAGCCTTCAAGTCTATGAATAATTTAGTGTTAGAAATAGGGCGCTTGGCTAACCGCTGTGATAGACGGGTGCGAAATATGGACAACCAAATTAAGGGTTCAGACGCCTATTTGTTTCTATAATTTGGAGTAAAATATAGCTTTTGGGGGCAGTTCTGTTAAATTCGAACGAAATCGCAAAATCGTATCGATGAAGTAGATGTACGGTTTTAAATGTGAAGAAAACGAAACTGCGTTGTATTTTGAATGTTTAACATAATGCTAAATTATAAGTACATCATATAATAATATGATAATAGGTACTATTGTCTCGGATTGCCGTCTCATCGGACTATTAGAGCGAAGGGAAAGGGAGTGCAATTTTGTTTGCGTATTCACTTGTTCCCTATTATATCTCCTGCGTAATTGGCTCTAAATCTCCGTAGAGATAGGCCGCCGTATCCAAAAAATCGTTCGAGAGGAATATTATAGTTACATATAAACTATTTACTAAAATTAAGAAGAAAATAGACCCCAAATAACCACGATTATCGCAAAGCCATATTGCCTGGTTTTACGAAAGGGCATATTGCTGTGTGGTCGACTGACCTTCCGCTGTGCCTCGTATTGCGGGTTTGATTCCATTGGATTACATTAAATTCCTAGGGCATAACACACATTAAAAAAAAAAACTGGCGGCTATATTATTCGTTTTCAGTACAGATTGTTTTGCATGTTATGTGCCTATAACAGAAATGTCATAACGGAGCCTATAATTTAAAAACAGTTCTAAGCGTGATTTCATGAATGTGTCATTTTAATAGTTTCATTCGTTTTATTGCAGTTATAAGCTATAATTTAGACATACAATCACGCTTGTTTTCCATTCAGATAGGCAAAGACTACATATGAAATAAATAAATAAAATCTTTATTTGGAACGATTTCAGGTTACACAAACTATTGATTTCCACCTGCTACGATTCTGACACACGCTTGCGTGCTCGCTGGTTTAGATTGCTCTTGACCTGTCCTTTTTTGAGAACGTACGAAATTTTTGGACTATACGACTTTGTCATTCCAAAACTCTCCCATTACTCATCACTTCTTTTATTTTAAATGATAAATATTGATTCTAATTAATTTATTGTTTGAATTTTTATATTATTATTTCCAATTTTTTATGATTTGTTATTTAAGTTTTTAATATGATTGTGAATTAGGTATTGTATGATTATTTTATTATTAAGAAAATTACTTTTATATTTGTATGCCTTACTGGCAAAACATAGCGACCTACCTATTTATTTAACATCTTTTACATGTGTTAACCTATGTTTAACAAATAAAATATATTCTATTCTATTCTATTCTATTTTAGATACTATTAATTATTAATATCACTATCACTATATAATATAAAACAATGTCCCCCGCCACTTCTGTCTGTCTGTTCACGATAAAGTTAATAACTACTGAACGGATTTTCATACAGTTTTCACCAATAGACAGAGTGATTTATGATAAAGGTTTAAGTGTATAATTCGTTAAGGTTTTGTGTAAATTTGTTGAAATATGACAATTATTGTCGAAGATATCGGAAAAAATCAAGCCGACTGGTAGCTTTAATCGACAACGCTGCCTAATCCCTTTGAGATATAATGTAACAATTTAAAGTGGGACTCTTCCTCTTTTATAGGTAAAAAACAATTTAAATGAATGTAAAGTAATGTAATGTCAAGAAGTCTCACACCAACGAGACTCGCTTGATGCAACTACCCCCGCGCAGCCGGTCGCTGCTGCCCACTGTTGCTATATAAGCCGAACGATAAAGAGTGCTATAATAAATCCGATCCAGCCAGTCCCTTGCTGTCCCCACCAGCGACGCCCTAAGCCGAGGCTCGTACCCCGCAGGGGGTGCCCTTAGTGTGTTGTCGCTTAGTTTATAAGCAGTCGACAACCTCCTATGTTGTCCTGCGAGTTGCCATACAAAAAAACTCTGCTATAATAAACAGTTTTATTAAGCGAATGGTTGCAATTGTTAGTTTTTGGCTGATTCGAAACTGATGCTCTACTGCCCGTGCGAAGCCAGGGCGGGTTGCTAGTATCATAAAAATTTATGTTGAATTAGAATATATATTATTGAAACGAGCTGTTTACTTGTATTTAAATACCTACTTGAAGACTGATTTAACAAACCAAAATGGTATTGTAAAACACATCAACAATATAAATCCATTCACAATATTATTAAGTATGGGATAAACCTATGGATAAACCATTTGTGTATTAATTTTGAATTCAGAATGCTGTGGTTTTGTACTATTTTAATTTAATGGTCTTGCTAAGTGATACTATTGTGGCTTTCATATTAAATGTCTCATATATTTTGTTAATGATTATAGCAAAATTATATTGAATTCATAATTTTACACCTACAAAGGGTTTTATAAATTTAAAAAATCGTCATAATATGATTGTTATTGTTACCTTTTTTTGTACGATCTGATACTTCTCAATGCAGTTTGTCACATGCCAAGCTGCGGTGAATTCTGTATTTTTCTATGCCTTTGACATGAATTTAAATATCAAACTTATTTACCTAATTTTATTTCATACATTTGGAAACTGCCTCGTTGGTCTAAGAAAGAAAGAAAAGTATAGTGTTATTGGGTTTTTCTGTTAGGAAATTCTCAGTAGCAACCTCGAGTTTTGAATTGTGCCCGGTAGATGGCAATAGGCCCACCACATATTACATGGGACTTCATAACAGCATTGGTGAAATGTGGGTGTACAGTTGCGTTACCTCTGCCTACCCCTTCGGAGAATACAGCCGTGATGCTATGTTATGTATGTTATGTTACTCGTGACTTGTCAAGAAAATGATAAATTTAATTTTGTATGTGATGAGTAAATTTTATAAGTGTCGATGTGATGATGATACTAATAACATATATATTTGCTTGAAATATGCATATATATATATATATATATATTTTTAAATATACAATGTGACCAGACATATTTCACCATGAGGTATAGGCATGCTAATTTACAATTTGTACAGGTTTATTATAAAAAAATTAAAAACAAATTCTGCTAAGACTTTGTTGGTTACAAATATCAAGACGCATACAAAATGTCAATTAAGCTGTTGCGTCAGTCATTAGCAGACACAATAGATTTTTATTTTTACAACGTACAGATCTGTACGTTACTGAGCCGAAAGGTTAAAAACGGTATTTGTTTGAATAATGATAATACTTGAGAAAATTGTATGAAAAAAGATGATAATATGATATCAGATAGCAATTTCATACGGGCCTTAGTTTCTTACTACCATACCAATTTTTTTTTTCGTTTGTTTACCAATCAAAGAGAACCGTGTGTCACCAATTACAACTCTGTCACCGCTCCTGTCAGCAACAACAAAATATAAAATTTTCATTAAGTAGTTTCAGAAAAAAGTTGTTAAGGCAGATGTTCATTTATTCAGAAGTCTCAGGCGGTCGCTTAAAAGCACCGTTTTGATTTGCTCACGAAATATTAATTTGGGTTAAAAAAGTTTTTTGAAAATTTTGCGTTGCATGTCTTTTCTTTTACGTGATGTCGCAGTGGAAGGATTGGTTGACAAAGATAATTGACGACGTCATGAAACCTCAGGCTGTGTTTGACAAACCGTTTGTTTTATGAAATCCCAAGGCTCAATTGTACCAACTTAACTTCAACCTGGCTCTTTATTCAAAATGCCATTCCAGACGCCCTACATGATTACGCTCACATAGTCTTATATACTGATGTCTGGACTTTAAAAGAGACTGTGACCTCTGAGTTTGTTTTGGCTTTTCTTCTCAGAGATAGTCAGATAGGAAATACTGGCACCTTCTTGATTTTAATTTGACATGTAAAAAGTTCCAAAATACCCATTTACACAATAACTAATTTGAATTTTAACCGTAACCGACAAATTACATTGTCATTTTGATCGAATTTACGTACAAAATATGTCAAAATAATAATTTAACAGCTCGGTTACGATTAGTCACAGCTTTTCTTTGTAAATTCTGATAAAATCACGCCGTAATATGTCGGTTATGGTTAAACTTAAGTTTGTGCTACTGAGTCTAAGCTTATTTATATTCGGTGTACTATTTCTAGAGCTGTACGAATTGGAGAAGAACAAAATATTACTTCATAACAATACAAATCTATTGTGTCTGGCAATTAATGAGACAACAGATAAAAAAATTACATAAAATTAGAAAAAAATTAAGTAGTATTCCATGAACTGATAATGAATTACATACTTATGCGTACATAAGTTACTTAAAACCTAATTAAATAAATAATTACTTTGCCCATGTAGAATATAACAGTAGAAGTAAAAAACATATTTATAATAATAATTATACAAGCCCGCATCTGTGTAATTATACTCAAACAAGAATGTACTGCGAAAAGAATACGCCCCCAGCACTAGATATCAGAGTCAAAGCGAAAACAAAACACAAGCAACTTTTTTCCATTAATTTTTCGGTTTATGAACATCTCAAAGGCATTAAGACGATACAGAAAAAAAGTACAGCACTTGTAAAATTTACATCAAAAGCAAATAATAGGAATACTTTAAGAAAATACGTTATTATTGCTAAATTGTTTGGGGCGATTTTTTTGCGTATCCCAGACGTAAAGGAATTACGGTTTTTTTTTTTGCCGAGTCTCTGTATAATATCATTTATAATTTAAGACATTTTGTTCTTCGGATTTGTCCGACTTTCGCGGGCTGGTGGAAAGGAGATCGGGATATTATTGGATTTATGCTTCGGGATATCATGTCAGGGGTTTAGAATGCGAGCGGTTCTCATCTCGGCTTAGTCTGAAACATTTACTTTGGAGTTGGGAATATTCTGTTTAGTTTTAAAAGAACCTTGACCCACACTAGGATTTTTTCAGTACAATTATTTCTGTTCTGTCTGGATGCGTTTTCAGACACAAATATCACATGCCTTCTTACCTAGACCCGTAAAATGAAGTAGACCTATTATACAAATAGTTCAATAAATTGATAGTAATAATCCAATATAAAAATAATAATTAAATAGGTCTCGGGTTCGATTCCCGAGTTGGGCAAAGTGTTATTGAGTTTTCCTGTGAGGCAATTCTCAGTAGCAGCCCGGAGTTTGGAATTGTGCCCGGTTGATGGCAATAGGCTCACTACCTATTACATGGAACTTAATAACAGAAATGTGGTTGTACAATTGTGTACACCTCTGCCTACCCCTTCGGAGAATACAAGCGTGATGCTATGTTAAAAAATAATAATCCAAACCATCATTATCCGTGCTGCAAAAGCGTTTTGATATAATATAAGTATATTAAATAGGGACCTCCATCTAACTTCTACTCTGTTTCATTTCTTTCTGTTTTGACGTGCATTCGCCCTCATTGTCATTACGACTACGTAATTCGTCATGTGACAGTGCTACGCTCGTAGCGACGTAGCCGTAGCAGTTTGCCTCCGCGCATCGCCATGCCGACAATACTACAAGCAACATTTAATTTCTGTGCTGGAAGATGCCTACAAAATGCGTGAATGAAAGCCATTAAATATAAAAACATAGTTATAATCGAACGCTCAGCAAGTTATTTGAATACTTTAACAATTTAAAGTTATTTTTGTCCAACGTATTTGCAAAAAAGAAAACACTATTTTGTTAAATTGCATTATCAGTAGTAGATTTTTTGTCTCAACTCTAAAAACACATATATAACCCTCCAAACTCCTGTCCATTCCGAATCCCAGTTCAGCAACCCAAAACCCTCCACCTCGAACTGTTTCAAAACATTTCAGGGATTGACAAAGTACAGTTCTGTCCCAAAAGTAAGAGCTATTGAGTGAATATAAATTCATAATGAAGTTGGGCGCGATCCCTTGGAACTTTCAGCTGAGGGTTGGATAGTACATAAGTACCCGTTTAACCATATAGAGTAGGTATACGTTTACGTAATAGTACTTAGTGTGGGGTGGGAGGTTTGTATCTACGTCAGAATTCCGCATTTTTGTCACTTGGTCTAACAATCAGATATTAGAGTTAAGAGTTGAAGAGGTCCTGGCTACTAAGTGTAAACTTGAAGCTTCATCCGGTGGTACTCAAAATGGCCCCAATAACGCATAATTATAAACAGTCATTAGTTTAAGTTTGCGACACTTGAAGCCGTCATAAATCGAGTTTGTTTACATTAAGGCAGCGCGCCGTTAAGCGCAAATTTCAAGTGGTTTATCCGGTTTTAACACTTTATAGACGGTACACGGGCGTATTTGAATCCCCAACTGGTTAATGGACAATGGATTTTAACTTGGAATACATTGCCGCCGTGTCCTCTAAACATATTAATTTTAGATCCGGCTCAAAGGTCCAATGAAGGACAACTGATTGATATTGTTAGTGGCTAATCCTACTAATATTATAAACGTGAAAGTTTGTATGTATGTATGTTTTTTACTCTTTTACGCAATAACTACGTTACGGATTTGGATGAAATTTGGCACACAGATAGTTTATAACCTGGATTAACACATAAGGTACTTTGTATCCCGGCTGGACAGAATTCCGAAGCCCACGCATAGAAGATATATTCGTTAGCAGGATTTAAACCTGCGCACTGCGCCTCCCGAATACGGATCCTGGAATAGTTATTCGAAAGGCGTAGGTTCGAATCCTGCTCACGACTGTATTTTTCTTTCCACAATTTTTTTTAACTTTACATCAATAGTCAGTATCAAATTTCGCCCTACGAAGGAACCTAGGCCCAACTATGAAAGAATATTTTACGAATTGATCTCGCTATACGAAGGCTTACAATATTCTTCTTCTTCTTCTTCTTCTTCGAATGGTTGATGAACAACCTAGAGTCAGAGTTTAAGCCACCCGTAGGTCTCTGACATGAGTTTACACACCATCGAGAACAGTTCTCAGGTGTACTGGTTTGCTCACGATGTTTTCCTTCACCGTTTTAAGCAAGTGATAATTAATTTATAATACGCACGTGACTCTAAAAGTCAGTGGTGCGAGCCTTGGATTCAAACTTGCGACCTTCGACTTGCCAGTCCAACGGTCATTCCACTAGGCAGATAGAATAAGGCCCACTCTTATTTGAGTAAACTCTAAATAATGGGAGTCAAGTAAATACTAAACAATTATTATAGATGCAAATATTCACTTAAAGCCAGACACAAAAAGAATCGCATGCAAGTCGCAACGCGGTTTAAATCCGATGAGTTATTGGAGAGCCAGCTGCTCCCTATAATTGTTTCCGTAAGCAAGATATAATGAATGCTGCGTTTTTCGATCACATATATCACTGGGTGACGGGGAATTTAATGGATCGAGATTGTAATCGGGAACAAGTTTAAGTTATGGAGAAATATGAAGCGTTGGGTCTTTGGAGGGCTTGACTTGAGGTCGGAAAACGATTGTTTAGGTCAGCAAAAACGCTTGACATTGATGACATGATTATTCTATAGGTATATTTAATATTTCTATACGTTGGTGCATAGACTCGTGCTAGCTAACATGTACCCAAGACATTTTATCTCAATAGATACAATTATTTTATATAAATTCAATTTTAGATTTCTATAGAATCTATAAATTGACTGACAGACAGACAGATGTGTTGCTGGGAAGTTTGTTGCGCCGCTTCATCTTTCTAGCTAAAACACTAGGAAGCGGTGAATGGTGGGCTTTTTTGGGGTCTGTCTTAATGTATGACGTTCAAAAAGCAAATTTTTAGCCTAATTTGAATAAACAAATTTTGATTTTGGTAGATGACATTTCATCTGATTGTGTTATATAATATATTAAATAAGGCGCATGCAATCGTTTGTCCTGGCTGTTGATAAGTCGCTAAGCTGTTGATAATTAACAGTTTTGACATAAGTCTAACCACATAAAAGAAATAAACTACGAGCTGATAAAGATGTTTTTTTTTGTTCATTAATAAAACGAAGTAACTGTTGATAGTGGTACTTTTAGCTATACAAATAAGTAAAATTGAACTTTCTGTTTGTAATGTCAAATTAATAGATTGTTTACTAAACTAATGCGTATGAAAGTATATGCGGTATTTGAAATAAAATAATTTTCTTTTAAAATTTTGTCTTTCTGTTTGTTCCGATTAATCTGCGAAACGGCGAGACCGATTCTAAAGTGATTTTCACTTGTAAACAGCTGATATTATAAGAAGTAACTTAGGCTACTTTCATTTTAGAAAAAGCATTAGTGTTCCGCGGGCTGACTGTTAGTTTCTGACATCCACGAGTACAAAGTTAGTCAGTTATTCGGAACCTTTTGAATATTGGGATAATGTATGCAACAATATCCTAGTGGTCTGATGTTTGTACAGCCAAAAGACATAAGGTTATCATGTACATATTATCAAATAATTTACACTTGAAACGGCATCAGAAAATATCGTGAGGCAATCTTGACACCTAAAAACTGTTCCCGATGACATGTAAAGCTATATCAGATGCTTATAATTTTTTTAAATTCTGACACTGGCTTGCATAAACCATACAATATGAACATCTGGAAAATATAAAAAAAAGTGTCTAAAAAAACTAACATCAAGAAATCTTGAGGTCTTTGCTGGTGACCAAAATGTCAAAGTGAAACTGAAATTTGTGCATCTCACCTTTATTGGAAACGTTTCAATACATCTGTTTCCATATAAATAGAGGAATTAGAAAATGGAATAGTGAATGACCTCGTCGGTAAACGAGGTAACTGTTTGTCGATGCAATTGTCATTTAAATGCAAAACGACCGGTCAGGTTGATTTTGTGTGCAACACTATCACAACATTGATCAAAATGTTGTTGATGATAGGCTGATCGAGATAAAATAAATATACGAGTGTGGAACATATTCATGTTATTGAATACACAGGATTTTTAATTTAAAACATATACGTTAATTATGAATATGTGTACTTATTTTGATATGAGATTACTGTTATTATAGTTCGTTTTTTTTTGGTAATAGTACTGTCAGTTTCGACGAATCATATGACGCTATCTACAAACTGCCTCGTTGGTCTAGTGGTCCCAAGTGCAACTGCTGGGCATGAGGTCTCGGGTTCGATTTTCGGGTCGGGAAAAGTGTTATTGAGTTTTTCTGTTAGGAAACTCTCATAGCAGCCCAGAGTTTGGAATTATGCCCGGTAGATGGCAATAGGCTCACCACATATTACAAGGGACTTAATAACAGCATTGGTGAAATGTATGTGTACACCTCTACCTCCCCTTCGGGTAGTACAGGCGTGATGCTATATATGTATGTAGAATATATTCACGTTATTAAATACACATTAATTTAATTTATGTAAATACATTACTTAAGCTGATATGAAATTACTCTTAAACGAATTATAACCTACTTTTTTTGCCCTATGAGTATTTGTATTCCTGTGAGAAGGAGGTATAATTGTAGGTATGTTTAATTATATTTGATTTATCTAAGTTTGTGTATAATGTTTAAGATTTTTTATATATAGCAGTGATAACCTAGTTACCTGTTAGACTGACAAATCAAATGTCACAAATTCGAATCCATGGCACGCACTTTTCGAAGTCATGTGCGTATTATAACTTAACGAATTATCACTTGCATAAACTGTGAAGAAAAACATTGTGAGGAATATATGCATACCGGAGAGATGTTCTCTTTTGTGTGTAAAGTCACATGTTAATTATTTGTCTTTAATGATTGTAATAGGGATTGCCGTTATAGTTAAAGTAAATGAGTAACTAAAGCCCGAAGACTAGCTCACTGGTCTTCAGGCGCGGCTGCTGAGGTCTTAGGTTCTATTCTCGGGTAAAGTGTTATAAAGTCTGGAGTTTGGAATTGTGCCTGGTTTGGTAACAGGCTCACTTAACAGACTAGACTTAACAACGTCATTAATGATTAAATAACTGTGTACACCTTTGCCTACCTCTTGTGCTATATTATATACTAGCTGTGCCTGCGACTCCGTCCGCGTGGATGTCGTAAATTAACACCATGTCGGGTATCAACACATATTCATAATTAACAAATGTTCGACGTGATTCTTTAAATTGGCATAATGTTTTTATTTATGAACAGATTGACATGAAACAAACACTAAATGTTAAGTGAAGCATACCATAATATATTTGTGAAAACCACATCAAAATCGATAAGCCGTTTCTGAGAGTAGCGTGCACAAACGCACAGAAAAACAGATAAACAGACAAAAATTCTAACAATCATTGTTTTGGGTGTTATTTGCGTTGATAAAGGTCCCAATAATATTTTTTCTCATATATATCCAAATGTTGTACAGACAGCGATCCGTTACATTTTTATTATTTGTATAGATTTATGAACATTTTCTTTTGTATTTTTTATTCTTTTATAGATACCTTATTGGCAAATTTCACACGGTTCGCACAAATAAAAATTATTGGCACATTTATAACATCCATCTGGCGTTCGTGCAAATGCCGTAAATACGCGAACGTTTACAGATTTAAAATGAAATACATTGTTTGAAATATAGACGCATTATTTTTGTGAAATGAATTCTTTATTTCGTCGATAACAATGCAATTGGGTTTACGGATGGTGGATGTATTGGAATTTAAATGTAAAATGCCGTTTTTGCGCCGATTGAACAGTAAAATTACGTATGTGCGACAATTTAAAAAATAACAATATAAGACATTACTTTGTTTTTATTGTAAATTGATGATTATTTATTCATATAGTCAATCAGTGAAAGTACATCCATACTAATATTGTAAATGCGAAAGTAACGCGGTTTGTTTGTATGTTTCTTACCTTTTCAAAACTAAACGGCTGAACGGATCGTAATGAAACTTGGCAAGGAGATAAATTGGGCATTGGAAAAGAACATATGCTACCTTTTGTCACGCAGACGAAGTCGCGGGCACCAGCTAGTTTTACATATTAGCTTTAACATTGCTTGGACATAGATTTACGCCCTAAGCCGAGGCCCGTACCCCTAGACACCGAGACACCATACACAAAAAAACGGACATAACATCAAATTTTCTTGAAGTCTACTGTTACATATACAAAGCATATCGGCTGTATTCTCTGAACAGATAGGTAGAGACCTTCTGTTCTACGGCCGCATTCCAACGATGCCACAAAAAATGATAACTTAAAGTTCTATTTTTGAAGGAAACATTGAAAAAATTATAGGCAAGAACGGGGTTTGGACCCGCGACCCTTGACATTGCATGACACAGAACGTTTCTTGTCTATTATGTTTCCTTGAAAAACAGTAATTAATATAGGCATTACGTGGCCTTAACATGTATAAAAAATATCAATAAATATGACTCTGAAGTTCGTGCTTTTCAAAAATGTATCTGTATTTGTTAAGGTAATTGCATCTTTCCGACATTGTATTAACTGCTCGGTTCGGTCACCTGCATAGGGACTGAATAAATAGCAATGACGTCACCACAAGACGTATTAAAAATGTGGAAGAAGAATTCGAGGTAGTGAATAGAGGTCGACATGGCTTAGCGGTCAGAGCGCCTGGAGGCGGAGGTTCGAATCTTGCTCACGACCGAATTTTTCTTTCCATAAAAATTTATAACTTAAGTTTATAATTACCTATTTGAATTTATTTGAAAAGGCACTTTCACAAACATTATTATTATCCATTCAGGGAAACCAAATCGTATCTTTGGCGCAATGTCGGCGAATGAAAGCACATCTTTCTGTATTCTTCCTACTCCTTCGGGAATCACAAGCATTAAGGCTTTACTTAGACTCTGACAGTTATTGTTCTGAGTTTAAGAGCTAAATAAGAAAAATAGGGTTTAAAAGGCGTTCTTGGAGTTATTTCGTAGTTTACTTTTAGCGGTAGTTTTGAAGATGAACTAGGTACTTAAATGGATTACAACATTTCTTATTGGCTAGCATCGGTTTTGAAGCGTGTTGTGCATCTGTGTAACAAAACATAACCTGTACGTAATCTCTATATTCCGCAAAAGGTTATAAGCTGGAATTAACCCTCATTGCACAGTCACTTTTTTACATTAAGCACTATAGAGTAGGCAGTAGATACTTTTACCATCGGGCACAATTCATTCCTGATTTCTTCAAAAAGTTTTGTAACAGAAAGTCCAATAAATTTTTCGCAACCCAGGCATCGGACCCAGGATATCACCGTCAATAGCTGCCCTTATATTCAGAACGCTAATAAGAGAGTATTTTGAAAAACTTTAAATATAATCCAGAATTACGTCACCCTTAATACCCAGCACACTGCACCCGTCACTACTTGCACCCTATCTCTTTAACACGTTATTTCTATTCGTCGCTCAAGAAGATCCAACTTCATCTTAGCGTCCGCGTCGTTCGGCTTTCAAAGAAGCCTTGCTATCTCATTTATGTTGCAGATGTCTCAAGTTAGGACTCGTGTACCGTAATCCTTCGTTAGTGTAGGTCAACAGGGCGTAATTACGTTGCATGTAGGCTGCTAAAGAAATTTGTTTTGAGATTTATGTTGGTTGAAGACTTAAGGATGTTTTTAGCAGATGTTGGGCCTTTTAGTGACGTTATAGTGAGTGAGTTGATGCGATTCGAATTATTACTCACGTGCAGTTTTCGGGATTGCCCGACTAGTTTCAAACACTAAAGTAGCCCTTAGTCATGAGCTGGGCCAAAAAATGCACGTGACTATTAAACTGTGAACAATAATTATGTAATAATGATGCTACCAAGTTGATGGTTTATTTTTGAATAATGTAATTAATATTTTACGGTAGACAGTGGGCTTATTTTGGTGTTATCTCAATATAAAGTATTGTATAGATGTTCAAAAATGACAATTCTAGACTCATTTTGAGATTTTAGCTTCGGAATGAGTGATTTTAAGTGTATCAATACTTGTTTCGGTTTCGATAGTCACTGGTCGGGTTGTAGGTATAAATAACACAAGTCTGATAAATTCTTGAAATTAATATAATTTAAATATTACAATATAATGCAAAATAAGGTCTAGCTTTTCTGTGTTTTGTGATTTAAAGAATATACCTAAAATCAGATCAGCGACTATCGAAGCCGAAACAATACTGTGCAACTTAAACCAATATTTTATTTGCTATATTCCTTATCAAATTCCAATACTTTTCTCACTTTTTACAATTTATTATGGCAATAGGCACACACCTCTTATTACATGGGACTTAATAACACATTGGTGAAATGTGGTTGTACAACTGTGTGTACACAGTTAGGGTAGGCAGAGTTGTACCTCTACCTACCCTTTTGGAGAATAAAGGACAGCTCCTAATAAAAAAAAACTTGAGAGGTGTCAAGGGACACCCGGATGGAACAATAAAATGGATAAAAAAAATGGAATCAAAAAAACAAAAAAATAATAATAAATATATATATATATATCTGGCTTGCTTTCTATAAGAGAGAGAGAGAGACGGACAGAGAAACATGCGCACGCCGCACGGCTTACAATAGCTTACTATAGCAAAAAGTGTCGTTACAACTTTTCGTCTTTATTTTTTCCGTCTAGCCCCCTTTCGCAACACGCGATAAGGAACTTCGTTCCAATAAGGCACAGCTTAATCATTAAATTACGTTTATGTTAAAAATGACAATTTATTTACATAACAATCATTATTTTTATATTTCCGAGACCGCGATCTCTTACAATGAAGCAACGCCGCTAAAATGTAATTACCCAGACGTCTGCCGCCCACAAAACTTTATAAAAATAAAACCTTCTACAAAATATTCAGCCTCTATAAAAGTGCTATAACGATGATACTTTTAATGTCACCGCATTGCTGTCTGTCCATTTTACATCAAGCAATTACTTGCAAAACAGTCCTCCGTCCAGATCGTAACATCTTTTGCGATGACCTCTTGTGAATATTTTACATTTTAGTGCAATATAACTCGGTGAGATGGTCTGCTAGCGGCCGCCGGATGGCGTCGTATCGTATTAATATGAGTTTACAATGATGCACGGTAGTGTAAGAGCTATTTGAAACTATAGTATGTAGGTTGTTCAATATCGTGTTTTATGGAGCAACGATGAATGATTTCTCAGTATTTTTGAGTCTTGTTAAATGAGTTCAAGTGATGATTGTAACAAAACATCTGAAATATTGTAGGAATTTGAATAGGTACTATAGGGTAATTGTGCAACTCACTTTACATGGTAGTAACTTTTTTTTAGTTCGGCTGTATGCAGTGCGTTTTTATCTTAGTGGTCAAGTGTGGTGGTGATAGGATTTTTACTTTTTAGATCACACGACGACACGGAGTAAATTAAAAGCTATTCATTGTAAACATGTTCTGTGTACCCCAGCTGATATTATGTTTACAAATCCATTTGATGTTACAGAAGAGTCTCATTTGGAAAATTTGTAATTAAATTTTCTTACTGTATAGATCACATTACCAAATGATCGTGATGGCTTAGTTGTCAGAACGCCTGGAGTATTTATCCGGGAGGCGCAGTGGACGACCGTACGGGGATTCTCGCATCAACGCTCGCCGCGCACGGACGTGTTACTCCGCGTAATTCGCTCGTGTTGTGTCAGTGATCGTTGTCGCTACGCTCTGCCGTAGCATTCTCCGTAGCTGCTCGCTAGCTACGCCACTACAATTCAAAAGTTGCCTCTTTCGAGGCGGCGGCTGATATCTGTCTTTTTCAAAGTACAGTCAAAACGTGTGTTGTGTAAATTCCCCTTCTGGGAAAATCCACAGTTTCGTGGTTCTCGGTGGAAACCTCACGGTGTCAACGAAACCGAGAGGGTGTGGACCCGATACACCCAGCTGAAGCCCCTTCAGGGTTAAGCTACAAATCGGACGGGAGCTAGAACAACCGGCCTTGGGGGATCTCCTAGTCGACTCTAGCTCTGGTTTCCCTTACAGCAACACACCTAGTGTCGGTCGGGTGTGTCTACACCCTTCGCACTAGACTGGTTCAGGGCCCCGTACGCACATTAAGACTGGCGTCGGGTAAAAAGCAAGCTTAGGGCTCACCATTAGGTCACTCACCTCCCTGCCTATACCCGGCGGGGAGGGTTACGCATCCCCGGGCTATCCTCCCGGGGAGTTAGGCCTGTTAGGCATATATTAAATTATAAAATAGGTAAATAATTTCTTTTTAATATGGACGCGCTTCTCGCGTTCGTTAAAATCATAGTCAGGGACCCCGACATTCAACGTCGGTACGGTACCCAAATTGCCGACCTGCAGCATGTCAACCCCGCAATAATTTGCGCAGATAGCCCTCTCTCTCCGCCGCCCGCTAAAATAGGTATACCATGCCTCGCATCCTTGCCCATCATCGACCCTCTCGTAGAGGCTCCCTCTACTTCGGCCATCGCGCCTCCTACGACCGCCGTCACTGTCTCGGAAGACATGGACGTGTGCGTCAACCCCTCTCCCTGTCTCTCGGATGCCACTGCCTCCGACTCCGAGACTAGCTCGTCCTCTCCCTCCTCCTCCTCCTCCGAAGACGACTACATCCAGGTCGGCAAAGGAGGCAAGAGGAAGAAGGGGAAAACTTCCGCCCCGGCCAGCAAGGCCAAAAAACCTGTAGCGCCCCCCGCCCCCTCCCCCTCCCCCGCCCCCGCGACTACCGCCACCCCCGCCCCCCCCTCCCCCGCGACTATCGCACCCCTCTCCCCCGCCCCCTCTCAGACCAAACCCCCCCTCAGCCCCTCCGGCGCCACTTCGAGCTCTAAGAAGCTTAAATCCCCTCCCCCGCTCTACATTCATGATAAGTCCAAATGGACTGCCATCTCAAAGATGTGTGTTGATCGCAGGATCAACTACACCAGTGCCTGTGCTACTCAGCAAGGCATTAAAGTCAAAGTCCCCTCCACAACCGATTATAGGGAACTCACCAAGGCCCTTAAGGCCAGGGACGTGTCGTTTCACACGTACTCTCTCCCCGAGGAGAAATCTACCAGGGTCGTCATAAGACGCATCCCGAAAGAAATCCCAACAGAGGACATCCTCAGCGACCTTCAGTCGCAGAGAGTCCCAGTATCCCAGGTGCACCGGATGCACCGACCCAGAGGTGGGGCCGCCTACGACATGGTGCTAGTCGTATGCGATCCTACCGAAGGACACCACCCTATCTTCCAGGTCAAAGCGATCTGTAGCCTTTCCGGCATCATTATAGAGAAGCCTTATAAAACAGGCGTAATAGGGCAATGTCACCGTTGCCAATTATACGGTCACGCTCAGACCAACTGTTTCGCCACACCTAGATGCGTCAAGTGTCTAGGTGACCACGGCACCGTAGACTGTCCCCGACCCAAAGATCGCGCACTCTGCACCGACCCTCCCAGTTGTGTGCTCTGCGGCGAAGCCGGTCACCCCGCAAACTATCGCGGCTGCCCTAAGGCACCGAAATCAACTTCGCCCAAGCTCGTGAAGCGGGCCAACGCCCGTCAACAAAGGGAAAGCCCTTCGGTGGCGATCCCCTCTTCTCAACTCCCCGCCCGCCTCAGCCCTCAGAGACCCAGTCCGTGGGCTCCCCTCAACAACCTCCAGCAACAACGAGCTTTCCCAGCTCTCAAAACCACCTCTACGCCCACGATCGCAGCCCTAATGGCCTCGCCCATACCTGCGCCCCCCTCTCTATCGCCTCCGACTAACGCGTCCGTACCGGCTAACGCCGCCGCCTCTCTACCGGTCGTAAACGACGACCTCGCGTTTGACCCCGCGGTCGTCATTCTCAGCACATTCAGCGTATTCTCTTCGGATAACGCTCACGCTATGGCCAGGGACATCATCGCCTGCAAAGGCGACCCTATGAAGCTACTCATGGTGTACAACACCTTTCCCAAGATTACGCAAGCCCTGCGCAATCTAGCTCACAATAAATAAAATATAAAATCTTTAATGGATAATAGGAACCTATGTAGAACCAAACCGCGCTCCCTAAAAATAGGTTTCTTCAACGCTAACGGCATCACCAAACAACGCGACGAAATAACCACGTTCCTCCGCGACCACCAATTAGACGTTCTCCTCGTACAGGAAACGTTCTTAAAACCTCACCGTCGGGACCCGAATATCGCCAACTACCGTATAGTTAGGAACGATAGAACTAGATGTCACATGGGCGGCACCCTTATTTATTACCGCAAAACGCTCCACTGCATCCCGTTAGACCCACCTCCTCTCTCACTTTTCGAGGTATCGATCTGTCGGCTAGCCATGACCGGTCACCAACCCATCACTATCGTCTCTTCCTACATCCCTCCCGCCGCCACCGATGTGGGGGAAAAACGCGAAATCCTATCCCACGACCTTACTGCCCTCCTCGGCTTGAGTGACTCCGTTATCATAGCGGGCGATCTCAATGCCAAACATCCCGCTTGGAACAGTAATACGACGACCGCGAGAGGCAGGCAACTGTTCGGCCTGTGTGCCACTCTCAACTTCGACATTATTGCTCCGATGCATCCCACCCACTATCCGCACAACACCGCGCACCTTCCCGATATTCTCGATGTGGCGCTTCTAAAGAACGTAAACCTTCGTTTACAGTCTATAGAGACGCTACACGAGCTCAACTCCGACCATCGTCCCGTGATCATGGCACTGGCACCTCGCTCGGGGCCCTCTGATCCCTCCCGACCCCCTCCCACCCAAACGATCACGGACTGGAAGAAAGTAAGCGAAAGCCTACAATCGACCAGCTCCCCGCACTTAGACTCTATTCCCGACGTCATCGCCTCGGTCACTGACACTACGAATGCGATCGATTCGTTCACCGGTCACGTACAATCCGTTTTGAACAGTTGTTCACGGGAAGTTCCATTGATGGACAACCATCACTGGAAACTACCGGCGGACGTACGCGAATTGGTAACGGAAAAGAACGCATCCGTACGTGCCTACAGCGCGTTTCCCTGTGACGCGAACAAAGCTCACATGCGCTATTTGCAGCGTGCTGTAAAGAAACGCATCGATGAGCAGCGTAACGCGCACTGGGATAAGACGCTGAGCGACTTAGAGCCCACTCACCAAGCATTCTGGCAGCTTCAAAGGAGACTCCAATCCGATGGAGTGGCCACCATGCCCCCTCTCATCCGCCCCGATAAGAGCATAGCCTTCGACGACATCGAAAAGGCCGAGTGCCTGGCCGACAGTCTAGAAGCGCAATGCACTCCTAGCACCCAACCGGTCGACCGAGCGCACCTCCTCAAGGTAGACGCAGAAGTAGAACGCAGAGCCTCACTCCCGCCGTTCGAAGACCCCGACGACCCCCTGCCCCCCGTCACTCCCGACGAGGTGCAAGAGGTCATTAAAAATCTCAAACCCCGCAAAGCCCCCGGCATAGACGGCATCACTAATAAAGTCATTAAACTTCTCCCCGCCCCGTTCATTATACTCATGACCGCCATCTTCAATGGCGCCATGAGTCACAACGTCTTCCCTCAATCGTGGAAAGAAGCCACCGTCATAGGTATCCCTGAGCCGGGAAAACCCGCGAACGAACCCACCAGCTACCGACCGATCAGCCTCCTCAACGTACTCTGTAAAATCTACGAGAAGCTTATTTATAAGCGACTCAAGGACTTTGCCGATGCGAAGAGCCTCATCCCCAACGAACAGTTCGGTTTTCGTACCCAACACTCGTGCGTACAACAGGTCCACCGCATCGTCGAGCACATAAGCGCCGGTTTTCAGCGCGGCACGATGACAGGCGCGCTCTTTTTCGACATAGCGAAGGCTTTCGACAAAGTCTGGCACAACGGCTTATTATACAAGCTGTACCAACTCGGCGTGCCCGACCGTCTCGTGCTCATCCTACGGGACTTTCTCTCGAATCGCACTTTCCGCTATCGCATAGAGGGCGCACTATCCGCCCCCCACTCTATCCGCGCCGGTGTCCCCCAGGGCTCCGTGCTCTCGCCCCTCCTGTTCACGCTCTTCACTAGCGACATCCCCAAAAATAGACAGGCAAAGTTAGCTCTCTTCGCAGACGACACTGCCATTTTCTACTCCGGTATCGTGCGCGACCGCATAGCTAGCACTCTCCAAACTTCCGCCAACGTACTAGGCGCTTGGTTCAGGAAATGGAGAATAGAAGTGAACCCCGATAAGAGTCAAGCCGTACTCTTCGCGAAAAAGCGTAGGATCAGACCCCCCGACCCCAAACCGATAACCATGTTCGGCAAGCCGATCCCTTGGGAGAAGCAAGCCAAGTACTTAGGAGTCATCCTAGATAGACACTTGACCTTCGGTGAGCACATAAGGACGGTGCGCTCGCGCGCCGCCTTCGCTCTGGGTAGGCTTCACTTCATCATGAACGCACGCAGCAGATTGTCCCTTAAGTGCAAACTGCGCATTTACACCACGTGCATACGCCCCATCATGACCTACGCCTGCGTAGTGTTCCCACACGCGAAATCGTACCGCCTCCATAAGATGCAGACCCTCCAAAACCGTGCCTTACGTAAGGTCACGGGAGCCCCCCTCTACGTTAGAAACGAAAACCTCCATCTCGACCTCAAGATTCCCACTATCCAACAGTTTATAAAACGCATTTGCAAGCGTTATTTCGAGTCTGCTGAAAAGCACCCCAACCCTCTTATCGCGGCTGCCGCCCGATACACCCCCTCCCAGATAAGTAGAATTCGCCGTCCTAGGCATTCACTATTGTACCCCGATGACGCTATAACCCTGCTCCAAGAGAGCCGTAGGGCCACCAGCACAGTACACAAGCACAGACCGCCGTCATTTAGGCCTCGCCGCCGAGGCCCGTCGCGACGTCCCCGTAATGCACCTAATGCATCACCTCCCCGACCCTTGCTCGTGCCAGCCCGCGTAGCCGCTGAGCCTGTAGCTTTAAATTCCCCTGATAATAATAATTCTTGTTCGATCCAGCCAGTCCCTTGCTGTCCTCCCTCAAGCGACGCCCTAAGCCGAGGCTCGTACCCCGCAGGGGGTGCCCTTAGCGTGGTCGCTTTAGATTTAGTTTAATTCGTAAGCCCCTGGCTGGAGGCCTTAATAATAGTTTATTATTAGGGCATCCACAGGAAAGCCCGGTTAAGCAGCCGACAACCTCCTAGGTTGACCTGCGAGATGCCATTACCAAAAAAAAAAAAAAAAAAAGGACGACCGTATTTTTCTTCCAAAAAAATTTATAATTTTAGAGTTCGCTACGCATGTGTTAATGCATTTGAAAGAATATGTTTTGTGCGTTGAAATACATAGATATGTACAATACACACACATAGATCTGGCAGATTTACTTGTAGATCATACAAATATTTGTTCTGCGCAAGAACTGAACCCGCAAGTCCTTGACAGCGCGGTTGGCGCAGTGGTCGGGAGACCGACTGCTGCGCTGCGTGTCGCAGGTTCGATTCCTGCACGCAGCAAATATTTGTACGATCTATAGATCTCCGGGTCTGGGTGTCTGTGTGCTTGTGAGATTATATGTCTGTAAACGCACCCACGATACAGGAAGAAACTACGAGGGTGGGGCAACGTTTTTTTAAAAAAAAATTCGACACTGCGCATCTCATAAATTCAGAATTTCGTAATAAACCGCTTTTCCGTTAAGTGGTACAACGACAACAGCTTCGTAAACATGTATTTACAATAACAAACATTAAGTAACAATTTCAGTCACAGTAATTACCAATATTCCCGGATAAAGTTCCGTATTTCGTATTGGATGACACGCGCCATATTCCACGTATTTCAGATCACCGGTCTTTATTATTTTAATTCTCCCCATAATTGTCATTAAATATACATTTCTGGGGCCAGAACAACACACAATGGCCGTTTCGTTTGTAAATGCAATTACAGAACATTTAACGTTTAATATTATATTTACTGGCTTTGTTTCTGTCAGCTTTGAGCACATTAAAATTAAAGAAAATATTGCGCTTCGACGCGGGTTTTGGAGTAATAATACTTTGGTTGGTTTATTTTTTAATACGTACTTTTGTAATATAGAGGCTTCGTCTATTAATTATAAATATCTTAGTATATCTTCTTCTTAATATATATAATTCTTCTGTACGTGTGTTTGTCACCTAACTCCTCCTAAACGGCTAGACCGATTGCGTATATTTCAATGGGTTCCTGGATGGTTTGAAAACCAATTGGACCCGGTAAGTGGCGCTGCAATTGGGGGCCCGCTAGTATATCTATATAAATTCAAATCCTGCTGACTGCCTTGTTAGTCTAGTGGTTCCAAGCGCGACTGCTGATCATGATGTCTTGGGTTCGATTCCCAGGTCCGGCAAAGTGTTATTGGGTTTTCTGTTAGGAAAATCCGAATCACAGCCCGGAGTTTGGAATTGTGCCCAGTAGATGGCAATAGGCACACCAACTATTACTTGGGACTTAATAATAGCATACGTCAAATGTAGGTGTACGACTGTGCACACTTTTGCCTCGCCCTTCGAGGAATACGGGCGTGATGTTATGTTATAATTAAAAATCATTTGCCGCGTGTATAAAAGATCATCACTGGAGAAGGACTTGATTGATTTGCCAGACTTTTTGTGTTCGTAATTGTTAGAACAAGCTTCATTTGAAATATTTTTTTTGAGAAATCAATTTGAATTTTTTAAAATTAAAAATTGATCTACATTTGGCCACCAATTCGCCTGAAGCTAAGCGATGGTGTGGCCGAGATGGAGCACGTAGATCCAGAAGAAATCTATTCACTCCAAGTAGAGTAGATAGATTTGTGGAGAACGATAGTTGGGGAGTCGATGCAACTGCCCAGACCCGGCTCCCACAAGGGTTGCACCGGACTAAATCCCGAAACACGACTAGGTCGCTTCATGGCATGGCTTCGTCCTATGGGTGGTAACCAGCCGCGGCCGAAGCCTCCCAGATGAGTTGTGTTGCCTGTTTGCCTTTTGTGTGCCAGGGGCCACGTGCAGGGATTCCGTCCGAAAACCCGGCGAGAAACAATGCTTGCGTTGTGTTTCGCCGAGTGAGTGAGGGTACCGGAGGCCCAAACCCTTTAAAAGGCCGGCAACGAACTTGCGACTCCTTTGGGGTTGCGGGTGTCCATGGGCGGCGGTAATCGCTTACCATCAGGCGATCCGTCTGCCCGGTTGCCACATATCGGATAAAAAAAAAACATTTTAAGGGTGCACTCCTCCGGACGCGGGCAACTCAGCCCCCAAAAAAGTATTTTTGTTGAAAATGACAATAAAAATAAACATCAATTCTTCATTAACAAACTGGGCCCGTGTGAAGCCGGGGCTGGTCGCAATTATAAAATGAAACTTCCACCATGTTATTGATAAATGTACCTATTTAAGTATTTTAAATCACATTTATTTTGTTATTGTGTAATATTGGAAATACTAAAAATACTGTTGTCAGTAGGATTCGAATCTACGCCTCACGGAGAAATACTCCAGACGCTCTGACCACTAATCCATCTCGACCTCTGCTCACCACCGGGAATTATTCTGCCACATTTTAATACGTCTTTTGGTGACGTCATTGTCAAAATTATGACTTTAGAGTTAGAGCATACGTTAATGCTTTTCAAATATTTATCTATCGGTATTTGTTAAGGTAATTGCATGTGTACGACATTGTATTAACTGCAAAGTTAGTCGTGTCGGTTCAGTTACTCGTACTGATATTGATTTTTGAAATTATAATTTAAATTTACAACTTCTTAGATTTTATTCAAATACTGCAACGTGTTTCGAACACCTAAGAATACTTTAACACACACATACGAATTTTCGTCTAAATAATTTTCTGTTAATTCCTCACATACCGTTTTAGCGCGAGGAGTTATGGGAGGCCATTCTCATTATAACGTGTAAATATTTTAATGTAATTACTTTTTCACAGTTAAATGATAAACGTTAGTTAATAATTATGGTGTTCAGTCAACGCCAGGAGCATTAAATATGATTAATGGCCAATAATGAGATATGACATCACGCGATGTTTACCACTAAACTTTGTTGTTTCATCGTAAACTGTGGTTATTATGGATTACTTCAGACATTCCTGCGTTGGTCGGTTCGTGGTTGAGTGGTCAGTCATGTACCAATTTGACTTTTTCAATGTCATATTATGTAGTTACTTAGTTAATCTAAGACATCACAGACATACTGTGAAAGAAAACATCGTGATGGACTGAAAATTGAAATCGGTTGCTTAAGTGAGCTAGTGTATTGATGAAAGCTCGTGTGTTTTTCTGTATGAGAAGAGACAGGGGCAGTAGGCAGTGGGATGGTTATGGGCTGGTTATTTTATGTTAGTCTTTCATGATGAATACTAATAAAACCTCTACAAACCCGACATCTTAGTCAAAAAGTGTGACTTGGCCTTTTTTTTATGGGATAGGAGTTAACCGAGCAGACGGCCCGCCTGATGGTAAGCGATTACCGCCGCCTATGGATACCCGCAACCCCGGAGGAGTCGCAAGTGCGTTGATGGCCTTTTAAAGGGTTTGGGCCTCCGGTACCCGCACTCACTCGGCGAGACACAACGCAAGCGTGTTTCACGCTGGTTTTCTGTGAGGCCGATCGAGCCGGTTTATTCATTGCCGAAGCTTGGCTCTGCCACGGAAAAAATTGTGGCCGTCGCACAGACACTACCATGGACTTATGGTAGAAATTGTCTGTCTGGCTGTGTTCGAGCAAGTAATTCCCTCCATTTCGCCTCAAGAATCCATCGGAGCTATGGATTATACCTGTTAAGAACCAGATACAAAAGTTAACATAGAACCTTGCTAGTTTTTTTTTTTTTGCTGAAATCCTATTATGCGCAACCTCTTGGATAAGATGATCAGCTTATCACTCAAGCGGATTCAAACCTGGCATGTACCAATGTGACTTTTTCAATGTCATATGTACTTTATAAGTTCATCTGTGATGTCTTAGATCACAGACATATGGTGAAAGAAAATATCGTGAGCAAATCTGTACTTAATGGTCTGAAATCACCAACCCACAGTGAGCTAGCGTGGTGATCAATGCTCATCTCATCTTCTCTGTATGAGAAGAGGCCCTTGCCCAGCAGTGGGACTTTTGGCTTATTACGTTATTATGTATATTATTTTACTTTAACCGAGGACTGCACAAAATGATACCTACATTGTTTCAGTAATAGATACTGTAGAATGAAGTTAATTATGTATTTTATGTCATTTAGTACGTGAAGATACTTAATTGAGTGCAGCGGTGAATACTTGGCACCGGTCCGTTCACGGGTTTCCGGTAGGGTAATGTATGCAGATACGCGTGGATTGTCAGCAATTACTGCTATAAGTAGCTTTATTCACTTAATCTGACTTTATAATCCTTTTCGTTTACTGTTTATTTATTTATTTTATCTTTACAGAATTGAAAATCGTTCTTAATTTTTTTGATGCATAGTAAAAAAAAACATGACTAACACAGATCTTTATAAGATAGTTTTTACTTGGTCCATCCAAGTAAAAACTATCTTATAAAGATCTGTGGGCTTACTCTTGATAATAATTCCGCTCGATTGACATTGGAATTATGTCAGTATGGAAATTTAAAAAAAAAAAAACTAAAAAATTATTATAGAATCGGGATAATATGAAAACAACATGCTTTAAAATTGAGGTAACTGTTGTGACGTAGGTAAATTTATTTTAAAATTACGCGTCTATTTAATATTTGAATTGGATTGGAATTGGTATTAGTTTCAAGAGCAAGCCCACAGATGTGTTTGTTGTCTTTTAACAAAAACACATCAATGTCTTTTACGTACCATCAAGTCTGTTTATTATTCTAGTTCCTAATTTTACAACAATAATCTAAAATCTCATAGCATGATCAAAACATAGCATCAATCCTTTATTTCTCTGCGAGTTGTACTGTTTTACAACCACATTTCAATAAGCATATTGCCATCTATCGGGCTTAACTCCGGGCAGCTACTGAGAATCTTAGAACAAAACAAAAAAAATACGATTAATACTGTCGATCGAACTCAAAACTTCACCTTCAGCTGCCGTCCTTGTTAGACCACTAAGGTTTTCTATCCTTATCAGACTAAAATCTCAAATGTGCAGATTTAATAAAGTTCAGCTCCAAAATTTCAACAAGAAATCTAAAGCAACGGACTCCAACATGACCCCACAAAACAAGTTTTACCTACACTAACTGCTCAAAAGCCACAATTTGTGCTGATAAGTTTATCGCATATCAAACTCTAACGCTGCACTAAATCACAATTACACGGAATCCGAAAATTTTCGACTAAACTGAACATTATTCAGCGCGCAGCTAATGCGATGAACACGGATCTTAATATGCAATGGAAGGAATTACTTTAATTTTAGGTTGTAGATATTTTTCAGTCGTGGGAGCTGGAACAGATGACTTTGGATTTTGCTATGGATTTTTCAATGACAATGAGATCCTCTTGTGTGCTAATTAATTAATAAAAGATATGATACATACATCAGGGCAATTAGTATTCGCAATGTTCAGCATTGTGATTGATAATGCTACTGCAGTAGGCACTTCAATGGCATAACATAGTGGCTATCATAATAGTATAAATTCAGAAAGTTACCTTCTCAAATCGAAATAGAATAAAATGTGCACTTTAACTGTCCAGAAAGCAGACAAAACAATTACACAACCACCATGCATCACATTTGAGTCACTATACGGAGAAAAGGGTTAAAATTAGAATAGAACACTTGGTCTTCAAAAAAAGCGCAGGTATAGCAAACATTTTAACTAACAAAAAAAATGACAATAGTTATTCATAATTATATTTTCTTCTAATGAATCTATAAATCTCCATCTATTAAATCTAGATCCACGTCCCGTTTTTCATATCTCGCTGTGCATTAACTAATGCAATAGCATTCCTCAAAACATAATTCGGCTCAATCAACAGCCGCACGCAATTCTTTGGTCGGACCGCTGTTGGTTTCGTTATGAATTTGTAGTGTTGGCATTGTTCGGTTGAATTAGTGATTAGTGGGGTATTTTAGTTGGAGTTATGACTTCACACTTTTGTTGGCTGAAAGTTTGCAATGTATTATTTTTGTTAAGAAATTTTAATTTTGTTCAAGATATGTCTTTGAAAAAGCATTAACGCATGCTTAGCGAACTCTAAAGTTACAATATTAAATAGAAAAAGAATACGGTCGCGAACAGGATTCGAACCTGCGCCTCCCGGATAGATACTCCAGGCGCTCTGACCACTAAGCCATCTCGACCTCTGCTCACCACCGCGAATTCTTCTTCCATATTTTAACACGTCTTATGGCGACGTCATTGCATTTAATTTTGTTTTAGGTTTGGTTTCAATGACTGTCCACTGAATTAACTTTAGTTTTGTATTATTTGCTGCGTTGGCTGTTACTTATCATTCCCTATCCTGTGTTCGATTTGGACATAATGTCGCTATTAATCGTGTCTCCAATAGTCTCCATGAAACATAGGTCGATTTAATCACCATCCAATTCTTTGGTTGGACCGCTGTTGGTTTCCTTATGAATTTTTAGTGAAAACGTTGTTTTTTTGAATTAGTGATTAGTGGGTTATTTTAGTTAAAGTTATGACTTTTGCTAGCTAAAAGTTAATAATACAAAGGACTTAGAGTTTTTTTGGTTTTAGTAACTTTTCACACAATTTCCTTTAGGTGTTTGTTCTTCGTGGTGTTAGCTGCATTTTCTCCTTCTTCAATAGGACCATCACTAAAGTTTTCCATGATGCCATTGTTGTCTATAATAAAAATGTGTGCAGTTAGTAATTGGTTTGATTTATGTTTAAAGGAGAAACATAAATCGAGTTAACTAGTAGCTGCACATATTTTCTAGTCGAATGATTGTTAATCATACTATGAACATTTAGTTTTAATAATAATAATAATAATAATATTCCACAACTATCACACAACGCCGTCTAGTCTCAAGCTAAGCAGAGCTTGTGTTATGAGTACTAGACAACTGATAAACATACTTATATATTTCTAAATGCATACATATTATAGATAAATTACACCCAGACACAGAACAAATGATCGTGCTCATCACACAAACATTTGTCCTGAGTGGGAATCGAACCCACGACCTCCGGCATAGCAGTCAGGGCTACTAACCACTAGACCAACAGGACAGTCAAAAGTTTTGACTTTGTTTTTTGTGTTATTTTGAGGTGACGTGCGTTAGGAATGATGACTACACATTTTTGTTGAATGAAAATTGTGGTTAGAATATTTTTAATTAGAACTATGTTCTACGTTTGGTTGTTAATATTTTGTCTAACGAAGAATAATAATATGAAAGTATACTTTGGTTTTGCGTAATTGGTTGTGTGAGTTATATTTAAAAGCATTATTTGATGATAGGCTTTTACAGCGGTTTCATTTCAAGTATTATTTGATCTTTAACAGATTTCTTTTCGACTGTGCTTCTCTTCAACAGCAATCTTAAAAGGCTTGACGTAATTTCGCAAGGTTATCAACCATCTTTTCTATAATAATTAAATAGTTAATAATTCCCTTAATAGGGAAGAACACGATGCTTATTTGTTACTCGAAATAAACGTGCTTAGTCAAAAGCCTTCATAGAAATAAACAAGGCATTAATATGAAGATATATCATATACAATCATAGCATCCCGCCTGTATTCCCGAAGGGGTAGGCAGAGGTATACACAATTGTACACCCACATTTCACCAATGCTGTTATTAAGACCCATGTAATAAGTGGTGAGCCTATTGCCATCAACCGGGCACAATTCCAAACTCCGAACTGCTACTGAGAATTTCCTAACAGAAAAACTCAATAACACTTGGCCCGACCCGGGAATCGAACCCGACACCTCTTGCTCAGCAGTCGCGCTTGGGACCACTAAACCAGCGAGGAAGTTTAAAGATATATCAAAGACCTTAAATTAATGAAATAGACCGCCGAAAATAAGTTTAATGTTTAAATGATTCAAAAGGACGGTATAATTGTGACATGTCGATGCCGCAGTATCGTATTCATCAAAATGATTATGATCGTTGAAAGGTTTATTGAAATAAATAGTACTGATTCTGAGCCCAGAGTCATTTCGTTTATGCTATATTTTGGTATAATATATTCGCCAAAAAATTTTTGGTTGATTAAGTAAAACCGGTTAAATTATCAAAATTTTATTACATTCTAAGTCTGCCTCGTTGGTCCAGTGGTCTCAAGCGCGACTGCGGAGCATGAGGTCCCGGCTTCGATTGCCAGGTCCAGCAGTGTGGATTTTTCTGTTAGTAAATTCTCAGAAGCAGCCCGAAGTTTATACCTGGTAGATGGCAATGGGCTTATCACCACTCGGGATTTAATAACAGCATTGGTGAAATGTGGTAGTCACGTTTTACGTCAACTTGTATGACAACGATTCTATACTCCAATTAAAGATATAAAAATACTGACATCCAAACCTTCGAACAAATAATAAATCGAAATCATTTTTGTTAAGCGCAGAATGGATACCTCATATAAACTTTGCCAATTAATACATTGCAAAAAAAAAAACATTCCCAAAACCGAGTACATAACAATCCACATTCATAACTTCACTGTAATCTCCGGCTACGACCACTCTAAAAAACAAACCCACACAGCGACACTTGAATAGTGTCGCTTCCATAAATTACGCAGATGCAACAAAAAAAGGATCAACACACAACCCGTTAGCACACACAGAACTGCAATACGACTCTGAGCATGACAAAATTACAGGAGAATACCAACACAGTGTTGCTAGTTGGAAAACAGTGTACCGAAACATCCAAATGAACCCATTAAGGGTTCGCTGATATAAATCATCATAATATAGCCAGTGTAATGCCGGCGCACCATTAACTGATTGATGATTGAGTGAGTTTTTAATTTACGTCTCTTTTTTTCAGGTAAGTGCTTTCACCTGTACATTTGGAATATCGCAGGTGTTTAATTAATCATCGTGATGGTAAGCTGTTGTTTTATTTGTTTATTTTGCGTGTTAATGTTGAGGGTAGTAGTTTTTGGGGTTTGTTAATTAATTATAGGTATTGGGTTCATACTGTGAGAGTAGGGCCAGCTAAGTAACTGACTGGAAATATATTTATTATATTTTTTTGTAATGAGATTTGTGTTGAATATGGAATTCTCAATGATAATTTGGCGACGGCTTATTTCGATAGCTTCACGTACTTTTGGCGGTACGAAGTATTTCTCCCTCGCTAGTACGGATGCTTTATCGAAACGTATAAAATGAGCCGCGCCCGTGCTGCAAGCGTGTTCTGCAACTGCTGACTTGTTGGTGTCCATACTCTTCATACTACGTATGTGTTCATTCAGCCTGGTTGCGATATTGCGACGAGTTTCTCCGATGTAACTCAAGCCACAGTCGCACGGTATTATGTAAACGCCGGGGACGCCTAATGGATCTTTGTCTTTCGGTGAACGTAGCAGTTGTCGTAGCTGTCCGGGTGGGCGGTAGACCGTCTTAATACTATATTTACGTCTGAGTATATGGCCTATCTTGTCCGTAACTCCTCGAACGAACGGTAAAAATGCTGGAGTACGTTCCGCGCCCGCCCGTCGTCCACGACCCCTGTCCACCGTATTCAAACTACGGATACACCGACGCCACTGATACCCGTTGCGCTCCAGTACCTCTTGTAAATGGCAAAGTTCTGCGTCCACGTACTGAGGATCGCATAAACTGAACACCCGGTCTATCAGTGTTCTGGGTACGGAAAATAGGTGTGAAGGATGGCGATGAGAGTCTGCTCGTAGGTACCGGTCAGTATGTGTCGTTTTCCTGAACACAGTGTGGGACACACGAGTTCGAAACTAGTCGGGCAATCCCGAAAAATGCACGTGAGTAGTAACCGGTGAACATTAATTGATATGAATATGTCTCACGAAAGTTTTTATACAAAAATAATTATCACTTACTTAAAATGGCGAAGGAAAACATCGTGAGGAAACCAGCATACCTGAGAGATTTTCTCGATGGTATGTAAAGCCATGTCAGTGACCTACGGGTGGTTTACACTCTGACACTAGGTTGTTCATCAAACACACGATAAGAAAAAGAAGAAGCGGAAAAAGTCACTGAACACATCACAATTTTTCAAATGGCTTAGTTCTGAAACGATTCAAAAAACTATCTGGAGTACAAAACATAACAATGTTGTCATAAAATCAACACAGAAAATGCAAGAAGTCATTTCATCATATCACAATTACCAGAACTACAGTCGTTGCAGTTTTGACGCGTGTTAATCGACTTTTGTCGCTGACTGCACAAACTACACAAGCTTACTAAATTCAATCACCAACAACGACTATTCTAAACACAACCAATTAGTTTCGATCACATACAGATAAATATACAAAATGATCTCCATTGAATCGATTAAAAGTTACAAATTTCAACTGCTAAACGCATTAACGAACTAAGCGCATTCAATATCAGCGACCGTCATTAGTATTGCTCATAAATTATATTTGAAACATCGATAATTTTAAACGTTAATGTGTGCCAATACTAACATTAGGCAGTTAGGCTATTATTGTGCAGGTATAATGTGCATGGGTAATAAACCGCGGATATATGAACGCGATTTAAGGAATAGTAGCTTTAATAGCTTTTTGTGTAAATGTGCGTAATATGCAGTTAGTTATTGGCTATTTGTATGTTAAATCTATATAATATTAGCTGGGGTACCCGGCTTAGCTCAGGGTATGAGATTGAATGGTAGTTGGAATAAAGTATAAATTTATGCATTACCTGGGATGTTCCCGCACGTACAAGACTATTCTCGATCATTCCAGAATGTTCCGTAATGTTCTGGAATGTTGTGGAATGCCCTCGAACACTCTCAAATGTTATGAAGTGTTCTAGAAATTTCTAGGGGGTCAAACTTTCAGCCCTTATATCTTCAAAAGCACGCCCTTCAGGTAAAAACAGGAACCTTCTTCATGGATTGGCGATAGGGTGCTACTTATATCTCCCTTGATAGTACTGGGACCCGTTTCTGAATTTTGGCAGCACATTATACACTTACTTTTATAATAAAAATTTGTTAGCTGATCAACTCTGAAACTACTGATCCGATTTTAATAATTATTACGCCATTAGAAAGCTATTTTATCCAGAAGTAACATAAATTGCACACAATAAAATTTATGTTATGTTATATTTATGTGTAACTCTAGCATCTATTTTTTAATTACTGCGCGAAATCTAGCAATACAATGTTGTGTTGTACGTAGTGCTTTTCCGGTCCAATACATTTATGAGCCTTTATCAGTTGATTAGTCCATAAACGAGCTGGCCTCACCTTGTTTAATGTAACGTTAGTGAAGAAATTACAAACTAAAACAAATACGCTCTGAGGTCTACTTTTAATTGTCGCGTATACTTATTAAATAACTATCTAGTACGTCATACGCACATTAGCCCCTAAATCTTTAAGACAGCATTACTTTTCAAAAGGAGGAGCCTTATTTCGTTCTCAATATTAATTACATTTAAGGCTCAGATATAATTTTATTTTTCACTTTTTGAGGTTCCTTTAAAGCGGTTTTTTTTTGTTATGTCTTTTTATTAAATAATCCGAGCCCATTTTTGTGTATAAAAATTCGGCCTCTGTATAGTTGTGTCCGCAAAAACCTGAATAAATAGCGATGACGTCATTATAAGACGTTTTGAAATGTGGGAGAAGAATTCGGCGTAGTGAGCAGAGGTTGGGGTGGTTAAGTTGGCAGAGAGTGTGGAGTATGTATCCGGAAGACACAGGTTGAAGCAGGACTTCAACCTGCGTCTCACGGACGTATTTTTCATTCCACAAATTTTATATATAACTTTATAAACAAAACTGTACAACCCTTTATAATACGCTTAACTTAAAAATACATTTGTAACGAGTTTTAATACTGCATTTACGTGTGCACATATCTGCACATATACCTGTGCATATACCAGGTTTGCACAGAGCGTCGAAACAGTGGCGTCGGGCAGTTTTCCTCATAAATAGATTATACAGTTGTCAGCGCACTTGTGAGCCGAAGCGAATCTATTAAGCGCGTTATTTCCGTTCGCACAGGCCGGTCGCGGATGTAGGCGACTGGATGTGACAGCGAATTGGATCGCTGTGTGAAAATGTTTGTTGTTCTCTTTTGTTTTGTTTTGTTTGCACGTGTGTGGGGAATGGAGTTGTTTTGCTTTGAGGTTGTATTTGTGGAATATTTTCAAGAATATTTTCTAGTTTTTGTTGTTTTCTGGTTAGCTACTTGTTATTAAGATGATGTTTTTATTTGTGCTTGTAAAAATTTATTAGTAAATAATTGTATCAAGTACTCGCTACTTTTAATGTTAAATCACTAACTCTTTGAACAAATGCGGTGATCATGACACTATTTCATCTGCATAGACAGTTGAATGCGCTGTAGGTAATATTGAAGAATAAGACTCGGTTGCACAAACATAATTAAACCCGTAACCAGTGTGTTGCTTTACTATTTTGACAGATTACACGTCATTAATTTGGTCCAAATGAGCCTTAGTAAATAAATATATTATCTACACAAATATTATAAAGAGGAAAGATTTGTATTTTTGTATGTAACGAATAAACTCAAAAACTACTATTCCGATTTCAAAAAATCTTCCATCATTAGAATGCTACATTATCCTTGAGTAACATAGGCTATATTAATTACTAGAAAAAATTTGGGATCCTTACTAAAACTTCAATAATGTAACCCAAGGTGTAAATGTTCACCAGTGCGAAGCCGGGACGGATAGTTTTTCATATAAAAGAACAGACGATTACAATTCAGAGTCAAATGCCATAAAAAATACTCATACATGTGGGGTTACTCTTGAAACTAATACCAATTCCAATCCAATTCCAATATTAAATAGACGCCTTAAAACAACGCGTAATTAAAGCATGTTGTCTTCATATCATTCCGAATCTATAATTATATTTTAGACATTTTGGCATTTAAAAGTACGAACTGACATATTTCCAATGTCAATCGAGCGGAATTATTTTCAAGAGTAAGCCCAATGATTGGGTTATAATAAACAAAACTGAAACGGTAACCAACCCTATCCAGCGACCGTACATCCCTGCAATTTTCGCCTACAATTCGAACGTAAAGCTTCCAAAGCAATCGATTTCCGGCCTATTCGACTTTAAACGGGGAATCAAACCCGATATCCGAACGGATTTAGTTGCGGACTCCATAGACGGTAATGAATTGAGTCGAGTGGCCCACTTCGATTCAGTTAACTTTATCCTTTATATATTAATCACTTTGATGGGATTTGAGAGTTCTATGACTTTTTTTATGTGGATTTTGATTTCATTATAATTTTGAATTGATACTGACAACTAGTGACATTACGCATCTCACTATTCATCTTCTTTATACCGTTTGGTTGAAGAACAACCTAGTGTCAGAGTGTAAACCACCCGTAGGGTTTTTGACATGGCATTAAACACCATCGAGAACATCTCTCAGGTGCGCTGGTTTCCTCACGATGTTTTTCTTCATCATTTTGAGCAAGTGATAAATAATTTCTAATACACACATGACTTCGAAAAGTCAGTGGCCTTGGGTTTGAACCTCCCTTTGATTTGCCAGTCCAATGATCATACCACTAGGCTAGCACTGCTTTTTAATCAGATCTATAGATATCTGCATAACACTACTGATAAGATATTTAAATAAACTTTTGCGTACTTATATGAAACCTTAGGAGAAAATCTGCCTCGTGGTCTAGTGGACCCAAGCGTGACTGCTGTTTATGAGGTCCTGGGCTCGATTCGCAGGTCGGGCAAGGTGTTATTCATTGTTTCTGTAAGGAAATTCTCAGTAGCAGCCCGAGGTTTGGAATTCGGCCCGGTAAATGGCAATAGGCCCATCACCTATCACATGGGACTTAATAGCATTGGAGAAATGTGAGTGTAGAAGTGTGTACACCTATGCCTATCCCTTCGGGAAATACGGGCGTGATGCTATTTTATGTTTGGAGAAAATAACCATTTTGGTTTGATAAAACATCGTGTATTTACTGCTTTATTAGTCGAACGACTAGCTTGAGGTCCTAGGTTCGTCTGCCGGATTGATCAGTGTTGTTTAGTTTTTCTGTAAATTGTCAATAACAGCCTGGAGTCTCAACATATGCCAATCACTTATTACTTGGGACTTATTAACAACGGAATTTTGCTGCTTATCCTTCGAGAATAGAAGCGTAATATTATGTTCTATGCAGTTGTATAATTATAAATTTGATAACTATTATGTTTAGTAGTTTTTATCTAAAATAACAACAGAGGTGTATTAAGAATTTTATTTATTAAAATGTACTACATTATTTGGGTCATTCTCCAAGTTGGATTTTTTGCGACATTTTCGTGGCGTTAATTTTTTTTATGAATCTATACTTCGAAAATCTAAAATTTCTATTATTACATGTTCACAATGAACTTGAATTAATGTAAATTTTAATATTTTGATGCTAATTATTTCACAAAAATATTAACAACAAGAAAACTGACGCAAAGAATCCACCTTGACGGATGACCGATGACCTTTTATAAAAAAAAAAAAAAAACAGTATATATAAAGTATTTCAAGTTAAACTCATCAACGAATTGTTTCAAAAGTCCAATATCGAACGTCTCAATATTCGTCGTTTATTCCATCTGATTAAACATCGGCGATGTATAAAGTTTTACGAGTCCGATTGGCCACTTTTATTGGCGGGGCCGGCCGGTCCTTATCTCCGCGCGCCATGCATCGGCAAACGCCAGTTATTATTGAACCTCAGATAAGTCGGTATAACTGTAGCTGTCGTAAAACTATGACTGATGAATTGAGGCTGTCAATATTTGTTTGCGAGACTTTATGGTGTTTGGATTTTGGCAAATGACTGTCAAATTAGGTTGGGATGTATTGTTTGGTGATCGGCTTATTGACTTGTGTGATTGTTAATAATCTGATTGTTGAGAATTGAGAATAATTTCTACCTTGAATAGTTTATTAAAATTTATTACAAATACACTACTTATAATAGAAAATTTTAATATATACTCAAATAATATCCTATAATTTTCTTCTTGAAAAATTTGTTGAAGAACCCGATAAAATGATTATAACATAACATATTAATCATTATAAATTTTGGTGGTAAGAATATGGAAGAATATGGTCGTGTGCAGGATTCGAAGCTGCGCCTCCCGGATAAATACTCCAGGCGTTCTGACCGCTAGCCATCTGGAACTCTGCTGATTACCATAATTCTTCTTGCATATTTTAATACGTCTTTTGGTGACGTCATTTTTCTTGACACAAAAATTTATTACTTTAGAGTTTGCTATGTGTGAGTTATTGCTTATCTGTATATTAATTATTGTTCACCGGTTACTACTCATGTGCATTTTGCGGGTTTGCCCGACTAGTTTCGAACTCGAACGGAGGCCTTAGTCATGAGCTGAGTCTACGGCGATGTCGCGAGTCAAACTAACATAACATAGCATCACGCCTGTATTTCTCGAAGGAGTAGACAGAGAGTTTATTGCCATGTACCGGGCTCAATTCTAAGGCTAATGAGAATTTCCTAACAAAAATCCCAATAACACTTTGCCCGACCTGAGAATTGAATCCAAGACATCATGCTCAGCAGTCGCGTTTGAGACAGCCACACCAACGAGGCAGTTTAAAATTAATATATTAAAAGTAAAACGTTATAATTATCAGTAAAATTTTATATTACTTTAAATATCTAAATAACAAGAAAGGTCCTTGATATAATAAAACACAGCTCGAAAGAAAACTCAATTTCAAATATCAGAACTTCCGACCTTAGATTCTTATCATCAATATATACAAATAAATAAAATTGAAGTGTCTGTTTGTAATGTCAAAATAATTTGTATTTTTTAATCTCAAACAGGAACCTATGCCTAAAAGGTTTTAATTTTTTTTGTCATTCTGTTTTTTTTTTTGTTCCGGCTAGTCTTCGAAACTGCTAGACCGATTCTGATAAGATTTAATTAGCAGGTAGGCAGCTGACTATACAAGGAGTCATCATCATTCTCATCTTCCTGCCCTTATCCCAATTTATTTGGGGTCGGCGCAGCATACCTGTATCTGGCATGATGCTAAAGTTTTGGCTATGTTTTATGGTCTTTGGGAATGCTGTTGTTGGTGGTAACCGCCACCGGTCTCCTATCTTGCTATATCACACCTAATGTTATCCATGCGCCAAGTTCTGATGTTATCCTAATATCACACTCCACTAAACGGGCTATAATAACATATACGGCCTACAATCCGTACGATACCTAAATAGCATACTTATTCACAAAACAAAGAAGAGACTATGTAAGGAGTAACTTAGGCTCATTATAATATAATTATACGCGGGTGAAACCGAGGGGCGCAGCTAGTCTTGTATATAAATACTTCTTAAAATTACTTCCGAAACTCAAGTCATTGTGCGCAAATTAATTTTGTCATGAACCCAATATTACTTGACCCATGTCAGGTCTACGGTCAGAAAACCTACAAAAGCCAATACTGTAGGGTTTCAATCTCTGTTCCTCTAGTCGGGATCAAAATGGGATCGGTTGTGGGCGTCGACGGTTATCGATTGACTTTTATGGGGCCAAAATGGACCTCCTATTCACCATGTCCGACTTGGTTTTGGGATTCAAATAAGGTTAGAAAGGTTTTGTAGTACGGTGTGATAAGGGTTAAATAAGACATGAGGGAATAATATTATGTGGTTGTTGCCCTATATTATAATGAAGTAGGAGTTATAGAAATTTCTGCAGTTTGACTTCTGCCAAAATAGGTCACCTTTCTTGGTGTAGATAAAAATACATACTTTTTCCAGCTATCGGTTAAGTTTCGGTGAAATGCACACAACATTATGTGAACGATTCTATTAAACGGTTTGACACATAAAAAAATATCTTGAGAACTTTATCTTGTAAGGCAATTGCCGCTATATAAATTGCCTCATTTGTCTGTATAGTGGTCGAAATGTGACTGAGAGCGTGAGGTCTTGGATTCGATTCCTGGATCGAGCAAAGTGTTATTGGATTTCTTTTATTAGGAAATTCTCAGTAGCAACCCGAAGCTTGGAATTATGCTTGTTTGATGGCAATAGGCGAAGGCTTATTTCACGTTACAAGATAGAGATATTTAGTAACGTGAAATGGTGTACAACTGTTTACATCTCTGTCTACCCACTCGGGAAAGGCAGGCGTGATACTACGTTCTGTTATCTTTAATCTATCTCAGTATGCTCAGATTTCACACTACGTATTCCCTTCTCATGTCAATTTTGAATTCTGAATAAACATTTTTACAATGATGCACGCAGGTCAACATGTTTATTCATATCAATTAATGTTCACCGGTCACTCACGTGCATTTTTCGGGATTGCCCGACTAGTTTCGAACTCGAACGGAGCCTTTAGTCATGAGCTGAGCCCGCTGCGATGTCGCGAGTCAAACTCAGTTTGAGTCGTGACATTGCGGCAAACGAGTCGGGAAACTAGTCGGGCAATGCCGAAAAATGCACGTGAGTAGTAACCGGTGAACATTAATTGATGAATAAACATGTTGACCTGCGTGCATCATTTTAAAAATAACTTGGTAGTTACTCTGTTATTTTAGATAAGAACTTTTATTTTGCTTGAAATCCTAAAATATGAATCAGATCCACCGAATACCGACGGACACAAAGTGTACTGTTAATCATTCTAAAATATTGTTTATTATTACAAATTAATTTATTTTGCTTGTAATCCTAAAATATGAATCAGATCCACCGAATACCGACGGACACAAAGTGTACTGTTAATCATTCTAAAATATTGTTTATTATTACAAATTAATTTATTTTGCTTGAAATCCTAAAATATGAATCAGATCCACCGAATACCGACGGACACAAAGTGTACTGTTAATCATTCTAAAATATTGTTTATTATTACAAATTAATTCTAAACACATAACGAGAACATAGCACTAATCGCTTAATACTGTATTATAACTACATAGTTATATTTCAAAGTGAGCTTACAATATTAATGTCAGTTTGCAAAGTTTACACGTCATTAACTCGCAGTGCCAAAGTTGTAGTATGAAATTCATCGATTTTGCACTTGTGCAGAATTTATGTGCAATACAATGTAGATAGGTATCGGTATGAGTTATATTTTTCCTTTGTTTGTGAAGATGAGTTGTATCGAATGGAAATGGATGAAAAATTGGTCCTTGGAGGCGGGAATTTTTCATTGTGTTTTTTATCCCGTGCAGATTGCTAATTGGGATGTGAGTTATGTTGTGAATGTATATTAATTTGTGTGTTATTTGCGTATTTCAACGACTTGGTTTTGGATCTGCTAAAAAATTTAGATACTTATTAGCGTTTGTGGACTTGTTTTCAATATTGCTTTTTAATAACTTCCTGATTTTTTCATACCAAATCATATCAATGGATAATGTAGTTTAACAAAACTCTTAAACGGCTTACAATTACATTAGAAAATAAATCTATAATGTTTATTTATACATTGAAACAATTTTATTGCTGTCACAAATCATACATTTCTTAAACTTACTACTTATCTTTTAGAGCTGAAAGTATACAGTAAATTTTTCAAGATAAATCTTTGAAAAGCATTAACGCATACTTAGCGAACTCTAAAGTTAAATGGAAAAAGAATACGGTCGCGTACAGGATTTGAACCTGCGCCTCCCGGATAAATACTCCAGGCGCTCTGAACACTAAGCCATCTCGACCTCTCGAGTAAATTTTTCATTTGGTAATTACGGAACAAGACAGTTAACGGGAGACAATTATTTTTTCTTTCATCACGAGATTTAGATGATATTTAAACTCACATAAAACTAAGGAAGTGCTTTGAAATACGTTGTTATAAGTGAACGAATTCTCGCTTTAAGAGTTCAACTACCACTTAGAGTTAATGAAATTAAGACAAAACTAATTAGTGACTAATTAAATGCTCTCGAACTAACCGACGAAAAGTCGTGGCGGATTTTTAACGCGTTACTCTAACGATTATTGCGGGTGGTAGATGGCGTTGGTAGTTTTTGGTAGAAATTGAGAGATGGAGCTTTTCCATTCCAAAATTTCCTTAGAAAGGTTTCAGTTCCATACGCCCTTGTTTAGTTGGTGGTAATACTTTTGCAGCTAAAGTAATTTTGACCACTAAAATAAAATTTTAGAGAGTACACGTTTTATACTTTCAACATCGATCTTTTCATGACCGTATAATATATATTATTATAGCCCGGTTAGTGGAGTGTGATGTAGGATAATATCAGAATCTGGCGCATGAATAACATTTGGTATGACAGAAGGACACCGTACTGGTGGCAGTTACCACCAACAACAGCATTCCCGATGAGGGCAGGCGGCCGGTTAAAAAACATTGCCATAACTTTATCAGCATGCAATTGGGATAAGGGCAGGGGGTGATGATGATTTTCTCATGATAGTGTTATACTTGTGCTTAATCTCAACTTTAGAGCTTTACCTTCACCTCGAAAATATTAAAGATGTCCTTTACCGTAATGACTTCTCAAAAAATAAAGCTATTCGACCTAAAAAACTAAAAGCAATTGCTATTAACTATGCTATCCTTATACCATTATCATCTAGGATGCCATATTAGCTTTTATGAAGTTTTTCCATACACTTGCTTAGCGTTAAGGCCTTAACGGTAACTGTTATGCCGTTAAAAGAAACTACTACCGCTAAACGAGTAACACAGTCTCATTACGTTTAATAGCAGACTTGCTTTTGTTAATAGGAAATTTTTAATATTGGTCTTTTGTGGAACAAGGATCGAGGTAGCATAATCTAGATTTAAAATAGTTAAATATGTTATTAATTTATAATAAAACTTAATTTGTGAACGTACCATCTGGTACGGTTGACATAGGTCGGGCATGCCACCGTCCGGGGGAATCCCACCGACACATTATCTCCGGTTGTTCTAGTCTTGCTAACTACGAGTACTTGCACAGGCACATCCTGGTAGCCAGGATTATACACCAGCAACTTGCTCTGAAATCCAGATTTGTAGAATTGGACTTAAGTAGGTATCTATGTGCCTTCTCGAAAATGGTAGTGTCATATTGTACTGGGATCGATCTATTTAATATTATTGTTTCAAGAGATAAATTAAGTAAAAAAAATGTATTTAATTATAAAGTAAAAATGATTACCCTTGATTAATTTAGTCAATTTAAATAGTTTATAGATGAAGTTTAGCGAATAAAATGATACCCATATTGATTATTTGACGTCATCACTTTTAATATGTAGTATCACATATACACAGGCATGCTAATAACATATATATTACAATAAAGAATCAAATAAATAATAAATAAATAAATATATCTTTCTCCTTTTTTTATAACATTCTGTACAACCGCAGCACAAATCTGTAAACACGAACTTAAAACAAACTTACCGATAATATCTGCAATGTGTATTACTAAGATAATTATGTAAGCAACACAGATAGAAGAACCATTCCTTCTACATAAATATATACATTAATACTTATTATATATTATATATATTATTATTTTTAAATGGGTTTACTCTGACTCTAGTCTAGGTCAGAGGTGACAGGGACAAAGTCGACGATGGAGTGAGCTGACCCAGAAGAAGCCTGTTCACTCTAACTTTGAAGAGATTAGGGTTGAATGCGTTTGGAAACACAGACGCAGGTAGAGAGTTCCACTCCTTTGCTGTGCGCATTATAAAAGATGATTGGAAATGCTTAGTGCAATAGCAACAAGGTAGAGATGGTAACTTGCAGTGTGTCTAGATGTCCGATGGTAGAAGGGGGCTGATGGGATGAGGTCGTGGAGTTCTTGGGCACACTCACCGAAGTACAATCTGTAGAAAAACAACAAGCAGGCAACCTTAGGGCGATGAGCCAAGCTGTGAAGCTTGGCATCCACCAGTTTTACGTCCCCAATGAGCCTCTTAGCTCTGCGTTTCACGGAGTCAATAATTTATAATTAGATTACTAATAATATAGAGTTTAAGAACTCCAAATATATAAATGTATATATACATGTTTGTGTTCGTGACTGTATCTATTACGCAGAAAAAAGTATTATACAGCACCCCAACTAGTTTTTATTGTTTAGAATTACCAAGCAAGTCGTTGTCTTTTTATATCTGTCGTCGGAAATATTTGCAATAATTCTGATTGCATATACTTCCTAGCCAATTCAAAGTTCTACATTTCCATATCCTACTTTGTTCGGAATATACATTGAAAACTTATTAATTGGCTTAGTACTAACTGTTAGTTAAATTTTCAGTTAATAGACTAATCCCAGCTAATCAAAGACACTGCAGATAAGCCGTCTTCATTAGATAATTACCAACTAACAGGTTAAGTATTAATCAAAGGGATCAAGAGGCATTAATAGGATTAATAAGATCGGATTAGTTTAGAGATCTTCGTACAGTCATGATCAAAAGTATAGTGGCATCCAAAGGACAAAATCACCGGAGCTTTTGGTAAAATAAACCTTATGTAAATATTTTTAAGACGTACTTTTGTGTGATAATGATATTTGTCTGTAAGCAATTGAAAATTTACCTTAAGTTCATTAATATTAGGTCAATATTTTATATAAAAAATCTTTTGATGATTTTACATGCTACTGCTATACTTATGATTCTAACTGTACCTTGTGGTAAGAGGGACAATTTGTTGGGATCAGTTCACCTCAAGTGTTCCTCATCACTGTATGGACGCAAGTACGGCTGCTCAGCGTGAGGTCCTTAGTTCAATTTTCAGGTCGAACAAAGTGTTATAATGTTGTGTATTAAATTCTCAGTAGCAACTGGTATTTTTCTAAATTGTACTCTCCATCTGTTTTATGAGAATTGGGATCTAATAAATGCATCTGTGAAATGTGAATACATAACAGCACACCTCTGCATATCCCATTGGGGTATATATGCGCGATGCTATGTCACACTGTGTTATGATTGTTTAGTCACAAGATACGTTGTATTTAAAGAGATAATTTGCTTCAAACGCTCAAACTCACTAATTCCAGTATTATCGAACGTATTTGAAGTAAAAGTATCAACTATTTAGTTATTTATTAAACGAATTCATATCGGCATAATAATTCTTTGTAATTGTATGAGTTAATAAGTCGAAAAAAAAAAATGAAAGAAGAAACTTAACAACTTTGCCTAAGAAACAGAAATCTTCAAAAAAAAAACTGCCTCGTTGGTCTAGTGGTCCCAAGCGCGGCTGCTGAGCAGGAGGTCTTGGGTTCGATTCTGGGGTCGGGCAAAGTGTTATTGAGTTTTTCTCAGTAGCAGCCCGGAGTTTGGAATTGTGCCCGGTTGATGGCAATAGGCTCACCACCTATTACATGGGACTTAATAACAGCATTGGTGAAATGTGGGTGTACAATTGTGTACACCTCTGCCTATCCCTTCAGGGAATACAGGCGTGATGCTATGTATGTATGTTTCAAAAAAAAAACAAGAAAAAATTAACTCCCATACAAATTCCATAAAAAATTGAGAGATGGAAAGAAGCAGTTTGGTTGACTCATAATCTTTCATAAGATTGTGGCAACAGCTGACTCACACATGCTATATATATAGGCTTATTTCACTCACAACCTATACAATCAATAATACCTATTCATCTCAGTTATACATACTGATGAATATTTCAGAGATGATTCATAGCATTTTATAAAACAAAGTCGCCCCGTATACTGAAAATTAATTAATTGGCAATATTTTAAGCACATATTCTACTCACAATACTGTATCATTTAGGCATAAAACTCTTCATCATGTGCATGAAAAGTATATCGCATATGCTACAACTTAATATTTTTTTCACCGTGGGAGAGCCATGCTTCAGCACAAATGGGCCGGATCGACTGGAGTGATACCACGGCCTCAGAGAAAACCGGCGCGAAACAACGCTTGCGTTGTGTTTCGCCGAGTGAGTGAGGGTACCGGAGGCCCAAACCCTTTAAAAGGCCGGCAACGCACTTGCAACTCCTTTGGGGTTGCGGGTGTCCATGAGCGGTGGTAATCGCTTACCATCAGGCGATCCGTCTGCTCGGTTGCCCCCTGTCCCATAAAAAACATAAGTTTTACTCATCACGACACCCTACAGCCGGATCTCATTACGGAGTCAACAAAACTGCACATTAAAATAAACTCATACACACACACTGACTCTTTAACTCCAACAAAATATTTCCGTGATTTTTTTTCCAACAACATTATGATAAAAGGGACGACCTGCACACTGTGCAAAAACATCGCACGCCGTTCACAGGAACACTTCTGCATAATATACGACCTAAAAACAATACAATATGACAGTTCAAAAATGTACTCATAAACACGTACCCGTGTTTGGAATGTGCTTTTGCGAAATTTAGTAATAAGAACTTGTAATAAAGTGGCAGGATTATGGTAATGATGCTTCCCATAATTTTGAACACGGTGTGACAGGATGTAGCACAGTGTTGTAATATTATAATCGGACGCTTGCTTGTGTTCATGAAATTATTTCGTAAAAATTGGCCAGGACAAAAATGTGTCTTGGTATTATTCATTTACAGTATAATTTTCCTTGTAGACGCCTTGAAGGAATATATTGTCAATGAAGTACCGATGCTTCAAAGTTTCAAAGTAGTGTTTCTATAAAGAACTTTATATTGTTATTTAATACGATAATAAGCAGTGCTAGCTTAGTGGTATGATCGTTGGACTGACAAGTTAAAGGTCGCAATTTCGATTAAGGCACGCACCACTGATTCTTCAAGTCATGTGTATGTGAAGGAAAACATCGTGAGGAAACCAGCACACCTGAGGCCTTTTCTCGATGGTGTTAAAGTCATGGCAAAAATCTATGGGCGGTTTAAACATAAGGCTGTTCATCAACCACAGGATGAGAGAGACACTACGATAATCATCTGGAATTACACAATTTAAATTATAGTTTTAAAAATCATTTTCTATGTGAGTACCTGAAAAATAAGAGTGATTTTCCAAAAAATATTTTGACAGATTCTTCCATTATTTAATGTAAAAATTGAAGACGCCTTTATAGAGTAATATCTACATCTGCATCACACAAATACCTCCTAAAGCGCTTAGGTCTATTTTTGTTCCAAAAATCTGTATTCGCGGTACGAAAACTGAATTTTTATACCTATCTTTTTCAGAGCGATCATCAAAGCAAGTTTTTCCAGAACCAAATCCGTATCGATTTTAGATTCAACTGAGATTTCAGTTGAGTAACTAAACAACGTAGCGTTGTGGAGTTACATAAGGCTTAACGCAAACAAACGATTTTTAACGGACGAATGACTACGCGACTATAGTTAGTGACGACGGCTATCAGATTTTATTGACACCACGCATGTCTTAACACATTTGTTTTGTGTAAACGCATGATTGCTTATATCTTCTATCCTTCTCTTTCTTGGCGATGATAATAACACTTTCAATAATTACAGAAGAGTGGTGTGACTCGTAAGTCTGATTTATTGTGAGTTCTGTTTTTGTGTGACGTTACGATTAAAATATAATGTAATTATCTATGGTAACTGATACATCACTTATTTCATACACTTTATATTCTCAGACGAATTAGGATAGTTGGACTGCAATCCGGCATCATTTCACCGATGCTTTTTTCTTCTTCTTCTTCTTCTTCCTGCCCTGGTCCCAAGCTATTTGGGGTCGGCGCAATATTTTTGTCTCTTCCATTCTTCCCTGTTAGCCGTCCCTATATCGTTCACCCCCTTTTCATTCATGTCATCGATCACACAATCCATCCATCTTTTCTTTGGTCTACCTCTACCCCTCCATCCATCAACATTCATATTCATTACTCTCTTAGTCACATGTGTCTCATCCCTCCTCATCACGTGTCCGTACCAAGATAAACGGTTTCCTCTTAACTTTTCTGTCACTGGCGCTATTTTCAAACTTCCTCTAATATACTCATTTCTTACCTTATCCATTCTTGTCACTCCACACATCCATCTCAACATTCTCATCTCCGCTACATGTAGTCTTCTTTCATCCGTCTTCTTCATGGCCCAGCATTCCGATCCATACAGGACGACAGGTCTTATAACGGATTTGTAGATTTTGCCCTTTAACTTGAGTGGCATCCGTGGGTCACACGTTGTTCCTGTTACCTGTCGCCATTTCATCCACCCTGAGTTGATCCGGTTCGTAATATCTCGGTCTATTTCACCATCACCTTGGATGAGTGACCTAAGGTACCGGAAGTCGGAACAGACTGGTAAAGGCACTCCGTCTAGAGTTATAGGCATGTGACTGGAGAGACCGCCGAAATCACAGAACATATAATGCGTCTTGCTTCTGCTAATTTTTAAGCCAACACTCTCCAACCTTTGCCACCATGCCTCCAATCTGCTCTGGACCTCAAGGCCACTCTCGGCAACCAGGACAATGTCATCGGCGAACAACATACACCAGGGAGCCTCTTCTTGAATGTCCGATGTAATAGCATCCATTATCACCAAGAAGAGGTATGGACTAAGAGCCGATCCCTGGTGTAAGCCTACCGTCACATTAAAGCTGGCCGTGGTGCCCGCAGTAGACCGGACTTGGGTACTGCATCGACTGTACATCGATCGGATCAACTGCACATACTTCCCAGGCACACCTTTCTCCTTAAGGGCCCACCATAAAACATCACGTGGTACCCGGTCATATGCCTTTTCGAGGTCCACGAAAACCATATGCAAGTTCTTGTGTGCGCCTCTATATTTCTCACACAGCTTTGCATTGCAAATACGGCATCCGCTGTTCCCCGACCAGGCATGAAACCAAACTGGTTTTGTGAAATTTTACTCTCCTCTCTCAGTCGTCGTTCAATAACTTTCTCCCACACTTTCATACTATGTGACATTAACTTTATCCCTCTATAGTTGTTGCACTCCAGCACATCACCTTTATTTTTAAAGATGGGCACCAGTTAACTGTTGCACCATTCATCAGGTATGGCTTCTTCCAGCATCAACTTATTGAAGAACAAAGCTAACCACTTCCATCCGTCTAGATGTAATAACTTCCACACTTCAACTGGTATCCCGTCTGGTCCTATCGCTTTTCCATTCTTCATTCCATTTATTGCTATTTTCACTTCATCCTCACTAACCTTTCTCACTAATCCTTCATTCACTGGTTTATTCTCAAGCACACCATTCCAATCATTTTCTTCATTCATCAGTCTTTCGAAATATTTTTTCCATCTATCTTTAATTCTCTCGTCATCTGAAATTACCTTTCCATTTTCATCCTTTACACACTTTATTAAGCATACATCCCTCGCCTTTTTCTCTCTAGCTTTGGTGAGCCGGTATAAATATTTATGCTTTTTTAAATCCCATAAATCAGTGTACTGAAAATTTCCTAACAGAAAAACCCCACAACACTCTACCTAGCCCAGGAATCAAACTAAAAAAACCATGCTAAGTAGCTGAGGCCGTAGAATACTAAACTTATGAGGAAATTATTGAGTCAACTACAATAATAACATCCGATCGGTGAAAGTCGAGTTGTGCACACCCTAAACTTTAGTTTCAAACATTGCCGTATAAACATATTAGGTCAACTTGTTAACCTATCTGTTTCACGGCCCAGCTTTAAATAGAACAGCTGACCAAATTCCGTTGGTTTAGCAGGGACTTTGAAATAAGCGCCGCTGACAACCGGCTATTGAAAATGGCCGCGAACAATATAAATATAGGGAGGCTATATGTATATTATACAAGGTCTTGATTTATTAAGTAACAAAGTTATAAGGGTTAATGTGTAAGCGATTGTAAATGTGTAAGGTGTTTATTAAAACCATACTACTTTCATTATCATCATCCCCCTGCCCTTATCCCAATTTATTTGGGGTCGGCGCAGCATGTACCTTATCTAGAAATCTGCTAAAGTTTTGGCTATGTTTTATGACCGGCTTGACGTCAAACCTCTTTGGGAATGTTGTTGTTGGTGGTAACCGCCACCGATACGGTCTCCTTCTATCTAGATATGTCAACACAAATGTTATCAATGCGCCAGTTTCTGATGTTATCCTTCTATCACACTCCACTAACCGGGCTAAACCATCTTACTTTAATATTATAAAACCTAAAGTTGGCGCGGGTGGATGGATGTTAGTTACATTTTGACGACTATTCCTATCTACATATATGTACAACAAAACTAACAAAATTCTTATCTTCAACCCACAAACTAAATATAAAACTAAAAAGATACTTAAATCATGGCTTCAAACACTTGATTACGTACAGACGGAAAACTTAATTAAAGAACAGTACTCATGATGACAATAACACACACACACACACACACACACACACACACACACACACACACACACACACACATACACATACACACAAACAACTGAACCCATACATATTTACGCTCAGACTCTCACCACACCACTCAGACCACAAAAGAGCAAGCATGTCATTCATAAATTTTTTCTCTTTCTCTATTTACTTTTACATATAGTTAACCATTTTGTACTTAGATTTTACTGCATATAAAGTGTTGTTCCAAAACGGGTGAAGACACTGGCTCCTGTAACACAGGTCTCACCTAGCTCAGGAGCCAGGGCTTCCAATATAATTGTACCTAATTTTTATGCCAATAAAACATTCTATCATCATTCTATCATTTTACAACGTTCAAAAAATAATTAACCCCATTTTTAATACTCCAAAGCGTATCCGAAAGGAACACTTTAGAATTATGTGACATCACAATTTGTTTGTGATGTACAATAAGAGTTTGTGAACTGAACTTTGATCGTTAGGGCTTGTTTGTGGCACAGAAACTGTCATAACTTGAGTATTTGTATTAACATTATGTGAGAAGTCTTAGTTGTAAACCTTGAAGTCTGCAAATTACATTTATATTATTTGAATATCTGTATGTATGGAGACTATATTGGTTGAGCTACACGATGACTGACGCATACGTGCCGTCGGTAAGGACAAGTCAGCTTCAAGCAGCTATGGCTCTTTTCTCAAAACGCCGTCCTCGACCTATACCTAAAAAGTTACACTCATTTTTGAATAAAATAATGTCAGGACTGAATTGATATTTATATTTGAGTTTGTTTCGGTATTTCTTCTCGAAGATAGTCAAACTAAAATGGTGACGTCATCTTTTTTATAAAAAATATAATAATACTCCTCCCGACCGTATTCCGGCCACGGCGACCTATCTCCACGGAGATTAGCAAAGTACGCAGGAGATATTATAGTGCACAAGTGTATGCGCAAACACAAGTGCACTCCCTCTTCCTTCACTATCATATTCCGATGGGACGGCAATCCGACATGACCGGAGAGAAATCAGGCGCAGGACCGACGGGTTAACGTGCTCTCCGAAGCACGGAGGTGTAACAACACCAACTTCCTGACTCCAGGCTGCTAATGAGAATGTCCTAACTGAAAACCCAACAAAATTTTGCCAGACTTGGGAATTGAACCCAGGACCTCACGCTCGACAGCCGCGCTTGCGACTGCTAGACCAACGAGGCAGTCATATAAAAAATACTAGTATTATAAAAGTGTTTATAATAACATATTTATTCTTGTTAATAAATAAAATTTAGCATTTATGAAGCTGTGATGATAACATAAATATTTAATGGCTAGACTAAATCGTTTACGTACGTCTCCTTCTTCTTATCGTGTGGTTGATGAATAACCCAGTGTCAGAGTTTAAACCCCTCGTAGGTCCTTGACATGGCTTTACACACCATCGAGAAAATCTCTCAGGTGTGCTGGTTTCCTCACAATGTTTTCCTTCACAACGGTCATACCACGAGGCTATCACTGGTACAACGTACGTAGAGATAATTCATTAATTTGTTTGCCTCACACCAGGAATTACCTCTAAATCGTGAGTGCATTTACAGACACATATCTCACATACAAACATATCTAGACCCGGAACTGTCCGTAGTACAAAGAAATATTTTATCGTTGGTGGTTTCTGTGTCTAAAATGTCTAAGTCTAATACTATATTATCATATCTAACAGCCGAAAACAAAAGTAATACAGGGGATGCTCGGCGAGAGCATATCAAAAAGTTGAGATATAACAATTTCCTACACAAGCTGTGTGCCGATGATATAGAAAGCCGCTTGCTCGTCCACTGGAAACCGTACGAGTGGGCCTTGAAAGCGACGTATAATATAGTTTTGTAGAAGGTCTTCATTATTATTTCGATGTCCAGTGCCTTACAACTGCAAAGTGGAAACGTTGAGTTTAGTAATCTTAAATGATTGCTAAATATAAATCGCCAGGCGTGTCCTTAAGACGTGAAGGGAAACTTGAAATTAAATAATTATCACTATTTGTTAGTTTTACAGAAAGCTAGTTGTTTAAAAAATAAAATTAAAAATACTGAGAAAAATGCCACGTAATCGTCAAGTAATTTTTACATCAATAAACATATCAAATAATTTCAAGATATGTATCGTTAGTTTTGAATACTTTTCTTAATTTTACTGACGACATTACCACGAGCTTACATCAAGATATCCGTTCGACTTCAAAACCAGTCGAGCAATCCCGAAAAATAAACGTGAGTAATAACCAATTAATAACACAAAAGCAATTAGCACTAGCGGTTTTTTTTTTGTTTTAAAGTACTGTAGGCTTACTTTTGAAAATAAAACCGCTCGATTGACATTAGAAATATGTGAGTTCATACTTTTAAATGCAATAATGTCTCAAAAATAATTAAAGAACCGGGATACTAATAAACCGACATGCTTTAAAATTAATATAACTATAATGTAGGTAAATTTATTTTAAACTTACACATTGTTTTATCGCACGGATTTAATATTGGAATTGGATTGGAATTGGTATTACCTTCAAGAGTAACCCCCCTGATCTTCCTAACTATTGCGTCGTAGTACTAGGTCAAACTGAAAACAACACTTTCAAATTTTGCTCTTTTCTAGGTTACAGCCCATTAAAATTCTCATCCCTAAAGGCCCCACGTGTTAGTGAAATGACGTCGGCACCACAGAGTTGACTAACAAGACAATAAAGCATAACCCGGCCCACAGGAAGTGTTTGTCTCTATTTCACGCGAGAGCACGGGACGGAGAATACTCGGTGCACCAACTTTACTTCGCCATGTTTTATGTCTGTCATGTGTTGTTTTAAAGTTTGGATCTCGATAGACTGGTTGTTGTTGTAATGTAGGTTTGAAACCTCTTTTTTTACAATGACAGTTTTGTTACAACGAGGTTACAAGGATGTCAGTGACAGTTTTTATACGAAACAGTTTTATTTTTTGGTTTAACTATAGGTATACAATAATACATTTTATCTTGCGGGTATCATTGCAAGGCACCAATGCATTTTTTTTTTACTATTAAAGGCCGTGTAATGCTTTATTATTTCTTAATTTTCTAAAGAATATTAGACACGAACGGGAATCGAGCCCGCGATCATTGTTCTACCGTGACATTCTCTCGCAGTTGAGCTATCGTATCTCGAGATACGAACGGGACTCACTCAGTTGGGAGTCAAATATTTATAAATAGTCCAAAACGATTTTTTTAGATAGTTACTAATCTCTTGTTTTGTTTTATTGCTTAAGAATACAGTACTTGAGTTTACAGTCATAAATTTATTGCTAAATAATAGAAGGACTAAGCATTTATTCGTTTACTAGTTAATGAATAAAGAAAAATAAAGTCAACTTTTAACCGGATTAATCGCGTGTATTATTGGTGAAGGTTTTTCCTGACGTTTCGAACACTTTGTAGCGTTCCTGGTCGCAAAACATAAATCAATAATACACGCGATTAATCCGGTTAAAATTTGTTTTATTATAATCTGTAGAGATCTCGAAAACCTAAAATATTACAAAAAAATTAAGTCCTTCCATTCATTATAATAAAACAACTTTTAACCGGATTAATCGCGTGTATTATTGGTTTTTTGTTTTTTCTGACGGAACTCAACCATGTGAAGCAAGTTCTCAAACATAATAACTTACGAGCTCCACATCCCCGTCGCAGAAGCCGCCCAAAGCCCACCACAGTTGATCGCAGACCTGCTGTCCTACCTTTCATCAAAGGGGTCACCGATAGAATTGGTCACATCTTGAAGCGTGCTTCTATCAAAACCTACTTCAAGCCACATAGAAAGATCAGCCAACTTCTCAGACCGGTGAAGTGCCACATTCCCTTACAAGATGCAGGGGTCTACAAGATTGATTGCGATTGTGGGCTATCATACACAGGGCAAACAAAGCGTAGCATTGGCACCAGGTTGAAAGAACACATAGCTGACGTCAAGAATAGACGCTCAACAAAATCTGCAGTCTGTGAACATACCACAGACAAACCCAACCATTTTCTACGTCTCGACAAACCCCAAATCATCGCGAAAGAAAACCGATATATACCGAGAATGCTCCGCGAGGCTATTGAAATTAAAAAACACCCAAATTTCAAAAGAGAAGATGGTTCGCAATTACCACCTGTTTGGATCCCTGTACTGAAAATAATCAAGTCCCAAACAAAGTCAAGTCACAAGAAAAATCAAGATACTGTGAGTGATTACTGCGTGCATCGGAACACCTTTTAGTTTATAATTCGATAAAATTGTAAAATAGTATCTCTAAATTTAAAACCCCTGAGTTTGTTTCGGTATTTCTTCTCAGGGATAGTCTTAGGAAATACCGTCGCGATTTAGTTAAACATGTATCAGAGACAAAAATAATTTTATGAATTTATCAATTATATGTACGGTAGACTGAAATAATTTTAAATAAACTGTTGAGACACCTGACACCTTAGTCCTCCTGCGACCACGAACGCTGCAAAGTGTTCGAAACGTCAGGAAAAACAAAAAACCAATAATACACGCGATTAATCCGGTTAAAAGTTGTTTTATTATAATGTGTAGTGATCGCGCAAACCTAAGATATTCCTTCCATTCAATTTTCATTCCTAAAATGACTGAGTCCAGATATAAGCCTATATTGCTATATCCAGAGTATAGTGACACTAGGCGTATTCACAACACATGTACGACACAACTACAAGCCCATTCCCTGCGTAATCTCGTGTCGTATCCGTCACGCAGGCGTCCCGGGCACGTCACGTCACAAATGGCGTCCGCGTCATTTGTCACACGGCTATTGATTTGCCGTTACATGCTGACAGCTACTGTGGGATTGCTGGGCTTTCATAGAAGACTTTTATAAGGGTTTAGTAGATTCGATTTTCCATTAAGTTTTTTGCAGGTTCTAACTGTAATACAGATTTGCCGGACGGGCGTAACTCGAGGCGTGTGCGTGTGTTCTGGGTCTATGCCAACGAGACGCTGACATACACAACCTATAGGTTCAGGCGCAATGTGTGAAGACTCGATGATTTTCCAGACGGCGATAGCAGCAAGCGGGAACGTAGGGATGCGGGGAAGGCGGCGGTGAAATCAAACACTTTACTTGAATCTTCAAAATGCTTGTATAATGATAACAAATAAAAAAAAATATGACCTTTCTTAAATTCTTGTGTTTATAATAAAACAACTAATCGCGTGTATTATTGTTTTTTCTGACATTTCGGACACTTTGCAACGTTCATGGCCGCAGGAGCACTAAGGTGTCATTCGTCTCAACAGTTTATTTAAAATTATTTGAGTACCAGATTCAGTCGATTAATCCGGTTAAAAGTTGTTTTATTATGTGTAGTGATCGCAAAAACCTAAGATATTGCTTGTGTTTACTTTATAATCATAGAAAATAGAAGTATCTGCAGTAGCAGTCTGTGTTTCCCCTCAACTTCATCGGGCTAGTAGATTCAAATACGGCTGCATGAGTTCTTGGTTCGATTATCGAGTTGGGAAAAATCATATTAGGGTTTTTCGTAAGGAAGTACCAGCCAGGATCTTGGAAGTTAGGTTAGTTGAAAATAGACTTATACATTACATGGGACTTAATAAATACACCGGTGAATATGGGTGGAGGTACAACCTATACCTCTGCCTAGCCCTTCAGTGTTATAGGCGCGATACTATGTTATATGCTTCCCTATAGATGTAATCTGGTAGTCTGCAATCTAGTGGTGAGATTGATGTGATAAATTCACAGAATCACAACATCCTGGTCCCAACGCGGTCCCAAAACACAAGAATAATGACGCAAATTCTTGTTTCTCGTCACCAATCCCTTCGCAATCTGGCCGCACTGGTAACACAAGGCGGCAGAGTAAATAATCAAGCAATGCAGTTTATGTGCTTAGATACCGCAAGTGTTGTGTATTTTGGAGTCTGTGACGAAAATCATGTGCGTTTAAAGATAAATCTTTGAAAAGCATTAACGCATGCTTAGCGAACTCTAAAGTTATTATATGAAATGATATAATGGCATTAAAATACATGAAGCTTCTTGGGCCAAATTTTTGGGTCTAACATTAGACAAGTTCTGTGACTGGAAAAAACACATTGAAGACGTTTGTAAGAAAGTTAATAGCTATGTGTACGTTCTAAACAAGCTAAGGAATACATCAAATATACAGACTGTATTGTTGGCATACCATGGCTATGTAAGTTCGGTCCTACGCTATGGTAGAATACTATGGGGAAACTCAACAGATTCACAGAGAGCGTTTCTCTCGCAAAAGAGATGCATAAGGGCTATAGTTGGTATTCCGCCCTTTGAGTCGTGCAAACCACACTTTAAAAAGTTTAAAATACTACCTCTACCGAGCATGTACATTTTTGAAATATGTATATTCGTCAAGACTAACCCGAATCTGTTTGTAAAAGCAAAACACATATACCAACGGAACACAAGACAGGGAGAGCGGCTAGTTTTAGATGTTGTTCCTAGAACTTCGTTATACAATAAAAGCTGTAATGTAATGTGCAAAAAAATTTTTAATAGGTTGCCATTGGAGTTACAAAAGCTTCCATTATTTAGATTTAAAAAAAAACTAAAAATATTGTTACTAGAAAAAATGATTTACAATGTTAATGACTGGCTCCTGTAATATATTAATGTTATATTGGAATCGACTGTTTTTATAATGTAATTATATGTGTGCATGATTCTGTATGAACGGAATCTTAACAATTTGTAATGTATATTTCATTTTAATTTGATTATGTAACTTTATTATATAATATTCAATAATTCACATGCCATACACCGGCTAAATAGATGATAAGTACTTATATTGTAACATGCCATCTGTATACTCTATTTTGAGTGAATAAATGACTATGACTATGACTATGACTATGAAATGGAAAAAGAATACGGTCGTGAGCAGGATTCGAACTTGCGCCTCCCGGATAAATTCCATGGAGTATTTGTCCGAGAGGCGCAGGTTCAATCCTGCTTACGACTGTATTTTTCTTGCCGCAAAACTTTACCACAAGAATTCCCTATGTTCAGCAGTTTACCTCAGGACACAGGAAGTTGTACACTGGGATTTTCAATACGCAATAACCTCGATGATATGATACTTGGTGCAGTACATTTTTAGTTATTTATTTATTTATTCCTACAAGAACAACATTACAGATGGTCATCTAAAGCGTTGTACAATTCAAATAAAAAAACAAAAAAAAACTTAAAAGGACGTTATAATAAAACAGCTTTTAACCGGATTAATCGCGTGTATTATTGGTTTTTTGTTTTTCCTGACGTTTCGAACGCTGCAAAGTGTCAAATTGATCCGGTTAAAAGTTGTTTTATTATAATGTGTAGTGATCGCGCAAACCTAAGATATTACTATTAAAAGGCCGTTATATAAAAAAATAAGAATGAATAAAATAAAGAAATATAACCACATCAAAATTAAAAGAGACGAAAATTCACATTAAAATAAAAAAGAAACGTAAACACACATTAAAATAATAAGGATTTTTCAAACATTAGGTATCAAAAAAATATTTAAATAAAGATGTGACAAACAGGTGAGTAAAAATAACATCTCATCTCTCATCCATCTTCTCACAAAATCCTAAATTTATTATTATTATATTTTCATCAGAGGGTTAAACTACCTACAAATTAATAACTGCCGCTAGGCCAAGTTAAGGCAGTGATAGCCTAGTGGTATGAATATTGGACTGGCAACTCAAAAGTCACAGGTTCGAACCCAAGGCACGCACACGGACTTTTCGAAGTCATGTGCGTATTAGAAATTATTTATCACTTGCTTAAAACGGTGAATAAAATTATCGCGAGGAAAACAGCACACCTGAAAGATGTTCTTGATAGTGTGTAAAGACATGGCAGAGGTCTATGAATGGTTTAAACTATGACACGAGGTTGTTCATCAACCACACGATAAGAAGAAGAAGCTGTCAAATAAACGGCCGGCAACGCACCTGGGACTCCTCTGGTGTTGCGGGTGTCCATGGGCGGCGGTAATCGTTTACCATCAGGCGATCCGCCTGCTCAATTGCCCCCTATCACATAAAAAAAACGGTTTATTGGCGGCTCTGTCAACTTCAATGATATATTTACTTCTAACACCGCATAAGAAAGCATTCATAAAAAAAAAACAGATTTGTATAATGTACACTTTTCTGGTTATGGATATCCATGTTTAATTAAAAAAAAATTCAACCCACTATATTTCACAATCAAATCCATTGAGCATTTTAACTCCCAACGCACTCGCAACAGTAATTGATAACTGGCATATTTACGGATCGCCTACTAGCGGGGTATTCGTCAAGCAGCTGTCAACTATACCCGTCACGGGCTCGTCACGTGTCCGTCGCGTCCCCAATCCGGATGCCATCGATTTCGCATTAGCTACCTTTTGCTTTATCAGCGAGTCGTTTTTGTTTTCAAACGATGCTTTCAAGTCTTTTTAGTAAGAATTGTAGAACGAATAAAATGTCAGTTTTTGGTTGGATTTGTCTTAATCGATTGTCAGATTTTTTAATCGAATAGAAGTGATCAAGATGCTTACATTGTAGAATTGGAGAGAATTAAGGAGTTCGAGAAATCTCAACTCGATTGGTCTTCTTCTATGACTCAAAGGAAAAAACTATGACTTTATTGAGCACTAGCTTCCGCCCGCGACTTCACCCGCGTTTATTTCAGAATTGGGTCCAGCCGGGATACTAAGTATCCCATATGTTACTCTATAAGGCTATAAACTATCTGTATGCCCAATTTCATCCAAATCCGTTCACAAGTTTTTGCGTGAAAGACTAACAAACATTCATACATGCAAACTTTCGCGTTTATAATATTAGTAGGATTTTTTTTTTCAAATTTTTAATTAAATAGTCAATTACACGTGAATTACCTTAAATCTTGCATATCCAACCACGTACGATCCCCATTGGAGGCGGCAGTTAAGAGTTTCTACGTGCTTAGATCAATACACCTCGCCTAACATGGTTAACAAGATGACATAAATTGTCATCTCGAGCAAGACACATTAACATCTCAAGTACTTCAGCACAAATCAATTACGTTAATCTCACATACCTACAATGTATAATATAGTAGTAGTACTTAACCGAATCCCAAGCAATTGATACCTCATCAGCTTATCAATCAAGCATTATATAATTTCAATCAACCGGTTGGTCGGAGAGGTAATTGACCACGCCCTGTCGCTTGCTAATTACGTGTGAGAATATGTCCATGAGTAGGGCTGCTTCATATATCAAAAAAGTTTTTCTAATTAGTCTAAATTGACGAAGTTATAAATGATTCTATAATCTCCTTTGTTTTCGCATTAGGTCGCGAAATTCCACATGTTTCTTTGGCCGTACCATCCTACAATAGATACTAATATAAAATCAGTAATATTATGGCCTATCTAGATAAAAAATTATGTCTCATCACATCACACATTGACATGAGAAAAAGAAAGAAACATAAATTATTATAGATAAATCTTTAAAAAGCATTAACACATGCTAAGCGAACTCTAAAGATATAATATTAAATGGAAAAAGAAGACGGTCGCGAACAGGATTCGAAATTGACGAGATGGCGTAGTGGTCAAAGCGCCTGGAGTATTTATCCGGGAGGCGCAGGTTCGAATCCTGCTATCGACCGTATTCTTTTTCATTTAATACCTATTGAAACAAAAATGGTTTGTCAGTTTACGTACAAACTTTTCCTCAGATCAGCTAAGCTGTAGCAAGGAAGCAAATTAAGTACAGGTTAAGTAATATAACCTGTCATACAGATAAATCTTTGAATAACATTAACACATGCATAGCGAACTCTAAAGTTATCGAGGTCCCAATTTAGAGGTGGGTTAACGGTCACAGCACCTAGAGTATTTTTCCGGGAGGTGCAGGTTCCAATCCTGGTCACGACAATATTTTTCTTTCCACAAAATTTTTTAGATGTATAACCTATATATAAAGAAATCTGTCAACAATCTGTTGAATTCAGTCGGGCAATCCCAAAAAATGCACGTGAGTAGTAACCGGTGAATAATAATTAAAAAAAAGAATTTCTCACACCAACACGTGTATACCGACACACGCCTATGTATGCTAATGGAACGCTTCATAACCCTGAATATAGATTGCTGCTACTAAGACAGGAGGCTAGTTAAGTGCCTACTAACATTTATAGGGTTTTCTTGGGTGTAATTCCTGTGTTTACTGCCTGAAAATAAATTGGCAACGGAAAAGAGAATGGATATGGAGGCTGTGATGAAGTCTCGGATTGACTTTCATGTTAATGTGGTAATTAAACTGAGGGGACGACGGTTGCTAGTCGCGTTAACGATGTAATATACAATTAACTTTTAGTTGGTTTCGGAAAAGTACCTTATAAGGGAAGTTTGTCTTTTGATAGATTTAGAGAGGTACTTAATTGATCGCAAAGTATTAGTAACAATCTGAAACTATAAAGTAATGATCCTTTTCGTTGACCTCAGCCATGTAGTAAATTTAAGTGTTATGAAAAACTGCACTAAGAATAAGAAAATGATATATATTATTTTTTGTGGAAATGATACGGTCGCCAGCATGATTCGAACCTGCGCCTCCCGGATATATACTCCAGGTGCTTTGACCACTAAGCCATCTCGACCCCGAGGCGCAGGTTCGAATCCTGCTCACTAAATATTCTTTTTCGACAAAAAAGAAATATTATAACTTCAAGGTCCATGTCATGAATTAAGTTTTATTTGTCATGAATGAATTTAAAAGAAAAAAAAATTGTCTCGACGATATTTTCAAAGACTATCCGTGAGAAATAATACCAAAATAAACTCAGGGTCGATCAAAAACAGTCTATTAAATTTATAAATATAAATTTAGAAAATTAATTTAAAAGATAATTGTTAATAATTCTTATGCAAAATGTCCCAAACGCCAGGAAAAAAGATTTAATATTTTTATGAATGTCTCACAACCCGATGTCTATAATATGGACCTCTCTCAATGATGACCATGTTTGTTTCAAGGAAGATAATAAATGTATTTATAAATACTAGAATTCTAAAGATATAAAAATACATGCTTTAATTAATTTGCTTCGATTTGAAGTTTCCAAAAACACGTATCATAATTACTTGCGAGAGACGGAAAAGTCGTTGAATTAAAATTGAACAGTGGTTAGATACATCGAGACTAAAATAAAGTTAAAAGTATTGATTACCTTAACTTAGAACAAGGTATACTTTTGTACACCCACATTTCATTGATGCTACTCACGGGCCTTAAAAAAATACGGACGAAGCGTTGCGTATGACTTGTGAAAAGCATGCCTTCCAAGTCATCCCATTTCGCTTGTCATACATGAGCTAAACGCGTACAAATACTTAAATCTCACCCACTCGGCCAGTACGCTGCGTGTGTGTGTGCGTAATCTATGTTTCGCTTATGACAAGGCAAAGTTACATCCGTATTTTTTTCAGATCCGTGGATGCTACTAGTAAGTTCCATGTAATAAGTGATGTGCCTCAATCAGACATAATTTTAAACTATGGGCTAGTACTAAAAAATTTTGTCAGACAAACTCAAAAACAGTCACTGCTTATAAGGCTGGTGATTTTGGGAATCGAACCTCAAGCGTAGCAACCGGACTCGCATCCACCAGAACAAGGCAGACAGTAGTTTACATAATAATGCTAAAATTTAACCAACCGCTCAATCACCTTATTCTAATAGTCTGTCGTTAACATACATGACAGTAACACAAATCTAACCATACATGTCGAAACCAGAATCAGCAGCAAACAATATTTCACAGCAAGAGGCTACTTGAGTCCTGCACGCATGGAGTCGTTTGTCATGTCACAATAGACGCCTTTAACAAACACTACCGTCTCTGATAGACTGAATGTTACACCAACGTGTATCGGGATATATAATCTGACTCGCGACATAGCCGCGTACTCAGCTCATGACTAAGGGCTCCGTTCGAGTTCGAAACTAGTCGGGCAAACCCGAAGAATGTACGTGAGTAGTAACCGGTGAACAATAACTAATAGGGATATATAGTGTTGATTTTGAATTGAATTGTACTTTGTGAAACTCTCTACTCGTCCCATCGGAATATGAGAGTGAAGGAAGAGTGCACCTGTGTTTGCGCCTACACATGTGCACTATAATATCTCCTGCGTACATGGCTGATACTTTGTGAAATTAATTTTGAAGCAGGGGTAACCAAGTGGTATGCTCGTAAGACTAAAGACAAAAGTCACAAATTCGTGCACAATGCGCACAAAACTAAGTTTTCGAAGTCATATGCGAATTAAAATTAATAAGAACTAATACCTTATAATACCTGAGAGATGTTCTCGAAGATGATTTATACCCCTAGCTTTTTCATTAACCATACGCAAAGAATATCTGCGCTAGTACCAACAGGCACTACCTACGTGTAAAGTTAAAAGCACACGCGTGTAATAAACTGCATTTTGAACTTCAAAGCTTAAATTCTTAAAAGCATACCGGAGCTTAGAATTGTGTACGGTAGATGACAATAGGCTCACCACCTATTGATACTTTAGAGCATCGGTGAAATGAGGGTATACAACCGTGTACACCTGTGCATACACCTTCGGCAAATACTGGCGTGATGCTATGTTCAAAACATAGTCCACACTTTTATGAATGTCCACTTAAAACTCGCTTATTATAATCTTCATACATTATTCAACTAAAAAGTTCAAATTAAACTCATATTACACGATGCACCCTTCATTATATCATGTTACCCGGCTCATGTGACGTGTACCCGTTGCATGTGGCCCGCAAGATTTATGGCGTCTACTGCGGTGTCTCAACTCTTGTAGAGGAAAGTTGCTAATACACCGGCTGATACTGAACCTATACTGTTACTGGCGAACTGTTCGTGTATTAATTGTTGAATAAAAATGAATGGATGCCGTGTTTTAGTATATTACTATGCATAGCTTGTTTTCTCTGAGGTGGTAGGCAGAGGTGCACTTGTACAAACTCAGAATTGTTTTATTTTTAATGTTATGACGTCTATAGCCGTCGTGTGTGTGCCTGACAGTGTTTATCCAAAACCTTGTAGGAAATTCTACGCACATACATTAGTTACACGTCGGTGTGACACCAACCAGTCACTTATGCGGCGTACGAAGCGTCAGATTTATCGCCGTCTGCCGCGCATGCGGTGGACACGTCTCAGCCTGAGACGACCAGATTTATAGTGACATTTATTGGACGAATTAAAACTGAACACAATTTGTCGGTTTGAACTGAAATTAGCAGTAATTTGGAATATACTCGTGGTGTGGGACAGGTGTGAAAATATGTGACTATAAATGTAGAAGTGGTGATTTAAAATCGATTATGTTCTGACCAAGCGACTGAAATCTCCAATAATTGTATTCATACTGTGTCATGAAGGCTACCGATACTTTATTATATGTTTAATATAATCTAATAAAAAATATCATCAATAGAGCGGTCAAAACCAATATACTATTTAAATAATAAGACAGTAATCAGTTATAGAAATGTAAAAACTAAAGCCTAAATAAATAGTCGCCTCAGATACTGCAAGACACTTCACATAAACGCCAAAAGGTAGCTAAATATACGAATCTTACAAACACTTCACAAATTCAGGCACCAAGGACGTACTCGTTATATAGGCGACTATATAGTATATTCCGTAGTCTGCAACTCGCAAGAAAATATCGTGGGAACTCCACCACATCCCTACAGGTGTTTGCAGCGCCATTTTCCTTTTTTTTTTCACCACCAACCAAACCGCATTTCTCAAAAGCACGCCCTGTTTTTAGTCGATTTTTTTTCGCAGTTTCCCAACGAATACAGCGTTTGGATGCGCGGAATTTTAGTATATAATGATCTCGTTATAACAAGTGTTTTGTGGTAATGATTTGGGGTTTTTGAGGGTAGTTTCTTTTCTCTTTTTATAGTACCTAGAGAGGATTTTTTCCTGAATGGAGTTATGATTGGTAGGCGTAACTATTTTGAAAATATATTGATGTTATTTTGGAATTATTATAACGTCCTATAACACTAAGGTCTCAGAAAATGTAATGGTTCCAAAAATTCAATTATCAAAGTATAACGAGGCAATATCAGCACAAGAAAGTTGTATACGTTATATTATTTATCCGTAATAATAATACAATAAAAAACGATTATCTCTTGAAAATGTATCAACAAATATTAGAAAGTAACAATAATTTGTGCTAAAAAAATAATTATCCAGGAGTTCATTCATATCAAAATATACATCCACCTCATTCAGCTACCAACTAGGCAAATCATTGAACAATATAATCATCATAATCAAGAGAACACAGTGGGAATACATTATCGAACGTAAACAGGGATGGACTACAGCACAAAATGTTTGCTGGCAAATTATTGACGCGCCTAGTGATGTCAGAGTTCGGTTCTAGTTTCGGGTATTTCATACATATTTTTAACATAACATAACATACATAACATAGCATCACGCCTGTATTCCCCGAAGGGGTAGGCAGAGGTGTACACAGTTGTACACCCACATTTCACCAATGCTGTTATTAAGTCCCATGTGGTGGTGAGCCTATTTTTTTTTTTTTTTTTTTTTTATGGAATAGTGGGCAACCGAGCAGACGGCTCGCCTGATGGTAAGCGATTACCGCCGCCCATGGACACCCGCAACCCCAGAGGAGTCGCGAGTGCGTTGCCTGCCTTTTAAAGGGTTTGGGCCTCCGGTACCCTCACTCACTCGGCGAAACACAACGCAAGCGTTATTTCACGCCGGTTTTCTGTGAGGCCGTGGTATCAATCCGGTCGAGACGGCCCATTCGTGCCGATGCGTGGCTCTCCCACGGTGAAAACCATATTTCCATCTACCGGGCACAATTCCAAACTCCGAGCTGCTACTGAGAAATTTCTAACGGAAAAACTCATAACACTTTGCCCGACCCGGGAATCGAACCCGAGACCTCATGCTCAGCAGTCGCGCTTGGGACCACTAGACCAACGAGGCGGTTATTACATATATACATATTTTTGGGTGTAATTTATACTATTTTTCCTACGATATCACTTCTTTCTTGATAATCTTTTATATTAATTTAGTTTAATAGCTGTGCCCATGGGTCTGCGTTTTTATTCTTTTTTCTTGGCTATCGCGAAAATCTTTTTATTACTAAAATAAAATAGCCTGCAACATAATTTCTGGATAAAGAAAGTTTCTAATGGTAAAAGAATGATTAAAATTGGGTCAGTAATTTCAAAGTTAATCGATTGAAAACAATCAAACAAATATTTAATCTTTATAATTTTAAGTATAGAAGAGAAAAGTAAACCTTTAAGCTAAAGATTTAATCAAAGTATCCGCCAACTTGCTACTTTTAACATCACAGTAAATAGCAATTCAGTAGTTATTCAGAAGCTCAATAATACCGACTGAACGCTGAAGTACGCGATTCGTCTACCGTGACCGAACGCAGTCACCAACCCGATGCAGGCGTCCGAGCACGGATCTTTTCGACAAACTTGTCGACTCGATAAAAGTTTTGATGTATTCTATTTTATCGTTTTATTAAGTTGATTAAATTATTGTATATATACGCACATGGTTCGAAGTGACGCCTTTGACTTGCCAATCTAACGATCAAACCACTAAACTATCAATTCTTGTAACATTATAGGAATCTTGTCAAACTTAGGACTACCGTCTCCTTGAAATGTTCTCATCCAATCCTCCAAACTTTACAGTACAGGCATGTTGGTATTGCCGATATATTATGTTGAGCTTAATTGCCAATAAACTGAATGGGGATCTCAAGGCAAACATGCTTCTAACCTAGCCCCACTACGATGGTCTCTTTTGATGGATTACTAGTTTGAAGGACCTCTTGCATACGAGCGAAAATGTCAAGTATGGATATTGTTGGACAACTTATGTAAAAGGAATTTGTTTTCTTTTTTTTTCGGTTTTGTTTGAGCGCAGTGTTACTGATCACCAGACATTTATAAACCCTAATGCAAAAGAGTTGAGAAAAAAAATTTTTTTTTTTTAAACAAAAAACATTTTGTTTATAAAAAATCTCCTTTATTCAGATTTTTCTGACTTTCTTTCAGATTTTTCTGACTCCACTTTATTTTATTGCTTCGAAATACGGACCCAGTCGTATTTGCCCACAATATTTCCCCTTTAATTTAGTAGCCTCAATGTAGCAACACTACGCATGAAACCCGTGCGAAGCAGTCTGCAGCTGACAACCAACTGAATTATGTAGCGAGACGTGTCAGTCGCAAATGTAATGATCGTTTTAAATACGTATTGTTTTATTTCAGCCACTATGTTGTGGAAACCGATATGACAGCCGATAACCGGGACGTTGGGGATGTGACTTGATTGACAGTAGTCAGAAAGAGCGGGAAAAGGAATAGTGATAATGAAATGAGAACATATATAAATGAGATATTGATTTAACAGGATGACATAATTTTGTCAACTGAATGATTGAGAATATAGTATTTGATGCAAAAGTAACAGTTATTTCTTGTATGGGGAATAGGTCATCGCAAACTAAGGTGTTTTCTAATCAGTCGCATGTAATTTTACTAGCAATGGTCTCATAACAACCATCGTGGGCCCATGAAAAAAGAAAACTCCTTTAGAGACTTTTTTAAATGAACGAGATGCTAATTTTGTTCAGAAAAATGACTATTTATAACAATAAATTGTAAACACATAAATGTTATACAGATAACTATGCGTTAGACGATAAGGAAGTATTTGACGCGTTCAAACAAAACAATCATGAAAACATGAAACCTTAAGAAAAAATGGTAGCTGATTATAAGCTTGAAACTCAAACAGTGCGAGTGAAGCTCAGACGTTAATAATCCCAAGCAATCTAAAGTTTAACAAAAGAAAAAGGGTTATTGTTACGTTCATAGTCGACCGCATTCTACAAACAACACAATTAACTTTTTTTCCTTAGTTTCTCTAACAAATTACCTGTCACTGCAGGCACTATTGCAATCTTTAGACTCAATATGTGGCTGCAAAAAATATTCTCATCCAACGCGGTTTTTGTTCTATCCACTTGGGTTTCAGGTTCAGTCGGACTCGGAGCAATGTATATCGTGTATGTGAATGTAGGTATTATAATATAGTTCCATGTTTAATAAACTTGTCTCGAGTAGTGATAGTCTAGTGGTATGACCGTTGGACTGGAAAGTCAAAGGTCGTAAGTTCGAATCCAAGGCCATTGACTTTTCGGGTCATGTAAGTATTATAAATTAATTAATACTGTCTTATAACGGTGAAGAAAAACATCGTGAGGAAACCAGCACACCTGAGAGATGTTCTCGATGGTGTGTAAAGCCATGTCAGAGGCCTACGAGCGGCTCTAAGCTCTGACACTAGGTTGTTCATCAACCACACAGTAAGAATAACTTGTCTTTTTGGGACATAATATAGATAACTGTATTAAGGAGAATTGATAGAAACATTATACAATTTCCTAACGTTTTATGGGTAAAAATTGTATGCAAAAATTAATAGAATTAAACTTGTACGGTCAAGGGTAAGTCAGAGGCAACACTTGTACTACGAAAACCGTCCTTACCGCTACGACATTAGATAGATAAAGGCACTACATAACATAACATAACATAGCATCACGCCTGTATTCCCCGAAGGGGTAGGCAGAGATGTACACAATTGTACACCCACATTTCACCAATGCTGTTATTAAGTTCCATGTAATAGGTGTTGAGCCTATTGCCATCAACCAATAAAGCACAAAGGGCACATTTCCAATAAAGGCACTATCAATGCCAAATTGTTCCCACGGACCTACTTTGTTTATAACTTTCAGTCGGAAAGAGTAGAAAATTCATGACTTAAAAAAAAAACAATTTTCTAGCTGGAATTTCCTCACTGACTTATTATAACTAGTTCAGAGCTTACTGATCAAAAAGGATGAAAGCGATGAATGACTGAACTATTGAAACTCGTTCCAATTCATTAGAATCTCTCACAAACTAGGCAATACCCTCTTCAATACAAAACAGAATCTATTTATTCCATTTAATTCCGATGCACCAAGATTTTGTACGAATTGAAATTCCTTTCCCGTTTCCTTACGAGATCTGTTGCAACCTCTGGCAAACACAAAGATACGTACGATCTTAATTCGAGTTAATCCGGGTAAGAAAGCGGGCGTCGCAAGGTGGACACACTATGTCGACGGACGTGTGTTGAATTTTAGCACGATGTGGGGCAGAAAAGAAGCGGTTTTGGGGGCGATAGCGAGATTCGTTCGATGTTTCGTGGTGATCTTTTTTTTTATTAAATTTAGTTTGAATCATGTAAATTTTCTTTTATGCGGAAATCAATATCGTAACACGTGGTAGTTATTATTATAGGATTAGAAAGCCACTACGAATCCAGTCCAATTTTATAAATTAGCTACAATTCAGTCCCAATTTTATCGTTTCGTATTTAAGTTTTTGGTGTACATTACTAAATCATTTTTATTGCTTTATTTAATTCTCAGACTGCATCAACCTAATGAAAATATTAAGTAACTTACTGTTATTATGTCGGATGATACAGACCCTCCACCTGAGGTTATACAATTATTTAAATATTGGTATGAAAGTCAGAGAAACTGCGTTAAATGGTCAGATGCACAATCAGTGCAATATGGGCTGGATTGTGGAGTGAGGCAGGGAGGGTTGACTTCACCCAGTCTTTTTAACTTGTATATAGACCGGCTGGTTGGTGAGCTGAGTAGCACTATGGTTGGTTGTTCTGTGGACGGAAGAATGATTAACAACATTAGCTATGCTGATGACATGGTGCTGATCAGCCCATCAATCTGTGGACTAAGGAAGTTGGTGGCCATTTGTGAGAGGTATGCGGAGGCTCATGGCTTGAGGTATAATGCCACTAAAAGTGAGGTGGTGGTTTTTAAAGTTCGTAATAATACACCCACGAATATACCATCGGTGACGTTACAAGGAACACCATTAAAGGTCGTCACTCAATTTAAATACCTCGGTCATGTGGTCACGGATTCTCTCATGGATGACCAGGATATAGATAAGGAGCGCAGAGCGTTGGCAGTCCGATGCAATATGCTTGCCCGCAGGTTTGCGCGGTGCACTGACGAGGTAAAACTGACGCTCTTCAGAGCCTACTGCCAGTCGTTTTACTCGTACAGCTTGTGGGTTAGGTATACGCAGAAGGCTTACAACGCTCTGCGCGTGCAGTATAATAATGCACTGAGGATATTGTTGGGGCTGCCTCGGTTTTGCAGTGCATCAGGCATGTTCGCGGAAGCGCGAATAGATGACTTTCATGCCATCATACGCAAACGGTGTGCATCGATGTTGCGGCGATTCAGGGGTAGCCCTAACAGTATATTAGCTACTCTGGCGGACAAGGTTGACGGACCTTTTATTAGACTCTGGGCTGGCAGACATGTGCGTGCACATGTGCATGTAGCCAATTAGTATAATTTTAAGTTCATGTGATTTGTTATTTACTAACATAGGATAAGTTCATACTAACACTATATGGATCCATGGTCTGAAATAAAAAGTTTGATTTGATTTGATTTGATTACCTAGTAAAAAATCTATATACTATTAATTGTTTTTTAAAACAGCGTACCTATACATACAATATTTATATGGATAGTGCGTTATTTAATTCACGGACTACACAAACGAATACGATACGAAATGAATTGTACCTTATATTATTTGAATTAGAGATAATAAAAATATATTTATTGTAGCTTTAATGACTTACACCTAGTTATAATGTCTTCCTTATTCAAATGCATTTATTTTTCTTTCAGTCGTTTTAATGGCCGCGAATTTAGTCAAACTTAATTCGTTGTACCTAGTCTAGTCGCCTGCGTCCTTAACGCATTGTTTGCGAACTGGATTCTACTTCACCCTCTCGTTTCAACGTGACGTCTTTGTTTCACTTACAAATGTTCTTTATGTGCCTTCTTGAGTAAATAAGTGATGAAGTTTGTATAAGAAGATAAAGTTTTAGCATTACTCGCGAGTTAATATTTTGTAGGAGTTCTGGTTAGCTGAAATTATCTTAAAGATGAATCTTTGAAAAGCATTAACGCATGATTAGCGAACTCTAAAGTTATTATATTAAATGGAAAAAAAAATACGGTTGTGAGCAGGATTCGAACCTGCGCCTCCCGGATAAATACTCCAGGCGCTCTGATCATTAAGCCATCTCGACCTCTGCTCACTACCGCGAATTATTCTTCCATATTTTAACACGTCTTATGGCGACGTCATTGTAATCAGGTGACGGAACCGACAGGACCAACTTTGCAGTTAATACAATGGCGTAAAGAATGCAATTACCTTAATAATTCAAGCGACGAAATTATCTTTCATGAAGGCCAATAATTTATAATGTATGTTTCTGTGAACTATTATGTACTGCCTATGTTGTTTTATTTACAGACAATGGAAGGAATTGTCACAGTCCTAAAAATTTTAGGTATTTTTTCATCATTCGTGAAACCTATAAATGGCTGCCTCCTATAAGTATGTGCGTGCCTTCGCGTGCTGCGATTGGTAGTACTGTCGCTGGTTGTCGGATCTTGGTGTATTTGTGTGCGTGTAGCTTGCGTACTGATAAGCAAATTGGTGGGACTTGACGTATCTCATACATTTTCTGTTTTTTTTTTTTTATGGAATAGGGGGCAACCGAGCAGACGGCTCATGGACACCCGCAACCCCAGAGGAGTCGCGAGTGCGTTGCCGGCCTTTTAAAGAGTTCGGGCCTCCGGTACCCTCACTCACTCGGCGAAACACAACGCAAGCGTTGTTTCACGCCGGTTTTCTGTGAGGCCGTGGTATCAATCCGGTCGAGCCGGCCCATTCGTGCCGAAGCGTCGCTCGCCCACGGCTATTTGCTTGATGTGTATCCGTTTGGTTACGTTTACACTAATGCCAGTATGTGCGTAAATTAATCTATTGTAATTTAATCTAAGATTTACATTATGCCAAAAATACATCCTGATCTTGTTAAAAACATAATACAAAAACTTTATTTGATTTAAAAGTTGCTTTTCGACTCCATACCCTCCTTTATGACTTTTTATTCTCATTCACTACCTTTATTATTCCGCAACAAACAAAAAGATATGAAAGACAAACAGCGTTTCAAACAAAATTAAGAAACAAAAATATCCACTCCGGAATAAATTCGACTGTCAGTGTCACACGAAACTCCTAACTCCATTCAAATTAATCGTTTTAAGTACATTTTAAATCGACTTAGAAAAGTTGGTTGGCACGACAAAAAACAATTTTAACTCCGAGGAAAGGAAAAAGGGGAGGTATTTCGATACAAAAAGGCAGGCTGAGAGAGCTGACGCTAAGTGAATAAGTGAATAGTTAAAGTCTCATAATATTTACATAAAGCGAACATTAGCGATGGTTCGAGATGGAGGCTGTAGCGGGTGTGATTGATCTTTGGGGTTTCCGAAATTACGATGATGGGGCAAGTTTTTAGTATATGAATTTAAACTGATATTTTATTGTTTTTTTATTAGAAGACTGTATTATTATGACATAAATACAGAAATGACTGCCTCGTTGGTCTAGTGGTGACAAGCGCGAATGCTAAACATGAAGCCTTGGGTTCGATTCCCGGTTCGGGCAAAGTGCTTTTTTGAGTTTTCATTGAGTTTTTCTGTTAGTAAATTCTCAGTACCAGCCCGGAGGTGTTCCCGGTAGATAGCAATAGGCTCATCACATATTACATGAGACTTATTAACAGCATTGGTGAAATGTGGGTGTACAACTGTGTACACCTCTGCCTACTCCTTCGTGGAATATAGGCGTGATGCTAATTTGACGCTAAATACAGAAATGTTTTCCATATCATTTAAGTTTTTTAAAGGATTATGTCTCTATGTTTGGTCCTGGTATCGATCCCTGGGTCAGACAAATTATTATTGTGTGTTTTTGATAGGCAATTCTGTGTCAGTTCGGAGTTTCAAAGTATGCCCGGTTGATAGTAATTAACTTTACATCTGTAGTATAGGACTTAATGACGTCAGTGAAACGTAGATTTGCAATAATTCATCTCTGCCTATCTCTTCGATAAATCCAGGCGTCATGAGTGGGCCCTTCAGTCAAGTAATTTATTCCAATTAGACCATGTATCCATTTGAAAGTCAAGAAGTCTTCTAATGGAGAAGAACGGGCATATATGATTACTTTAACCATGTAGTAGGAAAATATTAGTAAGTACCATTTATACTAATGGCTCGCTAATCCCCATAGTTTAAGCCATCAACACAACAAGGCGAAGCAAGCGTATGGTGGTAAATGAACCAAAAGAAAAAAAAAAAATCCAAGCTGCGTTGATCGAATATTCTCTCTGATGTAATACCACCCTGCATTCCAGCCAGCATGACTGTGTGAATATGTAATGACGTAATAGAATTGCGAGCTAAATGCCGTGAAAATGGCTTTCATGTAATATTCCGCATTTTCTTTGCCGATTTGGAATGTTGCAACCGTTGTTCGCTCGCGATATTGGTTTTTGATGGGACGCCAAGATCTAAATTAAAATTTGGTTTGACTTATTTGCCAAATTAATTATGCTAACTGTGATTGAATGTATTTGTGTATGAGCAATTATCTTAGCACGTACTTTAGCCTAACTATGTTCCTGTCTCTATCTTACACTAGTAGATTGACCGTAGTGTGACAGGAGCAGGAATACTACTAAACCAAAGCACGTCCAAGTAGGTAAAATTCATTTATCTTGACCTTAATTTGTGAAGAGATTTTGAAAAAAAAGTCAGAGGTACTTTTGAAATATATTAAAATTGGTTTAGATCGCGTTTGTGTGTCACGGGTAGACTGTCTACCCGTGACCACAGCCGGTACAATTCGGTTGAAACGTCGGGAAACAAAAAGGTACCGTAGAAGCCTTTTTATACTAAAATAACGCGACTGGACCCGATTTAATATATAAAAAAATGAGTACTAATCGCTAAAGCTTAAAATCAATCAAAGTCAGAGGTATATTTTAAACAATATGGGATTAGTAAATCAGTGTAAGGCACAGTATGGAATTACCTTTTAAAGGAAAGTACCATTTCAATTTTGACGCGTTGTACATTTGCAAGATGGAAAAGTATAGAAGAGAAATATTCAACGTAACTACATAAAAAATAACTGTAAATATATACTTTACAAACAGCTTAATCGTAGCTACAATTAGCTGAAATGTGGTTTAATCCAAACAACGGTATTACGTTCCTTACCTCCAAATAATGACCATTTACTATTCAACATTGCAACCGAATTCCTTATTTAACAACTGCCAAAGCTATTATGAAGTTATTATTTATTTATATGAGTTAATCTTCAAGACGCGCCCCTTTACGATGGTATTATAACAACAGATTACTAACAAAACGTTTCAATTAATTTTAAAGATGGCTGATAGTCCCCACAGGAAATTTGCCAAGTTGCCAGTCATTATGAGGGGTACAAAATGCGTTCGAATTATTTATCGTGGCAAGACTTGCTGTAGTTTCGATTCGAGCCGCAGATGGTATAATAATACTAAGGGGGATAGAATTAGAGAAAGCTATGATTGTAGACATGTTCTCTGATACAATGATTCTTTTTTATTAAGGAGGATCGTGTCTAGGTAACAGCAGTGCGATTTAGGTAAACTTGGGCTTGCCACGGTTAGTCTGTGGATGGGTGACCATAATTTTTTATATTAATACTCTTCTATGCCTCGTTGTATCAAAGTCGTTAAGAGTAGTCAAATGCCTAAACATCTGATCAGTCTTACTTACCACAAGGCACCGTGTGGAGGTTGTGAAGGTTAGATATGAACTGCCATAGAAATACGAGTTTATAAATATTAAACTGAATCTGATACAGATATCATAGTTAGGGAAGGCTAGGTATTTTTTTTAAATCTTATTCACGGTGAGAACTACATTACGAGCAGATTTTCTCACTATAGAACATGTCTAAAAGGTTAAAATATGTTGTGAACACCTCACCTGAGTAGGTATGTTCACAACGGGTCATCATGTCTCGTATTTTCTATAATTATCAGACGGCTTAACGTGCCTCGGAGAGCACGTTAAGCCGTCGCTCCCGGTTGTCAAATTAAGATCTATGACAGCTTTGACGTGTAGTCAGAGACCTGAAAGTCTGACAAGCACTCATGCCACGAGATATCGTGATACCCAGTAACTGGATTGTGGAGGTCAGATAGGCAGTCGCTCCATGTAAAATACTGGTATTAAACTACATCCGGTTTGACTGGAAGCCGACCTCAATGTAACTGGGAAAAGGCTAGGCAGATAATAATCATTATAACAGGTAGAAAACATGTGATTTGATTTCAGACCTGGAAAAGCGTTCCATTTGTTTCACTGTATACATTTTTATTAAAAAGTCAGATTTAATAAATTGATACCAAAACAGTCTTTTTTTTTAATTAATACATCATGTTTATGTTACTTACGGGTACAGCAACTGAAATTAATTTACCATCTGATCTTTAATATTTACGTGGGATGCATTGGTTACCCGTCGCGTTGAGCTTAATGGATGGAAAGATGGATTTTAAAAGCCACATATCAGCCATCAGCATACCTTATTCGGAGTTGATGAGGTCGCTGTTGATGAAAATACCAAGAGGGATTTAATTTTTAGCATATATTTAATCTGTTAACTCGCCAATACTAGACACACTAGAAATTGTATTGTTATCAATTACAATTTTGTACTTTCGTGAGTCATCATCTTCCCCCTACCCTTATTCCAATTTATTTGGGGTCGTTGCAGCATGAATTCGGAAGACCGCTTTCTAATTGTTTTTGAAATTGCATGCTGATAAAGGGTTGGCAATGTGTTATGACCGGCCGCCTGCCTGACGTCAGGAATACTTGTTCGTGGTAACCGCCACCGATACGGTCTCCTTCTATCTAGCTATGTCACACCAAATGTTATCCATGCGCCAGGTTCTGATGTTATCTTACTATCACACTCCACTAACCGTAATTTTTAAATTGCCCCCTATCTTGTTTATATCTATCTTGTAATGTTGCCCTCTATAAAAACATTAATATTTAAATAATTTTTATTGTATACTGTAAATGTTATCATGGTAGACAAAGTCGACTAACAGTCAGCTAGCGTAGTGATCAATGCTCGTGCTTTCTTTGTATGAGAAAATGTCCTTACCCTGAAATAGGGTAATAGGCTATATTAATATTAATAATATTTATGTATGTAAATATTAAAATATGCCTTCTGAAAATACACGTAAAGATGATCTATTATACTTGGTGTACTTATAAATAAATGAAGTTATTTTGCATGCAAGGTCACCAGTAACGGTAGGTACATAGTGTATGACGTCACTTGACAAATGAGTTCAACAAACTTAGGTACCTACTGTTGCATATCTTCATGCTACAAAATGTTTAGAATTCCAAATGTGGGAAAGTGTATGAATTTCTTGCAATGTTCATAGAACTTATGTACCCACGTTGTAATAGTACATAGTTGTTTTTAGACCTATTTGTTAAATACTGTTACAGTAGCTTTTAAGTTTTAGAAAATATACCATTTTACGTGTTAGCAGCGATCTTTTTTTTTATTAATATATATAGCAATTGCCCCTCACGCCAAGATGTTCTTTGTCTGTCCAGTATCGTAAAATTGTTTACAGTCACAAATCTCATATGCACCTAAAACAATTACCTAAGTATTTTCTGTAGACAATATAATTGATTATTCAAGATAAATCTTTGAAAAACATTAACGCATGCTTAGCTTGGTAACTTGTATAGGGACTGAATTGATAGCAATGACGTCGCCATAAGACGTGTTAAAATATGGGTAGAAGAATTCGCGGTGGTGAGCAGAGGTCGCTCTGACCACTAAGCCTGAATCGAATCCTGTTTGCGACCGTATTCTTTTTTTCCATTTAATAGAATATAATTGATATTTGTTTAACTCGGGAATCTTATCCGTAACAGCGACAGCAGCCGATCACTCGACCACTGCGCCAACCATGACGTCAGTTACACCTAAGGGCGAGATGTAGCTCGTACATGTCTATTCATTATTTATTAATTTCCAACTCCTAAAAATGTCGTCATAGCTTTTTTTATAATTTTCATAACTAACTATCAATTTTCAAAACATAATAATGGAAACATATTTATCATAGCAGTACATAATGCATTATCATAACGCCTGTATCCTGGAGGCTTCGGCAGAGGCGAACTGTGTAACAGTTCGCCTCTGCCGAAGCCTCCAGGCATACCTAATAGGCATACCCATTGCATACCTAAATTTCACCGATAGGTATAGATGATAACCACAAAACCAAACTCCGGTCTGCTACTGTAAATTTCATAGCAGATAAACTATCTAAACAATGACACTTTACCCGACCCGATATTCGGACGGACCTCACACGTAGATACCAGGCTTTCGACCACTAAACCAATGACACAGTTATATTGTGACGGAGTTATTTGTATTACCATTTTTATTGAATGCAATAAATCAACACCTTACAAGAACAACAGCATTGCGTGTGAAGGTTGTAATAATGCATGAACAGTCACTCGCCCATTGGCACAACTCCACATTGACCTATTTGCCTCAATTGACTGCAGCATGTGCAAAATAAGCGGCTCTTTATCATCGTATAGACTCATAGCCTACAATCTCTCTTTGGTAAATTATACTTTGGTTAAGCATTGCTTATAATAAAGGCAAGAAAATTTGTTAACAACTTTTAACCGGATTAATCGTGTGTATTATTGGTTTATGTTTTTCCTGCCTGGTTTTTCACGTCCTCCTGCGACCACGAACGCTGCAAAATGTTCGAAACGTCAGGAAAAACATAAACCAATAATACACGCGATTAATCCGGTTAAAAGTTGTTTTATTATAATGTGTAGTGATCACGAAAACCTAAGATATTACTAAAATTTGTAACAAATATTAAACTAAACCATAAGTTCATCAAATTTGCGTAATTTACGAAACATGGAATTATATGCTGACTGCAAATAAAGGTATCGCAAGCCATGCCATTATGCGTTGCTTTGCGACCTTTCTATGCTGGGTAGGTATATTTGGATTCTTCTGCAAACACGTGGAGTTTTAACTGGTGGTACTTAGGAAGTTTCACCAGCAAAACTAAGTCTTTACCGTATTCTCTGTGGTAATTCTAGTATTAGAATTATACAATATAGAATTATAAATGTAATTTTAAAGTCTTCTAAAGCTTTTGTTATACAAATCTGCAAAATTAATTGCTATCAATTAAATATTACATTACAAAATATGGCATGAATTGATTCATGAAGGCATAGGCGGTTCCAAATTTAGCCGATATCAACTTTGCACGCATTTATTTCTCGCAACTTTTAAGTGCCGACTAAGGTTTTTATAAAATCGCGTGTTATCACTACCAGCTACTGAGAAAATTTACTTCGCAATTAAACTAGAAAATAAGAAATAGGACATCGAAGGATTGAACGGGTCATTATGACTCAACCCATTCATAACATAACATACCATCACGCCTGTATTCCTCGAAGGGGTAGGCAAAGGTGTACACGTATTTCACCAATGCTGTTGTTAGGTCTCATGTAATAGGTGGTGAGCCTATGGAATCTACCGGGCTCAATTCCAAACTCCGGGCTGCTGCTGAAAATTTTCTAATAGGATACTCAATAACACTTTGCCCGACCCGGGAATCGAACCCGAGACCTCCTGCACAGCAGTCGTGCTTGGGACCACTAGACCATCGAGGCTAACCAATTCAATTTTTAAAATAATATTTTTTTGACAAAATATTTGTACCGAAAAATCTACAATTGGTATTTTAATTCTGTAATCCCTAAACTTTGACAGACATAGAAAGATAGTACTCCACGCCAAGAAGAACCACCCCAACTGGATGCACATACTCGTAATAATATATTAAACAGAACTGTCTGCGCCGCCGACGACACAGAAGTGAGACACTTTAATATACCGAGTATTACACAAGTTGAAAGTTTTACAAAAGGCATTATTCGGCTGCGACGGTACACCGTAGCCGCGGGCAACACGGACGTTTTCCAACTGATATATACAATGACACTGTGTTGGGTAGCAAGGAATTGTGTTTAGTTTGATTTATTGTACGAGTAAGAAAAGGTAATAAACTAGTACAAGAGTTGAGAAACCTACTAATATTATAAATGCGAAAGTGTGGGAGAATGGATGAAAGTTTGTTACTCTTTCATGCAATAACTACAGAACGGATTTGTATGAAAGTGCATATATTAGTTTGGAACTTGGGTTAACGCATAGTATAATTTTTATCACGGCTGGACCCGATTCTGAAGTTTACTTAAACGAAAACGCGAGCAGAATCATTTTTTTTTTGTGTATGGCAACTCGCACATCAACCCAGAAGGTTGTCGACTGCTTAACCGGGCTTTCCTGTGGTTGCCTTAATAATTTTAAGGCCCCCAGCCAGGGCATTCAACTTATAAACTAAGTGACAATACGCTAAGGCTGGGACCCCGCAAGGGGTGCCCCTATGGGGTACGAGCCTCGGCTTAGGGCGTCGCTGGTGGGAGGACAGCAAGGCACTGCCTAGATCGGATTCGAATCATTATTATTATTAAGGGACGAATTTAAAGCCACAGGCTCAGCGGCGCGGGCTGGTACGAGGAAGGGTAGGGGTGAAATAATATTTATTTAAATTTAAGAACTGAGCATTTTTTTTTAGCAGTCATAGTCTAAAGTCATAATAATATATATATATTTTTAATGCAACAATCGATTTTATTATTTTGGGACAAAATATAGACAACCTTTCAAATCCAGAGCAGCTATTTTCAGGAGTACTTAAATAATTTTTCTGTTTTATAATTCCACCCACAAAATTCTGATTTTATTCTAAAATAACACATAAACTTGAGTCAAAATTTTGTATTAACCAACTATGTTTCTCTCCAAAAATATTCAAGCCAACTTATCTCATCGAATATAAACCAGGAACAATTGGAATCAGTCGACACAGCCGATAGCCAACAGTTCCGAACACGACGACACATGACAATGTAGCTCAGCTAAAGTCTCTCGTACATATTCAAAGTTTAATCCGAATCAGCTTTCCTCTTCTTGCGAGGGTTTAGCTCGGATGGTGTCGCTAAGTCGCGTGATACACTGTTACTTTGGATGTGAAGTGTGCTGGACAAAGATTGCCTTAAAAAAATGGCGATATGTAATTGGTATTGTGCAAAAACATAGATTTGCTTGAGACGATACAGTTAGCAGTATAGGAAGTGCTTTATAAGATAAATGTGCAAATATTTTTTTGTCCCATTAAATTATTACAGTTTAGAGAATACTTTTTAACATTTAACTCCAATCCACACTCATTTAACTATGTAGTTTTAATTCTATCAAAGATCACACGTAATTGTTTTTTTTAAAACCTAGTATTCTGTCAGAACTTATCTATGGCCCAATTTCGCCCCTTCACAACTAGAAAATTTTATAAATTTCTGCATTTCATGTAATATAAGATTGAGAATTATCCACTCATATACGAGATTGGCATATCAATGTAGGTTTAAGTCATGCTAAGGCGTCAGATCAGTGAAGTGCAGAGCAGTGATAGCTTAATGGTCAAAAGTAGAAAGTTCGAATACAAGGCACGTACCACTGACTTTTCAAAGTCATATGCGTATTATAAATTAATTATCAATTGTGAGGAAACCAGCACACCTGAGAGATGTTTTCAATGGTGTGTAAAGCACTAGGTTGTTCATCAACCATACGATAAGAAGAATGGCAAATGTTAGTTCCTGGACGCCATATGTCACCCAAACATATGTATCTTTACGGTGTGACTCCATCATCAGCTCAGCGCAGATAAACTTGTACTAATTAACACTCTTGCTGTCACGTCTCCACCTGCTACAACTTCCTGCATTCCACTTTAACGCTTCCCCGTCTTACACTTAGCGCAAGTTTTGTATCAAATTGTTGTTCTAAATAATTACCAGGTGTTTGAAAATTATGCCCCACTAATGGTATACTTTCTCGCAAATCATAGCACATTTGTGAGAAATGTTATTAGTGCAGGAAAGGTGTAATTGGAAATGTAAAGCTTGGATAGTCATAATAAAAGTTACTTTAATTTAAATTATTGTAGGAGTTTTTGAAACTCAACTATTAATATTTCTTGTAACTTTTTCTGTCTTAAACAGAGGATATGTCTCGATTTTTTATAATAATTTTGTCTGCAAAACAAGCTCTAAAATAAGAAGAGCCATAAAAAAAACAAAATAAACCATATAAAATTTTACTTCTTAGAAAATAAATTAAGCTTATTTAAATACTCCTTTTCCATGTTGGTAATTTAATAATAATTATAGAATTATAGTCAAAGTTAAAAAATAAGGTTTTATTTAAGGATTGTCAAAATTTTGTTCACGGTTCGAAATACCTGATTCCCATAGAGAAGAACCTGCAAGAAACATCACATCCATGGTTAGATACTCTCACTTCATAGTTTTTACAGTATTTGTATATATGTCGCAGATGGATTGTAGAATCAGCTGTTTAAAAAAACTGCTAGCTGATTTACAAAACAGTTTGCTGTTATGTAAAACAGCTGAATGACGTTTAGCGGTTTTTCATAATTACTGAACTATAATACTCGCAAAATTGTTTCATCAATGCAGCGGGTCAGCGAGGTTGTGTAAACAGCGTGAAATAAAAAGTCAGATACAAAATTTTTGTTCAAAATTTTGTCGATCTGTGTGTCTTATAAAAATAATTTAACTTTATTATATTTTGTATTGTCGTGGTGGCCGAGTGGTTACGGGCCCGCCTCCTGAGCCACAGGTTGTGGGATCAAACCTGGCATGTACCAATGTGACTTTTTCAATGTCTTAGTTCATCTAAGACTCACAGACATACGGTGAAGGAAAACATCGTTAGGAAACCTGGACTTTGTAGTCTGAAATCGCCAATACGCAGTGAGCTAGCGTGGTAATTAAGCTTGTGCCTTCTCTGTATGAGAAGAGGCCCTTGCCCTGAAGTAGGACAGTTATGGGCTGTTTTTTTAATATTTTGTAAGTCAGTAGCCAAAATTATAATAATTAAAATTTTGAATGACATAAATACAAACCTATTTTTATAAAACGGAACTGTTTTCTAAAACAGCTAGTAGTTTTGATAAGCAGCGAATACCACAATCCATGTGCGTCAAATACAATTTAGCAAGAGGAATGCGAAAACCGTGTAATCTTCGATACAAAATAATTAATATTCAAATTATTTAGCTATAATATATCGAATGCAACACTACTGGTAATTTTACTGAGTTCTCACATTTACAAAATATTGAAGTTAAAGTTTATATAGAACAAATCACCACTTAATACAAAGAAAAAATAAACACACACAAAAAAACAAACCATTTTATACGAATGCAAATCCCAATATGAAGACGAATCTTAAACTTACCTTGAACTAAACCATTCCTTGAAATATAAACAATGATAGATATAGCAATACATAAGTTTACTATCTCTGTTCATATTAAACCTCCTATTACTACTTAAACTGACGTGATAACACGCTTAACGCTCCGCCGACACGGTTAATCTAGCTTTTCTTTTATAACTCGCAAATACCCATCCCATAACACTTTCATAGACTCCATATTTAATAAACGTAACTCAGTGATTTAATAATGTTGCGTTGTTCTTTAGCTGCTATATATTTTTTAAATTAAACTTTTTATTATGAGGAGCGTGTGTTACGGCTTGATGAAATTTGCATTCATTAGCGAAGTGCCCGGGCGACGGCCGTGGACAAAATGTCAACGGGGCCTTTTTTTTTCTTTTAAAAACCCCTCTTAATATTAATGCGCAGGCTTTTTCTCTTTGTAAAAGTTTTACATTAACTCATGTCGCGGAAATGCGGAGTTAGATGATGTTGTGTTTTTGTATTAATGTATTACGTACTCCGTTTTCGTAAGGTTTGTTTTATTTTTTTGTGCTGAATGCTAATTAGCGTGGCGATGGTAACATTTATAATTTCATATTTAAATTTTCGTCATAGAAAATTATTTAGTACCGAATTGTAGTTGTTTAAGAAAATCACTTTTGCATTATATAATTAAAAATATCCAAATATTTTGGTTTAGTATTTTCTATTCGAAATCAAGTTTACAAGTACATCTCCAACTTTCCCAGGTTCGATTTAAACAACATGCAATGTTACAAAATTGTCTTGGCTATGTTTTAACTCTGAATATTTAAGAACATTGCTATGAAATTCAAACATACTAAGCTATTGTGACAAAAATCAAGACTTCTCTAATAAAACTTCGCGTTATATGCAAAAGTTAATCCCGTATATAATAAAAGTCGATGCATTTTATCTATAGCCCCTCCCCCTAACCCCTTCGACCCTCTTCATAATCAAGTTTGCGAGTTGTACGTCCAAGATGTCGCTACGGACCGAGAATATTCAGAGAACAGTGTCCCTTCTGAATATCTTAGAGTCCTGAGTGCTGAGTAAATTAACATACAATTTACGAAGACTTATAAGTTCAAAAAGACAGTTGGGAACGTCAATTTGTGTCGGGCATCAAATTCGTTGCTATAATTATGCAGAATTAAATCTCTTTGTGTTTTTAATTAGATTTTGTACCGAATCTAAATAATAGATTTGTTGATTAAAGATAAATCTTTGAAAAAGCATTAACGGATGCGTAACGAACTCTAAAGTTATTATATTAAATGGAAAAAGAATACGGTCGTGAGCAGGATTCGAACCTGCGCCTCCCGGATAAATACTCCAGGAGTATGTTCACGACCGTATTCTATAATAACTTTAGATTTGTTGATTTTTACGCGTAGCTTATTGAATATTCTAAAAGAGAGTGTGGTTGTAGAAATTTTGTTATGAGCAAATTTTTAATTGAGTTGACACTGTTTTTAGTCTTTTTAAGTATGGGATAGAATTAAATAAAACTATTCCTATTTAATATCTACTTCATTATTATTTCTGATCGTGAAACGTAGGTGCGTTTCACAAGCAGATATGTCGGAATACTTTAACGATGTAAGTAAATTATTAAGTTGGAAACACTTCTGTAATTTTTTACCTTACAACACACTTTCTTGGTTAAGGCTTCGATGCACGTATAAGTAATTTTTCATACGTGTAAAGTAACGTGTATGTGTTTTTTTTATGTATGTTAAGGACATGTAGTGCCTATATTCATTATTATTTTCGAAGGATATATTGAAAAATAATAGACACGAGCAGGACTCGAACTACCGACCCTTAACGAACCGTGTCATTGCTCTCCTACTGCTGAGCTATCGTGCCATGCTAACATCTATTAAACAAGTTCCCTTCTCCTTTTAAGGAGACGCCTGGTGATTTCTATTTAACAATAATTTATTGTATTTTGTTTTTCTATTTATATTCTACATGTAATTGTCACCAATCACAATAAACGCCATCCTTTTTGCCTACCTAAACTTATGTTCCTATATACTTAATCAAATTAATCTAACGCCACGCTTTTTTCATCTACATAAATATATACATAAATATATTCTCAAATATTTCGAATTAACCGTACCCTACAAATGACTGGGACTATATATTCACACAGTTCCTATATTTGGCGCAACCGCCTAGCTAAATCAATTCGGTCGGAAAATATTCGCAAGTCAATCCGATGTCTGTGAAATTTCATCCGTCTAGGAGATTCCATCTCTATGCTAATGGGATACCGTTGGTAGTTTCCATATTTTTTGTTATAATATTAGTTTGAAATGTAATCGTGAGTGGTGATAAAATAGGAAGGAGATTTTTGTAGTCGTGGTGGCTGAGTGAGTCACAGGTTGTAGGTTCAAATCTAGCATGTACTAATGTGACTTTTTCAAAGTCAAATGTATTTTCTTAGTTAATCTAAGACATCACAAACATACTATGAAGAAAACATAGTAACATAGTGAGGAAACCTGGAGTAGATGGTGTAAAATCGCCAACACGCAGTGAGCTAGCGTGGTGATCAATGATTCGTGCCTACTTTGTATGAGAAGAGTCCCTCGCATTGCAGTGGGACCGTTATGGGCCGGCTATGTTTGTGAGCTAACTTATACGCACTATGTGCTAGCAAATATTAGGAGGAGTAAGCGGATAAGCAGACAGACAGACGCGGATAGCCCCTCTGTTTTATACTATGTAGAGATTAGTAAGATTATCAAGGTACAAGTTTAAAATGTAGCGCCATATTTTCTAATGCTGAACATTCCTTAATGTTGATATTGAATAATAGGTGGTGAGCCTACTGCCATCAATCGGGCACATATCCAAACTCCGGGCTACTACCTAGGATTTCCTATAAGAAAAACTCAATAACACTTTACCCGACCCGGCAATCGAACCCGAGACTTCTTGTTCAGCAGACGCGCTTGGGACCACTAGACCGATACCGAACGAGGCAGATATTAGTTATTATTATGTAAACCCCATACTTTTTATACTAACGGAGTAAATCAGATATAAAAGACAGATAGCTGTCTCAAAAAAGTTAATCTCAAATTCTTCATGTTGAGTGTAAGGTCCCGTGTGAAACTTTAATGAAAATTCTACGTTGTTAAGTGAAATGTGTCCGTTTTTGTATTATTAAACTCGGTAATATTTCTTAAGTAACTCTTATTTCATTTTATGCAGGGATTCCGTTTTATTTATTATTTTTTTAAGGTAAAAAGAGAATCCCTTTTTATTAAGTCCAACAGCCTATTAAGCTGTTGCGTCAGTCATTAGCAGACACAATAGATTTTTATTGTTACAACGTACAGATCTGTACGTTACTGAGCCGAAAGGTTCGTTATTGTTCAACGGTTATTACTCACGTGCATTCGGGATTGCCCGACTAGTTTCGTACTCGAACGGAGCCCAAAAAAGGTATTATACAAAAAAAGAAACCGGCAATGTAATTTAATATTTTACAGAAATGTGTATTACAATATAGTATGGCTAATTAATAGGTTTCCCTGTTAAACTAGTCTAAGTATAAAACATGCGAACGGACTACGTAAAAATATTAAATTCAAAAGGTGAAATGTTAAATTAAGTAATTCCTAGGTATTAAAAATTTTGCAAATATGAAACTGAGCTTACTTGCCTGTCCTTAGACTTTGTTTTTATTTTGTTATATAAAGTACCATGACGAATAGCTACTTTATTTTAATTACAATCTAGCCTAGGCTAGGCTTATGTAATTTAATTAATTTTAACCTAAATTCCTACGGTATTCAAATTTTAAGAGATTGTCCAATCACTTTTCTTAGTTTCTAGATAATATAGGGAGGCACTTATCGTGTGTTCTTACTAGGCAATACTTATCACTACATACATACATAGCATCACATCTGTATTCCCTGAAGGGGTAGGCAGCGATGTACTCAGTTGTACACCCACATTTCACCAATGCTGTAATTAAGTCTCATGTAGTGTCTAGTGCTTGCGAGCACGGCTGCTGAGCGTGAGGTCCTAAGTTCGATTTCCAGGTCGGGCAAAGTTTATTGAGTTTTTCTGTTAGGATATTCTCAGTAGCAGCCCGGAGTTAGGAAGTTGGTGGTGCGATAGCCTGTTCGGAGAGCACTTAAAGCCGTCGTTCCTGCGCCTGATCTCTCTCCGGTTGTGTCGGATTGCCGTCCTATCGGACTATGAAAGTGACGGAAGAGGGAGTGCACCTGTGTTTGCGCATAAACTTGTGCACTATAATATCTCGCCGCCGTGACCGAAATCGATGGGGAGGAGTATTATTATTTATGTAGCGCAAGTCTAGTGAAGCTTTTGTTATTGGTTTTTATTATTGGTGCTTTGAAAGAAGATTTAGTACAATTAAAGATATCCACTTGACAGAAGTCTGTGTTATAATATCATTTTGTTGGCCGTCTGTCCAGGATATACAGAACCCGCAGTGCGCGTTTCGTACTTGCAGGTGTTCGGTTCTTTTAGTTATTATTTGAAACCAAGCCCTGAAAAATAGCGTAGTAGCGAAGTGACGAACGGTCTACCTCTTCAGCCACAGGATTAACTTTACATATACCACTGCGTCTTTTTCAATGTCGTACGTACTTTCTAAGATATAACATAATATATCTATGGTTGAAAGGCTATTTGGTTCAAGTGTATTTAATGTGCTTTAAAAAAATAAACCTTCTAATAAGCCTTTAGAGACATTTTCATATTACACAAAAATGTCGCTTGAGTCAAATAGCCTTTCAACCGTCGATATAGTGGAAAATATCGCGAGCCTTTCAACCATCGATATAGTGGAAAATATCCCGAGGAAACCTAGAAATGATCTGAAATCGCCAACCAAGCATAGTGATCAATACTCGTGATTTTTGTGTATGTTTAACCGTGGGAGAGTCATGCTTCGGCACGAATGGGCCGGCTCGACCGGAGTGATACCACGGCCTCACAGAAAACCGGCGTGAAACAACGCTCGCGTTGTGTTCCGCTGAGTGAGTGAGGGTACCGATGGTCCAAACCTTTTAAAAGGCCGGCAACGCACTTGCGACTCCTCTGGGGTTGCGGGAGTCCATGGGCGGCGGTAATCGCTTACCATCAGGCGATCCGACTGCTCGGTTGCCCCCATCCCCTAAAAAAAATATGTTAAAGCCCTGTAGTGAGACGGAAGGCTGGTTTGAATCTACAATCGTTTTGATAGTAAACTTAAAGGCGATTTCCTTAAAAGATTGTAACAAATAATATTCAAACCGATATAATAGACATTGTATTGATCCATTTCTTTTCACAATTTTTTGTAAAGGTCGCAAAAAAATGAAGCTCTCTTCATATTTTTAATTTCGATAACAGCATGGAAACGACAAACGCAGCGAAATGTAAAATGAAATGGAACTTTGTTTATATTGTTTTTACTAAGGACTACAACATAAAGAAAAAAATACTTTATGAATACTTAAACTTCTTTGATTTATATACTTGAATTATGAAAATAATTTTCAATTATTAATGATAGGATCAGAAACTCACTCACTATAATTAATCTATACTAATATTATAAAGCGAAAGTTTTTTGTTAGTTTGTTTAAACGTGCTAATCTCTGGACCTACCAAAAGTATTTGAAATAATATTTTTGTATATGATAGCCAGGTTCATGAGGAATAGTTCAGGCTATCTGACATTCGACTACATCTTTTAGCTAGCCTTAAATATTTATAAGTAAGTCGGAAGATAAAGCTCTGTCGAACTGCTTTCTCCGCGTGGCTGGCGTAATGGTTACGGATACATAAATATAATGTTCTAAAAAATGTTGGTCTTTAGTACATCATCAATAAATATTCCAATAAATTTATTATCACAAAGAATCTTATTACGTTATGGTTCCGTTGTAAAACAGAGTCAGATTCCAAGTGAGAGAGAGAGAGAGAGAATTTCAGAAGAAGGTAATATCTATTTTATACGCCATCTAGCTTAAAAAATTTATGACTGGTAAAAGTGTCTATAACAGATTTATTTACAGAATAATATATCATATATATCATAAATCCACGAAGTTTCTCAAAGATTAGGCAAATATACGCTATTTATAACAACTCACGTTTAGTTTACATAACACATATAAAACAACAAGCCCATAACTGTCCCACTACAGGGCAAGGGCCTCTTCGCATACAGAGAAGGCACGAGCATTGATCACTACGCTAGCTCGTTGCGGGTTGGCGATTTTGCCCCAACCCGCAGTCAAGTCCATATTTACTCACGATGTTTTATCTCAAGCAGTGGACCTGTAATCACACACACACACATTCAGATTAAAGGAGAAATATTTTTATGGCGGTGGTGACATCTTACTCCATCTTCACCATTTTAATTTAAAAACCCTTTATACTCCTTTTTTCGATACAACGCTTGTTGTTCAATAGAGGCATTGTAGTTGACGCATACAAAGAGAGTAATGTACAGTCATACGTCTCGATCGAAAATTTCATTTGTTGGCACGGGCACATGGAGTAGAATGCTTTGTGTGTCGTATGATGAAGATATAAAGTTGACAGATGCGGTACTTGAGATCTCCAGGGATGTAGAAGTTTTCAAAGTGTTTTGTCTTTAAGGATTAGAAATGAAAAAGCAAAAGTTTCAGTATTCAGTTTTGAAATTGCTTTAATTTCAACATTGAAAAGAACTTTTTACTCAACTCTCTCATTGACTAGTAGCAGTGATAGACTAGTGGTATGACTGCTGGACTGACAAGTCAAAGGTCGCAAGATCGAATCCAAGGCACGCACCACTGACTTTTTGAAGTCATGTGCGTATTTTAAAATAATTATCACTTGCTTACAACGGTGAAGGAAAACATCGTGAGGAAACCAGCACACCTGAGAGATGTTCTCGATGGTGTGTAAAGCCATATCAGAGACCTACGTGTGGTTTGAACTCTGACACTAGGTTGTTGATCAATCACACGATAAGAAGATTGGTCTAGTTATCGCAAGGGCGACTGCCGAGCGTGAGGTGCAGGGTCTACATAAGCTTGAGTGTCGGTGAAATGAGAATTTCTACTTTTAATTTCTTTTCAGAAAATCCCAAGAACAGTTTTCCCGATTCGGAAATCAAACCTTGGGTCTCACGACCACCAGTTGCGTTTGGGACCACTACACTAAGGTCTAAGTCATCTAAATTGAGCTAGTATATATCTAGAAGGTATACCTATATATAAGCAGTGATAGCCTAGGGATATGACTGTTGGACTGACAAGTCAAAGGTCGCAAATTCAAATCCAGGGCCCGCGCCACTGTTTTTTGGAAGTCGTTTGCGTATTATAAATTAATTCTTATTTGCTTAAAACGGTGAAGAAAAATATTATAAGGTAACATCTTAAAGGTTTTGATATGTTCTCGATGGTGTGTAAAGCCATGTCAAAGACCTTACGGGTGGTTTGAACTCTGACACTAGGTCATCAACCATAGTATAAGAAGAATCCAGTATATAATCGTTCTAAGTAACATTGTTAAAAGACTTTAAGAAATCACCATACGTTAGACTTAGAAAGAACTTCAGAAAGTCCACATCTAGCATTACAAAATCCATGTACCCAATTCATCACACGTATTTGTACAAAATAGTTTTTGTCCGTCTTTGTAGTTTTATTAGCTACAGCTAAATTGATGACCGGCGTCGTGTCCTCAGGACTGCGAGCATCGTCTACGTTGATCGATGGCTCTCCACCAGACGACGTTTCAATTTAATCACCACTTAAATCAGAAACCTCTGTTTTTGGTGTTTTGTCTGTAATCATTTTTGCTACAGTTTCGTCATTGTCAGTCTCTTGTTTTGCTATTGTTTCTGTTTTGTAGTATAGATTAATGTTTTCTATATGAATGAGTTTTTGAGTATTAATTATTATCATTGTTCAACGGTTATTACTCACGTGTATTCTTCGCGAGTAAAACGTTTGATTTTTGACGTTTGAGTCGCGGGTTTGACACCGTCGCGGGCTCTGCTCATAACTAAGGGGTCCGTTTGAGTTTGAGACTAGTCGGACTATCCCGAAGAATGCACGTGGTTAGTAACCGCTGAACTATAATCCATATGAATGTGTCTCACTGACGATATTATACAAAAAAGAGTTTAAAAATATATATATAATCATAACTAAGCATCACACCTGTATTGTTCGAAGAACTATGCAGAGATGAATTGTAGAAGGCACACATTCCACCCACGCCGTTATTCGGTCCCATATAATAGATTATTGTCATCGACTGGGCAAAATTTTTAACTCCAGGCTGATATTGATAATTTTCTAGTAGTGATAATCCATAATACACTTTGCCCGACTCGGGAATCAAACCCAGGACCTAAGGCGCAGCAGCGTTATTGACCAATGAGGCTATAACATTATCTTAAAATTAATTTCGATATAAGCATTACTGAACAAATTGTAATTTTATAAATATAATCTCTACAAATATTAGAGAAATATAAAAACTATCATTATCCTTCGTCGGCGCAGTATTATCTTCTTTTAAACATATCTATAAAAAATATCACAAATTTAAAATGACAAGAAAGCTAAGTAAACATAATGTCCATTGGAAGCCCTCTGTTACAAATACATACATCTTACAAGAATTGAATTAAACCATACATTGATAACATCTTTACTAACTAAATTACTCTTTGAACAGTTCATGTTCTGCGGCGCTCTTACAAACATGATTTATTGTAGAACTTTATTAATTATAATCTGTTCCGCTTGTTAGTTTGTCTTGTGATATGTTTAATGGAATTACTGGGGGGGTTTTGTTTATATCTTAGGGCGTGTGTGATGTCATCTTTGACAATATGTTTGGCTTTCAGCTCATGATTAACGGTACCGCCGAGTTCAACGAAACTACACACGAATAGAACCGCAAATATATATTAGTATTAAGAATTTCAAAATAAATGTTAACTGGAAATTTATTTATTTCATACCAACTGAATGAAAATTCTCGGATGTCGGCAGATCGTTCTAACAATTATTGTTCACCGATTACTACTCACATGAATTTTAAAAATGCACGTGATTAGTTACCGGCGAACAATAATTGATAGATATGAATATGTCTCAGGAAAGGTATCACCATACAAAGATTTTTGTAATATACAATTATCGTCCAAATTTCAATGATACTGTTATTAAGTCCCATGTAGTAGGAGAGAGTCTAAGCCCACCAATTGCGAGCTACTACAAAAAAAAAAACTGCGCCGTCTATTTTACGAGAAACTTTTGTAAAAAGTGTCATAAAAAGTACAAAAGTAAAATAATTGACACTTATTCGTATTGAAGCCAAGACTTTATGCTCAGCGGCCACTATTTTGACAGATAGACCGTGATGGTAGAATATGGCATTAATGAATAATAGAAAAAATAAAAAAAATAAAACAGTTTTTTCGAAATATAAATAATTAATTTTATCCTAAAATAAAGGCGAAACATTTTGATTTACCACCCTCTACTGTTTACCCCATCAAGCGAGTTGAAGAAACTGAATATATTCTCTAAAGATAGATGTATCGCAATCTTTCCTTGAGGGCCCTATGCGGTGTTGCTACAGAGTCGAGTGGAGTTGAGAGCTGTATCAATAGCGTTCTTCAAATACAACGCAGTGCTAAGTACGAAAAGTGCCACTACTGATACATGTATTGTAAATGTAGGTACGCTTTATAGATATAATCAAGCGATAATTTGCTTCTAAATATATCATAGCATCATGCTTGTATTCCCTGAGGGATTAGGCAGAGGTATACTGCTAATGTTGGAGGAATATGCACATAATTTGTACAATTTTACTGTCATTCATTCTAGTGTGGCGATCATTTTGGCATCTGCAACTTCAGAGAGAATTTTTGTTATAAAATTTCCTAATATTACCCAATAATACTGCCCGACCTGAGATTCGAAACTATGATCTCGAGCTCAGTACAACTAACCATGCTAGCGCACAACTTTTTTTTTCAATTTGCGAAGTTTTTGTCCCTTGAGTTTACGGATACATCTCAAATGCACACATTCTTAGACATAAACCTTTTATTTGTAGGCTAATATAGATATTTTTTGTGAGAACAGAACCTGTAGTTCGCAGCGCAGACCAATAAGGTAGGCCGTAGTTAGTAGTTGTTGCTATGCAATTTAATTGACATTTAATGACAATTAAATATTTGACAACAATTTAATTAACACGTAAATTCTGGCTATCTTTTCACCACATCGTAAAAATATTCAAAAAAATATAAATTGATACAAAATCTTTATCTTTAATAATAACTTTAATACAGATGTAACCAAGGATTTTGCAAGTCTTACAAATTATGTAAATCTTCAATAAATCATACAATTATATATTAATTACATTATTTGTCTAATTACTTCATTTAACATTTAAATTGCACAACAAACGTTACGTGATGGATTTTCCACCAGTGGAAACAAGGTAAAGTTACATATAAATTGCAATATTCTACAAATAGTGTTGTGCTACACTCAACACCTAATAATAGAGTGACGTTTGTTAATGTCTCAATTAATATAATATTTAATAAATTATTAAAATATTTTTTAACTGGTTGATGTTTCTTCTATTTTTAATTAAAGTCATAGTAAGGCGCTCCCTTCGAAGACATTTATAAAGGCCGAATGTATACCGTTTTCTTATTTATAAATAAAACAAATTTGAAATGTTTTCAACAACAAATTATTTTTGTGTTAATTAAAAATTTCATAAAACCGCTTCCAATTTAGCTTAATAACTCAGCGGGACCAAAATATCTACTAGGGTAGCAGCATTAATCTGGAAACAAGGAGCTTAGCTCGCGTCAACGCTGCGCCATACAACCCAGGGTTCATTGACCGTTAAAAGTCACTTTCCCCAACACAATTTCAAGATACGTCGCCCCCTACAATTTATGGCTTGAGACAGCTCAAAGAGTCACTCACTTTTTACAAGAAACCCGGGCTGGTATAAGTTCTATTTTTTCTTTATTTTTAATAATAAATTCGATGGGGGACCCAAAAGTTGGTGCCAAAACTTTAATGAAAGATGGATGTTGTGTTTTTTTAAGGATTTTTCGGTACTTTTGATGCATGAATAATCTTTGAAGATGGTTCGGACGTCTGTAAGCAAAGTAATGACTTTGATATAACTATGACTATAATGATAGAAGATTTAAAAATGCCAATGCCTTCTTAATAACCATAATCCTGAATCTGAAAAGACCTATTTGGAGAATAAACTATTTCATTTCAAAAGCAGGAGGCAATATGACAAAAGGTACACAAACCACGTCCGAGAGCTGAGTAGAAACAATTTGCGCGTTGTGGCAAAAGCCTTAACAGGACACTGCTGCTTAAATAAGCACATGTTCAATTTGAGGCTAAGCGAGACACAAACCTGCAGACGGTGTGAAGACGCTGAGAAAACACCACTTCACCTTTTGGGGGAATGTGGACTGCTAATACATAAGCGCTACGCTCATCTAGGGAAATATATTTTAAGCCCGGATGAAATAAAAGAGCTCACCTCTAGAAAAATCCTGCAGCTCATCACAGCGGCAGGGTTTAGGGATGAGGTCTAATTTAAACGCAAGAGTGGCGATCACAATAAATCTTTTCTGGTCCAAGTGATATAAAAGCCATATATTTAAAAAAAGCAGGACGCATTATTATTTGTGATTTTAGTGAGGTATATAAAATTTACTTTGAATTTTCTACAGCAATAAGAAATCTTGCTTTGCTAACACTAATGGCTTTCAGCTCCAAACACTTTAGAAACATGCTCATACCACTAGCAAGATACTATGCGAGATACAAATATTTAGCTAAAAAGTACAACTCCTCACTTACCTCATACAAAGTTGAAATGTTTACAACAACAGAACAATTTTAAAGTTTCTACATACTCATAATTAATATTTACGTTTAGTCATCATCGCCATAATCAGCCTATAGCAGTCCACTGCTGGACATAGGCTTCTCTAAGTGCTCGTCACTGAGCTCGGTCGTCAGCTTTTCCCATGCAGTCCCTGCCAGAGTACCACCTTGCGCGGATCGTCACTCCACCTTGACTGAGGGCGTCCTACGCTAGGTTTGCCGATTCGCGGTCGCATTTAAAGAACGCATTTACCCCAGTGGTTCTCGGTTCTGCGGGTAAATATAGTCCCCGAAGGGTTAGGTAGAGTAGTATGTAATGTAAAACATTTCAACGATACTATCATTTGAAAGCAACAGATCAATTCTAGCATTTTATAATAAATAAGTAATTTAAGATCCATGTAATAGGTGGTGACCAAAATTGCCAACTATTAGACATAATTCTAAGTTATCATAACATAGCATCACGCCTGTATTCTCCGAAGGGCCTACCCCTTAGTAGGTGTACACAGTTGAACACCTGCTTTTCACCAATGCTGTTATTAAGTCCTATGTAATAGGCTGGGAGCGTATTGCCATCTATCCGGCACAATTCCAAACTCCAGGCTGCAACTGAGAATTTCATAACAGACAAGCCCAATAGCACGTGTCACAACCTGTGAATCTAACTCGACCTCTTGCTCAGCAGTAGTGCTTGGGACCACTAGACTGAGAGCAGAAGAAGAAGAATATCTATTCTTCACTCGATTCAAGTCTAGTTGGTATTATTCTCTACATCAAGATCGCAAAGTATATTTATACACATATTTCAACCTCTCCGACAAAAACCACCCACTTACAAACCCCCGCTCGTAGTTTTTAAGCAATTCCCGACCTGTACATTCAATTCCCGACCTGTACATTCAATTAAAAATTAGAGTACTTAAAACAAAGGAGCTCGAGGAAAGTGGAACGAGCTCTCTCCACGTTTGAAACGCGTTTTAGTCGCGTTTTCTCAGCTTCTCGTGGCGCAGGAAAACAATTAAACCCTTCGCTTGTTCCAGGGAAAGTTTGTGGGGAACGGCTGCATCCGTCTCCTTTGTATCTAGGGGAGTGATCTCTGTGATAGGAGACAGCGGTATTGATGTATTGGGAACATATTTTATTAGTCTTTTAGACCATTTTTTTGTGCTACTAACTGCTTCAACATTTAGTTTGTTTGTGATTAGCAATCTTTTTAATATGTAACTAGAAATGACATGATCAGTTACTTCAAACTTAAGATATTGCAATATTTTGCAAAATCTTGCTCGCTAGTTAATTATATTACTTTTTTATTATTATTATGTGCTTGCGTTTTACCGCCATCTCCCCTGATGTTAAGCGATAATGCGGTATATGATGGAGCACGCTTGCCTAGAAGAAACCAATTCACTCGCGTCTTGAAGACACCCAGATTGTAACTATCGGGGAAGACCCACTTCTATCAAAAATATACAGGATATATCAGATTAAACTAATTTAGTTTTCCTTTCTAAAGATAGACTTAGAAGAGTGTGTTTTGCTTCAATATAGCGTTTTTAATAACAGTCAATTATTTAGATTTTCTGCAAAACTCAATGTTCTTAAGATATTTAGTAGAACTACCTGAAAAAAATAAGAAGCGTCAAACCGTCTATGCTTATAAAAATTCTGAGTCGGTGCCAATTTGTGGCGAGTGGTTGGCACTTGATAAATCTACATTATGCTTTGCCACGTTCTTCTAAAGTAGCAAGAGTTTAGCTTGCTCTTTTTTATATACCTGCATTATATATCAGACACTCAACATTATATTTTGTTTTTTTTTTTTTAAGAAATGTTGCCCGCTTTTTTCACGTCCGTCGGTACCTTAGATGCATTCAGACATAGAATTACAACATATAGTCACAGTTACCTTCTTTGTTTTTTTTTTTAATCTGTTAATGAGCATACAGTCCTCTATTTGCTTTACCGGGCCTCCGAGATCGCTTTAACCAGAGCCCAGGCAAATGACAAATTACGATCTGTTGAAAATGGTCAGCACTTCTTTGTGTAGGTAGACCGGACATAGTTAGCTTGAACAAACCGTGTATAGAGGCGCCTGCGCCTGGTGGCAACTTCTGTGGTAAGGCTACCTATAGCTAATTAATAAACCACTTGATCTTAGACAGTATGTATTTTTTGTTTGCAATCAATATTTTTTTGTTCGGAAAATCTCAAAAAGTAATCATTCCTGTACTTAACCTTTATTTTTGTTAAAATCGGTTGTCTTTTTTTACTTTTTTCGCTTCTGAATCAGGCCATCATAGAAACTAGAAGCGCTAGCGATGAACATTCGCTAAATACAGCTCCTTGCTCTCCTCTCGAGTCAGTGTTGAGGGCTCATGAGTTGAGCGCGCGCTTAACAGACACGTGGGGATTTACGAATTAGATATTTTTATTTTGGATATTATTTATATTTAATTACAGTTTAATGCAGTGGTTGAGCTGCTGGCTTTTGCCCACGGGTCATGAGTACGATTATGTACGGAAAAGGTACTATTTGTATAACCACAATCGTTTCGGGTTCGGGTATGTGTGCATGTTAGATTTAAAGTTTCTATAAAAGCTTGCAAGAAATTTCTAGTTCGCGGCAAGTTAAAAAAAATCGTAGTAGTAGATATTGTCAATAAAAACTGAAAGGTACGATGGATGTTTATTAGTTAATCACGTAAAAACTACTATTGGTACTGGTATAAGACGTATTGAACTTTATATTCTGGGTAAATATATAGTTTCTGGAAGAAATGGGGATTTCTCAGAGGATGCATAGATATATTTCTTGGGATTACGGTGTTTTTTGCTGGAAATTCCGCAGAAAATAACGCTTATTGCAATATTTTCCTTTGGTTTAAAAATATTTGGGGCTCCACTTCTCCGCGGCTGCAAACCTTTTAAACTAGCCTTGACCTTATCCACAAATAATATTAACCAACACAGGCGTTTAAAATTCAAACAGCAGTCTAGACTTAGGCGGAACCGTAGACTAAAACATAAACTTATTTTCATTTAATATTATGACATGCAACAAAGGAAAATGGGTCATTACGGTAGGCGGTGGTGCGGTAATCAACTTGTCAGTACATGGTTAACCAAGTCATGTAAGTTGAATGTAAGGCTTTTGATTGGCTAAAGAATACTTTGGTGTAGAAAGATAGGAAGAGGAAATTGATAGTCTTAAAATAGAGCTTTTTTTTGTGCTGAGTGGAGGGCTTTGGATCCATTCCTGATTCGGAAAGTATTATAAGATTCTCAGTAGTATTCTCCGGTACTCGATCGTGGGCCTATTGCCATTTACAAGGTACGATTTCAAACTCTAATTTGCATGAGATTAAGGTAATTATGGCTTTGGTTAAATATAGGTATATTAAAATTCATATCTGCTTATTCCTATTATATGCTATTATTCAGGCCTGATGCTATGCAGTGCTATGCAACTCTTCGAATGGGAGAAGTAGTCAAAGTCGTAGTCAAAGTCAAAGTCAAATCATTTATTTCAATTAGACCCTTTACAGGCTCTTTTGAATTGTCAGAAGCTAGTTGCCACGTTCCAAAGTGTAGATTCCTATGGAGAAGAACGGGCAAGAAACTTCATGGTTATACTATTTTTATAAAATTATACTTCATAATAATACAAATATTTATATTGTGTTTGGTAATTAGAGAGACAACATATTAATAGTTATGTTGAAATTAATTATGATCATATTCAAAAAAATATTTCTTCTGGATACTTTAAGTTCATTATGACGAGTTCTTTATAGGACTGTTTTCATAATTATCAGATACACTTTTTATACAGAGTATTAAGTACATTAATGTGTTGTGGTGGCCCAGTGGTTATGGGCCCACCTCCTGTGCCACAGGTTGTGGGTTCAAACCTGGCATGTGCCAATGTGACTTAGTTCATCTAAGATATCACAGATACACGGTGAAGGAAAACATCGAGAGGAAACCTGGACTTGGTAGTCTGAAATCGCCAACCTGCAGTGAGACAGCATGGTGATTAAGCTCGTGCCTTCTCTGTATGAGAAGAGGCCCTTGCCCTGCAATGGGACAGTTATGGGCTGGTTATTTATTTATTTATATTAATTATCCTCTGCCTCGTTGGTCTAGTGGTCCCAAACGCGACTGCTGAGCATGAGGTCTCGGGTTCGATTCCCGGGTCGGGCAAAGTGTTATTGAGTTTTTTTGTTAGAAACTTCTCAGTAGCAGCCCGGAGTTTGGAATTGTGCCCGGTAGATGGCAATAGGCTCACCACCTATTACATGGGACTTAATAACTGCATTGGTGAAATGTGGGTGTACAACTGTGTACACATCTGCCTATCCCTTCGGGGAATACAGGCATGATGCTATGTTATGTTATGTTATCACCTGTCACATGATATATGCCACATAGAATAAAAGTCAACTAAAACACGAGACAAACTAAAACCATACAAATCCAAAAAACAAAAATCCTATTTTATTCCACACAGTTGCATAACACCACTCGTCACACCGAACTGTAACGGCCACTCCGTTTTCAATTACACCGTAATTGTGGCTAAAGCTGTAATAACGTCGGTACCCGGCAATTTAGTACGTCGAACGTAAATTGCATTTGTTTTTCACTGTGTAATAGGCGGTTAGTCAGATAGTAGCATCAGTCTAACAATCATACCATTTTAGGGTTCTGTATACAAAATTTTATCGGATTAATTTGGTTTTTCTCCGATTATGTGGACCTAGATATTTTATTTTCTTCTTTTTGTTGACCTTTCTTTGATATTGGTCTGATATTGTTTTAATGATTTGTTTTCACAATTCCTAGGACATTTTTCATACATTGCCTTTCATGGAATTTTGGTGAATGGAATAGTAGGTACGCCAGTGACATTAAACTAGATCAATTTAAATCACCTTACTATGAAAAGTTTTGAGATATTGTTTTATTTTCTGTAAGTACCTACTTAATTATTGTTGTGTTAAAGCGGTATGGCTATAAAGGAAGTGACTATGTTGCGAGTTTGTGTTTAATGCAGATGAATGCAATAAAAACGAGTAAATTCAAATTCAAATCATTTATTCTGTAAATAGGTTTTTTGGAACTCTTTTACATGTCAAATTAAAAACTAGAAGGCTTTTCCTGTCTGACTACTTCTGAGAAGAAAAGCCGAAACAGACTCAGAGGTCGCAGTCTCTTTTAAAGTCCAGACATCAGTATATAAGGCTATGTGAGCGTAATCATGTAGGGCGTCTGGAGTGGCCTTTTGAAGAAAGAGCCATAACAGTTTCAAGTTGACCTGTCCTTACTGACGGCACGTATGCATCAGTCATCGTGTAGCTCGACCATAATTAAGGGAACTCAACGACCCGTGTGCTGCGCCCACCCCAAATAGATTCTGATATAAGATAAAATATTTTGTGATTTTCCATAGTTCTTATTAATTATCACTGACCTGCAACACTGAAAGTATACGGAAAAATAATACGGTCGCGAGCAGGATTCGCACCTGCGCCTCCCGGATAAATATTCGTGGAGTATTTTTAACTTTAAGGTTCGCTAAGCATGCGTTAATGCTTTTCAAATATTATCTGTATTCGTAGTATAGTACTTTATAAGCAATTTTTTTTTAAATAAACCAGAACAATTATTTGAAATGCAATTCTACTAGTAACAAAAATACTTTAAATCAACCACATCCAGTCCGCATTACGTCTTGTAACATAATAGCGTGACAATACAAAATAATAATGTACGGAGCCATTTGCTGCGATTACAACCAACATTAGAGTTTTTTATTTTTACATTAATGGCGTCAAAATGACAATCGCTGACAGTTGTTACCTATTCCTCATAATGTAACCGTTATAATTTATTACTTAACTAGCTGTGCCCACGACTCCGTCCGCGTGGATGTCGTAAATTAACACCATATCGTGTATGAACACAAATTCATAATAATTAACAAATGTTCGACGTGATTCTTTAAATTGGCATAACTTTTTTATTTATGAACCGATTGACATGAAACAAACACTAAATGTTAAGTGAAGCTTACCACAATATATTAATGAAAACCACATCTAAATGGGATAACCTATTTCTGAGATTAGCGTACACAAACGCACAGACAAACAGACAAAAATTCTAACAATCATTGTTTTGGGTGCTATTTGCGTTGGTAAAGGTCCCAATAATATTTTTTTCTCATATATCTTCCATGTACAGACAGCGATCCGTTACAATTCTATTATATTATACGTATTGATAATTTGTAGTTTAAGTTACGTTTATTGTATTTTTGTTTTAACTTGTTCTGTTATAATGACTGAAGAATGAAGTTAAAACATGTTGTTGTCATGATAGCGTTATGTTAGTAAACAAAACAAATGAAATGTTTTGTCATTAAGTCAACATTTCTCTTCTTTTGCGCGGTTTATAACCAACCAAGTTATTGATGTTTGTTACTCAATCACGCAAACAGCTGAACGGATTTGGATACAATTTGGTATATTATATAGATTGGAACTTGAAAAAAGACAGGCTTTTCGTCGTCCAGACGATGTCCCAGGCACCAGCTAGAACATAATAAGCTGGGACACTAAATAATTAACATAACATAACATAGACAACAATTTTTAACTCCGGGCTGCTACTGAGAATATCCTAACAGAAAAACTTAATAACACTTTACCCGACGGAATCGAACCCGAGATCTCCTGCTCAGCAGTCGCGCTTAGGACCACTAGACCAACGAAGCTTCACTAAATAATTACACGGAACGAAATGTCGTTTAAAAATCTGATATTTATGGTCTGCTAGCACACAATCTTCAAGTGTATTGATAAATGCTTATTAATTTTTGAGTAGTGTGTGATTGACTGGTTTTTCATAAATATTTTGTCTTTTATAAATGTAATGTTAATTAATCATACTAATGAAATCATTTCTTTATTTTCAGGTAAGTAACTGCTGGGGACTAAGAACATTCTTAAAACTGAAGTATATTAAACAGTACTATCATAAACCTACCTTTGTAAGTACCAATAAAAAGCCTTTTGCCACCGACTTTCGCTCCCAAAACTCGTAATTCTCTTTTCCTAATATTTGTCCCGTTACTCTTATACAAAAATATTGTGTGCCTCATAATTTGCAAAGTTATATAGGTGGGCCGGTCTGTACCTCGGAGTGTATTTACTTAAAGTGGTCTACAAAATTATTTAAACTTAAAACCGAAGCAAACTTTGCGAGCGGTAATAACTCCGGCGAGTGTTTGTCAACTACTCTTGGTATAAAGTCAGGAGTTTATCGCTTTAAGAAAATGATTCGACTTCAGAATGAGTTTCGATCGGCGTTTTAAATGACAAATGAATTCAGCGAATTGTGTATTGTACAAAAGTTTTTTTTTAATACTGCCCCACACTAAGAATTTCTTCCTGTGTCGTGGGTGCGTTTACAGACATATAATCTCACAAGCACACACACCCCCAGACCCGGAGCCATTATCTATAGATCGTACAAATATTTGCTCCGTGCAGGAATCGAACCTGCGACACGCAGCGCAGCAGTCGGTCTCTCGACCACTGCACCAACCGCGCTGAAAAGTATTTCATCATCATCATCATAGGCGTCCGCGTCTGTCACAGACGATGCAATGACTGCGAGACATCGCTTTTGGTGGCTGAACAAACCAATGCGAGAGCGGCAGAATCTACCACAGGCCTGACAAGAGAAGTTTGCGGTGGTTGGTGCTAAGCCGCCTTGGTGTTGTTTCTGTCTCTTGTCAGCAAGTGACTTAAACCAGGCTTCATCACAAAAACTGCGAACCTCCATTACACGTTTGCGCCAATCTGTCCGTTTTACAAAAGTATTTAGTATCGTATAAAATATAAGAATTTTGTATTGTGAATTTGTTCAACATTCTACGATAACACTGTACCTTACGGTAAATTGCGGAGATTCAATGCATTATGATATGTACTAAATTATCTAGATAAATCTTCAAATCTTAATGGAAATAGAGATCTTAATAAAAATGTGCATATGCAACCTTTTGACAGAAAACAAACTCACAAAATTATCGCTTCGATTCATATCATTTAAAATCGATTCCATCAAAGTCGACTCGTAGTAATCTTGAAGTCGGAACTTACTTACTAATTCAAACTTAACGAAAAATCTTTTAATTTGGCAATGTTGTTACGGGACCCACATCTAAGCAAGTTCCACAGTACAACTTTCCTTTACGACTTACTCAGTTCTCGGGTTAAAATTCTGTGGGGACAATAAATTTGTAAATTTTACCTGACGCTGTTACTTTATGTCCCTTTTTGAAAGAGAGTGCCACTAAATAAATAAGAGGGTTCACAAAAATATATTTTTGGATTTATATTAAAATTTTCATACCAAAAGGGTTCGTCTAGATTAAGAGAGGAATAAAACAAGTTTTCTTTTTAAAGTACTCTGCATATTTTCTTTGCTTTTTCAAGATGGAAGCGTGTACAAAGTTGTTTCAGTATATACTTGAACGTAACAAGAATTTGTAGTTTATTTTTCGGTTAAAAACGGTTGATGGTTTGTTACTAATCTATAATTTTTTATCACCTCCGACTCTCCTAAGAGATTATAGCATGAGGTTCTTCTGGAAGGGGGTTTTTAAGGTGTACAACATGCGAGTAATACCCCAAGTGTTGCAAACATTGAGTGGCCACGGTAAACGCTTACCACCAGGGTGGCCATATGCACGATTACCGCCATAATGGTAGAAAAAAAAAACAGCTAATGGTATCCAAATTCGTTAAGATTTAAGATATGTACGCAATTATTGAGCTGGTTACATAAAAAAAAAAATATCTTACCCAAAACTTAATTTAGGTTAAAATTAAAAGTATTTCATTAAAAAGGTTTACATTTTTAATTTATGAATACAGAATATCGTTTGAGGCCGTTTTAAAAAATCCGTCTGCGAATATTGAATCACAAACTTTAATGAAGATGGTTTTTGAAAGCATTTTCTCAAGGCTTCTTTTAAAATAAGTTTTTTAGGATCACTTTAAAATTTAGGTCAGCTCACGTCTTACAATCTTGGAAACCATTTTTTTTCCATTTCAAAGTAATTACATCAAGAATTTATATTCTCACGCCTCAGTTAGACGAGGCTAGGATAATCTACGGGAGAATCAGAAAATTATGTTCTGTGAGTACCTACTTACATGGACCAGACGAGTGCTATGTCTTACTCTTTTATATATATATATATGTGTGTGTATATTCATGATAAGTTTTGAGAGCGTCTTTAGCATTGACTACTTGGTAGTCTTCGTATAACAAAGTCTACACTCGATGCTCTTTCCATGCTTGATTTTCTATTCCAGTAGTAGGTATAGCGTCTAAGGTCTTCGAGCAGATCACCAGAGTCGCCGACATGTGTCTCACCTAGATACTCACAGTGACACAATGGTATGTACAATAAAGAAATATGTCCATATTTTTTTTTATTGGATAGTTGTAAACGAGCAGACGGATCGCCTGATACTAAGCGACTACAACCACCCATGGACACCCGAAACACCAGAAGAGTCACAAATGCATTGCCGGCCTTTTAAAAAGGAGTACGCTCTTTTCATGAAGGTTTGAAGGTCGTATTGGTCCGGGAATACCGCAGGCGACAGTTCGTTCCACAGTTTTGTTGTGCGACGCAGAAAGTTTCTAGAGAAACGCACAGTTGTGTTAGCTGATATTACACACATTATCTAGTATTTGTTTAATATCATAAACTACAAGATATGTTATTTATTGGGTTCATCGTGTGTATTCCATCTTTGAACCACGATACAGGAGAAATTCTTAGTGTGGAACAGTTTTTAAAAACAAAATATAAATAAATGGTGAATGCATTATCTACCGTCAGATTGAATTCAAATCCAATCATCCATCAGTCTATTGCTCTACATCTAAGTCTCCAAAATAGTATCATCATGATTTAATTGGGGTCAGCGCAGAATGTCTTCTTCTTCCATACATCTCTGTCAGCCGTCATATCGGTAGTCACTGCTTTTGTAACCATATCAAATATCACATAATTTAAAAAATAATTGCATGGAGCTTCTGGATGCCGTACATCACTTTATTCGGCCCGCTCCTACGAGAGCCGGGCAACCCGCAACCACCAATGTATTACCGTCAAATTGATTTATAATTTTCATCATTTGCCCAGTCAGCTATGCACCCCGGGAATTGATTTCCATTTAAATTTATGTTACGCACGCGTAAATAATTCATAACCGAATAAAAACTACGGTTCATTGGACACTTTGACGGTTAATACACCGAATTTACATTTTTATAATGATTGTTATTGAGCGTTGACGGCGTGGAAGAACTGTTTTAGGTACTATTTTGTTTGGTTGAAAACATGACCCCATTTGGTACTTTCGGTACAGCATTTTCATTATTCGTTAATATTTTACACAAATATAATTAATGTTGGAGATTGACGTTTTTGGTGTGGCAACACCAAGCGGTGTGGTTGAACGCTGCATGAAGGGAAGACGCCAGTTTCTATAGGTTGTTAACTAACCTATAAAGACTAGGGACTTAATAACAGCATTGGTGAAATGTGGGTGTACAACTGTGTACACCTCTGCCTACCCCTTCGGGGAATACAGGCGTGATGATGCTATGTCTTCTAATAAATATTTTTCTTTCTTCCTTTCTTTTCTTTCTTCTCTTACGAGCCGCCGTAGTGGTTGAACCTCTACAACCTGACTGATGACAAACTAGTCATCTCATTTTGTATTATTATTGTACCTACATTCTAATTGTTATGTAATATGCCTCTAATCTAATCACTAACTGAAAAGTAAATGCTCTCAGTGGCGGAGAGCCTTAATGTTGGATTTATTTGCTAAACCGCTAGAATCCAGACAGGCATATGGGAGTTTTGGAACTTAGTGTTTAGTACCTTATACCAACCCCTTTTGCAATTAACTAAAAAAATAACGGATTTTCAAATATCTACTTCCTTAGTGGATGACTACCTTCAGTCAAAATATCAAGTTTCTAACCATCTTACCTCAGTGGCTGAGGCTGCGCGTTGATAGATCAGTATATAAGTTTCTTCTTTTATTTATTAATATTATTAGAATTAGGTTTACTCCCGCTCCAGAACAATTCCGATTATATATGTTCCTTTAATCTCTGAGTAATGCAAATTATAAAACTTAAGAATCAGATCTTAGGTCCTTAGTTTGGCGTAAGAGATCTTAACTACTATGAAATATCAGATTTCTTGCACTATACTATAGTCTATACAAATCTTAAGTAAAACTTTCCGAAAATTATAAACCTGTGACTGCATTTCGCATTAAGACACCGAAATGCGAAAATAATGTTCAAATTTCAACACGAAGTTACTAAAACAGTGACTTTATCTAGACACGGTTTCGCTAAGTAATTGTGCATTAACAGGTTTATTACTCAACTCGGCTCGTATGAGTGAATGCTACTTATTATTCACCTGAAATTTCAAGTTACAGTCACGTACATAAGTGATAACACCGACTAATCTCGAGGAATTATTTACCTTGGGAGATGTGGGTTCTAATTGGACCACGAGGTTCGAAGTCAAGTCGGAAAATTTCCAGAGTGGTTCTTTAAAATTAATGTTTAACTGCCTCATTGCTTTGGTGAAATCAAATGCGACTGATCATGCAGATCCTGGTATTTACGCCCAAGTGGGGGTTTTTGTGTTGAGAAATTCTTAGAAGCAGTCCGAAGTTTGGAATTGTGTGCCTAGTATATGGTAGATGGACAGCAATACACCTCTGCTGTAGAATTAGTAGCGCCATTTTTTTTCTACCTCTGCAGCTCTGCTGGAATGTTTGGTAGGCTGTTTCTTCTCTATTCTCTCTAGTAGTTATGAAGGGGACTTGACTCTTGAAGGACTGACTTAATTAAATGGTTGATATTCAAAACGTTCACTATTTTAAATAGTGTGATTCGAATTGATAGGTATTCAGACTTTTGCCTAGACCTTTCGAGAACATAACATAACATAGCATTACGTTTGTATTCTCCGAAGGGGTATGCAGTGGTGTACACAAATTTACATCCACATTTCACCAATGCTTGTATAAAGTCCCATGTAATAAGTGGCGAGCTTATTATTATCTACCGGGCTGCTACTGAGAATTTCTTAATAGAAAAACCTAAAAATATTTTGGCAGACATGGGAATCGAACTCAAAACCTCATGCTTAGCAGTCGCGCTTGGGACTATTAGACCAACGAGGCATGGTAGACAATATAGACGTCGTGTAATAATAATAATAATAAATCCACTTTATTGTACACCAAAAAAAACAGAATACGAAAAAAACATAAATATAAAACAAAAGTACAATCGGCGGTCTTATCGCGTATAGCGATCTCTTCCAGACAACCAGGTAGTAGTAGTTTGAGCTTAGAAACACACAAGGGGCAACACACGGTGTACAGATACAGAAAAATAAAGGAAAGGAACATAAAAACTGAGATAAATAAACATATAAAATATATACACAATATAATAAATACGTAATAAATAGACACATAGATACATAAATGTGTACAAGTCAATAAATAAATAAATAAATATATATATTTATATCAAAAGGAGGAAATATGAACAAAAAGAGGAGGAAAGAATTAAAGGGATAAATAGTGTTTATATACAAGATTCTTAAAACTAGGTAATGTCTGTGCCCGTCTTATTGACACCGGCAATGCATTCCACAGTCGCACAGCTTGGATATGAAAGGATTTGTCGAGAAATTTCGTGGAATGCATTGGCATTTTTAGTTTAAGGTTTTCCGATGATCTCAAGAACCTCGAATGTGTATCATGTAGGAACTCAAAACGTTCTTTAAGATAAGGTGGTGTGGCAGGATTGAAAAGTACATTGTATAGTAGTGAAAGAATATGAGCATTCCGGCGAAGGCGTATTGGTAACCACTTGAGCTTTGTACGAAATTCCGAAACATGATCATATTTGCGCAAACCAAATATGAATCTAATACAAACATTCTGAAGACGCTCAAGTTTGTCAAGTTGGTCTTCGGTGAGATCTAAATAGCTGACATCGGCGTAATCAAGGATTGGAAACAGGAGGGATTTTGCAAGCGCAGTCTTCGTGGCAATAGGAAGGAAGTTGCGGAGCCGACGCAAGGACCCTACCGAGGCAAACATTTTCCGGCTAACCTCCTGCAGTTGCGGTCCCCAGGAAAAGTTTTTATCTATATATATCCCCAAGTCCTTGACTTTATCACTGAAAGGAATGATGTAGCCATCACAAGTGACCTGGGGGAGATGTGACCAATTAATTTTGGAGATCATCCTAGAACTGCCAATTATAATTATTTGACTCTTTGTAGGATTTACCTTAAGTCCATGGGCTTTACTCCATTCGCATATGCGCTCAAGGTCACCATTGATAGCAAGAATACCTTCCGCCAGCCGTTCGAGGGGGGCTTGTGAGTAAATCTGTAAATCATCTGCGTAAAGGTGGTAGTTAGAAGTAAGAGACTTGGATAATGAATTTATAAAAATTGCGAAGAGTAACGGAGATAATACGCCGCCCTGAGGCACACCAGCAGATGTATTACACCAAGGAGAAAAAGTGTGTTCAATTTGAATACGCTGCCGGCGGCCATACAGGTAAGTACGAAACCAATCAATTCCTGTTGGAGATATGTTAAGAGAGTTGAGTATTGCCAGTAGGATGTCAAAATCGACGGTGTTAAAGGCATTACTGAAATCCAACAAAGCTAGAACTGAGAGCTTACCGTCTTCCATTCCTGACCGCATATCATCCGTTATATGAACCAGGGCTGTAGTGGTACTATGGCCAGGACGGAAACCGGATTGGAAAGGATTAAGGAGATTATTTTTAGAGAGAAACATGTTGAGTTGGTTATGTATGAGACGTTCAAGGACTTTGGAGAGGAATGGGAGTATAGATATAGGACGATAATCAGAAAAAGAGCATGGATTCAATTTTTTAGGTAGTGGGGTTATTTGGGCGTCTTTCCACGCAGATGGAAATATACCACTGGATACGGAATAATTTAGGATATGACATATGACTGGAAGAATTTGGTCGAAGATAGGAAGGATCATATAACGGCTGATACAGTCACTTCCAATAGCGTTGGATGATATTGATAAAATGCTCTTCTTAACATCACAAGCAGTGAATTGATTAAAGACGAAAGGCGAGTAATCCGGGGCTGGAAGCATTGAAATGTGGTTCAGTGTATTTAATTTAGTGGTCTTTTCAAAATTAGACGAAGTAGAGAAATGTTGATTTAGTAGATCAATGTTTAAATCTTTCGGGATGGTATCTTGGCGTGACTTTCCAACCCCCAGAGTTCGAAGAAATTTCCAAACTTTAGCTGGATCACTATTTTCAACAGCGTTATGAATATGTCGGCGTTGAGCATTCCTACACACCTTATTGCAGTGATTTCTGATGGCAATGTACCTATCACGATTCAAATCATTAGGTCGATATTTATACTTTGATTTCGCCGCTGCCTTTTTCATTAAAAGTGATTTTATTTCTTTGGTCAGCCAAGGTGATGGAAGGTGCTTTACTTTCATTGCGCGTATTGGAGCATGGACGTCGTAAAGTTTGACCAAGTTTGAGTTAAAAATATTGATTTGATCGTCAACAGAATTCGATTGTACAAGTGATGACCAATCGATATTGCTGGCATCCCTACATAAGTCAACCAGATTCATGCCACGAAAACTACGCTGCATCAGTAATTTTGATTTTGCCTTGGGTGGGCGAATCTTATATGATAAGTAAAGAAGGTCATGATATGAGAAGGCGTCAGCTGCACATTGGCCATGTTTAGCGACGTGTTCTAAAGAGGAAACAAAAGCTAGATCTAAGAGAGAAGGAGATGAGTTTGGGAAATTATGGGTTGCATTGAGAGGTAGAATGGATAGGTTGTTAGAATTTACGATAGCATGAAGCGCGGAGGAGCGAGTATCATTTTTTAGCAAGCAAGTATTAAAATCACCCATGATTACACAGTGACTGTACGAAGGAGTGAGATTTTCAAGAATAATTTCAAGAGAGGTAAAGTAATTTACACGTAGGGATGGAGAGTAATAGACACCGAGAAGGACTTTAGTGTGATTAAGTTCGACTTCCAGAAAAAGGTGCTCGCCAGCATTTGACGGAGGTGGCTGTGTAGACAAGCTAATGACCGAGTATGAAATATTAGTTCTAAGGTAGATAGCAACACCGCCACCGCCGCAATCCACACGATCGTTCCTGATGAGCTGGAAACCTGGAAGAGAATAAGAAGCAGAAGGAAGACAGGGCTTTAACCAGGACTCGGAGACAAGAATTGCATGGAGATTCGTACAGTCAAAATTTGCCAGCATATCGGTGTAATGGGCCGGAATACTTTGGGCATTGATATGAACAACATTAAAGTTCTTAGAATCATCGGAAAAGAGTGATGCCAGTGTATCACCCAGTGATGGCACACTAGTAAAACTGTCCTCATCACTGGTAATTGAAAAGAAATTTTCACTGTCAGAAGAATTAAGATCAGACATACAGTACCTATAATAAATATGACAATAAAATAAATAAAATATAATAAAATTATCAAAATTATTCACAAGAATAATTTCGAGGTCCACCTGCCGGTTGTGTTTACAAACCCAAAACTAAAAAATAAAAAATTAAAATAATAATAAGAAAAAAAAATAATAAAAAAATAGCAAACTATACATTATTCATATTGTCCAGGCAATAAAATCCAAAAGTATAACTATGTTAACAATCAATTTTGAAGAAAATAAAAACAAAAAATAAAATAAATTTGTAACATAAAATTAAATGGTGAGAATATCGTCCTAAGAAATTAGTTATATAGAACGCGACCATAGATATATTGGTTTGACATTAGCATGTGACAGCTCAAAAGTTTTTGTTAGAAATATTAAGATACCTAGCGTTAGAAAACTAGAATTAGAAAAAAGTAAGCAATATTGAAGGTAGAGAGTAGTATGCTGTCATGCAAGAGAAGAAATACAATTCATGCTACACAAGATGAAAGAAAAACATAAGAAGTGCACATCACCCAGCACAAAGAGTTCTCAACAGAATCACTACATTGCTTTTTTGGTAGCAGCAGCACGCTTTGTCTTCACTGTAGTGATTCTTGGTTCTACCTCTGGTTGGATTTGAGGCTCAATCGTTACCTGCGGTCCAATGTTATACAAGTCTGACGAGGAGGTTATGCGGTGTCGAGTGCCGTCTGTTTCAAGAACGTATATTGCTCCTGCCTTGGTCCAGCAACTACTAACCCCAAACTTCTCCCGGGCAGTCATAAATACACTGTGTCGAGCTTTGGTCAGGAACTCCGATAATGTGACCCCAGAACCCTTAAGCTTGGTTTTTGCGAACCAGATCTCATCTCGGAGTGCTACATCACGAAATTTAATGACTATGGGACGGGCCTTTTGTGAAGATGTAGGACGCCCCAGTCTGTGACACCGCTTGATCTGGGCCTCTGTGAAGTCAACAAACTTGAGTTGCTGCTTGACAACAGCAACCACTACCAGCGCAGTGTCCTCCTTTTGAGATTCAGTCACTCCATGCAACAACAACATCTTTCTTCGGCCTTGCATCTCCATGTGATCTACACTACGGGCAAGCACCTCTACCTGCTGCTGAAGGCTGCCAAGTGCTTGGACAATAAATGTCCGGTATGCGGCAAACTCGGTGGCCAGTCCTGTTGTACTGGAAGGCGCGCTCGGATTCTTATGCAGATCTGCTTCAAAGGCCGTCATGCGCACATTGAAGCTCTCCATCATCTCAGCCAAAGTGTTCTTGATGGAATCCATATCTCCCTTATTGTAATTGTTTTTTTTAATTTTTTTTTTTTTTTTCTTCCCTATGTTCTTCCTTGTTTTATTTAAATGATAAGAACTTCTAGTTTTAGGAATTAAACACTTCCCGACAGGCAGACTCAGGTATTTTCAAATGTGTATCATTAAAACTTCAATATTTTAGTTGTTTTATTTTTTTAAATACCAAGAGCAAAAATTTACAATGTTAACCCTGTGCCTACCCACAAATAACTCCGTAATGTGATGTCTTCAATCTTTTCACTTTTCCTAGTGATTGTACTTTCATAAAACAAGTACAACAATACCCAGGGCCAGATTGAGCCGTTATTCCAACCCGCGGGTCATTATGTAAATTCTGGGTGGGAATTTTAAATTTTCCTTTTACACTTATTTGATTAGGGTGCACAAATTGTTTTATCCCCTGAGTTTACTTAGGCCGGTTCAGTACTGACGAAAATCCACTGCTAGTAGATTATTCGGGTTTTATAAGGGTCCTAAGCAACCTTCAGGATTTTCGACGGTCAAAACGAATTTGCTTTTTTTATGGTTCTATAAAATTGATGGCTCCAAATTTGCTATATCTTAGTTCCTTAAGTGTGTTTTTATTTGTGTTATTACGCTCTGAATATTGATTTGTTGATAAATTTCCTGTTTTATGTCGTATGGACTGGAAATAGATGTTTTATTTGCTAATGTATTTATTTCTTTTTTGAGATAGCTATGAAATAATATATATATATTTTTTTTTTTTTTTTTTAAACGTTTACCCGCATTATCAATTTCTTCCTGTGTCGTGGGTGCGTTTACAGACATATAATCTCACAAGCACAAAAACACCCAGACCCGGAGCAATTATCCATAGATCGTACAAATATTTGCTCCGTGCAGTAATCGAACCTGCGACACGCAGCGCAGCAGTCGGCCACTCGACCACTGCGCCAACCGCGCTGTCGTAATTTACTTTGACCCTTTTCTACCCACAATTTGAAACAGACGATGTATTGCAAAGCTCATCGGTTTCTCTCATACGTGGTCTTTTGATGAAATTATAAACCAAATCTATTCCCGCAGTTTCAATATAATGCAGTAAATTATAATACTATAGTTTTCGCACCAAAACGTGAAAAGTTTTTTTTTTTTTTATAAAAATTTAACCCGTGTTGGTTTTTAACCGCTTGGACATGTACCCCAACTACTCTGTAAACTGAATAGTTAAACCACTGCACAATATGCCTAATTTTTTACTTTTTAAATACGGATTACGTACAAATTTCAATAGAGAAGATGGTTGGCAATTACCACCTGTTTGGAACCCTGTACTGAAAATAATCAAGTCCCAAACAAAGTCAAGTCACAAGACAAATCAAGATACTGTGAGCGATTACTGCGTGCATCGGAACACCTTTTAGTTTATAATTCGATAAAATTGTAAAATTGTATCTCTAAATTTAAAACGACTGTGACCTTTGAGTTTGTTTCGTTTCTTTGAGTTTGTCATGGTCACGTGATTTTAATAAAATTAACACCAGAGCCTCAGCTTACCTACTAACTACACCGAGGCATAAAACCACTGCATTCTGTGGAAGTTTTAAGTTCGCTGCCACCCGCTGCTGGAACGACCTTCCACCGCCTATTCGTGCTGCAAAAACCATAAATACGTTCAAAATTAAATATAAACAATTCTTACTCGGAAAGCAAAAGGAAAATTTGTGATCTTACCCTTGGTTTTGCACTATAAAACAATGAGAGCGCTCAGTTGGGACGGTGGCGATTATTACACTCAACTTGTTTGTAGGCAAATTAGAATCGGATCTTGGTTCTCCATTGAATTCGGCCTTATCCAGATATTATGTATAATATGTATTGTACAACAATTTAATTTCAGAACACAAACACACTCGTTTTTCATCTTTTTCACATAAGTTTTTTTTTTATAATTTAACACTCAGCAAAGATTGATCTCACACAATTATAATAATTTCAATGTTGTAGTTCTATGTTTGAGAAGTATTTTCGGTAAAGAAATAAAACAGAACGCTCGTTCTCACAAAATTAAAAATAATATCTTAGCGATCGTTCTGTTTGACGTGCACAGATTATTAATTTTGCGCGTCCCCTTGGCGTCCCTTCAATTGTCACAACATAGACAATTGATGTGGACGTTGAGGCGGTGATGCCTTGGAGATGCGCAACCTGCACACGGTAATTTTATTTTTTATGAGTTATACACTTCACACGTATAGTTAGTATTTTATTTAAGTAATAATAACATAATCTATTTTCTACACACATTAGTTTGCATATTTACGTACGCCGCGCCAGGCCGAGGCCGCCCGTGGCTTCACTATTTTTCAGGACCTATCTGAAAATCAGCGCGGCCACATTTCGATGTGGCCGCTTATGCTGAGATAGGGACCTTTTTTGGTCTCGTGCGGGTAGCTTAATGTAGCATGTACATAGTATGTAAGTTCTGTACTCTTATTTAATTAAATAATATTTTAATTTTATGGTGCTCACATGGACCTTACATTGAGTACTGTTTTAGTTTGAGTTTACTCTGCACTGAGTCTAAAATAAAAAAAAAAAAAAAAAAAAAAAAAAAAACACACTGACACCTTAGTCCTCCTGCGACCACGAACGCTGCAAAATGTTCGAAACGTCAGGAAAAACAAAAAACCAATAATACACGCGATTAATCCGGTTAAAAGTTGTTTTATTATAATGTGTAGTGATCGCAAACCTAAGATATTACTACATATTACGTCTTATATAATGTTTGTCACTGTCGATAGTAGGTAGTCCAACTGACAAGTCAAAAGACGCAACTCCAAATCCAAAGCACGTACACTATCTTTTCGAAGTCATGTGCGTATTATAAATTAATTATTACTTGCTTAAAACAGCAACAACAGCCTGAGGAAACCATCACACCTGAGAGATATTCTCGATGGTGTGTAAAACCATGTCAGAGACCTACGGGTGGTTTAAACTCTGACACTAGGCTGTTCATCAACCACACTATAAGAAAAAAAAAATGTCATCGTGATTTATTCAGTTACTACAGTAAGCAATGTAATACAGTACAACTCTAAAACCACATTTTTCGTACCAAAACGTGTGGATATTCTTTTTTCCATTTTGGAACACTTTTTGACTAAAACTTTCAAACAAGTTCTCCAACTGGAGTTCGAATCGAATTCAGTCCTCCAAACTGACTAGGTACAAGTGAAAAATAGATCGTTGCCTTTTGGCCAGAGTTACGTAACCAACTAGTTCATATCAATCAACTAGTTTAAACATTGATAGTTGAACATCAAGGGAATTGATTGATTTCAAACGAGAGCCGATGTATCTGTAGATTTATTTTTAGTATTTCAATTGTTGGTTGAATGATTCGTATTCAAGGCAAAAAATAATAAAGTTATTATATTAAATGGAAAAAGAATACGGTCGCGAACAGGATTCGAACCTGCGCCTCCCGGATGAATACGAGAGGTCGAGATGGCTTAGTGGTCAGAGCGCCTGGAGTATTCATCCGGGAGGCGCAGGTTCGAATCCTGTTCGCGACCGTATTCTTTTTCCATTTAATATAATAACTTTAGAGTTCGCTAAGCATGCGTTAATGCTATTCAAAGATTTATCTTGAGCAAAAAATAATACCAAGTATAATTTAAAAAACGTAAACGTTTCCGTATGAACCAAAATATTTGTTTTGTTTATAGATAACTAGCTAGGGCCCGCGACTTCGTCTGCGTGACAAAAGGTAGCCAATGTCTTTCTCCAAGATCCAATCTATCTCCTTACCAAATTTCATAACGATCCGTTCAGCCGTTTAGCCGTGAAAAGGTAACACACAAACAAACAAACAGAGTTACTTTCGCATTTGTAATATTAGTATGGATTGATTTGGCGGGGTTATTGCGCAACTGACTTGCAATTACAATAGCTTTCATTTTGACAGGTTGACAATATACAACGCGTCAGTCTTATTAATCGAAGCGGTGGTATAGGATTTTTACTTTTTATAGCATAAGTGTGTTGGTAAATTGAATTTTTGTCATTGAAAATCAGATAAGGAATTGCGAAAACAAATAAACCAGCATCGGGTTGCTGGTTTATTTGTATATTTATGTGAGATAACGTGTTTGTAAGCACAACCACAATACAGGTAGGCGACGGAAAATGAATATTTTAATATATAAATTGCCTTGTTGGTCGAATGGCCCCAAGCGTGACTGCTAGGCATGAGGTCCTGGGTTCGATTCCCGGTTCCGGCAGTGGTGTTGGGTTTTTCTATTAAGGAATTCTCGATAGCAGGTCGGAGTTTGGAATTGTGCCGCGTACATGGCAATAGGCTAACCACATGGAACTTAATAAGAGCATTGGTAAAAAATGTGGGTGTACAACTGTGTACACCTCTGCCTACCCCTTCGGGGAATACAAACGTAATGCTATGTTATGTTAAAATATAAATACGCGTGAATTTATTTTCAACTAATAATATACTTTGATTTTATATTAACGTTTATGAAACAGAGCATAAGGGTCCCGATACCATTAATTTCATCATTACTTCTGCCTCAAATGAAAACGATGTTTATTCAAATAAACCCAAATCAAAGTACCGATTAATTTTATTACTCTACCGTTTAAATTTTTAATCAAAGTGAAGCGAATTGCGTAAAATATTTATATGAATTGGTTGTAAAATTCTGAAGAGATTTTATCGAGGCGTAAGGTCACCTTTGGGCAGGCCGAGGTTACAATGGTCATATTGCTGACCTTAACTGCTGACCCTCTAGTTGATACGTTTAACTGTGATTAAAGTTCGACAGTTTGGTAAACAACACGATTGTTTAGTATTTCAACGAGTGGATTAAGACATTAGTTTAGTGATTAGTTTAAGTCTGTATGAATTTGAATTTAAGCCTAAACTAAATTATTGCAATTATAACTTTTAACTGCCTGAGCAGGAGATCTCGGGTTAGATTCCCGGGTCGGGCAGTGTTATTGAGATTCTCTGTTAGAAAATTCTCTGTAACAGCCCAGTATTTGGAATTGTGCCCGGTTGATGGCAATAGGCTCACCACCTATTACATGGGACTTAATAACAGCATTGGTGAAATGTGGGGGTACAACTGTGTACACCACTGCCTACCCCTTCGGGAAATACAGGCGTGATACTATGTATGTAAATTATTATAATAATTTAAGAATATTACTTATTATAATATATACGTATTTTTTTAAGGTATTGGTAGTTAATAATACCGCCATAATAGTTTTGATGCGTGTTACGCGGGACTTATTAACAGCATTGGCGAAATATAGTTTTACAGCAACATACAACTCAGCATACCCCTTCGGGTAATACAGGCGTGATGCTTCTTATGTTTTGTTTGATTAGATCACGATCTTCTTCTTCTTATCGTGTGGTTGATGACCAACTTAGTCTCAGAGTTTAAACCACCCGTAGGTGACATGGTTTTACACACCATCGTGAACATCTCTCAGGTGTGCTGGTTTCCTCGCGATGTTTTCCTTCACCGTTTTAAGCAAGTGATAATTAGTTTATTATTAATACGTACATTACTTCGAAAAGACAGTGGTGCGTGCCTTGGATTCGAACTTGCGACCTTTGACATACATTTCCAACGGTCATATCACTAGGCTATCACTGCTCTTAGATCACGACGGTGGATGTCATTCCAACTATAAAAATGTGAATCGTTTTTTTTAATAGACCTTTTTTCAGTGACTTTAATATAATAACAAAAGGCTGGTAATCTCACAAGTGGCTTAGTGCCAAAACGGGGTTAGGAACCGAAATTTAAACTCGAATATAACACCATGCATTTTTAATATCATTTTTATAGCGCTATCATTTATTATGTATGAGAGACTAAAGAACCGTCGAATTCTATTGAAAATGTCAAAGCTGAAATCATTTTCTCAATTGAAAGGATATGAAATGTGGGTTTTGTATTTTATGACATCTATTCATATTCCGCGAATTTGATATATTTAGGAGTATTAAACATCCAGAAGTGCTTTTATAAGCCTGTTAACGAGGTTAAAAATTGGCAAGAAAAAAACTGCTCTAAAAACTGGTCTAGTGGCCCCAAGCGTGACTGCCGAGAACGAGGTCTCGGGTTCGATTCCCGGGTGAGGCAAAGTGTTATTGAGTTTTTATGAAAGAAAATTCTCAGTAGCAGCCCGGAGTTTGGAATTGTGCCCGGTAAATGACAATAGGCTCCCACGTATTACATGGAACTTAATAACAGCATTGGTGAAATGTGGGTGTAAAACTGTGTACACCCCTGCTTACAGAATACAGGAGAATACAAGCGTGATGCTACGTTATGTTAAGTTAAGAAAAAAAAATTGCGGTCACACTGATAAAATAACGTAATAACGTATCTGTATTTCTTAAATTATGGTGTAATATTTGTCTAGATAAATAATTATTATATTACTTTATAATACTACTAATAATATCTACTTGTAGGTCTGGAGACATTCAAGTATAGTAGAGTAGCAAATCAAATCAAATCATTTATTTCTTTGCAAACATGGGTTGTAAGTACATAGATGTTTCAATAAAATATAAGTTCTCCATATTTTGCCGTCAATGGGCATGCAAATAATAATACAATGGTTTTTAGATTAATAATTACAGTTAGAATATACTAAAGAAATGAAAGTACCAATACTCCAAAAAGAAATTAAAATACACTAACAGATGTCATTAAAAAAAGAAAATACCAAACAATATTAAAGTAAAATTACATGTCAAGTTAAATTATTTTCAATATTTTTTCCAGTGTCAATACATAATCAATTAACAGATTAGTACTTATCTACAATTTATGTCAAACTGCAACTGGCCAGGTTACTAGAGTGTGATAGTAGGATAACCTTTGGTGTTTCATAGCTAGGTAGAAGGAGACCGTATCGGAGGCGGTTACCACGAACAACAGCATTTCCAGTGAGGGTTGACGTCAGGCATGTGGCCGGTCATAACACATTGTCAACATTTTAGCAGCAAGCAATTTCAAAAACAATTAGAAAATGGGAGAACAATACATGATGCGCCGACCCCAACTAAATTGGGATAAGGGCAGAGGGATGATGATGATGTCTGGACAAATATAAACTTTCATCCGTCTCACCACCGTATTTTTCTTTCCACAATAATTTATAACTTTAGACTTCGCTACACATGCGTTAAAAGATTTATCTGCAACTATCAAATTAAGGTTCACTTTTTACACAATTATTTAACTAACCTAATAAAGTTAAATAAAACTGGTTGTACATTTTCATCGCACACCGTTATCTTTAAATCTCTGCCCACCTTTAAAGATAATCCACCGTAATTCCCGGTATAAAAGATGTCACCACATTTTACCTCGCCGTATTTTAAAGGTTAACATTTTAAGCTAAGTTTTAAGTTACAAAATAGCCTCAACAAAAGCTTAGTGTCCGATATTAGGTGCTCGAAATCAATTACCTGTCCACTTGTCCACTGATTGGACAATTTGTCGTCGGCTAATCCCCTGCAGGCGATCGATATAAACTAAATTATCTCGTCAGGTGGTTCCACCGATAAACGACTTAATCGCTTTTGAGAAATAGCCGGTATGCATAGAGTAAGTTCTTTTTTATTAACAAAGAATAATGGACTCGCCCACGCTAGGAAAAATAATGGACTCGCTCGTGTCTGTTTTTTTTAGTGTTTTTAATGAGTGTGCAACATTATCTGACTTTGGCTTACTTAGTTGTGTTGTATAAAAAAGAAAGCCAGTAATTGCCTGTAGTTCAAGTTTACAGTTCTACTTTAAACATTAGGTTTACAAGTACTAAGAAAGGTGATGGGGGTATTTGTTTTTTAGCTTTATGAAAACTACCCGCATATTTTTTGGTTCACATAGTATCACGCTTGTATTCCTCGAGTGGGTAGGCAGGTATACACTAGTATTATACGTACGCTTGTACTCCCACATTTCACCAATGATTTTATTAAGTCCAATGTAAAAGTTGGATTACCATCAAAGCGGGCACAATTCCAAACTCCGGGCTATTACTGAGAATTTCCTTATAGAAAACTCCAAAAACAATTTGCACGACCTGGGAATCGAAACCAGGACCTCTCGGCAGTCGCCTTTACGACCTCTAGACTGAGAATGAAACAGAGTTTTTGTTCCTTAGATGTCTAATATAAATATATCAATCATTATTGCTTAATGACATGAACTCCCTGGTTGGTCTAATGGTCCCAAACGCGACTGCTAAGCATTAATTGAAATTTCAATCCCCGGGTCGGGCAAAATTTTATTGGGTTTTTCAATTAGGAAAGTCTCAGTATCATAGGTTTGCCCGATCACTACACTTTTTTTTTTATTATAAAGTCTCAGTAGCCCGGAGTTTGGAATTGTGCCGGGTAGATGGCAACAAGTTCACCACCTATTACATGGGTCCATAACAGTATTGGTGAAATGTGGTTGTCCAACTATGTACCCCTCTGCCTACTCTTTTGGGGAAAACAAGCGTGATGCTATGTTAATGACATGATATTTCTTTTCCTGATTTTCCTTTCAAATTCAAACTCAAAAAAAATAAAATAACAAATAGACCATATTACAGGTACCTACTTATGAAAAGTCAAAGCTAGGGGCACTTTTGTTTGAACTTCGTCACTGATATTTTTTTCTCCAAAGTTAAAGCTTTATTTTAAAGGCAGTGATGATGCTGTACTGACTCCTCCAGATAAGAGGCTAGACACTAAGGTAGTTTACCTTATCAAAAGGCCTTTATGAAGAGTAATCTCCTGCCGGATTATCAAACGTGCCATATTTTGCATACGGATTTTTGAAACAAAAAAATAGAAAAAATATCGTTAGTCGTATGTGAGGCATTAACTTCTATATAAATAATAATACATTGAGTATTTATCCGAGAGGCGCAGGTTCGAATCCTGCACATGGCCGCATTTATCTTCCCACAAATATTTATAAATTTATAAGTAGGAACGGTTGTCTAAAATTCAGGATCCCACGTGAAACTGAGTTAGGTAGTGAAATAAATTTAGTAAAAAAATTGTCTTGAGCGAGGTCGAGATGGCTTAGCGCTCAGAGCGTCGCGAATATTTATAAGGGAGGCGCAGTTTCGAATCCTGCTCACGACCGATTTTTCTTTCCACAAAAATTATAACTTAAGAGTTTGCTACTCATACGTTAATACGTTTGAATGATTTGTCATTCCCAAATCCAATAGTGGTTCTAGGTTATGGTATTTTACAAGAGAAATCTGCATCTAACTTACCAAACATCAGAAAAAACCTAGTAAGGGTCAATGTTCGTGGATAAATAGAAAGGTTATTAAAGGTTTACTCGACCTTTGTTGAAGACTTGAAATTACTGAACCAAATAGTATTTCTTTCTATACGATTACACATTAGTACTGGACAGCTATAATAAAAACTTCAGAACCTCCATAATTTGATACTCTAAGCTCGATTACTACGTAGGCACGCTTTGACCTTGCTTGTCCTATATTTAAGCTACAGACGTAGGTTGGCAATCAAATTCTATTCGCAGAAAAGTCTAGAACAAAATATTACGCAAGTCTACTGTGGGGGCAGACAGAAATAGTCACGACTTAGATACCTACTTGAGGTTCGAAGGGCTTCATAGAAAATTTGTGTAAATGAAATAACCTGTGTTGTATTTGATTAAAACAAATCTGGCTTGGAATACATACTTAATAATGTTTTTGTTATTGTATTATTTAAATTATTAATATTATTTGTTTCTCTTTAATCTCGGGAATAAACCCGGTCCTTTGGAGGGCTTGCCTGGAGACACAGGTCTAACACACAGAGCCGCTGTGAGTTTTAATCTAAATTGAGTTGGGGCACCAACCGGAGATTTTCCATGATTGCACTATAGGAATACAGTCATGGAGAGTTAATTAATAGGTATTATTTTATTATTATGGTTCTTCGTTGTAACAACATTATAGCATTGGGTATAATAAACCTGTCAAGGATGGAGTTGATATTGAAAAAAAAAAAAAAAACCAAACTGGGCTTGATACGTAAGGCGGAAAACCAGCTGTTATGGCGCAATTTGGGATATGTCCAGCAGTGGACTGCAACAGGTTGAATTGATATTATTTTCCCAAAAGCTTGTAATTAATAAAAGTTCGCAGTACATTGGATGCAAATATCGGAGTTAGAACAATGAAAGGCTATCCAATGACTACTGGATTGATACGTCGAAGGTCGCGAGTTACTTAGGTTATGCAAGTTAACACTTGCTTAAAACGATCACATAAGTGTGAGAGAACAAGAGAGATGTTTTCGCTGCTGTGTAAAGCTACAACTCGCCTGATGCTAAAAAATGTTGTGGTCAAGGATGGAGCACGTAGATGCAGAAAAAATGTATTCACTTCAAGTAGAGTGGATAGATTTAGGGAGAACGATAGTTAGGAAGTTGATGCAACTGCCCAGACCTCTCTCCTACAACGGTTGCACCGGACTACATCCAGAAACACGGCTAAGTCGCTTCACGGTATGGCTTTGTCCGGTGGATGGTAACCAGGCTCGGCCGAAGCCTCCCACCAGAGTTATGTTGCCTGTTTTGCACCACCCAGGGGTCACGCTTAGGTATTCCATTTTAAGGGTGCACTCCTACGGAAGTGGGCAACTCAGCCCGCAAAACACACACACAGAATTCACACACTAAAGATTATTGATAAACAAATATTCTCTGTGAATATAAATATACGAGGTTTTCTCTCACTTTATAATAAAACAACTTTTAACCGGATTAATCGCATGTATTATTGGGTTTGTTTTTCCTGACGTTTCAAACGCTGCAAAGTGTTAACAAAAACTAATAATACACGCGATTAATCCGGTTAAACGTTGTTTTATTATAATGTGTAGTGATCGCGAGAACCTAAGATATTTTCTGTCACTTCTTTCGACTTTACAGTACATGAAGTGTGAAACTCTGTGACTTGTTCTATCAAGTCCCAATATCAGTCCTTTAGTTTTCTCAAATGAGCACTCGATTTTTACCACACGTATAGAACCTGCATTGCGTCTGAGGCCAACCTCAAGGTCAGCCCTCTCGCCCTCGCGAAGAAAGGTAATCTTTTACTAAGTACTCACACAAGATAGCTGTATTTTAACTGAAGCTGTACTTTTGGGAATACATGCCTTTAAAGCTTTTTTCGTATCAGTAGAGTTTGTTCTCAATCAATTCTTGATACGATAAAAAATATATATATAACTGTTTCTGTACACTCACAAATATACTTGAACCCTAAAAGCATAACACTCGTTTTTAATACTCAATACTCAATACTCAATATCTTTATTGCGTTCCAAAATGTACATATGTAAGTTTACATTAGCTGGAGGGTTGTAATATAGACACAATTTTGGACCCTGTCGGGCACAGCATAGCATAATTATGGGAGAGAGGAGGAAGAGCACTGAGTGTTTACTTCTAATACTAAAATATATATTGTACATTACGTTATTTTTCTATTAATAATAAAAATCTTCTAGGTCTTTATATATTATAAGTTGGTATAGACATTATTTTTTACTATTGCGGGGTTTAATTATAAGTATTTTATTATAATATCTTATTTCAATATTTTATTAATTAGATTATTATTATTATATTATATTTTTGTTTTATATTATAATTATTTTATGTATTATATTTTGTCATTTAAGTATTCATTTACGCTATAATAGCTTTTATTTATTAGGAATGTTTTTAGTTTATTTATGAAAATGTTATATTTATCTATATTTTTAATGGATTCTGGCAGCTTATTGTATAATTTTATAGACATAACGTAGGCACTGTCAGAGTGCATTTTTAGTCGTGACGTTGGTAGGTTGAGTCTATTTTTGTGCCTAAGTGTTATTTTTGTTTGTATATCTTCCCTTTTGGTATAAAATTCTGGATATTTACGTACGAATTTGCAAATTTCGAAAATATAGAGGGAGGGTAGGGAAAGAATTTTTGTTTCCTGAAAGTGGGGCTTACAACTGTCGGTTTCTTCAATATTTACTATAATTCTGAGTAGTTTTTTCTGTAAAGTGAATAATGTAGGCGCGTCGGTACTGTTGCCCCATAAAACGACACCATATTTAAGCCATGCGTAGGCATATGCGTAGTACGTTACCAGAGCAGTTTTAAGGTCTGTAGTTTTTTTGATCTCACGGAGGGCGTACGAAAATCTTGATAGCTTAGCTTTTATTTTTTGAATATGTGACTTCCAATTTATATTTGTGTCAATGTCTAGGCCTAATAGGGAAAATTTATTAACCACTTCTAATTTAATGTTGTTAAAACTAAAGTTGATATTAATTGGTATTTTTTGTCGGGGGTGGAAGGTTATTAATTTAGTCTTGTTAAAATTGATTTCAAGATTATTTTCAGACATCCAATTTATTGTAGAGTTCAGTATTGAATTTAATTTTTCATTAATTTTGGGCAGTCGTGTAAAAAGATAAATAGATAAGAAACATATGTTGGAACAACGTGGATATTATTAACTGCGCAAGAAGTGAATGTGATTCTGTGATATGTATTTATGATAAAAACGATGGTATTTTAAAACATAACAAAAGACTTACGCAGAGTTAAAAAAACACTCCCAAATAAACTCGTATAGTACCTACTGATCTTTCAAGTCCACCAAGTTTTCATAATATAACATAATATGTATAGCATCATAGCATCACGCCTGTTTTCCAAAATGATAGGCTAAGGTGTGCTGTTGTACCCCCGTATTTTACTGATGCAATTATTAAGTCCCATGTAGTAGGTGGTGAACCTGTTGCCATCAACCGGGCAAGACTCCAAATTCCGGAAAAATTGCACACCAAAAAAATCCAATAACACTTTGCTCGATCTGGGAATCGAATCAAAGACCTCATGTTCAGCAGTCGCGCGATTCTCTATCTGATTTTGAACAAATTACTTTCAGGTTTAGTATATATATCAAAAATAATGTTGTACACAATCATACTAATATTACAAATGCCAAAGTTAGTGAGTGATGAAATTTGGTACACAGATAGTTGGATAACTTAAATTAACACAAAGGAGACTTTTGAGAGTTTATTTCAACTGGACCTAATTCTGAAATCCAAACAGACGAAGTCGTGGGCAGAAGCTAGCTAACCATAAATTCCTCTATACTGTATTATTCTATTCACTATAATCGGCAAATATCGAATGAATATTTGAACGAACAGTAAACGTTGAACCGTAATCCTCTAAAGTAACTATGAAACGATTTGAATGGAAAATACACTGTTTACTGTGTAGCATCAAATTAATATTATTATCTATTTGAAAATATTAATAATAATCCTTTAAATATATAAAATCACGCCTGTACTCCGCGAAGGGGTAGGCAAAGGTGTACACAGTTGTACACCCAAATTTCCCCTACGCTGTTATTAGTCCCATGTGATAGGTGGTGGTTCCTTTAAATACCTTTGCGGTATAAAGCTCTAGCTTTATTATATTAAATTAAATTAATCAAAAATGGATCTACCTTTGGCCACCAGACGGTGTGGCCGAAGAAGAAGCACGTAGATCCAGAATAAATCTATTCACTCTTAAGTAGAGTGTATAGATTTGGGGAGAACGATAGTAGGGAGTTGATGCAACTGCCCAGACCCGTCTTCCATAACGGTTGCACCGGACTACATCCCGAAACACGACTAGGTCGCTTCACGGCATGGCTTCGTCCGGTGGGCGGTAGCCAGCCGCAGCCGAAGCCAACCAGAGTCGTATTGGCTGTTTTGCACCACCCAGGGGCCACGTGTAGGGATTCCATTTTAAGGGTGCACTCAGAGAGACGCGGGCAACTCAGCCCCCAAAAACAGTTCACCGTAATCACGAAGCTCACCAGAAGAGATGGGTCGGGATGGTGGATTTAGTCTTTATTTACCCAACTTTTCAATGACCGACCATAATCACTTTTCACATCACCCACGTAACCGCGAAAAGCGTTCCCTACTCTTTGTCAAAACCCACAGTTATCAATAAGCCAGCTAAAACCTCAACCCCACCAAAAATAACCCCAAAAAACGCACACATTCATTATACATTCGTTGCGACACTTACAAAGGGCGATTGCCAACAAAAGGTTTTAGAAAATTTGCCTCGCCGCGTTTTCCGATGTAAAAGGCTATATGGTATAACAAAAGTCATGAAGTTCTCTTTGACTTCTTTTTATTCAGTGGAAATAGGGAAAAAGTGTTCCGAAAACCGTTCGGTTCGGTGTTCGCAGCTATTCCAGATATACTTGGAGTATATACTTTGTGCAAACGAGCGTTTGATAGGGGCGCGCGTGGATTTAAACGCTGTTTGCTGGATGTGTCTCAGAATGGAGGGGACGTGTGTGAAGTGGGCTGGCATTGTTTGAGAGTGGAACAGACGTGTCTTTCTCTGAGTTTGCTGAAGTTACGAAAGATTGGGAGAATGTTCATGTGTTATCGTTTTATAATTTACTACGGGTTACAATGAAAATGTTTTGTTCGTTTTTATTTGTGAAGTAAAGTCTTGTAATAGAACAGGTATCTACAATGGAATATTATTCTATGTCGTTTCAAACTTCACATCATCAAAACATGTATTAAAAAGTTGGAAAAATAAATCGGAGTAATGAGCAGAGGTCGGCTTATTTTAAATACCGCCTCAAGTACATGGAGTATATATCCGGGAAGCGCAGGTTCAAATCTTACCGTTAATTTTTCTTTGAACATTTTTTTTTACTTTTGCGTCTCAATTAAATAAATTCAGAATCATTACAAAATCACCTTACATCATTATAAATTAAACAGCACGTAACAGTGAAAGTCTAGCAGGATGACCGTTGGAATTAGAAGTTCGAATCCAAGGCCACGTATCACTGTCTTTTCGAAGTCATGTGCGTATTATAAATTAATTATCACTTACTTAAAACGTTGAAGGAAAACATCGTGAGCAAAACCAGCACACCTGAGACATATTCTCGATGGTGTGTAAAACCATGTGAGAGACCTACGGGTGGTTTAAACTCTGACAATAGGTTGTTCATCAACCACATGATAAGAAGAAGAATTAAACAGATCATAATTATATTCTTCCAACTTATTAAAATATCAACTGATCAACATCCTGATATATTAGCTGATCTCTACTACTATGTATGCCTATATAAACTTCTGAGGCATTTCCATTACTATGTTGAACATTACTAACATCGTCCCTCCTCTACCTATATAGGAGTAACACGTAAAACTTTCTCGAGCCTACATCTCTTCCATGCCCCCAACATCGTTGTCCGTTTGTACATATCGTATGGTATCGCTATCTGTGCGCGCAAGAGGGATTACCAGCCCGGGATTATATCTTTTATGATAAAATGTCGGGTACGCGCGCCCTAATAACTCGCCTATAAGATTAATTAATCATGCTCACAATGTTTTCTTTTATCTAGGTGCGTTGTTTTCGTTTGTGGGGAATTTTGTGTGGGTGTTTTGTGTTGGTGATTTTGGACGGAATGTTTTTGTGTGTATTTTGTATGGTGTTTAAGAATTTCCACACACCCAGGACCGGACAAATATTTTGATGATTTACCGGTAATATATTCGATCGGTGTGGAAATAGAAACTGTACACGTGGCGCTGTAGCCAATCACACAAACGCTACGCCTGTCCAACTGCGTTTCTCTTTATTTGTCTGCATTGAAGCAATGTCACACAATAACGCAGATATGACAACTGAACACCTTCTTGACTGCGTCCTTGGTCTAGTGGTCCCAAGCGCGACTGCTGAGCAGGAGGTCTCGGGTTCGATTTACGGGTCGGGCAAAGTGTTATTTAGTTTTTCTGTTAGGAAATTCTCAGTAGCAGCCCGGAGTTTGGAATTGTGCCCAATTGATGGCAAAAGGCTCACCGCCTATTACCTGAGACTTAATAACAGCATTGGTGGAATGTGGGTGTACAATTGTGTACACCTCTGCCTACCCCTTCGGGGAATACAGGCGTGATGCTATGTTATGTTATGAACACCTTCTTTCATTATTTCTTTATGTATTTTAAGAACATCATACTCAGCACAATGTAGTATCAGGAAAGCAAAAATCTGCCTAACAAGAAATTTTTGTAACTATAATACATATAAAAGGAATAATATGTATGTATATCTATCTTGAGACAACGTGAGGAATGTAGGTGCCACATGAATCGGATGGGCACTCTATAAAATGCCTATCTTTGCCAGCAATCAGAGTCTCGAGAAGACGGATAGAGGTAATATTGGTTTAGTTGGGGACGCAGTGCCAAACCACCACTATTTGGCGTAATTTTGAATATTTTTCTAGCGAATACGTGACTTATTTTTATACTTTTTGTTTCTGATTTACAGATAAGTAATCTCACGTCTCAACCTAGAATAATTATAGAATAACTAGCCCATAACTGTCCCATTGTAGGGCAAGGGTCTCGTCTCATACGGAAAAGGCACGAGCATGGATTACAACGCCAGCACACTGCGGGTTGGCGACTTCAGATCATTAGGCCTAGGTTTTCATGCGATATTTTCATTCACCATATGTCTCTAGTGTCTTGGAATAACTAAGAAAGCACATATGACATTGAAAAAGTCGCTTGGTACATGCTAGATTTGAACCCACAACTTGTGGTTCAAAAGGTGGGCCCGTTACCACTCTGCCAGCACGACATTCCGAATAAATTTTACGGAATAGGTCTTTGCGCTATTATTATTTTATATAACATATTATTTACCACTATATCTTAACATCTTCTGTACAAATATTTATTACAAGCGGGAAACAAACCTTTAGCTTAGAATTTGTAGCGCCGAAACCGCCACTGAGCCATTCAAGTAATTGATTCATATCATCCCCCTGCCCTTATCCCAATTTATTTGGGGTCGGCGCAGCATGTATTCTTGTTCCATACATCTTTATTAGCTGTCATATCGTCAGTCACCCCTTTTCTAGTCATATCATCTTTAACACAATCCATCCATCGCTTCCTTGGTCTTCCTCTACTCTTATAGCCATCAACATTCATACTCAAAACTTTCCTTGTCACATGACCCTCATCCCTCCGCATCACATGCCCATACCATGCTAAACGATTTCTACACAACTTCTCAGTCACCGGTGCCACTTTCAGACTTCCTCTTATATATTCATTTCTAATTCTATCCATCCGCGTCACACCACACATCCTTCGTAACATTCTCATCTCAGCTGCATGTAGTTGTCTTTCATTCATTCCCTTCGTGGGCCAACATTCTGAACCATACAAGACAGCAGGTCTAATAATTGTTTTATAGATTTTCCCCTTAAGTTTAAGGGGAATTCGGGGGTCACAAATAGTTCCCGTGACCTGCCGCCATTTTATCCACCCTGTGTTAATTCTGTGCTTGACGCTCCGGTCTATTTCGCCATCGCATTGTATGATAGAACCCAGATACCGAAAGTCGGAGCAGACTGGTAATTCAAGTAATTGATTATAACCAAGGATAGTCTAGTGGTATGACTGTTGGATTGGCAAGTGGAAGGTTTCTGATTCGAATCTGATGCCTGCATCACGACATTTTTAAGTCAGGATAATTATTATAGCATTATTCTCTTCATTGAGAAAGATAATTTAATTTAGAAAAATATATAGTTCAATTATCAACTTAAATAATATAAAATACTTCAAATGATTAAATTATATATAAAGTCGAGTCTAAATGGCTGATTTTAATTTCTTCCTAATGAGATATTCCACACCCTCGTTGGAATTGTAAAATATGAATGACATAATAAAGTTAAGACTCTCCTTTATTTTAAGCATTGAACATTTATACAGCAGATGGAGTAATCTTAATAATGATTATATCTAGTCGAGATGGAAATAATAAATAATAGATGTCATTAATAAAAATAAAAAAATGTCGCGTAAAAGTTAAATTTTTAAGACAATTAAACTACCAATATATTTGAATAAGAACATTTAGTTACGGAAATATTAACATCGATAAATGTCATCAATCAATAACCAACATTAATTTAAACTTAAATGAAGCTGAAGATGAACCGAAAGAGGTGTGTCAGAATCATAATAGGGGGAAATCGATACTCTCTGCCTTCCGCAATAAGAAACAGGCGTGAGTGTATGTCCGTATGTATTTAAGCAAATTCTACTAAAGTGACATACTTTACTACAATTCCAAAATCAGTCTCGTATTCCATACAAAAACTAACATGCACGTAATAAAAACAAAACCTAGTCCATTTTCCGAAATGCCAGACACTCTTGCACGCCATACGGTAGTCAAAAAAATCTTCCTATCTTATCCAGTGATGGCAATTTACTCAAATTTTTGCGCTTGGTATAAAATCTTTTAGCGTTTAAACGGCGGCGACGAACGAAGCTTTTACGAATATACTTACAACGATAATAGGGATGTCTGTCTGTTCTTATGATGTTTTTACTTGGATTTGATTATATTATTTTCGGTGGATGCTTCTATTATTTTTGTTGGTCTATAGGCTAAAATATAGACTAAGATGTAATAGTTTTAAGAGTATGACCAAATTGTAAATTCTATCAATGATTTCGTTTATTTCATAAAGTAGTAATCTTTGCATATTATATTAATCAAATGCAATTTCGAAACGTTTTTATGTTATTTACTTAATACAAAACAAATATATTGCAGTGGCATTAAAATAAGATAATTCAATAATGTTTAATGCTAATTTAATTTAATAAAGAGTCATTTATTTAGTGAAAATTTGGCAACAACCAAACAATTTACTAGACGATTTGGTTCGTCAGTCAGATGCAACTAAAGCAATATTTTATAGACTGTAATATCATTATAAACCATTCCTATAATTTTACACAATTCAGACATCTGAATATAATTATCTATCAATATTTATTTCAATAAAGTCCAACCAAACGCAAGCAAACCCGCGCTTAAAGCACGTATCGCAAGCTTCACAGCGCTACAGCGGCTGTATTATGCGAAATCTTCCGTAAAATTGACGTTTCAAGTCTCCAGTCTCTTCGAGCGTCGTATACAACGTTTAATAGAAAATTTTAAATATCTACTCCTTGCTTCCTATAGGGAGGTGCTGCAGGCATTTTTTTTTGTTTTTGAGATTCTTTAAAACTGTTAATAGCATTTCAATGGTGTTGCATTTTTTGTGAGATATTATCGATATTGGGAAGGTGGATTGGTATTATGTTTAACGTCGGTTTGGCTACGTCAATATTTGTCTTAAAACTTTTTCAACCGTTTCTAACAAAGTTCTAAATAAAGTAAATATTTGTACAAAAAACATTGCTGCTGGCTACTCACTATTCTTGTTATCATAGCCAATTCAAGGATGTGAACAGATAGCCTAAAATAAAAAGGATATGATAATAAAATCGTGTTTATTATACAAGAATTATCAGAAGCGTAAATTAAAACGCTTCTCTAAACTGTAGTTCAGAATAGTTGTGCTCTTAATACAGCTGGGACATTAAAATTTCTCAATGGCTGCTAATAATATCTATAAAACCGTAATTAATCGATTGTCACTTGTCATCATGTATAAATCTTTATAATAAAACAACTTTTAACCGGATTAATCGCGTGTATTATTGGTTTAGGACTCAGTCAGTCCTCCTGCGACCACGAACGCTGCAAAGTGTTTGAAACGTCAGGAAAAACAAAAAACCAATAATACACGCGATTAATCCAGTTAAAAGTTGTTTTATTATAATGTGTATTGATCGCGCAAACCTAAGATATTACTATGTATAAATCTATATAAGCATTAAATGCCTGAATACTGATACGATAAAGTTTTTAGTAGTATCCATTTATTTTCGAAACTCCGTCAAATCTGTAAACTATAAACTGAAGGAACCCTAACGCCACGCCACCCACCCATCTTACACCACATCCAAGACGAATCATCCTGCCGCGGCAGTCCGAACGTTGGCAAATTACTCCGATCAATTCCTGCGCACTGCCCTCGGGATTTGCAACCGTTGCAATCTTCACCTTGTCATTGTCATGCTGAGGTCCGCAGATTGACAGTGCAAGCACTATCTAGATGCTGTGGTTCTATAACCTGTTATTTGTGATAGGACCCATTCATTTGGGAAGTCTTAAAGTAAATTTTGGAAAGATGGTAATTTTAGATTAAATAGACTTGTGTCGTATTTAAGTAATACGAAACTGATGTGATCTTTTTAAGCAAGGACTGGAACTGCAATTGGTTATCGGCTTAATGTTAGCCAACGACTTAATACCAAATGGAAAATCTGCTCATTAAAATGCAGTTGGCATCTCTACTTCGCGCATACCCCTTTATTTGGAATTGACTCTTTTAAAAAGTGTTATATTGTATGGCATTGCACGATATCATAGCTAAGGCACATTCACCCTGGCCTCATAATAAATGTTATAAAATTGACCTCTTTGATTTGTTAGAACTTGTTAGAACATTGTATTGTTAGAACTTCATGAAAAAAAAATGTGGGTCATCGAATGTATTGATATGCCAATCACTGTTCTCCGTCCACCACACGTTAAATTGGAATAGCCGTTTTATTTTCACTTCTATAATTTATACTAGTCTGCAACACATTTGGAGCAACCACGAAGAACCAAGATCTTTAAATAGTTGTTCCAGAAACATGAACATTAATCTATTCCAAAGCATTGTCATTCAAAGGGATATCTTGCTGACACCTGCAACAAATTTCAATGCAATTCTAACCGAACAAGGCACCATCTAATTTACCACCCACCCTCTCACCACCAATTCATATCCATCAAACTCGAAACAGCAAAGTTGCCTACAATAGCTCAGAATGCAACCTATAATGCAACAATAACTCCTTGGTGCTCACGTCGGCAGCTCGCGTTTCGCATGACAAAACCTCCTGGCATTCTAATAAATTTCTAAATCGACATAAGTCGTTTCGCATTCAGTGTGGCGACGGGGATTCGCGAACACAATAAGATCATGTTACAAAGGACCGTGTTTTGCATATCTGCGGAGATCGCTGGTAGACGGTGTTTGTCGTACGATGTTTTGCTCCAGACTTTTTCCGCGCTTTTTTTCTTATGAGGTTGCAGTTTCGGCGGGTTATTAGGTTCTTTTTCTCTTTGTTTTTCATTTCTATCAATTTTTAGTTACTTTAGCTTCCTGCCTCTTATATCATTGATCATATTTTGGATAGAACCAATGGAAGTAATTAATAAAGGCTTGAAAGCCTTACTTCCAAAATAATGGTTGGTACATAGGCTCGTTTTAGCATGCCCAAGACATTTTATCTCAATAGATAAAATTATTTTATATATATATATATTCTATTTTAGATTTGTATAGTTTCTATAAATATATTTGATACAGACAGACGTGTTGCTGGTAAGTTTGTTGCGCTACAAACTAAAATACTAGGAAGCGGTGAACTTTTTTGGGGACCGTCATAATGTTTGACGTTCAAAAAGCGCAAATTATTTGCCTAATTTGAATAAAGAAATTTTGATTTTGATTTTGAACCAGCGTATAATTACTGTCCTACTGCAGGTCAAATGAAGAAAAACTGGGCGAAGAAACTATTTTTGGCATCGATTTGATGTCCAACTTCCAAAAATTCAAAACAATAAAACAATAAGCCACTAGGAAATAGTAACGACAAAACTACAGAGTACTCACATTTCCCGTAACAAGGTAACGGGAGATTCAAAGATGCTAATGTTAGTATGTTTCTCTGTAGTGGGGTCCCCTATATTGTAAGGGGTGAGGGACTTATAACAAGGGTTACCTTACGTATGTAGCGAAGAGGTGGGCAACATCATCCATGCATACAATGGCGAAATCATTCCGGATCATGGCATCATTCCCTCAAGATAATGATTTGTGCTGGGAGGGTTCCTTCGGGTGGACGTTATTCGAGTACAAGTTTTTTATTTGTTTATTAAGAAAAGCTGTACTACAGTGAATTATACAAAACTGTGTATACTGAAGTTTCAGCATCTGAGGCCAAATTAGCCATAGTGTGTATTTCGGCGAATATTATTTTTTATTAGTAATTTATTTAAATATTTATTGATGCAAGTAGTAGCCCGGTTAGTGTGGTGTGATATTAGCATAACATCAGAATCCTGCGCATGGATAACATTTGGTATGACATAGAAGGAGACGGTTATCACCAACAACAGCATTCCCAATGAGGGTTGACGTCAGGCAGGTGGCTGGTCATAAAACATAGCCAAAGCTTTAGTAGCATTCCTGTACAAGTAGAGAGTATGGTCGGCGCAGCACGTATTCTTCTTCCATAAGAAGAATACGTGCTGCGCCGACCCCAAATTAATTGGGATAAGGGCAGGGGGATGATGATGATGATTGATGCAAGTTAGTATGACTCAAAGTTTCTTAATAGCTATGTTACTATTCCTACTCTATATTTAACCTAGATGTACCGTAAGTGATGCGAATCCCTTATATAGAGGTGGAAAGCTTACAGCAGTGATTTATTAATTTATTTAATTATTTATGCACAAAAGAGTACAAAGATGGTCTTAATGTCATAGGCATTTTCTGCCAGACAGACAGAGTGTGATTAACAGACAAGCTGTCCATTTATTTTTATAATTTATTTACTTACTCTTCTTCTACTTTATCCACACACACTTTTTTTTGAGTAAAAATTTTGTTTTTCAGCATCTATATTTTTCAAAATCTTTCAAAGGAAAAGCAATAAGTAGGACTCTAAAAATCCAGGTATGTCGAATTCACTCGAATTTTCATTAAGAATTTTCGTGCAACTACAGCTAATCTACCGAAATTTCGTGCTCAAAGTCCAACCTCGCCCTAAAAAACCCATTCAACCCGTAATTCAACCCTGCAGTCGCTGCCACTGATTCCGTACCCCAAATATACCTAGTAAACGCTCTCACTACGACACAGTACGCCGAAGTTGCTCCATAAAAGCTCTTTTGCCTCTCCACCTTTCCTTTGGCATTTTGTGCTCGGTATTTTTTTTTTTTTACAGCTAGTTATTTACAAAATATGGTTAGCTTATTTAGTAATATATAACATTATTACTAAATAAGCTAACCATATTTTGTGTTTTTTCTATTCACAAATAAATAATAATTTTAATTTTCTTTATTTTCCTTTAATTTGTTCACGCCTGTACGACATTGAATTGATTGCAAAGTAAGAATAGATGAACTCTAAAGTTATTATATGAAATGGAAAAAGAATACGGTCGTGAACAGGATTCGAACCTGCGCCTCCCGGATGAATACTCCAGGCGCTCTGACCACTAAGCCATCTCGACCTCTAGGAGAGGCGCAGGTTCGAATCCTGTTCACGACCGTATTCTTTTTCCATTTCATATAATAACTTTAGAGTTCGCTAAGCATGCGTTAATGCTTTTCAAAGATTTATCTTGAAGAATAGATGAGGTAAACGTCATCATACGTCGTATTAAAATTGGAGGAAATATTCGGTATCGCTGGTAGAGGTTGCAAAAACGTAGCTGTCAGATCTTTCAATTTTCTTTCCACATAAAATATAACTTTGGTGTTCACTACGCAACCGTTAGTAATGCGTTTGAAAATGTTATCTGCATATCTTTCAGATATCGTTTTTTTTTTAGATTCAGGTTTCTAGGTAGGCGAAAGTGGAAGAAGGAAAGGGAGGCGTTATCCCAGATAAAATAGGCTAAAATAATAGAGTCAAGTGTCACTAATAATCTGTAATATTTTTAATAGTTTAGTTTCCTGATATTCTATCAAGCCTTATGATTTCAAAATCAAAAAAATGTTGTTGAAAGAAAAGTATGTTCGCGAACAGAATTTGAACCTGCACCTCCCGGATAAATATGCCAGGCGTTCTGGGCTATGGTTTAAGGTTAAAGACTCAAAAATCGTATTAAGCAATAATTACTAACCTAATATACTTCGCTGAGGAGCCCACTGCACACCATACACGTTCTTTGGTACATCTAGAAATTCCTCTTCCAACTTCCATATGACTGTCTGCTTCAATTAACTAAACACGTTCAGGAAAGCTGTTTTCGGTTCCATCGGCATTGTTTTGCTTATCATCATTGTGCCCATGCTGAAGTAAAGGACAAAACAACTGAGCTATTCCTATTATAATCTTAAAGGTAATGTAAAGAAACATAATAATGCGTTCGACAGATTCTATTAAAACTTATCTTAATAATGCGTTAAAAATAAATACAGATAAATCTTTGAAAAGCAGTAACGCGTGCTTAGCGTACCTTAAAGTTATATTTTTTTGGTGGAAAAAGAATACTGACCACTAAGCCATCTTGACCTCTGCTCACCACCGCGAATTCTTCGTCCACATTTTAATACGTCTTTTGGCGTTAAAAATATCTGAATAGCAGTGTTATTCAGTACTAACTAACCTAACATGCACCCTTCAAAATACTGAGAATACACCCTAAGAGAAATATTTGACGCGTTCCGTTTTATAAACCATAAACTGTTCCAATTTGTAAGTAAATCAGGTCGTAAAAGGGTCATAAAACTATGCTTTGACGCGTAAATAAGCTATTTAGTTGTACGTTGTTACGTTCGATAGTTTGATTGACCTGTAAAGGGTTTGCTTACGTAGCATATAAATAAATTTAGGTACCTGTTATGAGAAACTATGTATCTATGTATTTCTTATATACAGAACGCCTGAGGCATATATGCGGGAGGCGCAGGTACAAATCCAGGTTACGATCGTATTTTTATTTACACATTTTTTTTACTTGGAGCTCTTTACGTGTGAGTTAATACGTTTGTAATAGGTATGTATCTATATTTGTAGTATGTTGGTGCTCCACAAAATCACATTGCCATTTCTCAAGAAATACCCAAATTGTATAATATTTTCAAAAAGATAACAAAGTGGCCCAAAGTTACTACCTTACTTTTCCTTAATAACTAAGAAAACACAAATTGCGTTACACAAACTATTCTAAGCAGCCATTGTGAGCATAAAGGAGGTGTACCCTGATTGAATAAAGAAAATTGCCGACTCAACCTTGCCACCTCCGACAATGGGCTGCGAAAGAGGTATGGGAACGTACAAATGTTTGCCCCTGTGTCTAGCGTTGGCATTTTCTAACTGGCTTTTGGCATTTCCCTACTAACGGTACACGTACGGTTGGATGGTATTATTCGGTTATATAGTTTGTAGAGTAGAAAAAGTCCTGAAGACTTAGTTATATCTTAAATTTGTTTAAAGCAAGCGATAATTAATTTACTGTGCCCGGAGTTTGAACAGAACCCAAGGCATAAAAACTCGCTACAAACTCGCAATCAAATATTCTAAAACAAAAAGTAATAATCACAAGGTCGACGATAGTGAATTGGTTCAGTGCCTCAGATAGCACCCTCAAGTGGGAGCCTTCAAGTGCCCCGTTCACACAGAATTTGGGCACAATGGCACCCCATATTGCGTGGATATTACCCCAAGGAATTTCTTATGGAAATTTTCAATGTGAAATATCAATTATGTTTGATATATGGGTTATTAAAGACGGTTTTATAGGTTAAATTCTTTTGGAATATGAATAAAGATGGCTGTTAGCTATTTCGGGAACGACAGGGATTTAAGAATATTTCAATTTTGGTACGCAGAGATAATTTGTTGTTGTTAACTGCTAAAAAGTTACAAGTTTTAATTGAAAACGTAATTAGGTTTTAATTTCAAAATTCTGATTGCGTGGATTGTTATAAGGCTGTCCTAAAAGTTACTATTTATTTTTAGAGAGAAAATAAAATTTGTCTGAGGCACTTGATGAAATAATATTATTAAATCCTGAAATCATTTAATACAGGGCACAGAAATAATCTTTATTGGTACATTACGTATGTATTTCATTATAACGTTGAATAGTTCTATTACGATATATACGGTTGCCTAGTGATTCGATTCCGGGGTCGGACAAAGTGTTATTGCGTTTTTCTGTTAGAATATTATCAGTAGCAGCGCGGAGTTTGGAATTATGCCCGGTAGATGGCAATAAGCTGATCACCTATTACATGGGACTTAATAACAGCATTGGTGAAATGTGGGTGTAGAACTGTGTACACCTTTACCTACCCCTTCAGGGAATACAGGCGTGATGCTATGTTACGACACGTTTTGTATGCGATCGTATGTCTTTGCGACGCATTCCTGCAACATAGTTATATAGACCGATCGCCTTTAATTTCAATTATCAGCTAAATCACTCCATCAGAAAAAAAAAAAAAGTATGTATGTTCCCTTTAAGTGAAATTCATTATTATTAATATACACGGTAAGTTTCGCTATAGCAATAGTCATTTTTAACCTGTATATTACATGACTTACTTATGTAAACGGCAAAGTAAAGCACTACGGCGTATCGTGTCGCAAAAATAAAATAGAAGACACCAAAACAAATATAAGAGTGCCTACGTGCCACCCATTTGCCGACATTCGATCTCTAAATGGCATAGAGGTGTCAATGTGAACTTTGTTTAAATAGGAACGCGACAATGGCATTAAATGCCACGTGTTAATTACCAATGACCCGCCCTTTGTCTTGCTTCGGTACACACTGGGAGTGTCAAATGGTTACAGTATAGAATGTTTAAAAAATCAATAACATACGAAATTAATCCACTTAATAGTTTTTTTATTGTTATGTATAGTGATTGTCAGAATCATTACTTTATAATATTTGATTTGGCTGATGATTTCAGATTTAGGTGAAAGTACGGTACATACACGCATACAGCTTTTACAATTTTCAGGAGAAAATGCATTTATTCTTTCGGTCAAAGGGATCGTGTAATTGGAAAAAATTACAAATAATAAATGTATACTCATACCTATAGTCGCTCCGATTTGGCGTTTTTTTAGTGCATTTTTTCAATATAAAGTTAAACTTGAGGTTTACGAATGATACTCGTTGTTATAGTGTATGGGTAACATAGTAATGTTATTATAATGTGTAGTGGTCGCGAAAACTTAAGATATTACTAACATAGTCATTATTTAGGATTATGAATTAGATTTTTCGTATTCTTACGTAGACGTTCATACAAAGGTAAAATGAGAAACGTCAAATCGGACTTCTTAGATAGTCGCGAGTTTAGTATAAAATTCAAATATTACATCTGAAATGGCTAAATAAATATTGGTAGACCTTTAACGCTATTAAGCAACCGTCCTTACAATTTCTTTCTGCAATCCCTTAGCACACAAAGAAAACCTTGAACCACAAATCACCGCAAACCTAATTACTCAACGATCAAGCTGGGCAATACGAAAAATTAAGCCGTGGACACAAGAAAAAACTAATCGGTGAAACAACAACACTAATGCCTCGGCGACCGCATTCGGACGCGGATTTATGTCGACGAAGCACGCGCGGAATTTCGGCAAACGGACAGCCAACGAAAAACGTCTAGCGATAAGTGCGGAACCCGACACTGTTTTGCATAAGGTTTTTTGGCAGTGTTTATGGGTTAGTGTCAGGGGGGATTGAATTTTATTATATACGATGTGTTTTTGGAAAGTAGGTTGGGGAAAAAAAACTGTGATATTTTTGGGAACAAATTTGCAAATAATGTTCTGTTAATTGTAATTGCAAAAATAAAATAAACTGTATCTGTAGCTATAATATCGAAAAAATCTCTGTAGGTAAATCACAATTTATGAGTCATTACATCATCGTCATATACACCTTGCAGCGTTCGTGGAGGACCGTCCCCCTGTGACCACGAACGCTGCAAAGTGTTCGAAACGTCAGGAAAAACAAAAACCAATACACGCGATTAATCCGCGAAAAACCTAAGATATTACTACATTATGAGTCATTAGAGAGCAAAAGGGATTCCTTTTAACCATTAACGGTATGCAAATGATTATTTGCATACCGTTAATGGTTAAATGTGGTGGACTTTATTTACTATTATTAAGAACTCATGTACCCATATTTCGCAAATAAATGAATTGAATTGAATTGAATTGAATTGAAAAGGTATAGTAATTAAGAGTATTTATATAATTATAAGAGAAGAACCAACTAGATATTTTTATGTTATTTTACTTACATACATATATAGCATCACGCCTGTATTCCCCGAGGGGGTAGGCAGAAGTGTAATCAATTGTACACTCACATTTCACTAATGCTGTTATAAAGTACCATGTAATAGGTGGTGAGCCTATTGCCATCTACCGGGCACAATTCCAAACTTTGGGCTCCTACTGAGAATTTCCTATCAGAAAAACTCAATAACACTGCCCGACCCAAGAATCGAAACCCAGACCTCATGCTAAGCAGTCGCGCTTAGGACCATTAGATCAATGAAGCAGTAATATAATTATATTAGTTTTTATTTAACTCTTTAAATACGAATACTAACTCATTATTTCGTTGCATCGTGCTCGTATCAAAAAAACCCACGAACTACAGGATTTCCCAACATTACAGAAATGCATTTTTAAACGCACTTCCAGAAAATCGGTTTAACATACCATCCATATAAGTATCCCGAGTTTCGAAGTAATCTGGACTAGGCATCAATTCGGGGCCATTATTCAAACAGTGTCTCAGGAACTCCGACGTTTCCCAGAAAACATTAGTAACCTCCTTCATAGAATTCCTACTTTTAACCTTTTTACAAGCATAACATTGTTTGTTCATGCAATCGGAACCATAATCAGAAATTCGTTATTTTAGAACTTTGACCTATGGTATGTTTAAGGTGAAAAATGACGTGGCGTGAAGTGGTTATGTCTGCAACCGATTTGGATTGTATTTTTATTATGAATACTTTTGTGCAATGGAATTTTATGATTTATGTGTACTTGTTTTATCTGGTGAAGGTATTTTTGAATTGTTAATGTGTTTGGATTTGGATGTTTTTGACCTTGAGTCATAAAATATAGGGGTTATTTCTATTTTCAAAAGTATTTTATTATTTGAACATATTTATAGCATTTTTGCAAAGTATTCATCCAAACGGTTGAGGAAGGGAGAATTATAACGCGTGGTGCAACAGTCGGGGTTAGACTTACTCAAGTGATGATCGTATGAAATCTTACACAGTATATAAAAAACAGGAACTTTGTCGTCAAGCACACCAAATCTGAACGGACGGCCATACTCAGTACTGCTAACCACGGAGCCACCACCTTTTAAAATTCAAACCTTTTATTTTCGCAAAGGTAGCCGCAGTACGTGAAACTCGTACAAATTTACATTCAACACGACACGAAAATTCGAAACCCAATAACACAGAGAAAAATAAACAACGCTAAAGTGTCGCAAAATAGTGTCGGACACCGTTCGCGGACTGTGAAATCGTAGCCGCCTGTGGGACCGCTCTCGGCAACCGTGTCGGGACACTGATAGTGTCTGACACAACAGACGGGACACCTGCACAAATTGCAAGCAACCCCGCGGCACGTGCCTTGTGTAATTTATTCGTATGTTTTGTATGTTCTTGGTTTTCGGTAATGTGTTTTGCGGGACATTAATTTTGTATTGGCACAAGTTACTTTTAGAAACTGTTGTTTTAACAACTGTTCTAAAATACCGGAACCATTCTCAGTATTCTTAGATGTCGCTACTGAACATGTGCATATTTGCGTACCTTACCATATCTTCATGCATTCCTGCATAGAATCCAGTAGTGTAATTGTATTATCGTCCATAATATACACAGTTAGTTAGCCTATAAAAACAGCTGTAATAATAATTATATATCGTATTTCGGTTACAGCGGCCTATCTCCACGGAGATAACCCAAGTACGCAGGAGATATTATAGTGCACAAGTGTATGCGCAAACACATGTGCACTCCCTCTTCCTTCACTCTAATATTCCGATGGGACGACTATCCGACACGACCGGAGAGAGATCAGGTGCTGGACCGACGGCTTTACGTGCTCTCGCACGCACAAACTTCCTGACTCCGGGCTGCTACTGAGAGTTTTCTAAAAGAAAAACCCAATAACACTTTGCCCGACCTGGTAATCGAACCCAAGACCTCACGCTCAGCAGCAGCGCTTGCGACCATTATACCAACGAGGCAGTCAAAAACAGCTGTAACACAACTTTGTAGGATCGCCAAAAGTATATTAATAGCTTCATTCTTATTAGTCATAAGCGAAGGAAATTTCTGTAAGCCATCCTTTCCACCTCTACACATAGGAAATGATTCGTTGGCCCACGACGCAAAGGAGAAAGCCGATCTTCTGGGCAAACTCTTTGCGTCCAACTCGACCTTGGATGACGGGGGACAAGAGCCGCCTACCATACCGCGGTTCGAGGGCTCTATGCCGGATATCCGGGTCCACCAACGCGCAGTGCGTTTAGCACTTCTATCCCTCGATATCCATAAGTCGAATGGGCCTGATGGAATCCCTCCTATTGTGTTGAAGATGTGCGCTCCAGAGTTGGCACCAGTTTTAACACGTCTTTTTCGGCTCTCTTACTATTCTGGCATAGTCCCGACATCATGGAAGACAGCATTAGTCCACCCGATCCCTAAAAAAGGCGACCGCTCAAATCCGTCCAACTATAGACCGATAGCAATAACCTCCCTTTTCTCGAAGATAATGGAGTCCATTATCAACTGCCAGCTCCTTCGATATTTAGAGGATCATCAGCTGCTTGATGACCAGCAGTACGGTTTTCGTAAAGGCCGATCGGCTGGTGATCTTCTTGTATACCTGACACATCGTTGGGCACAGGCGATTGAGACTAAGGGGGAAGCCTTGGCGGTCAGTTTGGACATGGCGAAGGCCTTCGATCGGGTCTGGCACAAAGCGCTTCTTTCGAAGCTCCCTTCCTATGGGCTTCCCGAGAAATTATGCCAATGGGTCACCAGTTTTCTTGCAGACAGAAGCATAAAGGTCGTAGTTGACGGTGAATGCTCCGACTCCATGTTTGTAAATGCTGGTGTCCCTCAAGGCTGTGTGCTATCGCCTACTCTGTTCCTCCTCCATATCAATGACATGTTGCAAATCAACGGCACTCATTGTTATGCGGATGATAGCACAGGCGATGCTTGCTATACCGGTCGCGCTAATATTTCTCGGGAAAACGTCATCGAGAGCCGAAACAAACTTGTGTCTGAAATTGAGACCTCTTTGGAGAAAGTCTCAGATTGGGGTAGACTTAATTTGGTCCAATTTAATCCCACAAAGACACAAGTTTGCGTATTCACCGCTAAAAAACTGCCATTCGTTGTTTTTCCTCGTTTTGAGAGCACCCCATTAACTGCCTCAGCCGATATTGGAATACTTGGTGTCGACATATCGAGCGAAGTCCAGTTCCGCGGCCATTTAGAGGGTAAGACTAAGCTAGCCTCCAAGAAGCTTGGTGTACTCAATAGATCGAGACGGTATTTCACTCCGGCCCACCGCCTACTACTTTATAAGGCGCAGGTCCGGCCTCACATGGAATACTGCTCTCATCTTTGGGCAGGGGCACCCCAGTACCAGCTTCTCCCTCTGGACCGCATCCAACGGAGAGCGATTCGTATCGTCGACTGCCAAGATATTTCAAACCGGCTAGACCCCTTGGCGCTGCGTAGGGATGTGGCCTCGCTATGCATCTTCTATCGCCTATACTATGGGGAGTGCTCCGAGGAATTGTTCGGACTGATCCCTGCCGCCTCTTTCCGCCATCGTTCTACGCGACAGCAGTTCCATCCCCATCATTTAGATGGTTGGCAGTCCACAACTGTGCGTTTCTCTAGAAACTTTCTGCCTCGCACAACAAAACTGTGGAATGAACTGTCGCCTGCGGTATTTCCGGACCAATACGACCTTCAAACCTTCAAGAAAAGAGCGTACTCCTTTTTAAAAGGCCGGCAACGCACTTGTGACTCCTCTGGTGTTGCGGGTGTCCATGGGCGGCGGTAATCGCTTACCATCAGGCGAGCCGTCTGCTCGTTTGCCCACTATAACATAAAAAAAAAAAAAAAAAAAGCAGTTCCCTTCTTAGTACTTCTTCTAAGAAATCATCTAAAAGTTTTAGGCAGCAACATTTACCTATGCTAATAGGAGATCTAGAATTATCCAAGATCAAGCAACGTTACTATAGAGGTATGAATATTAAAGGCTACCAAGTCAAAGTTCGCAGATCTACATTATTTATTTAGTTTTATTTTCTTGGTTGTCTCTTACATACATACATACAATCACGCCTGTTTCCCATTTGCTACGATTCTGACACACCTCTTTCGTTTCATCTGTGTTCATTAACCTCTTCATGCATGCTCGTTAATTTAGATGGCTCCTGACCTGTCCCTTTTTAAGTTCGTCTGCAATTTGATTGCGATCCGTTCGTCGAAGTCGGCCTGCCCCGAGTTTCCCATCCAATTTGTGGTTGGATCTTACTTGACATAATACACAGACAGAAACCAGCACACTCGTTACATGTTCTCGGTGGTGTGTAAAGAAATGTCAGAGGCTTACGACATGCGGGCAATTCAAACTCTGAGACTAGGTTATAACCCAGAAGAAGGTAAAAAGAAGTGCATGGTAGAAGTCTCTTCTTTCTCGACAGACTGGGGTAAACCTGGTGTCTTATATTTCAAGCCGAGCGAAAGGTTAAAGTAATTAGTAATGGTATTAAAGATAAATCTTTGAAAAAAAACGCACGCTTAGCGAACTCTAAAGTTAGAATATTAAATGGAAAAAGAATACGTCTCGTCGCCAAAAGACGTGTTAAAATATGGATGTAGAATTCGCGGTGGTGAGCAGAGGTCGAGATGGCTTAGTGGTCAGAGCGCCTGGAGTATTTATCTGGGAGGTGCAGGTTCAAATCCTGCTCGCGACCGTATTCTTTTTCCATTTAATATTGTAACTTTAGTGATAGTATTTTCATAAAAGAACATTATAATACGCATTATTTTACGACCATATCTTTATACACCAAATTGATGCTCCATATTATTTTCGTAAAATAATGAAGACAATATAAATATCATGCTTGAAGAAATATTCTAACGAGTATAATGTATTCCGATTTTACTTTGTAATATTATCTTTCACGAAAAAAAAAAAACCTTAGAAAGGAAACTCGTTAAGGCTTTTTTCCGAGGAAAAATAGCGTTCGAGAATGTATTTCAAAAGCGGGTAAAATAATGTCGTCTTTTGAAGCCTTAGTTAGATAATGAGGTTCTATGCTTTTTTTTGTCGTAAAAATATAGGAAATATAAATAAAACGTTGAATTATTTTATCACAAAAAACTGTCCAATTTGTATGAAAAACGTTCAGTAACGTTGAAAATTAAACGGTAAATTCAATTTCAGCATAGCGTAATTTTTATTTTCTGATGGAAAGGTCATCTCAAAGTCTCACTGGTCTTGTGGTCGCAAGGGCGACTGCCTAGCGTAAGGTTTGATTTCCGGGTTGGACAAAGTGATTTTGGGAAATTCTCAGTAGCAGCCCGGAGTTTAGAATTGTGCCCGGTTGGTCAATGGAACTAAGTAAAATTATTGTTGATGTACACTTTATAGGTACACCTCTGCCTATCCCTCGGGAAATACACGCGTGATCCTATGTTATGCTCGTTGTTATGAAGTTACGAAGTGTTTAGTATAATTTATCAAAAGGAGCAGAGTATATATCATTATTATCTTACACGACTGGCCTAAAAAGGAGTGTTATGTTTTAGTTTTCATGTATGTATGCATTTATGTTTGTTTCTTTATTCCACTATAACTTCTAAACGCCTGAACGAATTTAGATGTGTGGGGTATCATTAGAATTCTTACATTGTCTCGGGTAACATAGAACACAAATTTTATGCAGTGTCTGTGATACACACAAAGATGTTAAATAAAAATATATAACACACACACATATGGCAGGCGAGTAGACATGCGCAAAATGTGTCAGTGAAAAGAAATGAATGAAGTATATCTTATCGCTCAACGAAGTAGTCCAGTCATTTAGTTCAGTACTTCATCTAGTTCAGCAGATCAGAACTAGTCCATGAGATGAGATATCAAGCTCGCATAGAGTGATTTAGTTACGACAAATTATGCACTTCACTTAGTTCACTTTTTTATACATAAATCGATACTCCTTCATACTTTATACAGGCTTAGGACTGTCAACCATAAATATGAATGTAAGCAAAAAAGTGCAGATCTGGTACCTAGTTTCGACTAAGTTTGGTAGGTCGTCATTGTGTGTATTAAGCTGGACGAGCCAGACATGACACGAATGTGTATGTGGAAGTGCGCCGGCTGCCGAGCGCTGAGCAGTTGACGTATCACGAGCGTAAAAAAAGACTGAACTACAACTGAACTAAATGAAGTAAAGACACATTCGAATGACTACTGAATGAGAGATATATTTATTTTGCGAAATGAAGTAGTCCATTTCCTTCAATCGTTCGCGAACTACCCATCTCTACAGGCGAGCTTTTTTTTTTCCAATTTCGACTTGTTATGTGCGCTTCTCCGTGCTTTGGAGGACATGACAAACCGTCGGTCCTAACTCTTGTTAATTTACAATTGCTTAGCAGTTCAATGACCTACAGCCTTGAACAACTCTGTCTTTAGATTGTCTCCTCTCTTTTAATTCACGCCTTTTTGTGTAGGTACTATAGGAGACTATACTATATGCCAGGATTCTAATGATAGCCCATATATCTAAATCGGTTCGGGCGTTTAGAAGTTATGGTGGAGTAAAGAAACTCATAAACATACATAATTACATACATGAACCCTAACGATATAACACTCCTTTTTTGGGCAGTCGTGTAGAAATACTGTTAGCAGTCACCCGAGTACATACTCATCGTGCCATAGATGCCTACCATAGGTGCCTCAAAAATTATATACGATCACTGCGAGCTATGAAATGCTACGAGATGTGTTTACAAAATTTGCATATATAACTTATTTGTGCTTTAACTTTTGTACATTATACTCCAAATTATTATACAGAAGGATGAATATATGATATAGAAATGATACTTGTATTAAGGATTCGAGGGGCTCGTGGCTAAGTAACAGTTGCAGAGATCGATCGATCGAGGTTAAGCTGCGCTTGCCGCGGTCGGTCTGTGGATGGGTGACCATCATTTCATACCGAGACCCTTCCGTCCCTCAGAGAGCACGTTAAGCCGTCGGTCCCGGTTGTCAAATTAAGATCTATGGCAGCCGTTACGGGTAGTCAGAGGCCTGAAAGTCTGACGACCAGTCATACCACGAGATATCGTGTTACGCAGTAACTGGGTTGTGGAGGTCAGATAGGCAGTCGCTCCATGTAAAACACTGGTATTAAGCTGCATCCGGTTTGACTGGAAACTGACCCCAATGTCATTGGGAAAAGGCTAGGCAGATTGACTTGTATTAAGGATTCATACGCCAGTGGCGAGAGGGGTACGCCCGCTCAAACAACTCCAGTACTGATCCTTAAAGACTACTAGCGATCCGCCCCGGCTTTGCATAGGTATTACTAATTATTGCTACTGAAATAACATTTAAAGACCTGCTGCATAAAAAAAATGGAATATTTTAGAAATATCACTTAATACCAATCTATATACAAAAATAATAAAACACCTCCTCATAACGTACTCCTCACGGCGCCATCTCTTCGTAAATGGCGTCTACAGGGATGAAACGAGTTCGCTTAAAGTTTCCCCCGACAGTGGTGACACCTACCGACGCTCAGAGAAATACTCAGCCCGCCCGCCCAACGCGAACCGCCCAGTTTCAGTAGTGTATTGAATTGTCGAGAGATGGCGTTGGTAAATTTTGTAGGAAAACATTACAGGTGTGTTGATGACTGTGATTTTTTTGTTGTTTATACAGATCTTGTGTGTTGCCGTGTTATTCTTATATATGTAAAAGAAAAAAAAAGACAGACAGAAATTCGATAAGAATTAATAGGTAGGTACGAGATAATACTAGAAATTTTATTTTTAATTGTATTAATTTTGTGTTTTATTGGAATTTTATGAAAATGAATTGCGTATTGAACTTTAAAGTTATAATTTTTTGTGGTAACACAAATACGGTCGTGAACAGGATTTGAAACTGCGCCCCCGGATGAAGACTCCAGGCGCTCTGAATTATATTATTTTTGTGTTCAAGTTAAGTATAAGTATAGCTATAAGTACATAGCTAAGCGGGTATGCTTGAATCCGATCTCGCTAGTCCCTTGCTGTCCGCCCACCAGCGACGCTCTAAGCCGAGGCTCGTACCCCGTAGGGGGTGCCCTTAGCGTGTTGTCGCTTAGTTTACAAGTTGAGTGCCCTGGCTGGGGGCCTTAAATATATTAAGGCAACCACAGGAAAGCCCGGTTAAGCAGTCAACACCCTACTAGGTTGACCAGCGAGATGCTATACAAAAAAAAATGGGTATGCTATTTTTAACAACATTTATTGATCAGATTCAGGCGTCACCTTGCGGAAGTCCATTACAATGGATGCCAATAAATACAATATAGCTATATATAATTATATTTTTTTTAATACATGTTGAGGCCATGTAATGCCTATATTAATTTCTATGTTTTCAAAGAAACATTGAAAAAATAATAGACAAGAACGGGGCTTGAACCCGCGACCTTTGACGTTCCGTGTCATGACTCTACCAACTGAGCTACCTTGTCGTGTTCAAACCTATTGAATTTTCAATCCTCTTTGTATACGTCTTAAGGAGACGCCTGGTGATATTTATCTAGTAATCATTTACAGATTTACTAAACTCAGCGTTACCACTTTGCAGTTGTAAATCGCCGAACAACATCCCAATCCTTTATAAATCATATATAATTATATTTTTTTAATACATGTTGAGGCCATGTAATGCCTATATTAATTTCTATTTTTCAAAGAAACATTGAAAAAATAATAGACAAGAACGGGGCTTGAACCCGCGACCTTTGACGTTCCGTGTCATCACTCTACCAACTGAGCTACCTTGTCGTGTTCAAACCTATTGAATTTTCAGTCCTCTTTCGGGTTCAAGCCCCGTTCTTGTCTATTATTTTTTAAATATGATTAATAAAGGATTGGGATGTTGTTCGGCGATTTACAACTGCAAAGTGGTAACGCTGAGTTTAGTAAATCTGTAAATGATTACTAGATAAATATCACCAGGCGTCTCCTTAAGACGTATACAAAGAGGATTGAAAATTCAATAGGTTTGAACACGACAAGGTAGCTCAGGTAGAGTCATGACACGGAACGTCAAAGGTCGCGGATTCAAGCCCCGTTCTTGTCTATTATTTTTTCAATGTTTCTTTGAAAAATAGAAAACAATATAGCTACTTCCACAATATTGAGAGTAGTCATGCAATACCTGTGCACCGCCCGCCGGCCGCAAATATACGAGTATGTTAGACCGTGCAGTGTCTTTCTCGGTGGTGGACACTGCATGGCCTAACAACTCATGATGATGCCCCGTGGGGGGGGGGGCGAAATACATGTAGAGTAGTTGGTGGTAGTTGGAATTTTTCAGTATGTGCATGTGTGTTAATTAAGTAAGATTTATTTCTCATTATTTTTCTAGACTGAATGCCTCACTGGTCTTGTGGTTCCAAGGACTACTGCTGAGCATGACCTCCTGGGTTCGATTCTTGGGTTGGACAAAGTACTATTGAATTGTGGTGTTAGAAAATTCTGAGTATTAAGCTTAGAGTTTGGTATTATCCCCTTTAGTTATTACTTGGGACATCATAATAACAATGAAGAGCTGTGGATGTAATTTTTTTCATTACGTCTACCTACCCCCTAGGAGAATACAGGCATAATACAAAGATTATCGTAGATAGAGCATAATATAGGACAAGATTTTACACTAAAATGGACATACAAATTTCAGTCACTCTAGAGATTTAGAAGACAATGACGTCACTAATACGACGTTGATGGTCGCGATTGCTTAGTTGGCAGAGCACTTTGAATACCAATCCTCGGGGTACGGTTTCAAACTTAAATTTTTTTCATTCAACAAAATTATTCACCAGTTACTCATGTGCATTTTTTGGGATTTCCCGAATAGTATTGCACTCGAACGGAGCCTGTAGTCATGAGCTGAGCCTGCAGCAAGGTTACGGAACACACGAGTATTTCCGACGTGGAACACGTCATCGGCGCGATGCAGCTCCAGTTTGACTCACGACATCGCTGCGGGCTCAGCTCATGACTAAAGGTTCCATAAACACTTTGCCCGACTTGGGAAGAGAACCCGAACCTCATGCTCAGCAGTCGCGCTTTGGACCACTAGACCAACGATTCAGCCTGAAAGACATAGCCATAATTCAGCAGGACCGTTATAAAACGAACAGAAACCCACGGCAAAGGAGATCTCGATAAATAATGTCCAATAAACAGCGATAGCAATGTTTATTTGTTGTTCAACTCGTAATGAGGACTTTGAGATCAGGGTGCGTGGTACAAGCAACAGGGGTATTGATAAACAAAATAATATTTGTACCAATTTTAGTACCGATTTTATATATTTTATATAACAAATGGATCTACGTTTGGCCACCAAATCGCCTGATGGTAAGCGACGGTGTGGCCGAGGATAGAGCACGTAGATCCAGAAAAAAAACTATTCACTCTAAGTAGAGTAGATAGATTTGGGAAGAACGATAGTTGGGGAGTTGATGCAACTGCCCAGACCCGTCTCCCACAACGGTTGCACCGGACTCCACCCCGAAACACGACTAGGTCACTTCACGGTATGGCTTCGTCCGGTGGGTGGTAGCCAGCCGTGGTCGAAGATTCCATTTTAAGGGTGCACTCCTACGGACACGGGCAACTCAGCCCCCAAAATTGGTTTATATTTGACAAACTGTCTTTCTGACCAGTGTAGTGTGATGAATCAAAAATATACTGAGCTGTGATACTGTTGGACTGACACGTCAAAGGTCGGAAATTTGAATCCAAGACGCACCATTGTCTTTTCGAAGTCATATGCGTATTATAAACTAATTATCACTTGTTTAAAACGGTGAAGGAAAGCATCGTGAGGAAACCAGCACATCTGAGAGATTTTCTCGATGGTGTGTAAAGCCACGTCAGAGACCTACGGTTGGTTTGAACTCTGACACTAGGTTGTTCAACAACCACACGATACGAAGAAGAATCAAAAATAGCCGAAACCTGTGCTGAAAAGGGTCGACTTACGGCAGGAAAGGTTAAAAAAAAATTATACAGGTAGACGTATTAAAATGTGACGTATTGAAAAGAAGAATTCGGAGTAATGAGCAGAGGTCGAGATGGCTTTGTGGTCAGAGTTGTAATGTGGATGAAGAATTCGCGGTGGTGAGCGGAGGTCGAGATGGCTTAGTGGTCAGAGCGCCTGGAGTATCTGTCCGGGAGGCGCATCTTCAACCTTATTACAGACTATATACAATTAGCCGAATCTGCTTTTTTCATTAAAAATGCAAACTTTGCTGACGGTAAGTGTCCAGAACGTATGTTATATATACTTTTCAAAACAAATAATCTTAGAACAAAAATAATATTTTTTTATTATTTACGTGCTCCTTCATCTTCTGTAACGTGGAAACCCTTTTATTTTAAAATTAACCTGCGCTATTCAACTGCTTGGGAAAACTATCCATATGCTTCCATACCACTCTTTTTGTGGCAACAGCAGAACAGCCAGCTCTACAAATGTATCTAATATTATTACGCAAACATATTCTTGACCTACCCCGGCGACATCTCCCTTCTTTAAACCTAAACTATGTGACGACTCTATACTATCGTTACAAGTGCGTTCTGCTTTTGTGTCCTACCCAATCTCACTGGATACGTTTAGAGACATTATTAACACGCACGTCTCACACACAGACCCGGAACAATTTATCTGTAAGTAACTTTGTGCCAAATGTAAGTCAAACTTACAAAAGCTAACCACAATAACGTCATAATGACACATAATAAGTCTCTTTAATAACAAAAAAAAAACTACCTTCATAACCCCACCCTCCCAACTTGGACCACATCCCGTACCTCGGTGGATACCAAGGTAACTGGCATCACCAATGGCAACAGCTCGCCCCCCCAGTATCTATGGTAACTCCCCCCACTTGAAGTCTTTATGAACCTCGCGGCTGTATAACGAATAAATTTAATAACAGCCGGAAGGCAACTATGCCGTGAATTTGCGAATAACTATTGAACTGTAAAGCCTCTCATATGAGTTTTAATTGTAAAGTTTGGACTTTTCAATGAAGTAGGTGTTAGTAGGTTAGGCCTGGGGTTTTATTGATTAGGTAAAAGTTGTGATGCAATTGTTTGTTTGTTAGGTGTATTTATAGCTGCTTTGAAAAAAAAAGTGTGACTTGAACAAGCGTTGTGTTAGCAGTAGATCTCGAGGAACCGATTTTGGTCCCATATTGCCGGTGAAACAAATCTTCTGACAGGAGCAACGCACGTGTGGTACTATAGGTGTTGCAAGAGTAACCACTGACCATTAAGCGGACTATATGCTTGTTTGTAATCCTAGTGGTATCTACAGAAAAAGGTCCACAGAGATCGAACCTGCGCTTCCCGGATAAATACGTCCTTGCTATCTATTCAGTACCTATAAAGGTGACCGAAATAGATAGCAATGGCGTCGCCAAAAGACGTGTTAAAATGTGCATGCAGAATTCGCGGTGGTGAGCAGAGGTCGAGATGGCTTAGTGTTCAGAGCGCCTGGAGTGTTTACCCGGGAGGCGCAGGTTCGAATCCTGCTCACGACCATATATTTTTTTCCATTTAATATAATAACTTTAGAGTTCGTTAAGCACGCGTTAATGATTTGCACAGATTTATCATTATAGGTCCACAGATTCAAAAGTTCTTTTTTTTCAACATGAATCTTTATAAGAATTGTGCTTCGATTTCGCCATGAACATAGATAGACGGTAGAAGAAAATTACTTCATATTTGAGCTGGAAATTAATATTTGAATATCAAACCATTTGTTTTTGTAGTTTTTCAATTTGAAATCCTGTAATAAAACACAAGAACATTAATATTTTTTTTAGATTATGGTCTAGAAAATCTGAATGAAGCAGTCCATTCAACAAATCCAGCAGTTTCAAATAGAAACAGTGGAATCGAACAGCTTTGCGAAGGGCTAAGGCATTCAGAAACATCCATTAGGGACCCATTTCGGTAATCCCATGTAGTTTAGGGAGCCGTAATAAAATTGTAAACGAAACAAAGCACCCCTTTACGGGTTAAACTTTTCATAATTGAGTTGTAAATATTATTTTGTCATTATTATGGTTTGTTGGTTATTTTAAGGGATGTTTGCGTTTACTTTAATTACATTTTATGATACGAGCTTAGATTATTATTTGCGTTAATTATTAGAACTAGCCTCGTTGGTCTAGTGGTCCCAAGCGCGACTGCTGAGCCCGACCCGGGAATCTAACCCGAGACCTCATGTCTCGGGTTAGATTCCCGGGTCGGGCAAAGTGTTATTGAGTTTTTCTGTTAGAAAATTCTCCGTAGCAGCCCGGAGTTTGGAATTGTGCCCGGTAGATGGCAATAGGCTCACCACCTATTGCATGGGACTTAATAACAGCATTGGAGAAATGTGGGTGTACAGCTGTGTCCACCTCTGCCTACCCTTAAGGGGAATACAGGCGTAATGCTATGTCATGTTATGTTAGTTATTTGATCATATTTGAAAATAGAATAATACATTGGCTATGTATATTTTTTTGAAGATCATTTCAATTCTTTGTATGACTATATTGCGAGTAATTTACTGTGTAAAATATCGAATTTTGTTTTATATTTCTTAAGTTAAGCTCCCACTGCAAGACCATGTAGCTTACACATCTCAATAACCATAAATTATAGATTCACTATCTTCAAAAACAATCGGAACTAATAACAAGACATTAAGCGCAGGAAATTTCAAATAAACCTCATCTATGGGTAAAAATACACCAAAAAAATTTGGACGCATAAAATTCAAATAAAGCCAGTTTTACATGAATTACGCTAGGGAAGCATTCGTGTATGGGGTAAAGAATGATATTGTATGCATTTTGCATGAGAGAGGTATTATCGGATATGGCAAAGTATTTGAATATTCCGACAAGGATACTACTAAGGGTTTTCGATTGTAAGTCGATTAAAAGCGAGATGAAGCAATATTTGAGCAGACACAAAGTGAAATGTAGTAACTTTCAATATTTTATGGGCTGTTGTAAGGGCACAGCCTTACATATAATATTGAATTGTTGTAAGAAATGAATAGATTTTAATGTTAATTAAATAACGTTTACTCAGACACTTCACTCGAGGGGCTCGTGGCTAAGTAACAGCCGCACAGATCGATCGATCGAGGTTAAGCTGCGCTTGCCGCGGTCGGTCTGTGGATGGGTGACCTTCATTTCATACCGAGACCCCTCCGTGCCTCGGAGAGCACGTTAAGCCGTCGGTCCCGGTTGTCAAATTAAGATCCATGACAGCCGTTACAGGTAGTCAGAGGCCTGAAAATCTGACAACCAGTCATACCACGAGATATCGTGTTACCCAGTTACTGGGTTGTGGAGGTCAGATAGGCAGTCGCTCCATGTAAAACACTGGTATTAAGCAGCATCCGGTTTGGCTGGAAGCCGACCCCAATGTAATTGGGAAAAGGCTAGGCAGATATATATTACTCAGACACTTCACTAAATTAATGTTACATAAAAATACTTCAAAATTTAATAATAATAAAATTTTATAAAATGTTGTGAGAGTTAGGTGCCAAACGTACTACTGACGTACTTATGTGCGTGTTGATACAGCCATCCTACTTTCACAAGATTCAGTAATTGCTAACTAGGCCGAAGTACAATGTGCGGCTGCTGACCGTACAGCTGTAATTAATGTTACTACCTATTACAATGGACTTGATAACAGCATCTGGACGTGTACGATTGTGTATATATTCTTTGTACATCTGCCTACCCCTTCGGGGAATATAGGCGTGATGCTATGTGTAATTTTTGTATAATAACTTTCGCGAGACACATTCGTATTAATTATTGTTTAACGGTTATTACTCACGTGCATTTTTCGGGATTGCCAAACTTGTTTCGAACTCGAATGGAGCCTGCGGCGATGTCACGAGTCATACTGTTCGAGTTTAAGAATGCACGTGAGTAAAACCGTTCAACAATAACTGCTATGTGTAATGATTATAGAGATATGGACACATTGAGTGTGTATCCGATGCGATATCCAAGTTCAAATCACCTGCAGGAATCTGACATGGCTTTATACACGATTGAGAATATCTCTCAGATGCTTTGATAGTGCCAGCGCCAGCCCGCTGATGCTGCCGACACAAACATGGCCACGTCACCACAGCCCCGACGGTATATATAATATATATAAAACATTCAGTGGAATCTTTGGTTCCTATAAATTCATATTTATCGTGAACCTAATAATAAGATTTCTTAAAATTAGTTATGTTTCTAAAAAGTTTTTCTCTAAGAAATCGATTGACTACGATAAATAATCGATTCAATATTTTTATACACGATACAATAGTATTCCCCGACGACTCTATATAGACTACCCGTGATCCAGCTATACGTTAACTAATATGTCATCGCGGGGCCGAGCCATGGGGACAAAAGCATTCTTTACCATTATGCGACCGGTAATATTCGACGGAACTATTTTGCTATATTTTTGAACATGCAAAAACTATGGGGGCGTGCTGTTATTGATTTAATTGTATTTATACGGAAGGTAGTGGTGGAAATAAATCTTTCCAACTATTGTCTAAAAAATTACTTAGAACTAGAACTTCACAACACATAGCATCAAGCCTATTATTCCCCGAAGGTGTAGACAGAGGTGTGCACAATTGAACACCAACATTTCATCAATGCTTTTATTAAGTCTCATGTTTTAGGTGGTGAGCCTATTGCCATCTATCTATCTACAGATACCTAAATGACATATTTTACGGTGTACTAATTTAATCGTATATTGATACAACATGTAGCATTCGATAATTTAATAGTAAATACGTTCAAAGTTTTCCTAATCCTAACTTCCTAACTAATATTATAAATACGAAAGTAAGTATGTTTGTTTGTTCCCTTTTCACGCCTAAACCACTGAACCGATCATCCTGAAATTTTTTATATACGTTGTCAGGTGTACTGAAACGGACACAGGGTACCTTTTATTCTGAAAAAAAGTACTGTTCCCAAGGAAAACAATAATAACCTTATCATAATAGATGGCGCCACGTGTCTTTCGAATCAAATTCTAAATTAACCCGCGGCTAAAGCTAATGAAAGGTATACATTTTTGTGGAAAGAAAAATATGGTCGTGAGCAGGATTTGAACCTGCACTTAAATAAATACTCCAGGCGCTCTGACCGCTAAGCCATCTCGACACAGCTCACAAGTTCGAATTCTGCTCACGACAGAATTTTTTCACAAAAATGTGTTACTTTATAGTTTGCTAAGCATGCGTTAATGCTTTTTCGAAGATTTATCTGTAATGAAAGATACTTTATGTACATATTTAAGAAAAACTCATCAAGATGAGACGATAAACCCTATATAAACAATCGGCCATCAATCGCCTAAGTATTATAAAACACACTAAACCAAAATCTTAATGTATCTAAGACACTTAAAACTTGACGACGAACAGCGCTTTACTTGCGAAAACTTTGTCAATATTTGAAAACAGACAACGATTTAGAGGAATAATTCTAGAAGAGATACTATACTGGGTGATTTTTCGAAACTATTATTTATAGGCACACAAATTGTCAGAAGACGAATGGCCAAATGAGTTGATAGTAAACTTAAGATCGTATGCAAGACTTGAACAGAACTGGCCCAAAAACTGATGCAAAAAGGGAGCATTTTAACGCTGCAGTAAAGGGACAAAAGCTGTGAAAAATGAAGATGAGGTTGTTTAGATGTAAGGGGATTTCTTTTCGGAACCGTTTCTTCGTCGTTACATATGCACTGTATACAAACATAACCATCAGACCTGTATTCCCCGAAGAGTAAGGCAGAGTTGCACTGATTACCACTTACCTTTCACCGATGCTATTACTAAGTCTTCTAGTCTCTAAGTGAGCTTATCAACGTACGTATACCACGATATCTCTTGGTGGCCGAGTGGCTACGGGCCCGCCTCCTGAGCCGCAAGTTGTGGGGTCAAACCTGGCATTTCCAATGTGACTTTTTCAATGTTATATGTACTTTCTTAGTTAATCTAAGACATACGGTGAAGGAAAAACATCGTGAGGAAACCTGGACTTGGTAGTCTGAAATCGCCATAAGACGTATTAAAATATGGAAGAAGAATTCGCGGTGGTGAGCAGAGGTCGAGATGGCTTAGTGGTCAGAGCGCCTGGAGTATTCATCCGGGAGGCGCAGGTTCGAATCCTGTTCGCGACCGTATTCTTTTCCATTTAATATAATAACTTTAGAGTTCGCTAAGCATGCGTTAATGCTTTTCAAAGATTTATCCTGACTATTTAAAGTAAACTGCAACTTAACTCTTCAATTTCAAACGGTGGAACTTTCTAGAAACATCTCATTAAACCAAATATACCGTCAATACCGAAGTTAGATTGAGTACAGGTTTGATTACTGTACTCCTGTATAGGCAGTTTTATACTTTGTGTATAGAATATAAAGTTCATTATAGTGTGATTGAACTAGTGTTAAAATCAATTATGACAAAATCTTTATGTTTAGATTAACAGATGGAAATTGATGATGCATAACTTCGGTCTAAGATTTGCCATTGCTTAGAATTAATTGCTCTTAACAATCTTCACAATTCTATTAACTAGATTTTTCAATATATCTGGAATTTTATTTTTGACTTCTATGTTTTCAATTACATGTCTTGCAGCCGCTTTATTGAAAACAAATTGATTAATACAACACTTACCTCCTACGCACCGTTTACAAATGAATATGTTAAATCTCCTTTTCATTCTAAAATCGTCTATCGGATTAAATGTTTTCTTAAAGGACTAATACACGAAGATTTATCAACATACCTGGTGAAGGAAAAGATAACACCAATCAGTAAAAGAAAAGTTTTGTGTAGTCCAAAAATATTAATTAAACTTAGGCTCAGTTGCATCAACTTAACTATAAACCGTAACTGACATGTTAGTGTGTCATTTTGCCAGAATTTACATGAAAATGCTGTCAAAATGATAAAATAACACATCGGCTATGGTTATGCAACCGAGCCCTAAGCATTTAAACTAATACTGACCGTCAAACTCACCACATTTTAACTTTGTAGAAATATCTCATTAAGTTGAATATACCGTCCGCAGTGAACTTAGATTGGCGCAGGTTTGATTACTGCCAACTCTTGATAGGCAATTTCCTGGTCTTTGTACAGCGCTTCCTCTATCCTTCTGTGCGAATATTACGAACGGATTTTAACATTTCGTTGCATGTTTTTGATGTCTCCCTACGTTTGTTTTGTAGGGGTTGGGTAAGGGTTGAGTTATTTTGGTTTATGATATTTTGTGTGTTCAGTGAGTGACGTAAATGTTGGCAAGCAATTGAAATAAATTGTGGTAGAATGTCATGCAAAATTTTAATTTAGATTGTTTTACACGGTTACCTCAGATGGAGGGTGCCTAATAATTCAATCTATAATGTTTATTTTATTTTATTGTCTCAAAAGTCACCAAATTCAAAGTCAAACATAGGTACGAAAGGTAAAAACACAAAAATCTTGTCAATGTTCTATATTGAAAGTCGCGCACTTTTAAATCCAATCATTTTTTTAATATTTTACATTTACATACGGAAGGTACCTAAAAATCCTTACACACAACAAAATAAATGGACCAAAATCAAGTTTAGCCATTCCATTCTTATTATGATGCCCTGAAAAGGGGTAACCTAATCCGATGTGGTAAATGTAAAAACAGTGTAGACGGTACTACCTACAGTCAGGGGTTGAGTGTGATCATTTATAATGCCAAGATGACACTCTATTACCCCCCGTTCTACCCCCTACCTGGATCCCTTGCTACGTTTGTCATTGGTGTTGTTTTTTGAAGATATGCTGAGCTTTAAATTAAGTTTGGTTTCTTTACGGTGTTTGATGATGGTGATGGATATTGGTTTGTAAAGATTGATAAATTATGGATATGCTATATCTACGTGGACACATCGATACCTATATTAATTTTAACACGCCTGGACAATTTGAAATAGTATTGCGACTTTTCAATTATATGTACGTAAGTATGGATGATACCATTGAGTGAGTAATGGAATAGCAAAAACATCAAACGAGCCCATCAGTTAAATGACGACGTTATTAAAACGAATTGCTTTACTAATTTCCCAGAATCTAAGAATCTGATACTCCCAAACCAAACTCACGCTATAATACAGTTTAGAATTTCTTGAAATAAAATTTACCAAACATTTTAGAACCATTCCTGAAACCGATTGAACTTAAAGAAAATAGTAATGTAATTTATCACCAAAAAGGTTCTAGAGCGAGTCTGCGCTATATTTTCCATTGGCGATTTGTGTAACTTTCAGACATTGCATTTTTGCTATAATATCATTTGTTAAAGTCAAATACGTCGTTTCACTCCGTACTCAGTTCTATTTCATCGTGGAAAATGAAAATAATATCAGATTTTTAGCTTCTTTGTAAGTTTTTGTTGGTAGATGTAACTTTTTATTGAATAGCTGTAGCTTGACGGGGATGCTTTGAGTTTTTATTGTAAGGTAAAATTCCTTAAAGATTTCCTTCGTAGTAGGGAGTTTCATTAGCAGGTGAGGCTAGCTTATACTGGTTTTGTTACCACAAATGTGCAGCCTACCGTACCAATGTGTCACCATCATTTTCTATTTATGTAGTTTTTTATGGATTTTAAAAAGAAATGGGATCGTTAACATTATAGACTAGACATATCTTACTCTGAAAGCAATTGGAATTGATTAATTATTTGTTGCTTAGACTAAAATTTTGTCCATTTCTTCTTGTGAATTATGCTTGATGACAAATCTAGTGTCAGACTTTATTCCTCTTACATGGTTTTACACACAATTAAAAATCTCTTTCAGGTATGCTAGGTTCCTCACGATGTATTTCTCCATGGTTTTATGCGTGTGTGTATATGATAACGGAATACCAGTGGTGTGTTTTGTCATATTATTATTACTTATAATCAAATTTGTCAAATGAATAACTAAGACAAATATCTAATAACAATAACAACAAATTAGATCAGTTTACCTTTACCACTAATACGATTACCTAAACAATTAACATGAAATTTCTTTGGTAGGTACACACCTACCCAAGCCTTTAAGTATAGCAAAATATTAGCAACATTGATCTACTTTATGTCGCAAGGGAACATGAATAGATGTGTATTGACATGCATTCAAGGAGCAGGTACAAACAACATTTAACATTTTTGTGCAGAAGGTTTGAACCATATGATAATCAATAGTAAGCTTGCGAACACATATAAATATACACATAATAATCAAAAACAACGCTCAAACGTGTGCAAGGGTCAACTGTATTTCAAAGTAATCTTTTGACTGTCTTCACAATAAATATCAGTTTCGTCAATGTTGCAAACATAAGTGTGCCGCAAGGCTCTATTCTAGGACCTGATCCGTTTCGAGGAAACTTTATTTTTGATTGTAGGTTGACTAGAGAATCTAGATTTTATTAATATCTTAGGATTTCTGGAGCTCTACCACTTTTTTGTGTATTGCTCAATTTGACACCGGTGAGGACTGGGTTTACTGTAATTTCTTATTAGTACAAACGGGAAGAAACAAGGTTAGCCGATTATATCGGGGTGGTCATAGGTATCCTCTTAACCAGTGAGTTCTGAATGTATTTTATAGAATTTGCGACGTAAATATAATGAAACGTTTTGCTTAACAAAGGTTCCTTGAATTTTACAGGCATTTGTAGCTAGTAATTGTTTAGACTTGAAATTTCATACTGAAAAAATTTACCCCAGAGTCACTACCAAGTCTGTCAAAGATATAATACTACCTTTTATTACATTATCAATATCAATGTATATAAAAATCCGAAATGATAAATTCTTCGTTTTTTATACACAGAATAATAATATGATATCGAAGTTTATCTAAGCATCATTGTTGACACACGCAATAACAAATCGTAGCAATAGCAACGAACTCCACGGGTATTTCCACACGTAATATGATCTGACTGAAGTAGCTCATTAGCGAGATGTTCAATACAAAGGTATTCAACATAATATGATACCATGTTTTCATCCGGCTGATAATGGACTGTATCAATAGACTATTTTTACCCTGTTTTCATACGGCATACAAAGATATTTCTATTTAATTTTCGAGATGATAATAAAATATAAATTTGATGTTTTCGAATAGAGATTCTAAATATTAACGCATATAAGTCAAAAGATAACATGTTTAAAATCTTTACTAAGGTTCACACCTACTCTGAAGCAATACAGCAGTAGATGATCATCTTTATAATCCTACTTACTACAAATATGTATGATAATGATAAAAATACGAAAGTCTTTCATATAATAACTACCGAACAGATTTATGTAGATGAACTTTGGCACACAGTTTATAACCGGGACTAACATAAAAAATGTTTTAATCCCAGCTGGACCCAATTCGAAAATCCACGAAGACGAACTCGCGGGTAGAAGCTATTATTGATATTATAAATGTGAATGTTTGCATTTTTGTGACTTATTCACGCAAAAACGGCTGTTTGGTAACAATACATTTTGAAGAAATTTGGTATTAAGATATGTATATTGAACCCTGGAGCAAGACATGGGCTACCTACCTTAAGTTATGCAGACGAATTCATGGACCAGCTAGTATTTAGTTTAAAATAAATTAGATTACAGATAACTCAAGATCCATAAATTGGAATAAATACTATCGTCCTATTTTTTGGTTATTTATTATTCTTTAAGCACATGGGTACAAAAGCAATTTTAATGCCATATGCACTGTTCTCTGTTCAATTTATAACGTTTAATAATATCGTAGTTTGAGACCAACCTCTGAATGTATATAGTCTTTATAAATAGCTATACTTATTGTTGTATACACGTACTTAGAAGATTCCCACTTATGGAATTGTTAACCTCTCCATAGAAATTTTCCACAAACATTTTTGTTCTTTCCATCCCACTTAAAACACTTGCAATAGCTTTTATAAAATGTTTTTGCAGTTGAAATAACATCATTTCGCTACATTATCCTCTTCAACGGGCTCAGAGGAATATTCAGAAATTTCCCCAAGTATTTCATAAGCGTATGTATGTGTGTAGTGTATGTTATGATATTATGAGAGGAATATAAGACGGTACTAATTACAAGTCAAGTATTATTGCGGCGAGATACTGTTGATATGAAACTCGTTAATTAGTAGCTCTCCGGTTACCAGCCCTTTGATAGTAACATTTCAGTTAAAGTGATGTGTGTGGTAATATGAAACATAGACAAGTGGACTTAATAACGTAGGCACGTCTCCATCTTCTTTGCCATATTTTGGTTCATAATTTCAGTGTTGATTTGAATTTATCAAAGCTGTTTGGCTTGAGTGTTGTGATATTGTGATGACTGCAGCTATTGCAAATATAATCACGATAAAAGTAATTCTTCGGTGATTGCTGGTTCGTGGTGATTACTGCAATAAACCCGGGAACCTCGATAAAGGTGGAAGTTACAGGACCATGTGGTTTTTAGTTGGTAGCAGTCTGGCAAATGATGGAATTTCCAAAAAAATATATTTGTTTCTCGGTCTAAAGTTGGTTAGTGTAGTGTGATAGTAGGAAAACATCAGAACCAGGCGCATGGATAACATTTGGTATGACATAGCTAGATAGAAGAAGACCGTATCGGTGGCGGTTACCAAAATGGAGGAATACCACACCTCGTACCTCCATATCAGGCGAGTGATATGGCCTGATGGGCCACCGCCCGATATTAACCTTCGGGCCGTGGCCCGCCAGGCAATATCATCCGCCTTGTCGGAGGATCCTCCCTGTTCAATGGAGGAACATCATACCACGTTCCTCCATACCACCAAAAACAGCATTCCCGATGAGGGTTGACGTCAGTCAGGCGGCCGGTCATAAAACATAGCCAAAACTTTAGCAGCATGCCAAATATATGCTGCGCCGACCCCAAACAAATTAGAATATGGGCAGGGAGATGATGATGTGCTGAAGTCTTCATAGCCAGTTTTTGGGACTAATTTTAGCGATATTTGTAAATTTACCACGGTGTCCAGTATTACGGGTTCAAGACCCCCCCCTATCCGTTTCCTTTTCAATGTTTCCTTATAATATAAAAAACAACAATTTGCGCATTGGGTACATGGTTTTAAAGTGTATAAAAATAAAAATAATTGGTATCAATCATTTTAAAATTACAAAGTGATACCTAGTATTAAACATAAATGTATGCATTATAATCTTATATGCTAAGGCTGACCATATTTGTAGTATTTTTTGTTAATATTTTAATGTATTTGTTACAGGTAAGTTGATCATCATTTGTTTCGGTGTTGCTACAAACTTCGCGAATCCGGTATTTATTGGTAGCTATTTTATCTCTTACACTTTCAGGGTGGAATGTAAATATACATACAATGTAAGACTTAAAGGCTACAACGTTAATATTATGTATAATTATTGAATTCAAACGGGACTTAAACGCGCTAAAAGGATAATATTTATTTACCTCCACGTTTCGATCAAGTTGCATAGATCGTGGTCACGAATAGACTCTCTTTCAGCACGATTAAGACCCGTTTGAATTCAATAAACCTGCGTTCGAATCGCGAAAGTTTAAAAAGTATTAAAGTTATATATTTCGCGGATAGAGAATAACAATCGCGACCGGGTTTTGAAGCCGCACCTTTTCGTGGAACTCTTTGGATTATTACACCATGTGATCTGCCAGCTAAGCTGTTGCGACTATGACTAACTCAGCATTTTTTCTACCATGAGTCATACTTTTTCAACGTAAATTTTCACCTCTAACTAGCGACGGACTCCAGCCGCGCTTTTAAATCTTTTACAATAGAAACAAACATATAAACATAACATATCATTACGCCTGTATTCCCCGAAGGGCAAGGCAGAGGTGTACACATTTGTATGCCCACATTTCACCAATGCCATGTAATAGGTGGTGAGCCTATTGCCATCTACCGGGCACAATACCAAACTGTAGGCTGCTACTGAGAATTTCTTAACAGCAAAAGCCAATTACACTTTGCCCGACCATCAAATCGAACCCAAGACCTCATGCTCAGCAGTGGCATGTGGGACCACTAGACCAACGAGGCAATTACAATAGAAGACGATCAGGGAGCATCAAGTCCGCACTAAGAGTTGAAGGAATTAGACTGGAGTATTTTAGCGGGCATACCCCTCTCGCCACTGGCATATGATTCCCAATCATATAAACCTTTTACCAGTATGGTTACAATGATAGTACACGATTTAGATCGTGTGCAAAATAATTTTTTGTTTGTGTTTAGTTTTTTATGTATTTTAATACTGTTAATGTAATGACGAGAGCTATTTTCGCTTTAGTACAAGTTCTTTTGTGCTACCTCACGCCCCGCCAAAAATGGCGAGCAAATTTGTTCGATATTTAGTCAGAAGGCGTCTCCCATCTGGTCCTCTAAGCACTAAGACGTCAAAAACAATAGCCGCTAATGCCACCTGTGAGGTCCACAAACGCATAAATAACAACAACCATTCATCAACATTGAATCGGCATCTCACACCCCACGGGAATAATTAATGAGCCCTTGATATGATTAAGCCACCACAATGCCATGTCATCAACGTCATCACACCCACACATACGTAGGTGACACCTACACATATGCAAATGTCGTTGTGTCATACACGCTGGTGTCAGGTAATGCGATTAGCGTGTCGTAATATGACATGAATACGTCTTTGATTTGTTCGTGTTAAATAGTTTGCTAATTAGCTCGGTTGATGTGTCAATAGCTTCGTTATTGATATTTATTTAATTTTGAAGTTTACATTTTAGTGGAAAAAGAATACGGTCGCGAGCAGGATTCGTACCTGCATCTCCCGGATAAATACTCCAGGCGCTCTGACCACTAAGCTAATTGCTTATCTGATTTAAGCTAATTGCATCTTTACGACATTGTATTAACTGCAAAGTTAGTCGTGTCGGTTCGGTCCCCTGTATAGGGACTGAATAGATAGCAATGATGTCGCCAAAAGACGTATTAAAATGTGGACGAAGAATTCGCGGTGGTGAGCAGAGGTCGACATGACTTAGAGGTCAGAGCGCCTGGAGTATTTATCCGGGATGCGCAGGTTCGATTATATTCGAATCGTTCTTTTTCCACAAAAAAAATAATAATTTTAAGGTTCGTTAAGCATACTTCAATGCTTTTCAAAGATTTATCTGTATTAACTTAATATATTTTAAGCAAAATTGTAGAAAATTTTAAATTGAAACACACAAACCGCGGTCTTTGACACTCTCGATCACACACAGTATAAACATTCTACTACAACACACCAAGACCTCAATTTCTGTTCACTTCCTCGGAACAAACATGACTACTCTAACAAGAACGTATCTATAGTCACGTATAACACTCGGCTACACGTATACTGGACTGGACTATAGACACAAATAGACATAATCGGAATTAGTGTGGCCGGCGAAGCGTGAAGTACAATATGAATGACCTTTGTCAATGCCGCTGACGCCCAGCTACCAGATCCCGAATTATTTAACCTAGAGGCATTTATAAAGTATGATATTGGGGATTAAATTACTGAATAAGTGATATGAAATCAACCTTTTCTTAATTTTAATGACTATTTTTTTTATCTTATCTGTGTTAAAATTAGATTTGTAAGGAATAGTAGTACTATTTATTTACTGACTAGACAGGACGACTGTCAGTTATGGTCAAGTCTATATAAATAAAAATGAATCGCTGAAATGTTTGTATGCGCATAACTGCCGAACGACAGCACCAAAGTGGATAATTCAATTTTTTTTTGTGTTCGTTATTGTCAGGTCAAGGTTTGTGGACCGAAAAAAAGAATTGCGATACGAAGTTCGCTGGGTCAGCTTTTTTATAATTTATTATAATTAAGATGAACAAAATGTGACTGTCCGTTCATACCTATTTTATCTAAAAAAAAATACAAATACAGACAAATTTCAAACATATGCGTGTTCTTCAATGTTTAAATTTTTTGTGGAATGTATAATATGGTACTGGAGTAATTATTCGGGCAGCGCAGATTCGATGATGAACGTGTTTTTCTTTTCCCAAATTATAAATTTAATCGTACATACGATCTGAACACAAGCTATTGATGGAATTATTTAATAATTATATTGATCAACGTTATTTTTATGACTGCCGTCAGTGCAAAACTTGTGTTCCCGGATCGTTGTCGTCTCGTAGTCGTGCATACTAAATATCTCTAACTACCCCAGAGCGGACATCCGACTGTCTTTTGTCCGTACGTTCGACTCTATAGTTAATTAAAACGAATATTGTTAGCGAAATATTGAGCCTAAACAATTCAGGTTTTGTTTAGCTTTGTGCCGTTTTAAAGTAACAGTATAATAAATTATATTTTGTGAATAAATAATCTTTAATGCTAGTAGAATTAATTAGTGAGTAATATTTTGTAGAAGTATACTTAAAAGCACATTAAGAAATTATGAAAGCTTTGAAAGGTAAACTCACTGTTAAAATATAAAATATGAAACAATTTATGAAATTTCATTGATATGTAGACTAACTTAAAACAGTTTTACTTAAATAAGTTACTCTGACAACAATCCATCTAATATCATTATATTGAGATTCCTGACAAGATCAGATCATATATTTGAAAATATCACAACCAATATGTTTGCAAAAGAATTTTCTTTTTGAGTAGCTACGTAATAGTATTCAGATAGGGAACACTTATTCATAAAAAGGAACTCCTCTGAGATGTCTAGTACCCAATAATCTTTGTATTATTTGAAATATTTTACAATAACGTCGCCACTTGAGACGGCACGATTGAATATTTTCCAAATCAACTTACAAAGGAAACCGTGTGGAAATAAAATGTATGTAGCTTGATTGAATTTGTGTGCATTGAATTGACAAATTGGTGGTTGATTTGATGTACAGTAATTCTGAACATATAGGTCAGGATATTCTATCGTTTGTTGAATTATTTGTATGAAAAGATTATGCGTTCGAGCGAATATTATCTGGAGCGCCAATGTAATTTTGGATACAGTCCTTTTCCAGATAAAATCTGTGTCAAATATAATCTTTCTCTCTTCAGTATGGTTAGAGGATTGTTTCATCAAATTAAAAACAACTAAATGATAAATTTGATAAATGAATGAATGCGTGAATTCTTCTTTCTTTCTTATATTTTAATATGTCTTTTGGCGACGTCATTGCTATCTATTCAGTCCCTATACAGGTGACCAAACCTTTTCTTTTCTTTTTCCACAAGAATTTGTAACTTTAAAGTTGGCTAAGCATGCGTTAATGCTTTTCAAATATTTATCTGTAAATTCTTAAAACATTTCAAAACACTTCTATATTAAAAATAACAGTTTACTACTCCGTCATTTCAACAAAGTTATTAAAGCTTCAAAGATTTTAGTAACAAATTGCATCGCAAGATTAAATGTAGCTAGTAAAATACATGGACCTGGTAATATTGCAGTTTGCCGGCCCGATAAACTAAAACAATAGTTACAGGTATCTCAGACTATCTCCAGAGAGCTCGGAGCTCGTATATTGATCGTGTGCTTGATCAAGCATATCTCGTTTGAGGAGTATCAATCAATAAACAACCTTGGAGGAGGTAGAGCGTTTTGCTTAGGGCTTAGAAAACCGATTTTGATTACTAACATCTTCATTGTGCCGTTCTTGAATTTTGAGCTGATCTGTGAGCTTTTATTTGGTGTTGCTATTGTCAGATATTTTGTTTACTACCTCGGTCAATGATCGCAAGCGCGGATACTGAGTGAGAGATCTTGAGTTTATTCCCAGATAAATATTATTGGGTTATTTTATTGGGATTTTCTGTTCCAAGTTTCTCAGTGGCAACTCAAGTTATGAAAATGTGCCCGGTAGATGGTGTGATGATGACTACGTCAGTGAAGTATGGGTATACAAAAATGTTGTACGACCAAATTTTGGTACGCTTAAGTCGTACCTACATGATTCCTACTTCCTTAAAATAAATTTGCATAAAGTCACTGACCACACTGTATGACAAATAAGCAAGCAAGCGCGCATTTCTTTGAAAGCTATGTACACATACGGTTAATCTTAATCTTAATACTAATTATGCATACAAATGTTTACTAAGTGGTTCTCGTCCCTTACATCATGTATTCACTGAGGCGTGGTATTAAATAAGAAAAAAGCATCTGTTAGAACGTTGCCGGCGAAACTCAAGCTTCATAATAAAAACTGCAATCCCATAGCTTTTCCCCAACAAATGGCTTGCATGTGATCTCTTTGTGTGGTGTAAGTTATAAGCGTTTTAATTTTGCATTTCTTGTTTTTGTACGTTGATATTTTTTATTATTCTTTATATTAAATGTAACAGCAAGTTTTAATTTGGGATTGAAAATTAAAACTAAATAAAATAATATCAGTTTAATGTAAAAAGTGAGTTCGAAACATCACGTAGATAAAAATAACCTACACAATTATTATAATAGGTATATTTTAGATCGTTTCTTTCAAGATAATAGTAAAATGTAAAATATATCAGAGTGAAATTCTTAAGTGCAAACATAGAAGTATTATTAATTATATTTCAACGGTTATTACTCGTTATATGCGTAGTTTTCGGGATTGTCCGACTAATTTCGAACTCGAAAGAAGCTTTTAGATATGAGCCCATGGCGATGTGTCGAAGCATCGCGTTGACTCATTTTTTATTTTAATCATCTCATTATTTTTGTTTCTTTTTTATTATTATTTAATTCATAACATTGATACCATGAGTGTAAGATTATGGATATATCTTACATTTACCTAAGATAAGTTAATGTTACTGACCCGCGATTTCATCTGCTTATGAACTCGCTCCCGCTCCACTTAAGCCTTGTGCCACCTACCAACGTTTATGTAAAAGAATGTCGCGGTAGATTGCACTTCTTGTGTCATAGTATCCAGGCAAAACGCCAAACCACGTTCGTTATGTGTCTTTATCTGGGGTCTGAGCAAGACTGTTTAATGTCATAAGGTTTTTATGGGTATTTTATATGCGTTTAGCCAGTTTAGGTTCGTTGTTATATATCTGCCTAGCCTTTTCCCAATTACATTGGGGTCAGCTTCCAGTCAAACCGGATGCAGCTTAATACCAGTATTTTACATGGAGCGCCTGCCTATCTGACCTCCACAACCCAGTTACTGGGTAACACGATATCTCGTGGTATGACTGGTTGTCAGACTTTCACGCTTCTGACTACCCGTAATGGCTGTCATAGATCTTAATTTGACAACCGGGACCGATGGCTTAACGTGCTCTCCGAGGCACGGAGGGGTCTCGGTATGAAATGATGGTCACCCATCTACAGACCGACCGCGGCAAGTGCAGCTTAACCTCGATCGATTGATCTGTGCGGCTGCTTAGCCACGAGCCCGTGGGATCGTTGTTATTGAATTAAGAACAAAATAAATTGCATTACGTGCATTTTTTTTTATTCTACAGCTCGGTTTGAAAGAATCTGACTCAGTGAATATACAGTAATACAGAATATACAATTAAATTTAACTCATTGGCAATATTTTAACCTCGTATTCTAGTCTTGATACTGTATCATAAAGGCCTATAATATTGTATAGTATCAAAACTTTACGTACAGTCACGACCAAAAACATGTTAACTCAAAATTTACTATATTACTAAGATAATTAGGTATGTAACTCAGATAGACGAAAATGATCTACGTATAGATATTCATTAATTCTACTATATTATTCAGATAACAATTTATATGGAGTTTCAAAAGTGCAAATGTGTATATGTTTGTACTCGTGACTGTACGCTGGTAGTAGTAAGTAGATAGTTATATTGCGTAGTAATATTAATTACTACAAAATATTATCAAAGTAATATTGCGCAACATTTTTGATATACGATGTTTTAGGCCTAAATGATACAGTATCATAATGTACCTATATTACGAGGTTACATTGGCAATGAATTTAATTTTATCTTTTAAAATTACAAAAGGTATAACCTAATAAGATATTATAATTAAATTATGTTATAATAATTTAGTTGTTATCTGATATAATATAAAAAAAAACAAACAAATTAAATTACTTAACTATGTACAAGAAAATTATAATAAAAGTAAAATATATAACATAAAAACCATGCGTTTTAATTTTAATTTAGTTAGTTGTAATAATTATAATAAGTTTAGTTATAATAATTTCTCTTTAATCAACTTCTATATCAGAAATTTTCTAAATCAAATCTATCATCTCAAAATCATCAAATCTCCTTAGACAAGCGGTGTCGTATGTCGCAGTCGAGAGATATCATATAAATTCATGTTGAGTATAACTTGAGTTTTAATTTAGCTTGAACGCGAGTTTGAGAGGCATCGGGTTCGCCTTACTTTTGAAATTAAACGTAGTTATGTTAAGTTAGTAATACGAAGCTCTGTTCGGCTGCTGTTTTCTTTATTTTGAATTAGTTTTAGTGTTTATGTTCTTACGTAACTACAGATTATTTTGTTAACTTTGAGAATACTTACAATATCTAGCTACTTCCACAAAATTGAGGGTAGTCATGCATTACCTGTGCACCGCCCGCCCGCCCGCAAATATATGCACATACGCAAGCGGTGAAAATTCCGACTACCACCAACTACTCTACACGTGTTTCGCCCCTCCACGGGGCATCACCAGGAGCTGTTAGACCGTGCAGTGTCCGCCACCGAGTGAGCCAAAACTGCACGCCAAACCTCTATTTATGCCTTCTCCCCCCCACATGTTGTAACGGAAAACTACGGAATGTGTTTTTAAACTTGATTCAGTTTATTAAAATATTTTTAATCTGTAATAAATTAATTTTAAAAGAAAAATGGATGTAAAGAAATATGTAATGAATTAATTAAGAATAATAATTATGGTATATAAGAGATAATAAAAATAATTTAATTTAATTGGTTGTTGATGTAAAAATACGCAACAGTGGGGAGGAGGAAACTACTAATAACTAAACTAACTTAATAGTTATAATTTTTTTATTTTTACATCGACAACCAATTAAATTAAATTATTTTTATCTTATATACCATAATTATTATTCTTAATTAATTTTCACCGCTTGCGTATGTGCATATATTTGCGGGCGGGCGGGCGGTGCACAGGTAATGCATGACTACCCTCAATTTTGTGGAAGTAGCTAGATATTGTATTTATTTGCATCCATTGTAATGGACTTCCGCAAAGTAACGCCTGAATCTATTCAATACTTTGAGAATACTGTAAAAGTCTGCTCAAAATTTTGTTAAAGCTAGCCCATATATCAATATGGGCTCAAGTCTCATGTAGTGAACGTGTTGCCAACTTCGAAGCTCCGGGCTACTATTTTAATGTACTAACAGAAAAACAAATAAATCTACCACTTCTGGGAATCGAACTCAACCCTCAACTCTACCCAGAGGTAGGTGGTAGTACCAGAAGTAGTAAGTTGAGGGTTCAGTTACCACTAGACAAATGAAAATTGGAGGAGGTTGGGTCTCTTTCAAGCATAAAGGTATACAATACTCACGAATCAATCCATACTTAACAACAATAATTATCTTTTATGTACTGATTTACTTTATTTAATAATCCAAAACCTAAATAATAAAATTAAACCGAATTATTTACAAACTACTATATCTACATGTATACAATAACTTAAAAACGATTCTAAAATAAAAATCAAGAAAAACTCATGCGTCGAAGTATTCCTCCACATCGCTGTCCTCCGGGAAGGTGCCCAGGAGACTGGCAGCATTGCCACGTTGGATGGCAATGCTGATCCATACTTAATAATATTATAAATTCGAAAGTAGCTCGGTTGGTTTGTTTGTTTGTAACCTTTTTACGACTAAATGGCTGAACGGATCGTAATAAAATTTGGCAAGGAGATATATTGTATCTTGAGATAGGCTATTTTTAGTCGCAGACGAAGCCACGGGTACCAGCTAGTATTAGATAAAACAAATACTTATGTACAGTTATTACTACAATGTTACTCATTGCGTTACAGTTTTTCCACGTTTTTATTTATGTTTGTAGCATAGCATAGCATCTCGTATGTATTCCTCGATGGGGTAGGCAGAGGTGTACTACATTTCACTCATGATGTTATTAGGTCCCATGTAATGAAAAATTGTGAAAATCTATCGGGCACAATTCCACACTCCGGGCTGCTACTGAGAATTCTTAACCTTTTAGCACCCACAAAAATAAAATCTATTGTGTCTGCTAATGAGCGAGCCAACCGTCCGACCTATGAAAAGAACCCAGGATGCTCCGCAGTTGCGCTTGCGCGCAACGAAGCAGTCAACGAGGCAGTTATGGTAATAAATCATCTTTATCTATCTATCTATTACAAGTTTTGAAAATAGGAGACCTCATATATATATTATGACTATACAGAATCCCTTTCGAGCTAAAAGCGAAAAAATATACAATAAACCGAAGGCATCCCAGTATTTATTAAATATGAATCCTTTAATAGGGTCTTAACGGAGCCAAGAGGCCTCATCATGAGCCAAGCGAAAATCTTTAGAGGGAAGTGAGCTTAATAATTAATAATTAATAATTAATAATTAATAATGGTAATTGCATTAAGGAAAGGAAGTTATGTGGAAAATGTATAGCATTAAAGGGGAAAAATCATGGGGGAAAGTTACTGTCAGAATGAGAAGCGATAAGAAAGGTTGAGTATTTATAAGTATATATATAGTTAAAGTTATTATATTAGATGTAAAAGAATACGGTCGTGAACAGATGATGATATATAGAGACTGAATAGATAGCAATGACGTCGCCAAAAGACGTGTCTCTCTGACCTCCACAACCCAGTTACTGGGTAACACAATATCTCGTGGTATGACTGGTTGTCAGACTTTCAGGCCTCTGACTACTCTTAACGGCTGTCATAGATCTTAATTTTTCAATTTGTTCTATCTAATTTGTATTACAATACAAAAATACCTGCCTTATGTTTTAGTAAAGTACATCCACAAACTGAATGAAAGTAAAGTAATAAAAATTCTTAAACGAAAGTAAAATTTCAGTAGACTCCTTACGTAAGAGTCAGAAACATATCTTGCCGTTTAAGATAGTTGACTACGGCCACCAATAGCCGTTGCTCACGATATTATAAGCCTATAATCGTTTCATAAGGCGTCAGAAACTATACCATTCGTAGTCCAAGAATACAAGACAATGCCAACCATTCGAGAGTATCTCCGCCCCGCCGTCGGTAAGTGAAAATTTTCCGCAATATCAACAAGTGCAGGCGAAATAAAAGTTTCAGAAGTATAACACACGATTATAAGGTAACACACACATACATAATAAACACAACAAACATAATTTCGTACGTGTGCGTGTAGAAGTTCTAGACTGGCTACTTTGACCAATAGTGCGGCGAGTTTTAATGTGTGAGTTTTATAATCCTGTCGTCGGTAGTAGGCCTTCTTTTCTTTTTATAACGTGAAGTGTAGGCGTAAAGATGCAACGAGATGGCTGGCATCCTGCCACGCCACGCCTAGCACTCACCATTGGTTAATATAGTTAACCAATTGACAAGCACTTGGATGCTATTGGTTGATACATGCAGGTCACCTGTGCGAAATTAGGTCACCGGGTGGCGGGAGGTTCGAAAAATTGTTTGCAATATTCCGAGGGTCAGTTGCGGTGTAACTATGTTATGTATGAATATTTGCATACTGGCAGCCATTTTGATGCAATTTTCTCATGCAAGTAGGCAGATATTTACTTTATTTAACCATATATCATTCAGTACATGTATAGACGTTTTTATCTTAATCTAAACATTATCACAATGAACAGACATCATTGCAAGATTGATCTTGACGAAACCACTTTGCAACGTTTTCAGCACTGATCTACAAACACTCCAGTCCAATCCAATTTGTTCAAAAGTTAAGCTATGCTATTTAATCCTAAATTTTAGGTATTATGACAGGTACCACAAGTCACGTATAGAGCCTCAGGATATCGAACACAACGTATGGTACCGGTAGTTGATTGCTTTCAGTGTGTCAATGGTCGCGCACAAAGCCGACGGCGCCAGCGGTCGCGTCATATGCAATACATTCCACTATGTAGCTCGCTTGGTTATGGATGGTTGGAACATGATTTGCATGTAGGATAACATCAGAACCAGGCGCATGGATAACATTTAGTGTGACATAGCTAGATAGAAGAAGACCGTGGCGACCGTCGGTGGCGGTTACTACGACCAACAGCACTTCCGATGAGGATTGACGTCAACCAGGCGGCTGGTCGTAAAACATTTCCAAAACATTAGCAGCATACTATTTCAAAAATAATTAGAATGTTGAATAAGAATACATGCTGCGACGACCCCAAATAAATTGGGATTAGGCAGGGGACCATATCATTCAGATTAATTTACCAATTTCACAGTTGTACCTATAAATACTCCTTCGTTTAACGTAGTGAAGTTAATTCAGGTCTCCAAAATCAACCCAGAAACTCAAGGTCAACAGCCTCCTTTTCATAACTTTATCGATTTATGCAATGCAAGCGTCACAGTATTCTATGAACGATGAAAGCCCCGTAATCCCTGTCCTATAAATGACCCAGTGACCCAATTCCTGGGTAACCTGTGCGAGATAGAAACTGTTATCAGTTTGTGCTAGTGCTTAGGTATAGTCGGAAATGGAAGTTAGGTTACTCTTATATAAAATTGGTTTGTGAAATAGCCTATAACATATTTTTTTATTGGTTATTTAACGCAAAGTTGGCGCGAGTAGACCGCCTGATTTATCGCGTGTCGCAAGCTCTATTCCCATACCAAACAAAACTTTATATAAAAACATTAACATATAATCACGCCTGTATTCCTCGAATGGGTAGGCAGAGGTATACACAGTTGTACACCCACATTTCACCAATGCTGTTATTAAGTACCATGTAATAGGTGGTGAGCCTATTGTCATTTACCGGACATAGTTATAAACTCCGGGCTGATGCTGAGTATTTGCTAAACTCAATAAACACATGATAACCGAGATAACTAATGGATACGCTGATAATGGAGCTGGAAGATGGGAAACAAACATTTTGCGTGTCTTTTATATATCATAACATAGCGTCACGCCTATATACCAAGACGGGGTAGGTAGAGGTAAACATAATTGTAAACCCACATTTCACCAATACTGTTATAAAGTCCCATATAATACCTAGATGGTGAGCATATTGCTATCTACCGGGCACAATTCCAAACTCCGGGCTGTTTATCTTGACAGCGCGGTTGGCGCAGTGGTCGAGAGACTGACTGCTGCGTTGCGTGTCGCAGGTTCGATTCCTGCACGGAGCAAATATTTGTACGATCTATAGATAATTGCTCCGGGTCTCGGTGTGTGTGTGCTTGTGAGATTATATGTATGTAAACACACACACGATACAGGAAGAAATTCATAGTGTGGGACAACGTTTTTATAAAAAAAAAACAATACCAACCAAATCCACAAACAAAACACTTTTCCCGATGCTGGAATCGAACCTAGGACCTCATACTCAGCAGCCGCGCTTACAACCACTGGAATAACGAGGCAGTGTACTGTATATGATTTTTAAGTATATTTTTGTTTATTTTGTTATATCATTATTATAAACTTATAGGGTGCTTTAATTTCTAAATTAATACCCCAGCACTACACTTACCTACCCACTTCCTTAAAAAAAAAGTGATTGCAAGAATTTTAGTACATAGGTAAATAATATCTTGATACAGAATTTCTTGGAAGTTATAACGACGTGCGTCGATGTGTACAGGCAGAGGCACAGAACCGTTTAGACATAGTTAGTGAGTGTAGTCATGTGTAACTCGACAGCTTGTTAAGGTTCCAAGGAAGGTACTATAATATATATTCCGGAAGTATGGAGAAATGTAATGAATCAGTTCTCTGTGAGAATGGATAGAGTAAATTTTGATGTTCGAGAATTTTGTCAGATTAATTATAATTAACTATTGTTTTACTCACGTGCATTTTTTGGGATTGCCCCTTAGTCATGAGTTGGCCGCGCGGGGATCTCGCGAGTCAAACTGACTCGCGAATGAGAAGTGTGACTCGCAACATGACCGAAATAATTAATATTAACTATTGTTTTACCCACGTGCAATGTTTGGGATTGCTCTTTGGTCATGAGTTGAGCGCTCGGGAATGTAGTGAGTTGAACTGACTCGCGGATGCGAAGTGTGACTCGCGTCATCACCAAAATAATTCATATAAATGTGTCTCACAAAAGTTATTATACAAAAATAAATAACATTAATTATCGAATAAGGTTTCGAGCACAAAGAAAAAAAAAGTATCGATTATATTATAGAAGGTATTGCCTTTTAATGGAGTCTGGATATCTTGGTTAAGACCGCATCACACAAAAAGCCTGACGTGGAAAACAGAAAATTGTACTTACGACTTACCTGATGATTTGCTGTTCTCCATATGAACACAAAGAAAATGGTCTTCACTTTTTTTTATTAGTTTTTGGTACATCCCAGAAAGTCCTTCTGTACAGTGGATGCGTAAAACTCAATAACACTTTGTCTGCTCCGGGAATGGTACCGGAGACCGCATGTGCCTAACAGTCGCGCTTGGGACCGCGAGACCAACGATACAATTACACATAAATATTTTTTTTACTTATTTATTAAGTATTAATTATTCTAAGATTATCGCCAATTAAAGGCCACTGGTAGGTACCTGTACCTACTAAAGTTTAAAATTAGTTAGATATTTCCAACATTTCATTAACTACTCGTTTCCACTCAGTGAGCGATGTCATTCTAATATTGCGATCTTGGAGGAAAATATCTAGCATTCGCACTGCCAGCGTCTAACGATTGTAAAATATCTGCAAACTTCAGTACCTAACGACTGTAAACTTTAACCTTTGCTTGTTAACAGACGCATCCTAGTAATTGCTTAGCGATCGGATTTATTCAACTGTGTTGTGTTTATTTTATTTTGTTGTGGAACTTGATATTTTGTTGTTAGAAGATTGAGGGACTGTTTCTTGGAGTATGTGTGTTTCAAAACGCTGTGCTTACCGGGCGTGGAGAGGTTGTAGCGAAGCGCACTTCGACCTCACCGCCGATAAGCGGTAGATGGAAAACGTTGAAAAATAATAGACAGGATCGAGATCCGAACCAGCGACCTTTACAATAATATCATATAATAGGGTCAAAGGTCGTGGTCTCGTATATGAAGAATTTTATGGGTTTAATATGTATAAAAATTAATTAAGAATAAGGTACAACGGCTAAATAAAATAAAAATGGCACCTTTCTTATACCAGGCAACAAACTAATTTATCCGTTAGTGAAATTCTGCCTTAGTAAGTAATATAGGTCAATGCTCAAGATAGAGAAATATCTACTTATTGTATTAAAACTATATCTACTGTAAGGAAGATGCACAAAATGTCCCTAGTCCCGGCGCAAAATATTTACGATACCTGAAATTATAATATGTAGTTAATAAACAAGGTTATATCACAAGATTTACTACTTTTTCCCGGGAATATAAACTATACACTACTTAAAAACACATGTACTACACAACAGCAAAATGTTGTTTTCACTAATACTTTAATTAATAAAAATACCTTAATTATATTAATTCCTTTGCAAATCAAACCAAAAATATGTAAACTCAAACAAAAATAGACCACCAAAATTCAGTAAATTAAAAAGAGAAAATATTATCCGATCACATCCGAATACAGATACCATAAAAAAACATACAACGCCCAAGTATTTTATTTCACCCCTCGAATATTAAAATCGTAATTAAAAACGTCCATACGCAAGGTAAAGGCCCCGATTACCGTCCACGTTTAATTAACGTGCAGTGCGTCATCATGAGTTGCCTATTGATTTGCTGTCAACTACATGATCGGTTACCCTGTCCGTATTAATTGTTTCGGCGCTTTGTGCCCGTGTCGATGTAATCCTCTAATAATTGCATCGGTAGGTATAATTGTGTGTTTTGTCTGCAAACGTGAAGGGTGGTTATCGATATCTGGTGTTCGGAAGAAAGAAAAAAATTGGCCTATATGAAACATTATAAAAGGTATAATTTTAAAAACAAAGTTTTAACAACGGATTTTTAATAAAATTTAAATGTAGTAAATAATTATTTGTAAGATTTATTTTAATACCTACGTACAATGTACGTTTATCAACTCAAACCTGCAATATTAAATGGAAAAAGAATACGGTCGCGAACAGGATTCGAACCTGCGCCTCCCGGATAAATACTCCATGCGCTCTGACCACTAAGCCATCTCGACCTCTGCTCACCACCGCGAATTCTTCTTCCATATTTTAACACGTCTTATGACGACGTCATTGCAATCAATTCAGTACCTACACAGGTGACCGAATCCTGTTCGCGACCGTATTCTTTTTCCATTTAATATTGTAACTTTTGAGTTCGCTAAGCATGCGTTAATGCTTTTCAAAGATTTATCTTGAACCAAACCTGCAAGTTGATGTTTCTACAAAAGTATATATTGCTCAAAGCTAATGTAATCAATAATAATTCACGTGTATGTGAACTTTGAGTAATATTTTATTTCTCATATTCCCTAAAACAAACTAAGTTCCTTAAAACTCAGACAAAAAAAACTAAAACCAAACACCAAACACGACATAAAACTGTCCAACCGAATCCCTTTAAATCGAGATTCTCATTAGTTAAAAATAAAATTATATATAACAGCGAGACGTTTTTAACAAGCGCAGCAATAAATGCCCGTGCAGCTCAGTTGAAATAAATCGTGGGAGAGCCCGTAGGTATCTGCCATTTAAAATGGCCGCTGTTACAATGTAGTGTTAGGTGAGCACTTTGAAGTAATGAGAACGTGCGGACGGTGTAGCAGGAAGCTGTAAAAAAGTCGACAAGTTATTGTATTATAATGTGCGGTTAGAGTGCAACTATGTTGAAAGGACAAATGGACTGAAATTGTAGATTATACTTATGAAATTATTTCCCCATATACTAGTTCCGTATACAAATGGACAGCGCGGTTGGCGCAGTGGTCGAGAGACCGACTGCTGCGCTGCGTGTCGCAGGTTCGATTCCTGCACGGGGCAAATATTTGTACGATCTATAGATATTTGCTCCGGGTCTGGGTGTGTGTGTGTGTGCTTGTGAGATTATATATACGATACAGGAAGAAATTCCTAGTGTGGGGCAAGGTTTTTTCTAAAAAAAAAATGCTTTTTTATTACTATTTATTTATTTATTTTTAGATTTATGTACACACATTTAGACATCAAAATATATAATAGAAATGGCGAGTACAAAGGCCAGCTTGTTTAAGGAGTTAACTCTATTTGTTTTGAGTATGGAAAATCCATCATGGACGTTATCCAACCGACTTATAACCACACGGTCCTACTCTTACCTTTGCCGAGGTCCCGAGGTCATTGCAGCAATCGCCGCGGCCTCGGTCCGTTGGCCGCGGGTACGGAAAAACGTTTTAAGTAAAATTATTTCGGAGTAACTCGATGCTTCGTTCAAGATTGAAACTTACACTGTCAAAAGCGTCATGGAAATAATGTTTTGAGAACTATCAGATTTTCAGCTCTGGCAACACTAAATTATTATCAAACTTTGTTAGTAATTTAGTGTTGCCAATACAAGCAAAAGCACTAGTTCCCAAAACATTCTCTTCGTGATTTTTTATATGCTCGTGTTATTTTCCAACACTAAAGCACTTAACATAAAACAACGTTTATCGGAAAGACAGTAATAATTCAAAAAAATCTAATAAAAAAATCTATGACTATACTTGGGTGAAAAACAGTTCGGTGTAACAGGTAGTAACTTTTAGACTATTTTACAGCATCGCCTAGACAAATTTTGCAGCGAGATAAGAAAGAAACAGGACAAAAGGGGCATTACTGCGGCTTGTGGCTCTTAATGTGGATTATGGGAGAACGAATGACGGGGTCGAAGTCACCCCGCTTAGTTTTACGCCACGATAATCGAGATTAAACGAATTTTGTGGCGGCGGCTACGGTGTGATTGCGTTTTAGAGTTTCATGGTGGGATGCTGAAGGGATTGTATTTGTGCTGTGTTTTGTTTATATTTAGGATGGGGTATAACAGTCGGTATTAAGGCTTCCAACGTAATTTGAAAGAGGCATATTGCTGTCCACATCAAATTATGCCCATATCTTAAGTTTATATATTTATAGATATAAGAGCTCCAGTGTTAACAAAGCGAAGGATTTAACAAAAAAACAAACTTTAGCATTAATGGAAGGTCAATTTTTTTTCGACAACTGTAGGTTTACTCTTGAAACTAATACCAATTCCAATCCAATTCCAATAATAAATAGACCCCTTAAAACAACGCGTAATTTTAAAGTAAATTTACCTACATTACAGTTGCCTCAATTTTAAAGCATGTTGTCTTCATAATATCCCGAATCTATAATTATTTTATGGCATTTAAAAATACGACCTGTGGGGTTACTCTTGAAACTAATACCAATTCCAATCGAATTCCAATATTAAATTGATGCCTTAAAACAACACGTAATTTTAAAATAAATTTACCTACATTATAGTTGCCTCAATTTTAAAGCATGTTGTCTTCATAATATCCTGAATCTATAATTATTTAATAGACATTTTGGCATTTAAAAGTACGAACTGACATATTTCCAATGTCAATCGAGCGGAATTATTTTCAAGAGTAAGCCCACTGACATATTTCCAATGTCAATCGAGCGGAATTATTTTCAAGATTAAGCCCACTGGTCAATACATTTGGTAGCGCGGCGAATTAGTCAATATTTTTATCAGCACTTTGACGCTTCTTTTCCTTAATATCTTGACCGCTCACAGAAAACAACTTGAGAGCTTAACACTGAAGAAAACAGTCTTTATTCAAACGTATAAACATTTTCCTGTACATTTCAAAAAAGAAAAGCTTACAAACATACTCAAAGAAAAACTAAGCAGGTGTGGGATTACGTCACACCAATGTTTTCCACTCGATATGAATAGTGGGGATTGGTTCGGTCCGTCGGCCGTCCTTCGGCCTCGTCTGTCGGCCTCGGCCTGTCTTGGGCTCGGCCCAGCGGCGCGGAAACGTAGCTGGGACACGTGTACGGATTCCCATTCAAATGGGAATAAACATGGTGGAAATGAGAAGCGGTTTTTATTGAGATACATTTTGGTTTTGTTTTGTGTTGTGGTTGATATATAAATTAATTTTCATATGAAGCCATAATTTAATTTAATAAATTTTGCTTATTTTGGTTAACGTAATACGATCTATTTATCTTTAATAAAACTGTAGAATTCCTATTTCTGTACCGAGATTGAAATTTCTCTCAAATATTTTAGTGGCTGGTATTATAGGTACTAAGAATATACAGGGTGTAACACACACACATACACATAGCATCACGCCTGCATTCCCCGAAGGGATGCGCAGAGTCCCATGTAATAGGTGGTGAGCCTATTGCCATCAACCGGGCACAATTCCAAACTCCGGGCGACTACTGAGAATTTCCTTACAGAAAAACTGAATAACACTTTGCCCGACCCGGGAATTGAACCCGAGACCTTCTGCTGAGCAGTCGCAGTCGCAGGGTGTAACAAAAGTCCGTAGCCATTCTTCAGGGGGTCAATGTTGAGTACATTCCGTATTTATGTGACCAACTTGTACTAAAGCAACAACTATATCTGCCTAGCCTTTTCCCAATTACATTGGGGTCGGCTTCCAGTCAACCCGGATGCAGCTTAATACCAGTATTTTACATGGAGCGACTGCCTATCTGACCTCCACAACCCATTACTGGGTAACACGATATCTCGTGGTATGACTGGTTGTCAGACTTTCAGGCCTCTGACTACCCGTAACGGCTGTCATAGATCTTAATTTGTCAACCGCGGCCAACGGCTTAACGTGCTCTCCGAGGCACGGAGGGGTCTCGGTATGATATGATGGTCACCCATCCACAGACCGACCGCGGCAAGCGCAGCTTAACCTCAATCGATCGATCTGTGCGGCTGTTACTTAGCCACGAGCCCCTCAAAGCAACAACTACGAAAGCGAATAAAAAATCTGCTGCTATCCTACATCTGCTACATTTTGGGTGGATAGGTATGAATATTTCTATGGAACAGCTGATTTTGTTTTCGTGCTTGCGAAGTTAATTGGTGGTTGGCGGACACTACACGGTCTATCAGCTCCTGATGATGCCCAGTGGGGGGGGGGACACTTGTCAAGTAGTTGGCGGTAGTTGCAATTTTCACCGCTTGCGTATGTGCATATATTTGCGGGCGGGTGGGCGGTGCAAGATTACCCTCAATATTGTGGAAGTAGCTAGATATTGTATTTATTTGCATCCATTGTCTTAAGACTTCCGCAAAGTAACGCCTGAATCTATTCAAGGATTGGGATGTTGTTTGGCGCGTTACTGCAAAGTGGTAACGCTGAGTTTATTAAATATGTCTAAATAAATATCACCAGGCGTCTCCTTAAGACAAATACAAGGAAGCTTGAAATGTTGTAGCATCGATCAACGACACGGTAGTTGAGTTGAAAGAGTGTTGACACGGAATTTCAAGGGTCGCGGTAGCAAGTCCCGTTCGTGTCTAATCTAATAATTATATCTAATTAATCGATTCTGTGAGTGATTCTGAAACTACTTTTAGGTTACTATAAACTACTTTACGTCGTTTACTTTGTTTTTTACATTCGTTTATACTAAAAATAAACACATTAATGTTCATCAAAACCTTATATTAAAAAGTGGTAGTCTTTACAATAAAATATTACCCAATTAACAAGTATGTAGTTATATAGTCTTTAATAAACTTCTGTATCCTTGAAAGGAAACCGATAAATTGCAACCGTGCCCACAGTTCAAGAAACAAATACTCAATGCGCACGCTCCGAAGATTAATTATCAAAATAAAATTGTTCATTCCCGTTGCACTTCAATTAGTGGCCCGTCTGTTTTGTTTTGCTCTTATATTAATAAAAATTAAAGATTCCCATTACTACTAGTTCCGTATACAAATGTGTGGGTATTTATTTTAATTGATTTGTATAATAGGCTAAAGTTTGCCACACAAATAAAATAATAGGTATGATATCTTCTAGTATCTGCGCATCAGTATGACTTACGAGTAGTCTCTGTATATAATTCAGGCATGGAACATATACGATAATATATGAAAATCGAACTAAATAGACTATAATCTTATATGTGATAAGTGTTTACTATACAACAATTTGTATTTGGAAAGAAAGTTTATTTATTTTTATTTATTATAGAAAATATGTAGATTTCAATTAACCACACATTGCGCCGCATGCTCTAAAATATTATAAAGATCGAAGCATTGTTTATTTGTGGAAGTTTCAAAATTAACGCCATTGCCATTGCAGTAATTTCAAAATGCCTGTTTGATGATTTTGTAAAGAATCCACAGGATCCAAGATTTTATTACCATTTAAATTGTAGGTTGCTTTATAAGGCATCACACTGACAGTTGGTACAGTGTGAGGACTTGGTTTACAAGTAGGTATGTAGTGTAGGTACCTACGCAGTCTGACGTCGAAGACAGTGATTTGACACCTCAGCCTCGATCAGTTAATTAACTAGCGTGATGTTACGTCAGTGACACGGCTAGTCAGAGCAGACGATTATGTCACCTGCATTTGCGTGTATCGGCAATCAGATGAACAAAATATAGGATAATAATATCTTATGTTTTCGCGATCACTATACATTATAACAAAACAACTTTTAACCGGATTAATCGCGTGTATTATTGGTTTGTTTTTCCTGACTTTTCGAATACTTTGAACGCTACACGCGATTAATCCGGTTAAAAGTTGTTTAATTATAAAATATATAGGATGATTCATTGAGATAGGACACATCTAGTTGTGAACAAATCTGAAATTTTATCTATGGAACGTCTTTGATTTTAGAAATAAGTATAAATGCATTTAATTGTAATTAAATTTTACAAAAAGGAAAGCGTTCAATAATTTTTCTCATGATATAAGCCATACTTATTAATTAAGTTGAAAATTTAAATCGATAACTATGACGGTTCAATATATACAGCTCTGTGATAGATCGATGGACGGATGGATGGACAAATAAACAAAAAGATGGCGGAGGAATAGTAACAGACATACAAAACCTTTACATACTATTTTAAGCTTTGGTTATTGTGAAATTTTGGTTTACCCAAAAAAAAATAAAAAATACCTTTGAATAGCGGTACTACGTAAAGTTGTTATAATTCAAGAGCTTTGATAATGTTGTCTCTTATTGAATTCTACAAAAGAAACACAGTTCTATAAAGAAATTTAAAGCTGACGGTACCCTAGAAAGAAACGAGATTAAAACCTGAAAATCTGTTTACGTAGCTCTGAGAACTCGATGGAAAAATACTAAATTGCTAGTAGGTAAACATCTGTGCCGTGAGCGTGTTTTTTATCTTTGCTTTTTTTTCTAACAGTTTTTTTTTTTTTTCTAGTAATATTATCGTATTTACTGGATAAAGATAACTTAATTCAATAAATAGGTCGATCGTATAGGTTACCTTATTATTAAGGGACGAGTTTAAAGCTACTCGCTCGGCGCGGGCCGGCTTGAGCAAGGGTCGGGGCGGACATGATAAGATATTTCGCGATGAACGCGAACATCGCCGGCGAAGTCTATAACGAGGCTTTAACATTCGGAAAAACTAAATGAATAATATACGTGATTAATCCACTCAAAGTTTGCTTTCTTATAATTGTAATGTGTAGGGATAGCAAAAACATTATTACACAATTGTGCATAATAATACACTTTATTTTTACTGAGTTTCCCTTCGCAGTTTTATATTTTTACCACGTCATAACCAGTGCCCAACCCGTGAGGCTTAAAAACAAACACAAAATACTTCTCCGTATTTATTTTCCCGACAACACGTCCAATTGAATGAAATGAAACGTTGAAATTCGAGTATCATAATTTGATTGCACAGTGTTGGGCTTGAAATTTGTTTTCTATTATATTTTTAGGAACTAATTCGTATTGGTATTTCTGGCTGGATTTTAGTTGGAATGGGATAGGTTGCAATCAAAGTCTCGCCGGTGTAATATTTTTTGTATGAATACTTTGGTACGGTTTGTCGCTTTTTATTTTTAGTGTTACGCTTTTCTTTGTTATTAGTTTCGCGAATCTATTTTAAAGATTTTTAAATCTGGTATTTTCAATGAAATTATAGTAATTTAGAATTCGGATACGAGGTTTAGATTTTCTTGCATGATGTTGGGCGCCACTCTATGTCTGTGCATTTTTTTTGCAGGCCAATCGTGACGGCCTGCACAAAGTGACGAGTTCCATCTTTTTCATATCGTATGACTGATGAACAACCTAGAGTCAGTGTTTAAACCACCACCCATAGGTCTCTGACATTACTTTATACACTATCGTGAACTCTCCGCTGTGCTTGGTTTCCTTCGTTGTTTTCCTTCCCCGCTTTAAGTAAGTGATAATTAATTTCTATTACGCACATGGCTTCCAAGTCTCTTAATAAAAGGTATAATACTTCATTATTTATAATCTTTGAATGGTAATTTGGATAGAGAGTCTATTTTCCTCATTGGCGTAGAGGTCAAAAGGGAAACTGCCAAGCCGACAGATGGCGTCCTGGGTTTGATTCACGGGTCAGGCAAAGTACTATTGAGTTTGACTGTTGAAAAATTCCCAGTAGCATTCCGGAGTTTATAACAGTGCCCAGTTGATGGGAATAGACTCACTACCTATTACATAGGACTTAATAACTGCATCGCTGAAATGTGGGTGTTGAACAGTGTACACCTCTGCCTACCCTTTCAAGAGAATTTAAAATAGTAAAACAAATTTCATAATATTACATCGCATAACATCAAACTCCCACATGAAAACATTCATATTCATAACATTTCTCATAACAATACAAAGAAAACTAAAGCGAGGAACTCAACGACAGTAAAAAGCACTAAGACGCGACGATATAAGTCGCCTTCAGAAAAATCGCAGCGATTAATATCAGGACGGAGACTGCAGCATCATATTTTTCATCATTATGTTCTCATTAAACGAGCCAGCGTCAGGAAATCGGATCACGAAAAAAGGGAAGATAATTCTGTCTGGCTGTCTAGTTGTGTATTCAATCTGTTTGCCGTTTGAGATGTCGAGTTTTGTATATCTACGTAATATTACGATTTTTACCCGTGTTGTTGAAAATATTAACGAAAAGTTGGAGATGTTGGGCAATATAATATATACCTATATTTTTTTTTTGTTATTTGTTTCGTATTCGTTTTTATTTGGGGACTATTTAATTACTTATTTTGTTTAGTAAGTGAGTTTTTATTCCGTATTTTGGCATGTAAATGAAAATGAAATTAAATAGTCAATGGCCCCGACATTGACACTTCTTTGCTTCTCTTTTTGTTATGATACATAAAACAGTGATTTGATATGTTGGCTCTTATATTATAAACTTTACTTATCAGTTTTAATAAAAAATACTTTCTCTAAGATCGTTGAATATATCATATGGACATATTTTTGAACTGCCTCGTTGGTCTAGTGGTCCCAAGTACAACTGCTGAGTGGGAGGTCTCGGGTTTGATTCCCGGGTCGGGCAAAGTGTTATTGAGTTTTTTGGTAGGAAATTCTCAGTAGCAGCCCGGAGTTTGGAATCGTGCCCGTTTGATGGCAATAGGCTCACCACCTATTACATGGGACTTAATAAAAGCATTGGTGAAATGTGGGTGTACAACTGTGTACACCTCTGCCTACCCCTTCGGGGAATACAGGCGTGATGCTATGCTATGTTATGTTTTATTCTTAAACCGGGAAGTTAGGAGATACTTATTCAGTATAACCAACATGAGATAAGTTAAACTAAACAACATAAACTAATATCGTTCTCAGATCAAATGTACAACGGATAAAGGACACAGATTACATAAAAAAGCTCATTTCCTTTACATTAATGAAACAGTGAAAACTAGTGAAATAGTTTCGGAGCGCAGTCTTCACGAAAATTACCCCCTTGATTGCTGCCAAGATAAATTATTCGTGTCTGAAGACGCTTTTGACGTGGATGCAGAGAAATACTGGATGAGACAAGAGTAAAGTAATATGTGTAATTGAATATATTAATTGTTATAATTTTAGGGGTATTTAATTTATTTCCTAATATTTCGATTGGAGCTAACCAAAAATAAATTAAATAACATTTGAAAAATCGAATAATTACTATATTTAAGCGTATACTAGGTCGGTGTGTTATTAACTGGGGCCGCGCCGCAAGATTACCGCCATCATACCGATCATATGCGTAGTACTCGAGAATTTCGGAGATAATTCAATTTTTACGAGACCAATACAGCACACCTTATCGTTATTGTTGTTTTAATGCATCTTATAACTGGCTGCTATTTAGTTTTGTACAATATGGCCACTTCAAAACCAAAGTTTGAATTAAATCAACTTCCTCGTTAAAGTACAAAATTGTACTTTACAACAATAATATTTATATTTCAACAAAATAATCTGTTATTGCTACTAATTTCAATTTTGTACTTTAACGAGAAAGGTACTTTTTTTGATAAACAAACCGTAACAAGACAGTATAAATTTTCGTTACTAGCAGCACCAGAGCAATTTTCACGCCAGGTAACAGCCACATCTAGTCGTATCACATCTTGGTCGCCCTGTTATAAATGTAGAGGGGCTAAAAAGGTGTCGCCTTGAATCCAGACCGCGTCTGCAGTCAACTGATAAATATACTCCTAAGACGGTGGGTCGTTGCTCAATTTATATTAATATACGAGTACGTATTCTTAAGGCCGAATCTTGATGGAGAGTTGTCATTCATATCTGTGGTGTAGCGTTTGAGAATTGATTTGTTAACTATACGTTTGTATTCAAGTGTATGTTAGTATGGATTTTATGATGATTGATATAAGCATTTTCCTCACAGATATTCTTTTGAGTTGGTTGTGGATAGGATAGAGAATTGTACTTGTAACTATAATATTTCTATTGTGTCTGCTAATTAGCGGTTTTAGTTTACCGGCTACAGTTTGTAACGAGCTAAGAAAGAATCAGAAATATTGTAATACCAGCTGACCCAGCGAACTGCGTACCGCATTTTTTTTCTGTTGGTTCTTTTTTTAACATTTTTTTATACAATCCTTGTCCTGACAATAACAAACACAAAAAAAAGAATTATTCGATTTGGTGGAGTCGTTCGGAAGTAATGCGCGTACAAACGTTTCGGCGATTTATTTTTATATATTAAATGACAATTATGAAAGAAATTATACTATCTAACACTGTACAATCACTATAATGTTGTCTTAAGAATTCTACAGTGTTACTCGAGACCACTTACGACGTCCGTACTCTTACTTTCTTACTAGCGAAATTGGTATCGAATGGAATCACAGATTAGGTACTAATTTGAGTATCTTACGCATTGATGAAATATACTATATACTTAATCTAAGATCTTACGTTATAAGCATGTTGAATGAAAAATTCTAACCGCCATTTTTTAATAAAGGTGATTACTATGTTACCTCTCCCAATGAATGAATCCACCTTAAATCATTTATTAGTCGATTATTGTTTATGCTAACAATTGCAATATGCTATATAAACTAAGCTCCCTCTGGTCTAGAGGTTCCAGGGGCGACTGCTGAGCAGAAGGTCTCGGGCTCGATTTCCGGGTCCGGCAAAGTGTTATTGAGTTTTTCTGTTAGGAAATTCTCAGTAGCAGCCCGGAGTTTGAAGTTGTTCCCGGTTGATGGCAATAGGCTCACCACCTATTACATGGGACCTTAAAACAGCATTGGTGGAATGTGGGCGTACGACTGTGTACACCTCTGCCTACCCTTTCGGGGAATACAGTTGTTATTCTATGCAAATATTGTGTTATATGCAAATATTCAATCTGAATCAACCTTTTCTTACCTTGGTTATATCTATCTTTGGTTATATCCGTCCGTAGTTATTACATAAACATCACCTAATACAACATTTCAAAACATAATGAAACAGTTTCATAGTGTTTTAAAACTCGAAAAAGTTTTATGAGTTCCAGCGCGGGGTAAAAGCACCAGACCTCGTCATATCACGGTACAAGTGGGGTGGGAGTACCAATAGTGTTCTACGATGCTTTGACGACACGTATCTCATATGGCTTTACCCGATATTGTCGAGCGGGGCGGTTACTTCCTTGCGTATTTATTTTCAGCCTGTATATTAAAGTGGAAGAAATCAGTTTAATGTTTTAATGTGAGTCTGAAAATGTTTTGTTCAACTTTGAGTATTATTTTAAAATACTATTGTTTCATTGTTTTTTTTAGAAAATCCAAGTTCTCTATCCGATTGGTCTTCAGCTTCATTTAAAATGTGCAAACTCCAATATTGAAGTGAAAAAAGGGAGGCAAGGATTTTTATTGTGATAGTCAAAATATTCTAAATGTAAGACTTTTATATATTTTACTAAATATCTCATACCCTTGCCAAAAAAACACACACTTTAAGAGTTCTGATAGTTCCTAACTTAACATAAACTAAAACAATCCAAGAACCCTAAACACCTGTACATCTCGACCTTACACCAAACTTCGAGCCCCATCAAATTCAAATCAAGTCGCACACATATTATAATCTGACATCACTTACATGCATACGTTGCGACCGGTTTATCCCAAACAGAAGCAGCATGCAAATTGCATGCATACATAGCATCAGGGTGCTATGCATTCGGGTTCGCAGATTGTAAATTGCTCTGCCCGGCTGATCTAAATATTGACTGTGACCTCCGCAGGGAGTGTAAGTTCACCGAGGTGTAATTATTGATGAAATATTTTATTGACTTTATGTCGTATTAAACATCAATATTTTGGTATTTACATTGGTTGTAGCTTAATTATAGACTGATATTATGAGGGATTTGGTAGATTTAAAATACACATAGCATGACGCCTGTATTCCCCGAAGGGGTAGGCAGAGGTGTGCACAGTTGTACACCCACATTTCACCAATGCTGTTATTAAGTCCCATGTAATAAGTGACGAGCCTATTGCCATCATGGGCACAATTCAGGATTTAAAATAAAAACTTATTATAGAAATGAATGAATTTTAAAATCAAAAGGAAGGAAGGTTGCGTACCTTCCACATTTTTACCCTTTGCAACAGACAGTGATGTATTTCGAGATTATTATTAAAATAATAAAATGATTTATTGCCTTATTTTTTTAAACATCCTATTGGATTTAATAATTTTGGTGCTTCGATATTTGTGATGATTGATAGTGATGATGTGGCTCAATAGAGAATACTAGGAATACATTTTAACATACTTAACTAGTCCATAACTATCCCACAGCAGGGCAAGGGCCTCTTCTCACCTCATGCTAAGAAGTCACAGACATACGGTGAAGGAGAACATCTCAGATTAACTAAGAAAGTAGATATGACATTGAAAAAGTCACATTGGTACATCCACATCCTGCAGTTCATCAAGCATTAACGCATGCTTAGCGAACTCTAAACTTATTATATTAAATGGAAAAATAATACGGTCTTGAGCAGGATTAGAACCTGCGTCTCTCGGATAAATACTCCAGGCGCTCCGAACCCTAAGCCATCTCGACCTCCGCTCACCACCGCCATATTTCAGTCCATATACAGGTGACCGAATAATAATACTCCAGGTATTTATCCGGGAGGCGCAGGTTCGAACCCTGCTTACGACCGTATTTTTTCCATTTAATATAATAACTTTATTTTTATAGTCGTTTATATATTAAATAGAAATATATTATTATATTTTAATAAACAGAACGAGACTTTATTTGCCGTATAATGAAATTATAGTTCATGAGAAATTTCAACACACAGGTACAACATAATTAAACTGATGAATAGAGTGAGAATACGCACCGTATTCTCACTTTATTCAAGAGTTAAATTCTTGAAATTTACTTATAAAGGCTAAATAAATTAAATTAATGACCTGTTGGCTATTATTTTACAAAAGTAAAGCAACATTTAAAGATATTTATTACAGGCTTACTCTTTGAAAGAGCAAATAAACAGAGAAATATCACGCAGAATTTATTAATCAAAACTTAATATTAATATTATGTAATATAATAAAACACAAACTTGAACGTAACAAAGACTAAATAATAAAACAGACACTTGATACAAATGCAAAAATAAACAATTCAATAGATTTCAATAAACACAATAGTGAGTATTAGAATAACACTTAATTTTAAAACGTTGCTTTTATTCTAAGCTTCTAAAGACACAGACACAATAAGACAATGTTTATGTTGAACCTGAAATATGTTGAACATTAATTGAATACGTGTGGTATTTGAATTTGGTCGCGGTACACCGCACCTTTATCTTTTAACCACACATAAACATTTACCTTACTTCTAAAAGACAAAACTTCCTAAGTCATTAATACTTTGTATAGGTTACATTGCACATAGATTTACGATTCTACACCTAAACATTTTAAAATCCTACAATAAAAACTTTTTAATAACTAAGAACCTGATTATATATTGAGTCTCCATAAAAATCAGTGCGTAACAAAAAAGAGTATTCTAACTCCAAATATATTCAAATAATTATTCATATTCAACATAAATTCCAACAATGTTATGATTAAAATGATTCTTGTTGTACTCAAGTTTGAATTATGTTGGATTTGAAAAGTAACTAAGTGTAAACTAATGTTTAAAATAAAATTAATTGAGCACACTTGATTCGTATGTTGGTATCATGTACTTTATGTTGATGAAGGCGTCAGGGCCTCCGTATCGCTCCAGTAGTTGCAGAGTGCTCTCTATGAGATCAGCGACATTCTCTCCACGCGTTGTCGTATGGTCTATGCCAGATCCAATGTTACCTGGAAAAATAATGAGGTATTGATAATTATGAAGTGCAAGATTATTTCTAAGCGCCCGTCTACAGGACAAGCCTGATAGTTATTTAAATGTGTTTAAAAGAAAAAAATGCGGTGAAGTGGATCAAGATTTTGTATTAGTTTTATTATTTTTGTCTTGATAGAGGCTATAATAAGGCTTTAGAATAAGAATTATACAGAACAGTTCATAAAATAAAACTTATGGCTGTAACATTATCAAAAACCTAGTACAAGTTCAAACGGACAACTGCGCCTCTATATACGTTAGGCCTTACTGCTTTGAGTATTCACTTCCATTATGGAGTGCCAATCTACGTGTAGTGTATGACTTTCAGTGGAACTATCTTGTATCGGATTCTGTTTCATGTTAACCTGTGATGATCTTCATATTAAGGCTACACGGGTCGGTCTCAATTCGAAATAGTTGTTGAGAATAACCTACTACTGAAATCACTTAAAACCCAACAAAATTAAGAGAGATGTTGAAAAAGAGGAGATGAAAAAACTAGAATGACTATAGCATTTTAGATAGTCCTTAAAACAAATTGTGAAAAAGTACAGACTATAATGTACGAGAATTTCTATAGTACATCCCGAAATCAAATTATCTCGGTTTGCTCGAAAATATGTTACAAAAACAGCAATTCCCTAATTTAATCATTCGTCTTCATAATTTTTTAAATTACCTAACCTAAATAGGCATCTGGCCAAAAATTGTGATCAGTCTAAAAACTGACTGGCTAGATTTATTTTCAACATTTTGGAAATATTTCAAGGGAGGTTTTGGTATATTAATTCAGCGCGGGCGAAGCCGGTGACAGGCCACTAGTTATAATTAAATATCGGAAAAAAAGTTCCAACACGCGAACTTCATACCGCAAAACGTTGAATAAATTTTTGTCAGTATTCAACATTGAAATTGATATGTTATACTAATTTGCTATAAAATATTTGCGTTTCATAAAAGAACACTTTTTGATATTTTCGACCAGATTTAAACAAAAAAAATTGTTATTAAAGTAATTTCCTTTTAATGCATTATTTTTAAAGAAGCAAAATTTATACCCTGAATTGTAATTGTAATGCGAGCCCTTACAATTTGATAGGCAGTACATATAATGGAAATACCTATGCCAATATTGAACCGAATAGGTTGCATTACAAACCTATTTGAATAAATATTGATATCAGATACATAATTTATTTGGGGTCGGCGCAGCATGTATTCTTCTTCCATACATATATCGCCATATCTTTATCAGCTGTCATATCGTCAGTCACTCCTTTTTAGCCATATCATCTTCTTGTCTGTATATTTTTATATTTGCTATAGTAAAGTGATAAAATAGAACTATACACTATAAAAAATTTGCTTGCTAAATTACAACGTCTAAAAAATTACCTTCTTTTTCCTCAAGTTTCCAATTTCAAAACCTAATTACGTTACTACACCCGATTTGCGTCAATGACGTCATCAATCATTTTCACCTCTTAATTGACACGTGGGAGCCGAGAAGATATTGTTTTCAGCCTAATAGACTTGTCGGGGCATCCGGGTAGATTAATTACATGTGGCTGTGAAATTCGGGGCGTTTCGGGCGTTCGCGCGTTTGGGGCGTTTGGCGTTTGTGGCGTTGCCCTCTCACCGTCGGTGTCAACGCCGCATTGTTACCGAGTTCCACGTCTCGGGTTTTTGTTACACTTGCGATTTTGATGTTTTAGTATGTGTTACTGTTTTAAGCGATGACAGGCCTAAGTGCCTTGAAAATTATTATTTTGTTACGAAGGACTGCCTCGTTGGTCTAGCGGTCCCAAGCGCGACTGCTAAACATGAGGTCTTGGATTCGATTCCCGGGTCGGGCAAAGTGGTATTGAGTTTTTCTGTTAGGAAATTCTCAGTAGCAGCTCGGAGTTTGGAATTGCGCCCGGTAGATGGCAATAGGCTCACCACCTATTACATGGGACTTAATAACAGCATTGGGGAAATGTGGGTGTACAACTGTGTACACCTCTGCCGACCCCCTCGGGGAAGACCGGCGTGATGCTATGTTATCCTATGTTAATTTATAAAACATTAGCTCCAGGTAGTGACAGCACAAAAATAATGTATGGTGTTTAATATTGCCATCTACCAGGCATATTTCCAAAATCAGGGCTGCTACTGAGAATTAGCGTAACAGAAAAAACAAGTAATACTTTCCCAACCCGAGAAAGACGCAGGACCCTAAAACCCTGAATAACTGTTTGCTCGACCCGAAAAGAAAGAATCGAACCCCCGTGGGTTTCAATTCTTTCTTGATGAGCCTTACACTCATCACACAAGCTTACGACCACTAGACTAACGAAGTAGTCAATACATATTTACTTAAGCCTTTTTTTTCCAATAACGTTGGGGTCGGATTCCACTTTAACTGCTTGCATAATAATCCAAGACACGGAGGGATCATGATGAGACTGTCCGCGGCCCGTAACTTAGCCACGAGCCCCCTATATATTAACTATATTCTACTCTATAAATAAAGGCACCAACTCACGGTTCTTATCCTTGAACAGGTTCAGCGTGGGCAGTATCTGCCTGTAGTATGGTACGAGGGCCTCACCGACCCTCTCGCAGCCGGTCACTAACATCTGTATGCATTTGAGTGCATGACACAGCACTGTTGGGCGTTTTGTTGCTAAAGCGTCTGTGAAACATAATGCAGTTGGTTAATGAATTTGTATGGATTCCCGCATAACTAACTTCAAAATAACCAAACAAATCTACTACTTCAATGGTTTAGTCAAGCAATTAAATAGGATTTTTTGGAACAGTTTTGGAGTAAATCAAAGTTGATCAAGCAGTGATATTATTATTTTAGTATTAGCTCTCGAAGGTTTTATTGATAATGATTTCCTCAGCCTCTTCACAACATCTGCAGATTTGTGTCTCGCCTATCCTTAAGTTGAAAATGCGCTTATTTAAGCAGCAGTATCCCGTTAAGGCTATTGTCACAACGCGCAAATTGTTCCTACTCAGCGCTAGGACATGGAATGTGTACCCTTTGATACCTCAAAGGGTCCCAGCCTACCGGCTTTAATGAGGACTTTAGAGTGAATCATGCCTGCATGTGGCCATAATAAAACATATTTTTTGTTTGAATTTCAACTGTATCGGCTTGTGACACAGGCAGATAGACAAACAGGTTGACAGATTGATGCCGTCGCGTTGGGTACCCTTTAAGTACCAAATCCCTACTAAATCCACTAAATATAACCTTGAATTTATAACTAGCCACAAACGTCAACTATAAGATAGTAAGGTAAAATTTTAAAAGACAACCTCGTATTGGGAATTTGTTCAAGTAAACCTTACAAGTTCTGAAGAAAGGAAACCTTAGTAAGTATTCAGGAATAATGTAGACTTCAAAATGCAGTATGAAAAAGGTTATGTCCTAAGGAGTATCGTATAAAGGCGCCATGGAAATTACTCTCAGACGAGCACCACTCTAGGGCGATGAAAATAAGTTATTTTCTACCCCTAGTATATTTTCCAGGCTAGACTGAAATGAGAAGGGAACGTGATGTGCAGTACCTACTTTTACATAAAAAAACAGTTAAGTTAGAAATTACGATAAGTGTGTTATAATATAAGTGCTTTACTTCTTTACATTTTTTTTATTAATTAAACAGTGATAGCTTAGTGGTATGACCGTTGGACTGACAAGTCAAAGGTCGAATCCAAGAGACGAATTAAAGGAACACGCTAATGTATTTTGGAAGACATGTGCGTATCATAAATTTATTATAACTTGCTTAAAACGGTGAAGGAAAACATCGTGAGGAAACCAGCACACTTGAGTGATATTCTCGATGGTGTGTAAAGCCACGTCAGAGTGTGGTCACGTATGGTTTAAACTCTGAAACTAGGTTGTTCATCAACCACACGATAAGAAAGAAAAAAATGTTTTAATTTATTTTTGTCACAATTATAAAGATTAATTGATCTAGTGGTCGCTAGCGCGGCTGCTGAGTGTCAGATCCTCGATTCGGTTTCCAAACGATCGATATTCCAAACTTCGAGCTACTAATGAGAAGTTTCTAACAGGAAAACCCAATAACACTTTAGTCGATCCAGGAATCGAAACCAAGACTGAAGTCCTCTGCAATGTAATTGCTCAGCAGTTGCATTTATAACTAATAGACTGGATTTATAATTACAAATTTAGAATTAATAAAGAATTAATAAAACTAGTTGGGCAATCCCGAAAAATGCACGTGAGTCGTAACCGGTGAACAATAATTGATATGAATAGACTAGATGCAGTAAAGAAATTAAACTTACTTTTAATAGGTATAATAAGTTGGGGCACCACCGGTAGGACCTTATAGGACCCCTTCGTGATCAGGTCATGGATCCCTTTCTCCACGATGAAGTTGTACGGGTACGAACCCTCAGCGAGCCCATCGAAGAACATCGGCAGATAGTGGTGGAAGTCTAGCTTCTCGATCGGCACCTAGATTGAGAAGAAAGAGAAAAAAATAACATTATGACAGATAGGTAACATAACATAGCAGCGTCACGCCTGTATTGCCTGTAGTAGTACTCAGAGGTGTTCAGAGACGTACATTTCCCCAATGCTGTTATTAAGTTCGGGCTGCTACTAAGAATTTCCAAACAAAATAACTCAGTAACACTGCCCGACCCGGAATCGAAACCGTGACCTACTTAGCAGTCGCGTCTGTCAGAAAAACAAAAACCAGTAATACACGCGATTAATCCGATTAAAAGTAGTTTTATTATAATGTGTAGTGATCGCAAAAACTTAAGGTATTTCTTTAATTATATCAGTTTACCCTTGACCCCAATTTAATTTAAGATTTGATTGATGATAGAAACAATGCGTACTCTCTCGCACGCGACTTAAAAATATTTGAGGTTCTGCTTAATTACTCGCTAAACGATGTGGTGTGACGAGTCATATTTGCCAAGATGTCTGAGGTATCTCAAACTTTGACAATCTCACCGTTTTACACGTTGTCTAAAATATTTTTAATACAATTTCTGAAGGGCTAGTTGATAGATAAACAGAAATGAACCTTATGTTACTAGTAGATTAGTTACGCAAATAGTTTGTAGAAATTCTACAAAAAATCTTTCCCATCCAATATATTTTTAATAGGAAATAGAGAAGATAGTGCCAAAAGTATTTTATCGGAAGACCGAAGGACATTTTAATGGATAATACATTTATTATTCTAATAACACTTTATCCCTAATTTTATTACTTATGGTTAGAACGTTACCTATAAAGGATATTCCCGGCCACTTTCTACAAAGCTGAATATGAATATATTATCACCCCATAAATCTAGCTCTTACTTCATATTCTCATTCACTCATATAAATAGAGCGTAAAATTGATTAAATTCCATATTCCCTAGACTGGAAAATATTCCGTTTCCAAGGGTCCCTTCAGTGGTATATTCCGAGAATCAGAAATTAATGGTTCAAAGATGTGTTAATAAAGTCGGTATAAAAATGATATTTGATTTACTGCGTTCAGAAAAGCAAGCTCAGTGGTATAAGCATGGTGTACTCGTTTCCTTTACGGAGTATAAATAAATTCTGTGCGACTTATATTTTTATTTACTTTCATACATAACATAGCATCACGCCTGTATTCCCCGAAGGGGTAGGCAGCGGTGTACACAGTTGTACACCCACATTTCACCAATGCTGTTATTAAGTCCCATGTAATAGGTGGTGAGCCTATTGCCATCTACCGGGCACAATTCGAGGTGAGTTGAGAGAGTGTATTCCAAAGTATTTAATTAAGAAGGTATGCAGCGGTCACCATATCAAATCATCACGGGTAGGTATGGTGTAGGTAGCAATAACGTTGTGGCTACAGGGAGCGACTCCCGACGCATGCCGGCTCGCACCATGGCTTGTCCCACAATGAATTAAATGAACTCGAAAGTCGAACGTACGTGCGCCGGCTTGCGGCGGCGGCGCCCGAGTTCATGATGAACACAGCAGTGTGCGTCATCATTGTCTTTGTGTGTGTATGTGATGTTATTTATTTTGTTTGTTTCGTGTTTAGTTGGTTGTTGTTGAATTTATCAACTTTTTTTTATTTTTTATTATTTAACTGTGTGTTACCCCTATGTTTTAGTGTGTTTTGTGTGATTTAATAAATATATTTTCTTTCTTTCAATTCCAAACTCCGGGCTGCCACTGAGAACTTCCTAATAGAAAATCCCAATAACAATTTGCCCGACCTGGGAATCGAACCCAAGACCTCATGCTCAGCAGTCGCGCTTGGGACTACTAGACCAACGAGGCAGTTTTTAACGATGCAGTTTTTAAGTATTTACTTTCTGCATTCTTATAATATCTTAGTATGGAATATATGAGATTATCTATAAAATATTTTGACATGCAGTCCGGTGACATGCAGTGCATTTTTTCACCGCAAAATCTATGAAATATGATGGAAATTCACATGCAATTATTTTTTCGCTGTGCAAGCGCTTTCCATATTGTTCATAATTATTATGATATTGTTATGATAGTCTTGCTCAGATTTTTAACGCAGTGTAGTGTAGTGGCTTATTGAGCATGGTTTTAACAAGAATATAGAGCAGTTTTTTTTAATAATTTCTGTGCAACATTCAGGATTTTTTACAATTTTAGGCGCAATATTCACATGCCCGTTTATTGGCACGCACAATTATCTGGTTTATGTATAGAGTAATATATAAATTGATGTGCCGAAGGGCCATCAGCTCAGGGTGATGTTAGGGAACTACTACCTAGCGTATAGCGCTGATTTTCAGCTACGGCCCACAAGTGCCATATCAAATCAGACTCCGACTGTGGAACTAGTGATTAAACAGAAAAATCAGACAAGAATAACACCAGACAAAGAAAAACTCACCTTCCAAGACAACCGCTTGCCGAAGTTGGTAAACTCGATGCAGACTGGAAATTCTCCCCGATTGTAACATTTCCTAAACATGGTCGGGCGGGGAGGCAGAGGGTCGAACACGCCACATTTTGGTGGAGGAAGCACCCTGGTGTTTTTTTGCATGGCTGGGAAAAAAGAGAGAAGGTCTTCTAACAACTTACCAGAGTTTGAAGTATGAATTTGAACCATCGATAGGCTTTTGGTATGACTTTACACGCAATCGAGAACATTAGAAGAAGAAAATAAAGAAATATTATTTTATGTTCATCATCATAATTTTGAGTCCGAGTAATTTGTTGCTGGATAGAGCCTGACTGGAAAACTGACCACGATTCCAATATACTCTCAGTGTAAAAACTTTATTTTTTTTATTTCACGAATGCAGCGTCGTACGTTAGGTTTCACTTAATAAAAATCCCCGTTTATTTAATTATCTGAATAAATAATAACAGTATCACGCCTGTATTCCCCGAAGGGCTAGGCAGAGGAATTCAATTGTATATCGACATTCCACCTTGCCGTTATTCAGTGCCATGATGGTGAGTCAATTGCCAGCTGTCACAGTTCAGAACTCCGAGCTGCTGATGAGAATTTCCTAACAGAACAATCTAATAACACTACCTGGTTCGGATATTGAATATAGGACCCTACGCTCAGAAGCTGAGGTTGCTCCTACTAGAGCAATGAGGCAGTTGTAATATTACACTGAGAAAAATATATAAGGATATTATTAGGTTGCTAACCAATTAACATGAACATCAAAGTAACCTACTGCCCTAAATCGGTGCTTTGCACGCTTCTAAGAATACAATTTTCTATTACCGTGTTCAATTCCATTCAAAACTGGGGGGTAGGATGGTACAGCAACAGATTACGGTAGATGATTGATTGGCAATCTGTTGCTGACATTATTTTTACTTTAAGTACAAGAAATTTTATGAAAAGCGGTCCAAGCTTGTGGAGTTCTTACATTTGACATTGACTTTTAAGTAGTTTTGTAAAAGAAATTTTACAGTTTTGTGTATAATTTTAAATCATAAAAGATGTTATTACCTTGTATTGTAAACGCAGGGACAACCCTGGGCTTCTTTGTCTTGTAGCCATAAGGATAGTTGGGACTCGGCTTCTTCAAGGAATGCCGGAAATCTTTCCCGCAAAGTTCGGGCCCGCACGGTGGTAATAGCACCATATTAACTCACGCACCAATAAAAATATATCAAAAATACATGCTACGTAGTCCCGATACGTAAATAATCTTATAATATCGATCTAAAATGTTGACTCAAGTAATAAAATAACTGAGTAAATTTGTTCTAGACGGGGGCCCGATTCTGATTGTTTATTTTGCAACATGATCGTTGCTAGGCAACTGGCCGCCTATCGATTGGTCGACGGTAGCGCCGCGAGCGGGTATTGCGAGAGTTGTTTGTGTACACAGGGAGGTTTATTGCGTACGTGCCCGTCGACCTTGTTTAATTTGTTGACATAAATAGTGAGGGTACTCGGGTAATATGATGGTGTTTTAAAAGTAAGGCGGAGATATTAATCGATGTTGTTACCGGTCGTGTAAATATTGAATCGATTTAGAGGGCGTAGGTGTCGATTTATTGGTTGATTTATTAAATACGAGTAAGTAAACAGTTTCTTTACGAAATTTATCGGTCTTTTCAATATTATTTTGTTTATTTCGGAATCATACATAATTCATGAACCCAAATTGCATTGCATCAACATTTAAATTGATCAATCAGATTGAGTATGCTAACATGTAAACACACAAAAAAAAACATTTTTTCTAGCGAATTCACAAGCGTATGTGTTGCCGACGTTAGGCCCGGTCGACGCCACAGAATTATATTAGCGATGGAGAATTTTATTACATTTTAATATGAGGTATTTCCACAATATCTCTATTGGAGGAAAATTCTTTTGAATTTTGATCAGTACTCTCTTTTATGTGGGCTACGAGAAAAATGCTCTTTGATTTTATTTTCGTACTGGGAAACTTTAAGGGATTTCGAAGAATCGTCCGATTGATCTAATAAGCTGGTGGTAAAGACATATGATTGTTTCCAAATTGCATGTTAATATTACAAGCAAGTGAGATGAGTAAGTAGGCAATCGTGTTTTAGAGATATTAGCAAATATCACTTTTGGAGTTGATTGAGACTAATTCATTGAAGAATTGACGGAGCGGGGGCCGCAGCAGCGGTCGAAAGTTCGGCTGCTAGTAGTCTTGTGCTTCGTAAAAAATTGTTCCTGCTTATTCCTGACAAAGAACATCTTCTTACACTTTACCTGTTTAATATATTGGAAAATAATTGGCAACACTGGAACTCTGCGTCCATTTATATAAAAAAAAAAACTGTAATACACTTGTCGATGTGTTCAACAATCCACTTGACAATATGGTAAATATGGAAAATTTGTTTTTTTTTCTGTCTTTAGTACTGTTTGGTAAAAACTATGTCCTTAACGGGTTCAGAAACTAAACATGCTGAGCAAGCCAATTTAAATAGGTACTCCAAAACTGAATGGTCTCTCAAATAAATACCACCCCAAAGAGACATAAACCACATATTCTATTCCTAAATCCGGATAACCGTCACGCAAGACAATAGTAAAACCATATATTCCCATTAAGTACATTACGATCTTTTAAATCACCCGTCTGCAGCCGCCATCAAAACGGTTATTTTAGTGTCATGTGTTCAACGGCTTCGAACAGAGATTTCGCGGCAAATTGAATGTCGAGCGACACAAGCGTTCGATATTTAAAATTTAATATTGCATCAGCTGCCGGGAGCATTATGAAAATTTTTATACCGTGGAGTTTACAATGAACCTTCGTGGTGAAGTTTAGTTGAGTTTAGAATAGTATATCGAATAATAATATATTGGTACTGATTCTCAGACAAGTACGCGACTTTTTAATAGAGTTATTTTTCATTAAATTTAGTGCAAATTTATTGTAAAATCAAATACACATTACGCATATTTATTTATTTACAAGGCATACCAACAACTCATTCAGAAATTATTGACATTAAGGTAATAAACATAATTTTATCCTGTGCAAAGGAGTGCACGTCTTTCACAGTTGTACGAGTAGCTTGCTATAGAAATAATAATAATAATAAATTAATATGAAATCCAGCATGCATGTTAAATTCTATAAATATTATTATGAACGTATGGAAGGAAGGATAGATAATGAACTAATTAGTTAGGTATATATATATTAAAATAAATTAAATTGTGGGAATTGCATTATAAATCAACACTTATAATATACGTAGAAACTCGTATATATTTTCAAGGCTAAAAAAACAATAGAAGTTATGACCATACTAATGAAATTTCACTTCATATAAAACTTATTTCTGCGTCAAAATAATGAACCCCTAAACTAACTTCTGATAAAGAATAAGTAAGTATCTATATCAATTTGTTTTAATGTTACTTCAGTCTTCAATCGCTACCCCAGTCCCATGGGATTCCAACGATTAGAACTAAATTAGCCGAAGAGCTAGACATCGTCTGGTCCATTTTCTTAATTTGTGAATTAACTTAGTTCTTTTAAAGGAACTGCTAAGTTTTTCTCAGACTTCCTTGCCACAGTTTTGTTATACTGAGTTGTTATGATACTAACATAATTCCAAATGCGTTTTGAATTATGCTAATATTTTATTCACGACTTAAAGTAAATATTCATTTTGTTACTCTTAGCAAGTCGATGGACTTTTAATACAAATTTATTGACCTGGTATTCTGAAACACTCACAGTCTATTATAAGTACTCCTTAAAAAAGCATATGACTATAATTAGTACCTGAAAAAGAACACAAAAAAATAGCTGCAGATAGTTTTGTTCACAATTTTGTAAACTATCGCGTTGCGTGATATTTCCTAATAATCCCTTTGGCTCAGCCACGTACAAATACGTAATTCATAACAATAAGAATCTATTGTGTCTGCTAATGAGCGAGCCAACAGCTTAAACGCAATAAATATCTTAAATTGCTTGCCGTTACGATTAGGTTCCACTGATCGTGATCAAAAGCAGACTGGTCGAAACGTCAAGCTATACAAAGTTATTTATTGCGCGTTAATTCCTGCTAGTTTATACTAACACCCAAGCTAGTTAATAAATAACAACAAAAAAAAATATTCTTCAAAATCTTTACCAAAATAGCTTAATGAACCACACTACAATCTACCATACCGACCAGGGTAACCAAAGCGACCGGTTACCCGCGGTTACCCCACAATACGCCTAACGATTGACCAAAACAGCCTGTGGAGAGGAAATAAAAAAGAAACTCTAAAAGGTTCCTCCTATTCATCACATCTCAGAAATTTATACAGGTTTCCCGAAGAGGCCCGTTGTGGGACGGATTTGGGAGGCAATAAAATGTTTTTATTTTTTTACCAATTAAATAAATAGATAGATGAATAAGTTCCGGTAGATCCAACGAGTACCAAAGAATTTTCTAATGGTGTGTATTTATTATTTTTTTACTTCTAAATTTATATGAAAAGTAGTCCCTCACTCTTTGCCCTATTGACGTAAACCTACAACCACTATTAGCTTAAACGGACTACTTAACAGGACTAGTAAACTATTACTTAATACTATTTAATTTTGGAAGGACTAGTAATATACTATTTAATTTTGGAGTAAATTATCAACATTATTCTGGTGTTGCCTAAACAAACCTCACCTAACCTAAACAATATAGATTGGATAAAAAAATGTATATAATTTTCCAAAGTCCATCCCTGTGTATGAGGTAAAAATGTTAACAGCGGTAAACTGTGTGGGCGAAGTGTGGAGAAGAGAACCGTCAGCAACATTTTATCAAGCGAACCGAATGCTCCCGAACGTTGCCGAACATTTCCGATCTTACCTAACTAATACGTATCTGAGGGCTTACTTTTGAAAATAATTCCGCTCGATTGACATTGGAAATATATTAGTTCGTACTTTTATATGCAAAAATGTTTAAAAAATTATTATAGATTCGGGATACTATTAATGCAACATCCTTTAAAATTAAGGCAACTCTAATGTAGCTAAATTTATTATAATATTACGCATTGTTTTAAGGCGTCTATTTAATATTGCAATTAGATTGGGATTAGTATTACTTTCAAGAGGAACCCCACACAAAGGAGAACTAAGATTATTTTTTTATGTTACACGTTACAAAAAACTTAAAACACGAGTTTTAAGTTTTTTTTTATTAAGAACTTCAGAAACGATTTTAAGTGTGATTAATTTCAATACTGTGCATGTTTAATTTATGAAACCTTGAGTTATCAAACAGTAAGTACATAGGAAGGAAAATTCATTGTTACAAATATAACAACATTACACACCACTACTTTGGACTTTCTTTTTTCTTTCTTTCTTTCTTTCTTTCTTTGACGAAGCTACGGGTTTGTAACTCTTCCATGGCAAGACAATTCCAAAAAAAAAACGTTCTCCGTATCTAATTTTTGTACCATGTACTAAGGTTTTTCAGGTGGGGCTCGTGGCTAAGTAACAGCCGCAGAGATAAATTGATCAAGGTTAACCTGCGCTTGCCGAGGCCGGTCTGTGGATGTGTGATCATAATTTCTAACGTATTGGGATATCTTGTAAAGATATTGTAATTGGTTTAAATATAAATAAATAAATAAATTTCATATCGAGACCCCTTCGTGCCTCGGAGAGCACGTTAAGCCGTCGGTCCTGGTTGTCAAATTAAGATCTATGACAGCCGTTACGGGTAGTTAGAGGCCTAAAAGTCTGACAACCAGTCATACCACGACATATCGTGTTACCAAGTTACTGGGTTGTGAAGGTGAGTTAAGCAGTCGCTCCATGTAAAATACTGGAAGTCGACCCCAGTGTAATTCGGAAAAGGCTAAGCAGTACCATCGTTTTTCAAAAATGTAGATCAATCCATTTGAATTATGTTAATATATTGTAAAATCCTCACGTATGATATCAAAGTTCTAATAGAAACATGGCCTTAATATAAATATCTAAAGGCTCATTTGGGCTCATTATTTCTGTTACCTGAGATAATGCTGAAACAGCTTTCAATCTAATATTTCATATAGGTAGTAGACTTGAAAATTAATAAACTTTGTCATAAGCCCTAGCGTCTCAATACTAGTTGAAGAAAATAAAGTCTTATACAATATCGCCGAGTCATCGCTCAGCATTATTACTTTTCCTCTACAATACAATAATAATCGCTCCAGTCGATTCGGTATTCGGCCAAAAAGGTGAATAAAAACGAAGCCGTCGGCTTTCGGCTGTACCGGCGATTTTTTCGTTTCACACCGCTCACTGTGCTGCGTCGGCGGGACCTGGCAATTTTAAAAACGATTCACGAGGAGGTCAATTTATTTTTGTTAACATTATTGGAACCGGAGATTTTATTCGGTTTGGTTCAGTGAGTTGTAAGGGACGTAAACGATTGTATAGGGTGTATAGTAGGTCAGGATTTCGGAATTTTAATGGGTATTTTTTAGTATTAGGATAAAGTTTTTTCAATTATCCATGACTTTTTATAATTATAAAACATACGTATAGTAGGAACTTTGTGTTTGTAATTTGTTATACTATAATTAAAGTGAAGACAAAATCTAGTATTTTTGATCATCGATTTTACATATTTTTTATAGTTATATATATATATCACACCTTTGACCGAAATTATTTCAGGTTTTTCTAGTGAAATCATTAGACTCGAAAATTCTAAATGTTAACGGACACATTTTCTAACCACATCAATAGTTTTGAATGTTCTTATTTAGTGTTTTAGCATAAATAATGTATGTTTAACTTCAACACAGATCATATAATATGCAAATTACGCGTGTGACGTCATGTCTATTAAGTATATCAGGAATTAGTTTATAGAGATCATAACCTCCAAACTGATTACATCAGGGTATATGTCTGTATTCAGGTATTTGATTACAGTAATTCAGAATTAATTTGAGTCCATTATTATACCTATACAATTATGTCTAATATTATCAATAGACTTGGTTTCAAGATTCGTAATTACTTTTGTTGTTAGATATTCTGAACAATATTCTAGCTTTCTAACTTATAGATTGTTATATAATTTCACTTGTAACTGTTTCTGATTTTTGTTTTCATTGTTTGTGTGATAGAGCTAAATGTCAAGAACTGTTTTCTAATTGAACACTTATGGTTAAAAAATATAGAATATTCGTTAGAGGTAACAAAATGATATTTTAGAGATCGGGGTCATTGAACTTTTAATCATGTGACGACGATGTAACATTTTATCTCTAAAGTCTTCATAAAATATTTTAAACAAGGTTCTCAAGGCCCCCGGGCTTCAGACAAATCGTTATATCCAGACACCACTTGATAAAAAATAGGCTTCTCATGAGAAAACATCACCACGCAATCCTACCCACGCAAAGGTCAGTTGCCTTTGCGTGGGTGAGTCCAGTGTCTCAAATTCTTTTACGGGATACCAAACGTTTTCTACCGACGTAATCGCACAAAGTTGAGGACAGCCTATAGCTATGAATGATGATGCTTAGAACACTCACTAGAAGAGGCGGTCCTGAGAAGCATGTAACGAGTATTCTGCTTAAGTTACGCCAGCTTAATTGATTTTACTTAATATCTATGATCATTTTCATTATTTATTTCAACAACTAAAAGTTTTAATAAAAGATTAGCTAACATTTCTGTACTCTTTTTTGTACACCATAAAATCAGTGGCTCCACTATCGCCCTATAAAAGCCACTAAACCCGTCGTTAATACACACACACACATATAAATAACAAAGTTTAAGTACATAAACTAGGTATATCTTTTGGCTAGATTTACGATCGTCTAAGTACTCGCCTTGGTCGCACGTACGTACCATAAAACAGTTTGAGTTGAAAGACGCGGGAACCGAATGGCGCACTATACGTCTCAGCTTCTGAATAGCTGAGACATTGGTGGTGCAGATTTTTACTGTTCGTCGTTTTGGTTAATTTTAGGATGGGTTTCAGTGGTTTGATGTCTTTGTGGTTTTGTAGTGTGTCGCCGTAAGATAAGGATTTAGTGGATGGATTTAGAAACCCCTTTTGATTTGAGATTTAGTGGACGAATTTATCTAAATTCATGTATTTACCACCAACGCATGTGTGGCAGACTGTAAAGTTATACCTACCTTTTTATGGAAAGAAAACTACGAACGGTATGGTCGCGAGCATTAATTCGGGGACTTCCTTCGCATTTATGCGTATTAAAAAATAATTAAATCATGAGTAGACCAGCTCACCCGAGGGTCAAAGACAGTCGTGTTTCTCACGTGTTTCCTTTATCGTTTTAAGCAAGTTAAGAAAATATTAAATTATTTAATAATCATTAAAGATTATATGTCTAGAAAATAAGTGACTACGGTGATGATGATGAAAACTGTATTTTTCTTCTTTGTCTTTGCCTAAATCCCATTATTTGGGGTCGGCTCTCCTCGTTTTCATGCGCCAGGACAGTCTGTCCCGGGTCGTCTGCTGGGTCAATTGGGCTAGCTCCAACTCCTTTGATACGGTGGACCACCAAGTAGCTGGAGGACGCCCCACTCCTCTTTTGGTGTTTGGGAGGGCTAACGCTTTCTTTCCAGGATGTTCGTCACCTCGCCTCATAACATGCCCGTACCATCTCATATGCTGTTCTTTAAATTTTTCTGAGATGGGTGTAATTTTGAAACTTCCTCTGATGTGATGATGAAAACCGTATTAATTAGATAAATACTAGAACTGGGTTGATCATTAACCTTACCATTTCTATGAAGAGAGATAAGTGCAGTGTATTTACCAACTAAAACGTTGACTTGTATTGATCCAAAATGAATCTACATTTTATAAGAAAAGTAATAATCAACCACATGCTGTCTTTCTCAACAATTTGAAGCTCATTGATATTACTAATAATGTATATATACAAAAGATACAATCAAAGGATTGATTTTTGTTGCACAATCATGCAAAAACTACAGGATAGAATTTGATGAAACTTGATATTTAATTACAATAGGGTTACGGAGGATACTGTACAGATTTTATGTGGGGAAAAGTAGAGAAATTACATAACATAGCATATAGCTTTCGTGAGACACATTCGTATTAATTATTGTTCAACGGTTATTACTCACTTGCATTTTTCGGGATTGCCCGACTAGTTTCGAAGTCGAACGGAGCCCTTAGTCAGTTTGACTCGCGACATCGCCGCGGCTTCAGCTCATGACTAAGGGCTCCGTTCGAGTTCGAAACTAGTCGGGCAATCCCGAAAAATGCAAGTGAGTAATAACCGTTGAACAATAATTAATAGCTATATGCTATGCGCCTGTATTCTCCTAAGGGGTAGGCAGAGTTGTACACAATTATACACCTACTCACATTTCACGAATGCTGGTATGAAGTCCCATGCAAGAAGCCTATTGCCAGTAAGTAAGTAAAAAGTAAGCCTATTGTAAGTAAGTAAGTGGGCCTATTGCCATGTACCGGACACAATTCCAAGTTCCAAGCTGCTCCTGAAAATTTCCTATTTTTAAGTTACGTGGGAATCGCACCCAATACCTCATGCTCAGAAGTCGTGCCTGGGACCACTAGACCAACGAGGCTGGTAAATAGAAGTTGATAAAAATGCCATGGGTAATATCGTTATAAATTATGAGGTGGTTACCTGTCCAGGGGTTCATACTGAACCCTAATGAACGTTCTTTATCCATGGATAACATAATCAGTGACGACTCAAAGCGAACTAACGATGCTTCAAGTTATGACTATTCGGTGCTGAGATACACACGGTTAAGCGGCGTCGCAAACTTCTATGCAGGTATGGCTAGAGATACTGTCTTAGATGTTTTGAATGAAACTAAAAGGAACTTTGTATAATACCTTTCGTGAGATTCATTCATATTAATTTTATTGTTCAACGGTTATTACTCACGTGCATTTTTTTGGAATTGCCCGACTAGTTTCGAACTCGAACGGAGCCTTTAGTCATGAGCTAAACCCGCGGCGATGGCACGAGTCAAACTCGTCAGTTTGCCTCGCGAGATGAGTAATAATCGTTGCACATTAACAGCTAGCAAGATAACACATTTGTATACAAAATTGATATATTTATTTGCAAAAAGGCGTGTATAAGAATTAGAAGTATGGATAAAATAAAGGCGGTGTATGGGGACGAATTGTAGAATTTATAATTGAAGATTATATGTAAAGCACAGTTAGGTAGCATACATGCTGGAAAGTAAAAACGATGAAAATTTTTAACATTTGCGATTTTGGAGTTTTGGTATGTGACAGGCCTAAGTGGCTTGAAAATGATTATTTTGTTACGAAGAACTGCCTCGTTGATCTAGTGGTCCCAAGCACGACTGCTAAACATGAGGCCTCGGATTCGATTTCCGTTTTTTTTTTTTTTTTTTTTTGGAATGGCCTCTTGCAGAAACCCAGAGGGGTTTTGTCTGCGTAACCGGACAATATCTAAGGCGAGGCAGTTTGATGCCTCCAGCCAGAGCATATTTTATATTACTACAAACTAAGCAACAGCGCTAAGGGCGTCCCCTGCGGGACACGAACCTCGGCTTAGGGCGTTGCTGGGGGGACAACTAGGGACTAGCTGGGTCATATCAGTTTCCTTATTATTAAGGGACAAATTTAAAGCTACTAGCTCAGCGCGAGCCGGCTCTAGCAAGGGTCGGGGCGGACATGATGAGACATTTCGCGACGGACGCGGACCTCACCGGTGAGGTCTATAACGAGGCGGTCGAGCGCGTCGGAGTGTGCTTGTGTGTCTGTTAGACTCTTGAGCTACAGTGATCCTATCATCGGGACGGAGGAGAGCGTGACGTGGTCGGCGGATTTTGTTGATCTGGGACGGCCTGTAATCAGCGGAAGAGACAACTAAGGGATTCGGATGATTAGGGGCAGATTCGAAGTATTTCTTCGATGCCCTTTTCATGAATTGCCTACCGTCTTAATATGCGGACGGAAGGACAGTTTGTGATCTAGAATCACACCCAGGTATTTGGCTTGAAGTTCCCAAGGGATTGGCTTGCCGAACATTGTAATAGGTTGAAGCTGGGGAAGAAATTCCTCGGCGCCCGTTCTCGAAAAGAGAACGGCGGCGCTCTTATCTGGATTGACCTCAATCCTCCATTTCCTGAACCAAGCGCCTAAGGCGTTGGCCGAGGTCTGGAGATATCGGGTAATGCAGTCAAGACTCCTACCAGTGTAATAGATGGCCGTGTCGTCGGCGAAAAGAGCTAACTTGGTTTTGCCACTTTTGGGAATATCGCTGGTGTACAGCGCGAAGAGAAGAGGTGATAGCACAGAGCCCTGAGGGACTCCGGCTTGGATCCGATGAGGGGACGATAGAACGCCCTCTACGCGATAGCGGAAGCTACGGTTCGATAGAAAATCTCGAATGATGATTACGAGACGGTCAGGCACTTGGAATTGGTACAGCTTATAGATTAAGCCGTTGTGCCAGACCTTGTCGAAGGCTTTAGCTACATCGAAGAATAATACGCCCGTTTTCATCTTGCCCATGAAGCCTGCGCTTATGTGCTCAACGATACGGTGCAACTGATGGATGCATGAGTGTTTAGCTCGAAAGCCAAACTGCTCGTTAGGAAGAAGCTTATTGGATTCGGCATAATTCCTTAATCGAATATAAATTAGCCTTTCATAGATCTTTCCGAAGACGTTGAGAAGACTGATCGGGCGATAACTGGTCGGCTCGCACTTGAGCTTACCGGGCTTTGGAAAACCTATAACTGTTGCCTGTTTCCACGATTGTGGGAAGATATTGTTGGTCAGTGCCGCATTGAAGATGGCGGTCATGAGAACTATCAGAGGTGCGGGAAAGTATTTAATCACTTTGTTGGTGATCCCGTCTGAGCCTGGGGCCTTCCTGGGTTTGAGGTTCCTCACGATCGTTCTGACTTCGTCTACGGTGACGGGGGGCAAGGGATCGTCGGAGTCGTCTGGGGGCGGGAGTGCAGTTCTACGTTTGACTTCAGCATCGACCTTGGACAGGTGAGCGTTGTCTACTGGTAGAGTGCTAGGCGTACATTGGGCTTCTAAACTGTCGGCTAATACTTCTGACTTTTCGTCGTCATCAAAAGCAGGTCGTTGATTAGGTCGACTGAGCGGGGGTATAGCGGCGCATTGATCGGATTTTAATTTCCGCTGCAATTGCCAGAAAGCTTGATGGGTGGGTTCTATATCATCGAGCATTTTGTCCCATTTAGCTTCCCGCATTTCCGATATGCGCTTCCTCACAGTACGCTGCAAGGTGCGCATATGGATACGGTTAGCTTCATTGGGGAAGCTGTCGTAGGCACGGATAGCTGCGTTTTTCTCCGTCAACAGTTCACGTACATCATCCGGCAGTTTCCAGCGGTGTTCATCCACCTCCGGGACTTGCCGTGAACATTCGTTCACTACGGATTGCACGTGACTAGTGAGGGAGTCGATCGCAGACACTGTGTCGGCAACAGACACTATATTATCGGGAATTGAGTCTAAGTGCACAGAAGAGGTCGACTTGAGGCGTTCCTCTAGTCTTCCCCAATCCGTTGTGGTTTTAGTGGGGACAGGTTGATCTGGGTCTGAGGGACCTGAGCGGGGGCCTAATTCTAGTATTACTGGTCTATGGTCAGAGTCAAGCTCTTGTAGCGTCCCTATAGAGCGTAAACCGAGGTTTACGTTCTTTAGAATCGCTATGTCGAGTATGTCAGGTCGGTGGTTTACATTGTCAGGGAAGTGGGTAGGGCTCATCGGGGCGATGATATCGAAGTTAAGTTCGATACCTAATCGTTCGAGGTGTCTGCCTCGTGTGGTTGTCGTATTGCAACACCAGGATTCATTTTTGGCGTTAAGGTCGCCAGCAATGATAACTGAGTCGCTCAGAGCAAATAAGGATTTAATGTCGGGAGCTAAGTTAACTTTAGATGTGACTTTAGGTGGAAGGTATGCCGAGACGATGGTAATCGGCTGGTGTCCTGTCATGCCTAGCCTGCATATAGAAGCCTCTATGTGAGAAAGAGGTGGGAGGTCCATAGGGATGCAGTATAACGATTTTTTGTAATAAATTAGTGTACCGCCCGCCTGGCAACGGGTTCTGTCGTTGCGCACTATTCTATAGTTTGCAATTCCAGGGTTCCTCTGGGCGGGTTTGAGAAAGGTCTCCTGTACTAGGAAAACGTCAATTTGATGGTCACGTAAGAAGGTCGCGATTTCGTCACGTTGGCCGTTTATGCTATTAGCGTTAAAGTAACCTAACTTAAGGTATCGGGGCTTAAATTTACTATTTTCGATAGCCATTAGTTACCGTTAAAGTTGATATTAGCTAGGGCGTCAGTGATGTCTTTATATTCGAGCATCACTTGTAGAATAGCAAAGCCGTTGCCTTGCATAGAGCGCAGAGTCTGAGCTAGTGCGCTGAACCTATCCGAGCTAATGAGCGAGAATACGCTCTGAACTACTTCTAGGTCCGATCCAATCGTTGGCTGATTGCTAGAGCGAGCGGGGCTTAGCCTAGGAACGAAGGCCTGTTTAGGGGGGGACGCGGGCGCGACCTGAACGAGTTGTATCGGGATAGGTGTAGGGGTGGGGATGGGGTTCGCCATAAGCGGTGGAATGACGGTGGGTTGAGAAGCCGCGGAGGGTTTCAGGGTCGGGAACGCTTGCTGGTGGTTCAGCGCGTTCCATGGTGAAGGCCGTTGCGGACTAAGTCGCTCGGGTAGCTTTGAAGAAGGCTGCTCCCTGATGGTACGCTCGGCATTGCGTTTCGCGAGTTTCGTCTTGTCGTTCGGTTTTTTCGGTGCCTTGGGTCACCCGCGATAATTAGCCGGATGTCCTGATTCACCGCATAGGACGCAGCTGGGAGGGTCGGTGCAGAGGGACCTATCTTTAGGCCTTTCACAGGCGTTAGTGCTATGGTCACCGAGGCACTTGACGCATCTGGGTTTGGCAAAGCAATTACGCTGTGCATGGCCGTAAAGTTGGCAATTATGGCATTG